>CM068743.1:134805164-135405164 GCA_035084275.1 Hydrolagus colliei | reverse complement strand
AGCACAGCCGGCAATGGTGGAGGGGACGAGTGATGAGCAGAAAGCCAGAGCCAGCTGAGCAGAGGCAGCAGATAGTGGAATGGGGAGAAAGTAGGTCAGAAAAGTAGGGAGATGTGGGCCCCAAAGGGCATTGTAAACGAGTGAGAGGAGCTCAAAATTGTTCCACTCTGTGATTGGGAGCCAGTGGAGCCTGGTGAGGACTGGTGTTGATGGGGGCTGAGAATATGGGGAGCAAAGTTCTAAATTGGTTGCAGTTCATGGCTAGTGTAGCTGGGGACTCCAGTGAAATAGTCGAGGCAGGAGGCAACAAAGGTGTGGACAAAGCTTCGGCTACTTAGGGTGTGAGGTATGGTCTGACAGAGGTAATATGATGGATGTGGAGGAAAGCGGTGTTGGTTAGAGACCAAATATGGGGGAGAAAGGACAGCTGGGGATCAAAACTGACATCTAGATTACGTACAATGAATACTACACACTGTGTGCTGCTGTCGATTAGTAAAAGCTCATCATCACTACGGGTTCTCAATAGCAAGCTTGCAAAGTTGAAATTCATTCCTTTTAGTATTCCCAGGAGCTTTGTGGTACTAGACATGGTACTGTATAAGGCACTGTTTCAGTTCTTATCCCAAATTTCTAAATGTAATATCTGTGTATGACTTTCAACATAGCGTGGCCAACCCAACCGGACGTATCGTGCTTCAAAACACTCTAAATGCTAGCAATAGCTTCTCAAGGAAATGCAAGAGAAAAACAAAACCAATTTAAAATATACCACAGCATTTCTTATTCTATCATTAATGCAAAATAAGAAGTATTACCTCTTTTTGACACAAGAGGGATGCACAATTAGACATTGTAAATTACTGCTGCCCACTTGAGCTTTATTCAAAATAATGAATGCAAGTGAGTAAGTGTGAGCAAGACAGAGGTGAGGCAGCCTGACATACAGCAGTGATTTTCTCAGAATGTATGAATCCCTGCAGTGCAATCAGCCACATAGTGCCACAACAACCAGTCGCTGGCCATCAATACCTGAAGTCAGAAATCAAATATCGGTTAGGCTTCCACTCATTTTTTAAATAGGAATTTAAAGCATCTATACTTCCTACAGTTTAAGAATTACAACAGTATACACTATAAAATTTAGAAAGCAGATTTTCTTTTGAAAGAGAGAGAGAGAGGGGTTGCTGACAAACCTACGGTACTTGTACATAAATTATTAACCCTACACAATAGTTACCCCATGAAAAATATCCATACGATCAGCTATTGTATTCTGCTCCTGTCCAGGCTGAATCACGAAGGCAGGGGAAGAGGGAGGAACAGGGACTTCAGAGTGCTTCTACATTGTTTTCGATGGCAGCAGAATTACTCCTCAAGCTCTGTTGCCCACCCACAAAGCCCCTGAGAGATTTGGGGTTGAAAGGATCCTACACTGGGTACTTGGTTAATGCTGAGCCTGGAGCTGTAATAATAATAATAATCCTTGCATTTGATATCACACCTCATCATGTCTTTTAGATGTCTCAAAGTGCTTCACAGAACATACTGTAAAGTGAACTCACTATATTTTGTGGGTGAAACGTGGCAGCCAATTGCGCACAGAGTTGTTCCACAATCAGTCATGGATTGAAGAGACCAATTTTATTTTTAACCCCAGAAAAACAATCCACTGATCAACTAACAACTGGGTTCCTACTTATTGTTAGGTAAATGGAAGTGTGTGGAGTAAGGAAACGTGCTCAACATTTTGCCCAATTGGGAATCAAACCTAAGTCTCTCATTGTGAAGTTCAATAGAGAACGTATGCAATGTTACTGAACCTTACACAGACTTCTCATTGGTTTCTTCCAGTGTGCTGTTGCTATCCCTTCCTCTGGGTGCCAACAAACCCTATTAATTCACTGTTGGGAACTACGAAGAGGGAAGACAACAACAACAACTTGCATCTATATTCTGCACTTCATGTAGAGTAGCTCAACAGCGCTGTCTTAAATCTTCTCTTGATTTAATTTTTCCAACTTCTGTGGAATTCCTCATAGAGCATAACGGCAGGCAAACTGATAGGCTGTATATGTGTCAATATTTATGCCTTTGTTTTTGAACACAAATATATATTATTTTGACACCATTGTGCTGATATTTCTTAGTGTAACTTTTCCAATTGGTGTGGAGTTCCCGATCAACACTACCAAAGTTTACACTATTAATGAGTAAAAAAACAAACAAATTTGCTCTGGGTAAATTTACTCTGGCTAAAGTAACCTAAGTTCGGAAGTCCACTACAAGCACTTGAAAAAGGTGGATATTTCAGTCCCTTTGCATGAGCTGGATGCAATGACTACATCTAAAAAAAACACACCAACACCTCACATAAATTTCAGATATTATTCTAGTTCTCTCCAAATTACATTAAGAATCTCAAGTGACACAAGAACCAAATACCATTTGGTATTTCTATCCCGATATCTTTCGAATGGGTAGATGCATCTATTCAACAACACTCTCTGGATCAACTTGCGGCCCGGGAACTATTCTATTCATGCATAATGAAGCCCGCGGGTTGGTCATCCTCCTCTTCTTTCCTCACTCCCTTTCCCCCCCTTCCCTCCCTCTTCCCCCTTACCCCCTCATTTTAACCCCCCCCCACCTTTCCCTCCCTCTCCCCCCTTATCCTCTTTTCCCCCTTTCTCCCCTGGCCCCACTTCCACAACTGTTTGTGGGACACTGTTGTACGCAATTTGGCCGCCGTGTTTCACCCACAAATATACAGTCAAATTTCCTACTTTCCTTCCCTCAACCACAACCCCTCCCCCCTGCTCTGGTCCCTACGTCTTTTCCCCACTTTCTTCCCTCTTGTCTTCTCCCTCCCCCCCCCCGCTCTGGTCCCTACCTTGGGATGTTGTTGTATTCTGTGAAGCGCTTTGAGACGTCGATAAGATGTGGAAAGCGCTATGTAAACATAAGGATTTTTACTATTATACTATAGACCATTCATTTAATGTTAAGGTCTGTCTCAATTATGTACTCTGCACTCCAGGCTCCTAAACCAACATGAGCTTTGTGATACTGAAATTTCCAAATGCTTGCAATGGAAAGACAAAATATTCTGTATTGGTTGTTGCACAACAAGTTTTTTGTGCAGCACGTGCACATTTCTTCTAAGCGTAATAACTATTTGGTGGATTTTTCTCGTTACTAACCCACAATGAGCAGATCCTATGTACTGAAGCATACAAAGCACAGCGATTTGATGATTGCCAGGGCAAGCCGAGACATGTTTCACCATCAACACACATCATGTTAACCTGGATTTAGAGAACGCACCATACAAATTTTCATTTCCTATTTTATGAGCCTTTTTCGTGCAAGGTAATGGAGCTGTTGGCATTATGTCTTTGTTTTGGCTTCATTATTCAACTCTTAATACCATAATTACTTAGTGTAAGTAGCTTTTGTCGAACCTTGTCTTGTTTCTACCCCATCACTACATAAGTCTTTTTTTTAATCTATGCATATTCTTGGGGAATAATATAGAATGCTAAACAACAAAGGACAAAACTGCTGCTCAAGCTCTTCACCTCCAGTTGGTGGAACCAATGCTCACACAATAGGAATTCTCTCATGAGTTTTATGTCGGGTTATGCTGTTTCCTCTCCGACTCACAAGGAGTTCCTGATTATTTACCTTGTGAACACTTAAGGGTGAGCTCAGATGTCTAATAACCAATTAGCAACTATTGTCCTAAGAGGGGAAGGGCGTCTCTTTGGGGCTGAGTTGGCTCCAAAGTGGCGAGCCTAACAATGGAAGATCGGAATAGACTCGATGCTCTGTGCCAATCCCAGAAAACTGATACCAGAGCCTAAATTCTCCGGGATTAGACACATGGGGGCAATTCCCTCTGCGTAAAGAATCCACACTCCATACCTGACAAACAGAAACCATACGTCTGCAGAACTCTCCGCAGTTTGGTCTGGAGACTCAAACTAGGCCATGATGTTTCACCTGGCTGACCAAAAACAAAACAACTTAAATCTATAGGTTTGCATCAGCTACCTCCATGCACATTCTTCAAAGTGCTTTTCTCCCAAACACACCAACAACAATCAGAAACTTTCAATGGTCAAGGCCCATGGCAAAGTCAACTTTCCCAAACTAGCCATATCCACAAGCTCCCACTCACCACGCTAGGAACTGAGAAATATAATCTGTGGTCTGCAAGGTTGCATTAAAGCCCTGAGATTTGTCATCTTGAAGGGCAAGGAAGAATCTTCAACATTTTATTATTTTGTAATCTAGTTAAAGTGAATGGAGACTGACAGTAAAAATTGTTAACCAAAAATGGTTGAAAGGATGAGCTCAATGAACTCCTCCCCTCCACCCACCCATTCAATTCTTTCTGATCTTATATTTCCTGTGCCAATACATTTGAAGTCTGACTCAGAACTCTGATGCTTTCCATACTTGTGTCCGGATGGTACTTTTCAGACATTTGATGGAATAAAAGGGTGGCTAATATTTGAAAGAAACATTTATAGAGTTTTGCTATTAATGACCCCCACCAAAAAAAAAACGACCTTGGTAAAGGATCCAGTTTGCTCATGGACTTATCAGAACTTCTACCCATTCACACACAAAAAAATGGGCTGCATTTGCAACAGACAAAGAAACATCTTGTTGTCGTCCTTTTCTGATTTGGTCCGTTTCCAAAGCTTTTAGCAGATGTATGTGAATGCAGCCAGATTTATTCTAGTGACCGTATGTGCACTCCAGTGAGAATGCTGGATTGTAAGTGATAGGATTAATTGTTCGCAGTTAAATAACAGGAGCTTCTGCTCCCAGAATGAATTACAGCTTCAGTGTGTTGTGGCCAAATTGCTAAACATTGCTCAGTGATTCCTCACTGCAGCATAGAGACCAGGCAAGCAGTTTCTACAAGAAAGTTTATACCAATTTTCATAAGTGGCATTGCACAAAAAAGGAAATTAAAGCAGTTCAAGAAATGCAGTGACAGAGTTGGACGTTTTGCACATTGTATCAACACAATGCACTTCAAGGTAGAATTAAGTACAGATAGGCCTCTCCATTACAGGCCATAAAGGGAGGATCAAACCACAACAACACTTCGGAGAGTGTCCCGAGGAGCTGGACAGTCAAGGGTTAGCAGCTGAGCTGGGAGTTGGAATCAAGCGGGGTGGGGGAATGGAGCTGGGAGCTGGGATAATTTAAGGCACTGTCAAAGAGGAAGGTCTTAAGACAGGACTTGGAGGCAAGAGAGAGAGCAAGGTAGAAGGGATTCTGGAGTGGAATTCCAGAGGATGGGGGTAGAATGACTGAAGACCTGACTGCCAACGGCAGGGACATGAAGCAGGCCAGTGCCTGCCAAGAGAGCGCGGGAGGCAGGTAAGGTTTTCGAAGGTCACAGAGGTAGGAAGGGCTGAAAATGAATACGAGGATCATAAACTCAATCCCTGGGGATGGGAAGCCAGTGAAGCCAGGCGAGGACCAGGGTAAAAACGGTTCATGGAGCTTAGTGCAGCTTCTTCTATTAATGTTTCTTTCGCTAGATGTGCCACAGCCCCTTCCTTCCATCCATCCAGAATGCAGTCGGACACTGCTTTCCCTTTGTGTGGCCTATTGGAGCTGCTTGATATTGATTGGACTCACTTTCTTCTGCTGGCCTGGAACGGACAAGCTGATCATGATTGCCAGCTCCCCTTTCCATACATTATTGCTGGTGTTTCCATGGTGCTGAACTACAGCGTTTTATCCATGTTGCACACCATTTAGGAGATAAGCAGGAATCAATAAGCATCAGTCAAGAAAGTAAAGCACACACAATGTACAAAACACATGCTACTTTTACCCAAATAAAAAAATCCTTGCATTTGATACAGCACTTTACAGAGGTGTCTTACAGCGTTTCACAGAATATGCTGTGAAGTGAATTGACTGTGTATTGGTGGGCGAAACGGGGCACCTAATCGTGCACAGCAATGTCCCACAAACAGTCGTTTGTTGGATTGAAATTACCAATTTATTATTGTTTTTTTCTTGAAGGATTATTATCAAGCGTGTGGGGTAAGGAAACTTACCTAAAGTTTTGCCCTGCTTGAATCAAACCCAGGTATCTCGTTTGCGAGCGAATGCTCTAACCACTGATCTACAGGATTCCCTAAAATGGTAAGACGAAAACCAGTGTGTGTGTGTGTGTGTGTGTTAGGGTCCGTCGATATGGGAAATTTTCCGATTAGATATATCGATGGGCTCATATCGAGATATACCGAAATATCGATATTTTCGGGTTTTTCGTACTGCGCATGCGCACGCGCATTCCGGGTGCGCGCGCATTCGGGGCCTATCTTCTCAGGAGGTAAATATCTTTCTCTCTCTGTGTCTCTCACTCTCTCCATCTCTGTATTTTTCTGTCTGTGTGTCTCTATGTCTCTCTCCCTCTCTCCTCTATCACATCCCCCCCATCTCTATCTATCTGTATATTATCACATCCCCCCCCACCCCCCCCCCCGCCGTCCCTCTCTCGCACCCCCCACCCCCGTCATCTCTCTCCCCCACCCCCCCCCCAGCCGTCTCTTTCTCCCTCCCCCCCCCCCGCCGTCTCTCTCTCCCTCCCCCCCTAGCCCTCTCTCTCCCCCCCCCCCCCACAGCCGTCTCTCTCACACCCCCAGCAGTCTCTCTCCCCCTCCCCCCAGCCGTCTCTCTCCCCCTCCCCCCAGCCGTCTCTCTCCCCCTCCCCCCAGCCGTCTCTCCCCCTCCCCCCAGCCGTATCTCTCCCCCTCCCCCCAGCAGTCTCTCTCCCCCTCCCCCCAGCCGTCTCTCTCCCCCTCTCCCCCCAGCCGTCTCTCTCCCCCTCCCCCCAGCCGTCTCTCTCCCCCTCCCCCCAGCCGTCTCTCTCCCCCTCCCCCCAGCAGTCTCTCTCCCCCTCCCCCCAGCCGTCTCTCTCCCCCTCTCCTCCCCCCCCAGCCGTCTCTCTCTCGCACCCCCCACCCCCGTCGTCTCTCTCCCCACCACCCCCCCAGCCGTCTCTTTCTCACCCCCCCCCCCCGCCGTCTCTCTCCCCCTCCCCCCAGCCGTCTCTCTCCCCCCCCCAGCCGTCTCTCTCCCCCTTTCCCCCCCCAGCGTCTATCTCGCCCTCTACCCCCCCCAGCCGTATCTCCCCCTCCCCCCAGCCGTATCTCTCCCCCTCCCCCCAGCCGTCTCTCTCCCCCTCCCCCCAGCCGTCTCTCGCCCCCTCCCCCCAGCCGTCTCTCCCCCCCTCTCCCCCCAGCTGTCTCTCTCCCCCTCCCCCCAGCCGTCTCTCTCCCCCTCACCCCCCCCAGCAGTCTCTTTCCCCACCCCCCCAGCCGTCTCTCTCCCCCCCCCCCCCCCACCCCTTGCATACCTGTATATTGTATTCGAGGACTGTGAATACAATATGGTGGCTTTGCATCTCGGTCTGTGCATTGTGTATAGAGATGAGCATTCTGGGTCTTGTAGTTCAGTGTGCTCGCATCCCGATTTTTTACCTCGATATATCGTTTTTTCGATATATCGATATTTTTAAAATGTCTATATCGGCGTATCGATATGAAAATGATATCGGGTTTTAGCGATATATCGATATATCGCCGGACCCTAGTGTGTGTGTGTGAATGTATTTTCCACAAAAGTTCAAAGTACACATGCATACACTGTAGGAGTTTTGAGATCATATGTCCAATGACCGTCTATTAGTCTTTTTGTTATTTACTAATCAAAAATGTAATTTTACTAGATGTGGATTCCGAATTCACCACATGTGGCTGGTCGGGAGCATAATAGACAACTCTAATTGTTGCACATATTCCTTCCTAGCAATGGGAGTTATTTTTATTGCTCTCCTCTGCTCTGCCTCGTGGATCTTTGGAGAATCCTTGCGACAACTCCACCATCCTACCAATCTTTGCACTCGCAATCTGTAGCACTGAGCACTTCCAAAATCACACATGGTCTGAAAATGGAATTACAATATTTATTCTTCTTTTGAAACAATTATGATAAAAAGGAATAGGATTCAATAAACCTCCTTTTTTTGTTTCAAGAATACACAGTAAATACTGTAAAGGGAATCAGCCAGTAGGCTGTTTCTTTTTAATGTTGCTAGCAAACAGACATAATCTGCTAATACAGGGATGTCAAACGTGACTAATTATGTGCTACAGTTTAACAGTATATATTTATACTTGAATGTTAACCTAGAAACAATTTTCCAGTTAACGTCTGTTCTACCGTTAACATTATGAACATATAGCTCTGTTAATGCCACATTTATATTGTCGAACTCCTTCAATAAATACTCAAAAATTCTGCCTTGAGATACTACCCATTTGGACAATGCTTTGCTTGTAAAGTTCTTTTCAAGTCCCATTCCTGATAGTTTTTGTCTATCTATTACCGTATTAAATTCTGTACCCCCATCAAAATCAGTTTTAGCCAGGCTCCACTGGCTCCCTTATCACCGAACAGATCGATTTCAAATAATTTACACTCATTTTCAAATCCCTTCATGCCCTGACACCTTATCGATCCAACCTGCTTACTCTAACCTCTGCCCCCTGCCTCCACTCAACTGGCTCCAGCCTTCTCTGCCCCCTGCCTCCACTCAACTGGCTCCAGCATGAAGGACATGGCCTTCATGCCCTCTGTTCCACCATCGGTGGCCGTGTTTTCAGCCACTATGCCCCCAAACTCTAGAACAATCTTTTGCTATCCCTCCGCCTTGCCTCTTCCTTCCCCATCTCCAGATCCGCCTGAAGACCTTCCTCTTCGACCATGCCTTCAGTCACTCTCCCTCCCACTGGCTTAGTGTCATGCTCTGCCACTGTCAAGCGCTCTGGGAAGCTACCCTATACGAGGAGTGCTGTATAAATGCAAGTTGTTGTTGTTTTCTAGCCTGAAGTCCAACGACTGGAAACATTCAGATTAATTTTGAGGGCAAAACTGGCTTCAGATACCAGCTCTTTTGATGAATCTTAAATCCTCTGGAGGCAATAGTTCAACTGATTCACCACACTGCCTCCAGTCAGAAACATTGGTTACCAGCAGTTTCACATCAGTGTGGCTAGGGTTAGGCTCTATCCTGTAGGTTATAAGATTATCCCAATGGGACATACCATAAACTATGATTAGCAGATTCTAAATAATAGATACAAAATCATACAAATTGGAATAAAGAATCAAAGCCTCCAAAGCTGTTTCAATTCTCCCCTGATTGGAACTCACCTGAATCACAATAATTGGAGTTGAGGCACAGATCAGCCATGATCTAATAAAACAGGGTCGAGGGGCTGAGAGGCCTACTCCTCTCCCTATATTCCATGTTCCAATATTCACTTTCTCATCCCAAACCTTCCAAGATCTTGATAGAAGATGCAACCAAGCAGGTAACGTAGCCAAGAGTTTAGCCAGGACACAGCACAAGCTCTGCCCAAGAGAACCTTGTCCTTTCTGTCTCTAGGGGCAGGTAGAGTTCTGCTTATATCTGAAGATACCAATAGTACCTTGTAAATTAGACAGGACATAAAGGTGGCCTGTTTGGGAATCACAAAACAAGCGTTGCTGCGATGTGGGATATTATTTATAGCGCCTTGGGACGTCCTCCTGACGCAAAAGGCACGATACAAATGTAATTTTGCTGTTGTTATTCTGAACTTGTGCTGAAGACATGGCACGAAACAGGGAGGACTTTATTCTGCAGCTGCTGGTAGTTTGAGCTGAACAGAGTGCCAAGAAGTCCAAAAGTGAACTACTTCTCAACATCACTTCCCCCTTGATCAACATGAAAAAAATTGTTTATTTAAGACAAAAAAATCTGTAATGTAGCAAATTTAGACTAATGGTTACATTATTTTCTCCTTTTAACTTGTGGCAAATTGTTTACACATATTTTTGAAATGAATCTCAATTGATTCCACACATATCCAGTCCCGATTAGAATGCACTTCTGGCTCTCTCCTGACATGTAAATTGTTACCAACTTCCACCAGGAAATAGGACAGCTTTTAAAAAAAATATAAAACATAATAACAGCCTGCCTCAGTGGGAAGAGCCTCCCTAATCTGCTTCAGAAGGTTGTGGGTTTAAGCCCTACGTCAGGACACACATTCAGCCAGCTGACAGATCAGTGTAACACCGTCGTTTAGATGCCACAAAGTCCCCCCCCCATCTGAATGTTCAGAAGATGCCCGTGTCAACAGAAGGGAGTTTCTTGCAGAGTTCTGGGCAATGATCCAAGTTTATATGAACGACTGCCAGGACTGTCTGTGTGAATTTGCTGTACACAAACCAGCTACAGCAATGCCTACAAAAACAGTCACCACGTTTCACAGGAATTACCTGCAAAGCACCTTTATATGTTTCAACATTATAGACAGTTGTATGAAATGGAAAATTTACTGTTATAACTTATAATTTCCCACCAACCTTATAGCTTTAGGTGAAGGGAGGTGAGTTGGAGAAATATATGAAGGGCTTGGGTACATAAGACCCTCTCTCTGTCGCGGCCCTCTGATAAGCAGTGTTACTGACAGAGCACAGGTAAATAAATCAATGAAATGCATGTTATTTTCACCTCAAGAAAGTGCAAATGACAAGATGGCAGCGCACACAGGTATTTGAAGTGTCAAAACATTTAAAAAGTTAAAAATCCTGCAAAATAAACCTCTGACAGATTAAGAGTATGCTTTTACTTTGTTCAAATAAATGTACTACTTTTGTAGACCAAGTGTTAAAATCCTAGGTCAATTGACAATTGACCTAGATTTGCATTGATTTCAACCCCCTTTCCCTCCTCCCACTTTAACCAGCATATGCATTTAACATGAACTTGCTTCTAACAGTCCATAAAGTCAGTCACTTATTCCAGTTTTCAGAAAAATCCTTTCACTGCATACAAGGAGCGATTCATTCAATCACAATCCACGATGACTTTCCAGGATCCCTTGGCTTTGCTGGTGATTCAAGAAATGCTTTCAGGGTGATGTGCAAAAAACCACTGCCAATTCACTGGAAATAACTTTTGAAACCATTGTGAAGCATCTCTGCAGCTCAGAAAGTAAAGTTTGCGCTTCTAATGATGCCTTGATATAAATACTGAACCATCACAGTTTCATAATGACAACAACACATTATATTTGGATAACGCCTTTCATGTTGGGAGGATGTCTCAAGGTGCTGGACAGTCAGGGATTTGGACCTGAGCTGGGTATTGGGATCAGGAGTGGTGGAGGGCAGGGAGGCTAGGGATTGAAGGAGGTTGTGGAGACATGCCTTGAAAGAAGGGAGGGAGCAAGCTGAAGGGATGTAGTTCCAGAGGGTGGGGGCAGAGAGGCTGAATGCCCCCACAGTCATGGGGGTCGGTCGTCATGGAGCAGGTCAGAGCCTGCTGAGCGGAGGCAGAGGACAGGCTGATATGGGGTTAGCAGGTCGCAAGTTAGGAAGGAGCAAGATCTTGGAAAGCCTTGAAGGTGAGGGAGCGGATTTTGAACTGCATCTTCCGCAGGATGGGGAACCAGTGGAGCCGAGTGAGGGTGGGCGTGATGAGGTCACGGAGCCCGGTGCGAGAGTCTGGATGATCTGCAGCTTGTGGGGGAGGAGTTGGGAAGGTCAACAAGCAGGGAGTTGTGCCTAGATTTAACAACTGCATGGATGAGGGTCTCAGTGTTGGGAGGGTTTTGGCAGAATGGGTCTTGACTTCCTTTTTTGTGCCACGTTTATCTCATGGGGTTCACCCATAATGGGAAACGGTCAGTTTTCCTCCCGCCGAACTGAGAAAACCCTTACCCACTGAGTGGTGGCTCCACCAGTTGGAAGATTGGAGCTTCCCCAGCAGGTAATTACCTCTCTCTCCGCAGACTAATTAAGATCTCAGAACACTGTGAACATTGTGAAGGTCATTGGAAATTAATTTTTAATCATCTCAACTATCCAAATAATGTTAGTGGAACAGAGTTTTTTTGTTTCTTTTAAAAAAAAGGCGCAACATTGCCTGATATTCCAAGCAGAATGGTGGAGATCTAGAACACAAACTTTATGAAGTTCAGCAAACATAAGAACCAATGACATTTTTCAGCCAGTGCTCTCTGGAAGCCAAGTCCCAAAGTGCGGCAATGCCTCTCGTTTGAAACTTCATTTCAACAAAAGGAAAGCTGTCCGTTCGCTGGCCAGGCTTGCCACGCAAGGTGAATATTTAATGGAAACTCAGCGAGAACTTGTCCTTTCTTGTTATGTCCGAGCGCTCAGCCCAAAGGCGGCAACTCAGACGGGCCAAACCAAAAATATGAATCTATGTTTCTCTATTAGATGTGATTGAGCCAGTTTTGCAGGTTTTTACTTCAGATTATTTCACCATTCTCTTGCCCCCCCACCCCACCCACCCCCTCCACAGCCGATTTTGTTCACATGGTTAACAAAGCTTGGATCCAATGCACGTCCACCATTTTTCAGTCCCCGAACATCTGTCACTGACAGTGCCTGAGGGGATTGCCTGAGAGTACAGGCAGGATACAGGCCACAAGCAGCTGTCCGCAATGAGACTTCTTCATTTGGGCGACAAAAATTTCCACAACAAACTCCTGGAACAGTCTCTAGGGGTCAATGCCCCACATTCTGGATTAGAGTTCAAAGGGCAGGCTGAGACTTTAGCAGCATGGGGGAGAGGGGAGTTAATAGGAGAGAAAAGAGAGGACCACCAATGCCTATCTTTTGGATAAGAAGGGGAAACCACAGTACTGTCCGCCAGTTTTCAGATAGACATTAAAGATCGACAACACAATTTGAAAAACAGGAAGGGAGTTTTTCCTAGTATCGCAGCCAACAATCCTTCAGATTATATGGTCATTTATCTCACAGCTGCTTGTGAGACTTTGCTGGCTCAAACACCTCTAGAAGCTCACAGAAAGAGTCACTACACTTAACAGTAATTACCTTGTGAAGCACTTTGAGACCAGGCGTTATAAAAAATCCAAGCTATTTCTTTATTAATAACGCCTTTGCTGCTTTTCCTTTATAAATACAACCATCTTCATCCAAAGTGAGATACAATATTAATACTGTAGTTGCATTTGGTTAGACCCCTTATTACCTCTCAAGGTCGCCTCAAAGCGCTTCACAAGAATTACTCGGAAATTTCGAAACAATAAAGTGGATGATTGAACTCCTGTGAAATCACACGTCTGTGATAATGCAACACTGGTCTGCTCCTCCTCCGAGGTGAAGAGAGCGTCTCTTTAAACAGTTACACCGAAGCAGTAGGTTCAGGGGTATCTTTTAAAAACAACACGTAAATAAACCTGGTCCACCCAGTTCATCTTACCTGAGACTGATTGATAGCGGTGTGATTGCCGTGTAACGGAGACTGGCGGTCCTTCTCCTTGCTGTGTCGGCTACTCTGTTTACTGCGCTGAAGCTGCTGTCTCAGTTTGGCAATCTGCTGTCATTGGAATCAATCAAAAAGAAAAAATACACAATAAGAACCTATAAATTGACAAAAGACAGTCTGCATCAATAATACCAGCACATAATGAACTAGAAATCAATTCCCTTGACCATTTACACCCGCTCTCATGTCATACTCCCACTGAGTACCTTTCCTCAACATACATCAAGGCATTCAGGGTAACATTTACATATAGGAAATTAATGTCCTCCTTCTTTCAACAATAACAAACTGCATATATATCACAGAGGTCTAAGAGGAAGGTCTTGAGACAGGCCTTGCAGGCGGCAAGGGAGGGAGCGAGGTTGAGGGATTCCAGGATGGAGTTTGAATGTAGGGCAGAAAGGGTGAGGGACATGAAGCAGGCCAGTGTCCAACAAGCAGAGAGAGTGAAAAGGTAGTGCCAGGGGTGGGCAATGTTCTGCAAGGCTATCAGTCAATGCACGGATAATATAATAATAATCCTTGTATTTGATATAGCGCTTTTCACATCTTATCTACGTCTCAAAGCGCTTCACAGAATATAGCGTAAAGTGAATTGACTGTATATTTGTGGGCAAAGCACAGCAGCCAATTGCGCACAGCAGCGTCCCACAAACAATTGTGAATTGAAACGACCATTTTTTTATTATTGAGTTTGTTTTTTTGGTGGGATTACTATTAGGCGTGTGGAGTAAGGAAACTTGCCCAAGGTCTCGCCCTGACCTGCCTGGATTCGAATACAGGTCTCACGCTTGTAAGGCGAGTGCTCTAACCACTGAGCTACAGGAGCTACAGGTGTGGGGTTGAAGGGCAGTGGAGGGTCAAACAAGTCGCCAATGTTCGGTACTGGCTCAGTGAGGCGGAGTATGTATCCGTGAATAGTGATGCTGTTAGAGACTGAGGTGTGGAGGTACTGATGGGAGCCAAGCAGGAAGGCCTCGATCTCGACAACAGTCAATTGGAGAAAATTGTCTGTCAACCAGGACTTGATTGAAGTCTGACAGGCAATCAGGACAGCAGTAATAATAATCAGAATAATTTTGCATTTGATGTAGCGCTTTTCACGTGTTCAAGACGTCTCAAAGCGTTTCACAGAATATACAGTAAAGTGAATTGACTGTATATTTGTAGGCATAACGCAGCAGCCAATTACCCACAGCAGTGTCCCACAAACGGTCGCAGATTGAGTGACCAAATTATATATATTTTTTAGTCCTCGAATCAAAATGAAGGCAGAGAGATAGAGTTGGGTATCATCCATATACATGTGGAAGTTGAACCCCATGCTGCAGATGATATCACTGAGCTTCAAAGGAGGTGATATCAGCAGCACTATGCATAATGTACATGCGCAGCAAGTGCCATCAGTAGCAACCAGATGACCTGGAAATCGGCCAAATTTTTGCATTAAATTTATAGTCCGACCTCTGGGTCATTGGACCGTGATGACAGCATTAAAATAGAGCTGTCTTCTAGTATTCCTGGCACAGAATACCCTGTAGGAAGCTCAAATGCAAGTAAGGCTACTCTCTACTATTAATAATAATAATCCTTACATTTGATATAGCGCTGTTCACGTCTTCTAGACGTCTCAAACCACTTCATAGACTATTCTGTAAAGTGAACTGACTGTATATTTGTGGGCGAAACACAGCAGCCAATTGCAAACAGCAGTGTCCTACAAACAGTCGTGGATTGAAATGACCGAATTATTATTATTGGGGTAGGCGGTTGGGGGGGGTGGGGGGTGGGAGGGGTTGGAGGTAGAATATTATTAGGGTGTGGAGTAAGGAAAGGCTACGATTCCTTTCACCGAGATTTCTCGTCAGAATTATTATTTTTTTAAAAGATCAACTTTAAATAAAAGTTTAATACACCACATTGCAGATTGAAATCAGAGCAGCAACTCATGAAATATTCAGCCCCAATGAGAAATTAGAAACTCAAGAAATAGACACATGAATAACAACCAAAATTCAAAGACTGGCATGGCCTAGATACGCCTCAGCTCTCACGTTTTGGCCTTGCACTGCAGTGTCTGTTGCATCAACAGTGCAATTTATACCATTGCAACAATGAGAGACTGAGCTGGAGGACAAAAAGGGAGGGCTATCTAAGCATGTCCATACAGAGCATTCCACACCAGAAACATATATATATTTTTAAGTGATTGAGAAAGTTGCCAGGACAATTAGTTCTTCATAATCCTCAGATAAAGAACCGCACTAAAGATATCAAATGATTTTCTGGAAAAACAATTCATTTGGTCACTCAATCAATGACTGTTTGTGGGATACAGCTGTGCCCAATAGACTGCCTCGTCTCGCCCACAAAATATGCTAGATAGGCTAGGTTTATTCTCTCTAGAACAGAGAAGATTGAGAGGAGACCTAATAGAGGTTTATAAAAATCACAAGTGGATTTGACAGGGTGAATAAGGAAAAACTGTTTCCACTGGTGGGCGAATCTGTGACTCGCGATTACAGATTTAAAATAGTTTCAAAATAAAGCAGGGGGGAGCTGAGGAGAAATGTTTTCACTCAGCAGGTTGTTCGAATCTGGAATGCATTGCCTGAAAAGGTGGTGGAGGCTGATTTGATAACAGCTTTTAAAAGATAATTAGATCTTTATTTAGGGAGAACAGGTCTGTTAGGTTATGGGGAGAGAGCTGGGCAGTGGGATTGAGTTGCTCTTTTCAAAGAGCCGGCACAGACTAGATGAACTGAATGGCCTCCTTTTGTGCCGTAAAATTCTATGATTCCATGACTCCCTATCCCCCAGCGGATCAAATTCAGGATCCACCTTCAAATCTATCCACGCTCTCGCCCCACCCTACTCCTTCAACCGTAACAACTGGGCTGCTCCCTTCACTCAGCGAGAACCAGCCTGCTCCATCCTGGAGTCCCTCCAACTTGCTCTCTCGTTCACCTTTTTCAAAGTCAGTCTCAAGATGCATGTCTTTGATCACAAGTCATTATCTATCCACACCCCCACTCAGCTCCTACATTGACAAGACATTGCAGAACAGATATTGTTGAAAAATTGCCTGAAAGCTACAAAAGTCACAAAGTAAACATCAAGGAATGGAGTGGAAAAGGATGTCTGAACTGAACTTTCAAAGAGCAGCTTGAGCATAGCAACATGGAAAATGACAGGGAAAATACAGCAGCCCAATTCAATGTGTACACTGCAAATTAAACTCATATTCTGAGCCAATACATAGTTTCACACTCGCTAAAACATCTTTGCACAAATGCAGACGGGCAGTGTACGGTTAGCACACAAAAGGGTCTTTCCATTGCTAGATAAACTCAGAATGTACACAAGGGAGCTTCAGCTGCCAATTAATACAATATTTTCCAGTTGTGGATAAACTACTTCAACTGGGCAAATAACCAAACAGCAACAGTACACCTCTTCCAAAGAAAGAATTTCAGCTTCCTTGTCCCACCCTCCACTCTGAAGCGGCATTCTTTGATTAAGTACTGTAGTATTGTTTGAACGTCTAAGATACAAAAATAAAAGTCAGTGTGTAGCAAACGCTACACAAACCCACAAATACAGGCATCATAAAGACCACTTGCTGGATGACATCAATTTGGGCATCGCTCATGGAGCAGAGAAAAAAGCAACACTGAATGCCAAGAATGGTTTCTTGGTTCCAACGTGTTTTCCCAGTTTATGTCAGTTAAGAGGAATGATGGTCTGCAAATAAATGTTTGGGAGTTAAATTGTGCAGCTAGAAAGTATTTCATTCTAACTCAGTTTAGAGGGAAGGGGCAATAACTTGCTAGAAATAAGGAGGAGGGAGTCGGGACCCCTGCGCGGCTATCTGGAAAAGATGGTGCTCAGTCTGAAAGGAGAAAGGATAATACATAAAAAGGGAGCAAATGGGAAATACATTTTGAAAGTTAATTCAAATGTGTTTATGCTCCTGTCAAGGAGCATTAGGAGTAAAAACCTTCGGAATTGAAGGAATATGCAGCCAGTGCTTATATTGACATTATCAGCTTCACAGAAATGTGGCTGAGTGTGAAAAATCAACCAAAAGATGTAACTAGGAGAATAATATTTTTCAGAAGAATACTCCCCCAAAGCTGCAGGTAGAGGAGGGGTATAATTGGTAAAGAATTTAATACTGTTGAGAAGCCACCTGAGTATGTCAGCAGCAGTAAAGGCAACAGTCCCATAATTAGCAACTGCTATCAACCCGCACGCTGGACAAGTAGATAAAAGACTGTTTAGGCAGGTGAGAGTAGTTCTCAAGGTCATACTGTGATCAACAGGGAGATTTCAACAGTCAGACTAGGATCAAACAGAAGGAAAAAGTGAATAATACAAGAAAGGTATATATAGGTCATCTGTGGCTGCTTTTTAATGCAACACGAGATCCTCAACCCTTCACTTCCTAAAACACCAGGGAGGAAAACATTTGTAGAAAGACAAAATCCGGTAACAACAGAAAATAAAGTCCACAAGCTGAATTCCAGCTGTTGCAAAATCAAACGGTTAAAAGCAACTGATCGCAATTATAAGACAAACCTCCAAAACCAAACAATCAGATGTAGTGGTCACCACCACAGTTCAGCCTGTGGTTAGTTTCCTGAATATCTCTCGTGCCAAGTTCTCAGACTGCTTAATTCCTTAGCAGACAACAGTGGACGCTTAAACCAATCACCAGGAGGTTAGTAGGAGTGATCTGAAGAGATTCATCAAGCTTTTCTAAGACTGTAGCTTCCACTAGATAATGGCTAACAAATAAAAGCAACAACGTGTTTATGTAGTGCCTTTCAACAACAACAACAACTTTGATGTATACAGCGCCCTCCACGCCGGACAGCGTCTCAGAGCTTCACAATAGCGGATCCCGGGACCGAGCCAGGGGCAGGGGGAGAAAGGTGACCAAAGGCACGGTCGAAGAGAAAGTTCTTTAGCTGTGACCTGAAGCTGGGAAGAGAGGGGGTGAGGGGAAGGGAGTGAGGGAGGGAATTCCAGAGCCTCGGGGAGTAGTGGCTGAAGGCACGGCCGCCGAGGGTGGAGCGGAGGACTCGGGGGGACATGGAGGAGGCCAGACCCAGAGGAGAGAAGGCAGCGGGAGCTGTTTGAGAAAGGAGATCAGAGGGGTAGGGGGGTGCAGAGGAGTGGAGGCATTTGAAAACAAGGGTGAGGATCTTGAAGTCGATCCTCTCTGGGATAAGGAGCCAGTGAAGTCTGGCAAGGACTGGAGTAATGGGGGAGCAAAGTTTGGTGCGGGTGAGTATGCGGGCGGCAGAGTTTTGGATGACTTGGATTTTATGGATTGCGGTGGAGGGGAGACCGGTGAGGAGGGCATTTGAATAGTCCAGCTGTGAGGTGACGAAGGTGTGAACCAGGGTTTCAGCGGCTTTTGGGGTGAAGTATTGCCAGAGACGGGCAATCCGTCGGAGGTGGAAGAAGGCGATGGTGGTGAGGGACTGGATGTGGGGGAGGAAGGACAGTTGGGAGTCGAATCTGACGCCTATGTTGCGCACAGGTCGGAGGGTTTTAGGGGCAGACCAGGAAGGTGGAAGAGGTGAGAGCCATGTGAATGGAGATGTTGACGAGAGCCAAAGAGTATGGCCTTTCACTACATGAATACTTTAATGCGTGGAGAGTTGAGGGTTTGCACCTGAACTGGGGTTGGATTCAGGAAGGGTGGGGGCCAAGGAGATGGCCGAAACTATGGTCAAGGGGAAGATCTTAAGGAGACGAGGGAAGGGACAAGGCTAAGGGATTCCGGAATGGAGTTCTAGAGAATGGGAGCAGAAAGGCTGAACGTCCAACCACCAATGCTGAGGCAGAAGAGTGGGGGACATGGAGCCTGTCGAGTGGGGGACATGGAGCACGCCTGTGTCTGTCGAGCAGAAGGAGCGAGTGTATTGGTAGAGTTTTTGTGGGTCACAGAGGTAGGGTGGGGCAGAATCCTAGAGGGAAATAAACGTGAGGATGAGGATCTTGAACTCGATCCTCTGGGGGACGGGAGGGCTGGGGAAGAAAGTGGGGGATAAGGAGTTGCCGATGGGTCCATCGAAGAGGAAACAAAATGAAAGCAGGGATAAGGGTCTCAGCGGCACATGGGAAGAGGGATAGTGCAGAGATGGGTTGCAGTGGGGGGGAAACCTGAACAGGTAAAAGCACAGGTGTGGAGTTGAGAGGTGAATAAAATCCCGAGGTGGAATGTATGTCCATGTAGATTGATGCTGTCAGCACTTGTGGAAAATCCTTTGTCTTATCGACATTCAACTGGAGAAAGTTAGTTCTCATGCAGAACTAGATTGGTCAGAACAGTAGTGGTCCTGGAATGGAGGGTGGAGGCAGCTACACAATTGGTTGTCATCCACATTCTTGTTAACCCCATGTCTGCAGGTGACATCGCCAAGAGTAGGTATGTACATTTTAAAGAAAAGAGGAGTAAGGATGGAGCTCTGAGAAATGCTACATATAATAATGTAGCTGGAGAAGAAACCATTGCCAGATACGAAGTGGAGATGCTGGGATAGGTAACAATGATACCAGGCAAGGGCAGAACAGTGACGGTGAAGCACAGAAAAACCCCATGGAAAAAAATAGAATGGTGGACAGTGTCGAAAATGGTAGAGAGGTCGAGGCGGCAGAGAGAGCCCTGGTCATAGATGGGAGAGAATATCATTTGTGACTTTGACCAGGGCACTCTCAGAAATGTGGGCAGTGAGGAAGCAAGCCCAGACACCAGAACTGAGTCACAAACCCACAGTAAGCAAAATGTTAAGACTTTTTACACAAATACATATTTTTGTTTGATATCAAAAATATTGTAGTGTGGGGGGAAGGGGTCTGTATAATTTGATTTGCAGTTGTCAATTGAGCTTAATAAAAAGACCCCAGCACACAGAAACCCTTACACATGTGTACAATACTGCAGATAAATCATTGTACCAAACCCTATCTACATAATCATCATTTCAGCCCTCAATGGTATTAATTGCAGCCCCACCCATTGTGAAAAAATACCTCGCCTCCCACACACACACTCACACAACAGCAAAGGGATGGATTACATGCACAGCCAGCATTAATTTAATATAATACTACTAATTTAATCAGCAGTATTCAAGGCATAATACTCCCATTTCCCAAGGGCTACTATTTGACTTGCTTCAATTTAATAGAAATTTAATATTGTTTGAGCAGATGCCATGGTTCTTAGAAGAGACTACAACACAATATAAAATAATATTTCAGAGGGGGCGGGGGGGGGGAGAGCTCGACTGTCCTTGCAAACATTTAACGACAGAGTCAATCATCATTTGCTGAGATGTAGTTGTTGGAGCATGTTACAGACTGTGGGAAATCGGAGTTGCCTACTGGCAACACAGCACAATTTCTCAGTTATTCTGTGCTCTCAGCAACAACTAGGCCATATCAAATTCACACGTGGTTTTATAACAGATGATTCTAGCTGTTGCTCCCTGTTGCGTTGTTATCCAATATACACACAAGAAAAGGCTCTGGTCTACGCAACTGTGCGGGAGAGCAACAAGGATGACTCCAGAGACATAAACTACAAAGGCTCTTCACTCTCGGAACAGGGACATCGCACTAGGTACCTTGTATATAGAGGATATAAAATGCTAGCTGGGATTGATAACCTAAACCTAGAACAATACTAGTGGAGTCCTGTTGCTCAGTGGTTAGAGCACTCGCCCGACAAGCGAGAGACCTGAGTTTGATTCCAGGCAGGGTGATACCTTGGGCAAGTTGCCTTATGCCTGATAATAATCACTCGAAAAGAAAATCCTTTCAATCCATGACTGTTTGTGAGACACTGCTGTGCGCAATTGGCTACCACGTTTTGCCCACATCTATACAAGTCAATTCACTTTACAGTATATTCTGTGAAGCACTTTGAGGCGTCTAGAAGAAAAGTGTGAAAAGTGCTATATGAAGGAATATTGTTTATACTGAATACAACATGGTTGCAGGACAAGAGGGTCCATTATTAGAAGTGTGTTGGGCACTATTATGCTCTCCACTACAATGAAAAAAAATTCTAACCAGTTCCTCCCTTAAATAATGTGCATAATTTACATTCTTAATCCTTTACGATTTTGCAGAAAGCAAATCAATGCTTGTTATTGCTTCCTAAAGAAGGGGCCACCACAGGTCGCGCTACCCCACTCCTCCCCCAACCTCCCACTCCCCCACCACCCTCCAAAATAAAGTAATTTAACAACCTCTTTCTTCCCTATTCACAATGCAGCACCCATTAATATTATTTCCAATGATACAGCACCTTATCTCTGTCAGTTTCAAAGCGCTTCATAGCATTGTATTGTGAGGTGTAGTGACTATCTATAGACAAACCCAGCAACTAATTTGAGCACAACAATGTCTCACAAATAGCCATCACCTAGTAATGACATACCCAAACATGGGGTTGATTTCCACACGTATGTGAGGAACCCAACTATCTCTCTCCCTCCACCCTTGATTCCGGAGCCCACTGCTTTTTGACTGAATGCTTGTGAAGTTTTGGATTTGAGCTAACTTTCTCCAGTTGATGTCAAGACAGAGGCTCTGTTGCTTGGCTCCAGTCAGCACCTTCTCACCTCAGGTGCTGGCAGTATCCCTGTGCATGGATACACTACTCTCCTTCACAGAGCCAGTGCAGAACCTCAAGTGTCATATTATTCTTTACACCCCAATTCCACACCTTAACAAGTCCTCTACCTCTGTGATATTACCCGTCTCTGCCCCTACCTCAGGCCACCAGGACGCTCATCCATGCTTTCGTCCTAGCCAACTCCACTCACTGGACTTCTCAACTTTCCCCCCCACAAGCTGCAGATTATTATTCTTTCCTGTTACTTGTCTGCAAACCTAGCCTTATCCTCTCCTGGCTCCACTGGATCTCCATTTCCAAATAGGTGAGTTCAAGATTCACATATTCACTTTGTTGTTGTTGTTGTTGATGAAGTAAATGGCCATAAGTATCAATGTCACACAAACAGATATGGATTGAATATCCAATTTTATCTGAGGGTTTGGTGGCCAGGACAGTGAGAAACTCCCTTTTCTATTCAAATATTGCCATGAGATCTTTAGCATCCACGCTGAATAGGACCTCAGTGTAACTGCACTAGTCAACATAGACTATGAGCTCACCATTCGATGTGTGGCTTGAATCCACAATCTTCTGACTCAAAAAGCAAGAGGGCTATCAAACAGAGAGCCAATATGCATGTACACTGCACATTGTACCTTGAGTTGATTCTTTAAGGTTTCCAATATAACCTGAGTAATAAAACATTTGAATTCAGACAAAATTCACTCAATCCTCCAAATATTTTGGGTTTGCATTTGAGCATTAAAGAATTGTATTGCTGCAGTGTTTCTATTTTGCACCTCCCATTATTAGCCCTGAAATGCCACCTAGTCTTAGCCTGTGAATATATTTGTCTTAGAATTGGGTGGAGAGGGTGAAAAGAAACAGTAGTTCTTTTCTGTAGAGTTACTTAAAAAAGTGACATTCTCTAGACCTGACTCCATTAAAAACCTTCCATTAACTTCATTGACATTGAAACCTTCCAACTGCAGGAGGAGGCAGTTTGTTCATACCAACTCCACAAATAAAGCTCCTATGCTTTAGTTAATCTACAACATTGAGCATCATCTACTCAACTAAGATGGCTTCAAAAAAAACTACTGAGATAAAACTGCAGTAATAAAGAGAAATGAGGAATAGAGAAATGAATAGCACCAATCTCAAAGGAGGAACATGAGACAAATCTGAACACCAAAACAGGTAAATCGACCGACCAAATAAATTAGGTCAAGTAAAACCGGGGTAAAAGGCAGCAGATGTAAACAAAACTAAAAAGCTCAGCAACATATATTTTGCCTAAGGTTATTAAATTCCGCTTTGAAAGAGAGGACGTCCTGAAAATAGAGGGGGAGATTATGATAGCATAAAGGACTCATTTCTAATTGCGTTTATGGCTGTGGTTTTTGTTTTGTAGGAAAACATTTAACACCTTTGGGTGTTCATTCATGGTTGGTAGAATGTGTGAGCAATGTGCTCCCTGTGCTCTGTTATGTTTTATAGCAGTGCATGAATTAAACACAGCAGTATAGAACTCCCAGCATCCTGGCATGTGCTTGACAAGATCATAGCAAATGTTACAAACCCTCCTATGTTCCAGAGGTTGTAGGTGATACTGTACACTGAAAGCCTGACCTCCAATGGTGGGGCGGAGAATGTGAAGCAGGCTACTGCCCCTGAGCAGAGGAAGTGGCCGGAGTTGTAGGGTTTGAGGAGGTTGTAGTGATAGGTTGGGATGAGATCAAGGAGTAATTTAAAAGTTAGGACTAGGATCTTATAATAATAAATAATCTTCGCATTTTGATACTGTGCTGTAAGGACATCTCAAAGTGTTTCACAGAATATACGGTAAAGTGAAATGACTATATTTTGTGGGCGGAACGCAGCTGCCAATTGCACAGAACAGTGTTCCACAAATAGTCGTGGATTGAGTGACCAATTTATTATTTTTAAAAAAAATTTAAAGGAATTACTAGCCCTGGAAAAATTATCTGCCAAAAGTCTAACAACCAGGTTGTAATTTACTGTTAGGTAAACAGGAGCGTGTGGAGGTAAGGAAATTAGCCCAACATTTCACCCTGCCCAGGAATCGAACCCAGGTCCTCTCACTTGCAAGGCGAGTGCTCTAACCACTGAGCTACCCGATTCCACATATTGAACTTAACCCACGAGTTAATGGGAGCCATTGGAACTGGATGAAGATGCGAGTGATAGGCTCATGTATCCTGGTGTAGGAAAGGAAAGAAACGGGCGGTCCAGCAAACAGATTTGGTGTAATGTAGCCTGGAGATGGTGAAAGTATGGATTAGGATCGCAGCTGCCTGAGGGCAGAGGTTGTGGTCTGCCACAACCTCTGCAATGTTGGGCATTGTTAAAGTGGGGGAAAAGCTGAATGAATCGAGACTTGGGTGCGAAGATTAAAGCACAGTTGAGTCAAACAAGACATTGAGGCTCTATGATTGCTCGATGAGGTGAAGCGTGCATCCCAGTAGTTTGATGCTGTCAGTGCCTGTGGTGAGAAGGTGCTGATAGGAGACAAGGAGAGCCTCTGTCTTCTCGATATTTATCCTCATCAAATGGACATGTCACCTTCACAACTTCACCCAAGTTCAATAAACAAGCTTCAATTAGCAGTGCACTGAAAGTGGAAATACGAGGAACTTTATCATAGAATCATAGAATTTTACGGCACAAAAGGAGGCCATTCGGCTGTGCCGATCTAGTCTGTGCCGGCTCTTTGAAAAGAGCAACTCAATCCCACTGCCCAGCTCTCTCCCCATAGCCTAACAGACCTGTTCTCCCTAAATAAAGATCTAATTCTCTTTTAAAAGCTGTTATCGAATTTGCCTCCACCACATTTTCAGGCAATGCATTCCAGATTCGAACAACCCGCTGATTGAAAACATTTCTCCTCAGCTCCCCTCTGCTTCGTTTTGAAACTATTTTAAATCTGTGACCATGAGTTACAGATTCGCCCACCAGTGGAAACAGTTTTTCCTTATTCACCCTGTCGAACCCCCTCATGATTTTATAAACCTCTATTAGGTCTCCTCTCAACCATCTCTGTTCTGGAGAGAATAAACCTAGCCTATCTAGCCTTTCCCCATAACTGAAGTCCCTCAATCCTGGTACCATTCCAGTAAACCTTCTTTGCTCCCTTTCCAATGCCTTAACATCCTTTCTGTAGTGTGGTGACCAGAATTGGACACAGTACTCCAGCTGAGGCCTAACCAAAGTTTTATAGAGGTTAGTCAGCACTTCCTGACTTTTGTACTCTGTACCCCTATTTATAAAGCCTAGTATCCCATATGCCTTCTTAACGGCTTTGTTTACTGTCTATTGTTCAAGTTTGGAAGCTTTCGTTTTGCAAAAGGTAACAATACTAGACTAAAAAATGTCAGTTCATAAAATCATATTGTGGTTTCATTCAGATTAGACAGATTTCTGATTTCAAACCTGAAACCAGCCTTCAAGAATGCATCTTAGGTCCTTTTCATATTAATGACCCCCTCAAATTATCAAAATCTAATGTATTTTATTATGTTGATGACAGAATTCCACTGAAGGAGTTGGAAAGATAGTAATTGAGAAAGATCGGGGTTGTCAAGTGAATAGATAACAATCAAATTGCTCAAAATGTAAACACAACTAAACATTCATTTGTCTTATTTCCCACACCAGAGATCTTGGAGATAGCAATGTAGATATAACCATGAGATTGTCAGGACCATAATGTCCAAAAATACATGGATTGGAAGTTTCAGTTGTGCCTAGGGTACAAACCAACAAGAACAAAACTACATTTCTAATGTTGTGGATCCATAAAACATGAGCCTACATTACAACTTGCCACGATATAGGGAAGCCACTGATATAATCTCACCACCGACCTCACTGTGCTGAGCTAGTGTGCAAAAAGCTGGCTAGTCACTTGTGGCTGCTATCGTGAGAATTCCCATCGGCTTGCTAGGGCCTCATTGAAAGTCAAGCCTGAATCACCAAGATAAATGACAAGCCAAGATAAATTATTCCTAGAATATTATCAACTACAAAGTAATGATGAAATCAAGGCCTTCAGTATATAAAGCTCTGACACTGATGGCTGAAAAACATGCTTGCATGGCTCTTGGCCAACCTTCCCATTACTCACATAGTTTATTCTGGGGAATCCCCTGCACACTGAGTCATTAGACTATCGCTGATGAGGTCTGAGCTCCAGTCTCTTGATTCCCAGTGATTTTGACTCAGAAGCAAGATCCAATACAAATGTGATTCTTGGCAATTTCAGCTCAGATTCCAGATCTTTTTTTAAAACATGAAATGACTATTTTCTGGAGATTTTGTAAAAAAAAGCCAACCTCCAAACATTCTCTGAGCTCCAGGACGATGTGAAAGGCACTATAAAATGTTATTTTATTGTTGCTGTTAACATAAGGCTGAGATTCTGGAGAAGCTAAAAATCAACAAATCCCCTAGGATAGATGAACTATACCCCAGGGTACTTGGAAAAATAAGGCAGGAGATTTGGGCAGGATTGAAACTTCATGAAGGAGTCAATCAGAATTTTGCCTGTTGGAAGCAAGCAGATGTTTCCATTTTCACGAAGGGCAACAAAAATAAACCTGGCAACTCTATACCTACCACAACTTAAGGGTCCTCTAAGGGGCATGCAGAAGAGGCAAATGTTGATGAGCCCAAGTGTTGGAGGAATGAGCTATGAGAACAAGTGGACAAGCACGGCCTCCAGTCTTGAGAAAAGACAATTCAGAAGTGACCTCATAGAAGTGCACAAAATGGCATTGATAAAATAGAGTTTCCTAAATGCAGTTTCAGGAGAATTACCAGGAAGTTTTTCTTTACGCAGAAGATGATTATTGACTGGAACAGGTTGCAGGGAAGGTGGTTGATGCCAGGACACTGGATCCATTTGAAAAACAGTTCAATACTGTGATGGTTGGGTAGATATTTTGGAGGGATGAGATCATCTTGCTGCCAGTACTATCGTAGGACAATATCCATAGAATCTGAGTGCAGCACTGCACACTATTGTCATTATTACAGATGATATAAATATGAAAGAAAACACATAAAAAAGGCCAGTATGTAAATCATTCTGCATCTAATGCTTTTTAAACTCATAAAAAGTTGTCCAACTCATTCTCGTCAAATACTTATCTGCTTGTGTAGTTAGCTCAGGGTGAATCCGAAAAGATCAGTCACAGGCTGTTCCTGGACTGGGAAGGTTAAGAATGTGTTCCTTGTGCTATTAGTATATCCTTACAATGGATTCTTCAAAAAGGTGTAAAAACAACACGTCTGGTTATGAGTTATTCACAGGAGACCAATAAAACATTTAGTTTTGGGGAGACTTACCAGGTATCAGTTACTTAAGTAAAACAAAGATAAAATCCTAGTTTAACTGTATCGTTTATCAAGCCTGCTCCACCAATGTAGCTATGACTGGGTTCAGGTTTGAAGTGTTGCAGTGGCAGAAATTCACATGGGAGACGCTCTGAACACCGAGGTTCATTGCTTCCTGCAATTTCAGCATGGAGCCATCTGCCACTGTAAAATAAAATTTAACCACACATAGTCCTCCCCGAGGGCAATCATTGCACATGTCACCTTGGGGACGTACGACAGGAAATCCAGTTCCACCTGAGCGCTCAAGTTAGAGTGGGGTCTGTGGATCTTCTAGTGTGAGAATAAATACTGGAAGAACGGGATGACTGAGGGAAGCAGGATACATTGATTATCTGCCTTAAATTGCATTTCATTAAGCAACTAAACTTGTGAGAACTTATACTAGCAACTTTCTTGTAAAAGGAACGCCTCATAGCACTTAAACAAAACCCAAATAGCGACAAAGGATCATTAACTTTATCACTGTGCTACGAGATTGCTAAATATTGATCTTGCTCCTAATTGCTCCCGTCAGGATACTTGTTTGGTTGCCGAAGGTTAAGATCCTTTTTCAAGTTGTTTTTCTCCCTCTGGGTCTGTCAGCGCAGCCAAGAGCTGAAGTAAGACTTCTACCAAGTAAGGATCCTGGTACCAACTGAACAGACGCACTGGAGCGAGATTCGAAGCAACCACCCTTGTTCCTCCAATATTCCTTCCCTTTCTGCGAGGAAATAACTGACCTTGGTCAGTTACACATTAATTAAAGTTAGTAAATCAGTAAGTGCTGAATGTTGTGGACGAGCTCGTATCGCCACCGTTCCTCAACACCGGCCACCAGCAAGGTCACAACTAATATCAGATCAGCACTGAAAACCACAACACCCTTTTTGAAAAGGTCAATAAATATGTGGGTACCGCTTGACACACAGCGACTAGAACAGTTTGAATGTGCATCTTTAATGCAGAGCAAGGCTAGAATTAAAAATGTATATCCATTTTTATGTAAATGTATATCCACTGGATATGCATGGCCACTGATGGCATGGCCATCAGTGGCCATGCTTTTTACTATATTCTATATTCCTAGTTTTTGTTACTACTATAATACTATTTGACAAAAAGCCATTGCCAAAAAAATCTCTAATGTTGGTTTGTGCATGAACAAATATCTTGAAGTCTGATATTTACATGATCGCATAACGGATCGATTCAAGATCCTTGCACTCGACCACAAATCTCTCCATACACTAGCGGTTCCCTACCTCTCCGATCTGCTTCCTCTCCACCACCCGTTTCCCCCAGCCTCTTGCTCATTCCCTCTGCTCCACCATCAGTGGCCATGCTTTCAGTCACTAAGCCAGAAGCTTTGTAACTTTTTCCCTTAATCCCTCCACCTTGCCACCTCCTCCATCTGAAGACCTTCCTGTTTGACTGTGCTTATGGACCCCCTTCCATCAGTTCAACATTGGGCTCCTCCAAGACCTACCCTGCATGAAGGGTGCTAAATAAATGTAAGTTGCTCTTGTTGTGATAATGTCATTAGATCTAGGCAGATGAATATCACTTGTCTCATGATATCTGCCTTCAATTACAAGAGAAATCTCAGGAAGCTAACTGGAGATCCACCTCCAAGACAGTTCTTGCCAGATCTGGGCCTGACTTTACTGTATATAATAATAAAAAATAATAATAATCCTTGCATTTTCACGTCTTCTAGGCATCTCAAAGTGCTTCACAGAATATACTGTAAAGTGAATTGACTGTATATTACTGGTTGCCTCTGGAAACTCAAAATACAAAGTGGTAAAAGTATCTGTTGTGAGGGAAAGCACTGCATTCATGCACGTTCAAGAGGTCTGAAGTCTTGATACTAAATTCAATTAAAATTTTTGAAGGTGATATTCTCATGTCTTAAGAAATGAAGGAACCCAGCTTCCAACCTTGATTTTCACACACCAATAGTCCAGAAACAGCCATGAAGTCAATTATCAATTTTAAGTGGGCAATTGTTGGCGAAGAAACTGGGAGAAAGTTCCTTTTTTTAAAAAAATTGTAATTTAATCGTTAATATCTAGCTCAGTGGTTCCCAACCTCGGATCCCGACCCAAAGCAGAATTGCTGGGGGTCCCCAGTAGGATCGAGAAAGACCATCAGAAATTTTTTTTTGGGTTGCTTTTCTTTAATGCTGAAAAGTGCCTGAGGCGACACCACCAACCAATTTATATGAAGGACCGTATAAGCAAGTTGCGCTGAGTCCACAAAAGAGACGGAGATATCGTCTTGGCTGAGCTTCGCTTCAGTCGTGAAGGACCTATTGGTGGCCAATTTAGGGTTGCAGGAAAGAAAGGTTGGGAACCGCTGATCTAGCTGAAGAGACAGTTTAGCATCTCATCCGAAGGCTGGAAACTGTGACAGGGCTCCTCCACCATTACAATGGAGTGTCCTCCTCAACTGTGAGTACAAAGTACCAACACGGGTTTGAACCCACAGCTTTCTGACTTGGAGGCAAGTGTGCTAAAAATGAAGCCAAACTGACAGCAAAATAAAACGCAGGATACTGCCGATGCTGGAAGTATAAAGCAAAAACAGAAATCACTGAGAACATTAGCAGGTCAGGCAGCATCTATGGAGAAATAAATCAGAGTCAACATTTCGGGTCTACGAAGGGTCGTGGACCCCAAACATTGACTCACTTTCCTTTCTCCATAGATGCTGCCGACTGTTTCCAGTGACTTCTGTTTTTGTGACAGCAAAATACATGTTTTGTACTGAATGAACAAATATAGAAATGTTCTGAAAACGGTTCAGCAAATGCACTGAACGTTTGCACGAAGGCTGCAGCTTGTTCATGTACAAGAGCAGTATGAAGAATCTACAAATTCCATTTCGAAATGTTTTGTAACTGCTTTAGCATCAGCAAAAGCCACTACTTTTGCAAAATTAAAACCCAAAGTAACTCTTTCAGGTAGTTGCAATCATTGCCAGCTGTAGCTGGGTTTTGCTCAGTTGCATTTCATAGCAATTAGATTTCACCCACAGTTTCCCACGACACAAATAGTTGAATGCAAAGTTTCAAAACAAAAAGTGAAAAATCTAAGACATTTGTCCTTTTTGTTTCAGCAAAAACAAATTCAGAAAAGCTAAAATGACAAACTCTCATCAGTAATCTAGTTCAGGGTGCAAGCAGGTTTGATTCCCCAGGGAGCTAGATTTGATGTTGGATCCTAAGGAGCCAGACTGTAAGAATTCTCAATGATTTCTGGCTAAATGGCATTTCTAGGTTATCTTTGGTCTATTTCATGCTGCTCTTTGGCACTCAAAAGCTGAATAAATTGGGTGTGAAACATATAAGCACAAAGCAATTTATACTGCAGTCTAACTGCCAAGACCACCTTGAGGAGTGAATTTCACCAGCGTGTAAATCTACAACATAAACCCAGGCACTGCAAATCTATTTGGTTTTTTTCTTACAAATCGGCGCTTATAAATTCTTGGAAGAGTTCCATGGATCATTGAAGAACTTTTTAAAATAAGTATTTTAGATATCAATAAACTCCCAAACTCACATTAAATACTAACCAGGGTCTGCTGCCAGTAGGCAGATTTCTCCACATGCTTTGTTATAGTTAGAAGAACTCCCCTCAGATTTGCAAGTCTAACTGCTAGCACAGATTAAATCAAATTCCTAATCTCAATCCAATGAGTGCTGGAAGCCAGGTTGCATCACGTCCACTAACATAACACAAGCTGCCCGTGCAGCCCTGGATCACAAAGGTCAGAAAATGACAGGCACAAAATCTGACATAAAATAAAGTGACCCCACTTAGCACATATTTATATGGTTAGTTAGTTGATCTCTGCTGAATCAGCAGTTAGAAACAAGTTAATGCAGCCCTTCTGGGTCGAGGGAAGGACTCTTATAAAACAGCACTTGGCTTTGCTCCTTTCATATCAGAAGGACGACAACAAAAACAACTTGGATTTATATAGTGCCCTCCATGCCAGACGGCGTCTCAGAGAGCTTCATAGGACATATCAAAGATACTAATTTGTAGTGTCCGGCGATATATCGATATATCAATTGTATCGGTATAATTTTTCATATCGATATGCCGATATTAGAAATTTGAATATATCGGTATATCGAAAAATTCAGTATAAAAAAAGTCGGTACATCACAAAACATCGGGATATAGTGTCCGGAGATATATCAGTATAATACGAACTTTTTCAACATACCTTGTCGCCGGCATTGCAAACCTCCTGGGCGTAGAGCACGCATATCGGAATGCGCGCACACATCCGAATGCACGCGCATACGCAGGATAAAAAAACCTGGCGATATCGATATATTAGGAGCAGGAGTAGGCCACTCGGCCCTTCGAGCCTGCTCCGCCATTCAATAAGATCATGGCTGATCTTCTGACCTAACTCTGATTACCTGCCCTATCCCCATATCCACTAATCCCTCTATTTTTCAAAAATCTATCAGTCTCAGCCTTGAAAATGTTCAAGGACTGAGCATCTACAGCCTTCTGGGGTAGTGAATTCCATAATTTTAAGACTGTGACCACTGGTTATAGATTCTCCTACCAGGGGAAACAGTCCCTCAGTGTTTACTTTATCTAGCCCTTTAAGAATCTTACATGTTTCAATAAGATCCCCCCTAATTCTTCGTATAAATGGATGCCATTTGGGCGAGCCACTGAAGAGTGATCCTTAGAAGTGTTCCCCCAATAAAAGGGCATAAAAAATTCAAAACACTGTTAGGAGAGAAGGAGCAGGAAAAGCAAAGGCATTAAAGTCAAGCTTCTTGTTCACCTTCCTTTGTGTTCCAACTGAGCGCCAACTAATATTGTAAACAAAGTGAACCTTTTTTGTTCCAGTGCACAATTTTGCAATGTTTTGATGACTGATTTCAAGCCATATTAACCTCACCGCCAATTTGACTGAATTCCCCCATTTTAGAAATAAATCAAACTTGTTTGAATCAGATTAGCAATGATCTGTCTATATTGAGTATCAGGTGTTTTACATTCAGCCATTTAGAATCCACAATATTATCCTCACTCAACATCTTTTCAATGTTCCTTTACAGAACTGTAAGCAACGAACACAGTTGAGTCATCCCCGTATAAAAACAAAGCTGGAATGAGTACAGACTTTTGGCAGGTCATTAATATAACTGAACCACTAAAGAACCTCGTGGGCACAATCACACTTATGTCAGACAACAATCAATGGAAAGCAACCCTTTGAAGCCTGCCTACAAGATGTGATTTAACACGTGACACTGAATTATTTGAGAAAAACAGTTTATGTAATTTATTTTAAAAAGTACAACAAGGTTGACAATATCAAAAGGCTTTTTGTAAGATCAAGAAAAATATTGTCGGCTATCTTTAAATCAATACTGGCTTGTCTTTCACACACTGAAGCAAAGCTTTTGGAATAGAATATCACAGACAGTAATCAGACTGCCAAGTATTATTGAGAATATTGATAGACCATCTAAAACAATCGCTTCATGCATTCAAATCTATAAGGAGTGATAATTGCAAGATTTGCTGCAGTCATTTCTCCTGGTTAAGATGGAAATGTGACTCGAGAGATATTTTGCAATGAGGAAAGATCCAATGGATTGGGAGATGGTCAGATAAACAGTATTCTGACATCAATTCGGTCAAGGACAGTTGCCTTACTTACACAGCAAAATTGCTCCCCTTCATGAGTTTTTGATATGCAGAAAGTATCATCATCTCTTCAGCTCTCCAAGACATTCAAACAAATTTGAGCCTCTAAACCGCTGTGCTCAAGGACAACTTGTGCTCGACACCTCCCCAACCTTGGACAGACAATGCAGCATAATAAATCTGTGGATTAACAGGACTCTCAAAAACCACACGAGGAACACTAACATCATTTTGAGAGAGAGCCCTGTAATCCATACTTTCTTCAACGTCCCTACTAATCACTTAAGTACAGTTCTATCGGAGTTACAGCTCAATAACCAGATCATATTTCTAACTCCTCCATTGAGGAAGGGGACAACAATCTGATGGCTTGAATGCTCAATACTTAAATCCAAGATTGGAATCTGCACAGATAATTTTCTTGTGTGCCAAGCAACAGAACTGCACTAGATATAAGATGTGCATAACTGTGTTTTCCTCTTAAACTGTGCTTAAGCAGCGAGAGAGAGAGCTACTGTCCTGTCACTTTAAAACCTTCGTGTTTACTTTGTTTCTTTTTCAAACTTGCGATGGAAGTCATTCTTATTCAGATTGTAATCCCAATCTAGTTTAACTACTGCTGTCTATGCAATTTCTTACATGAAGTACCATATTTTAATCTGTGCTTTAAACTCCCATTTATCTTCAATAATTCAAATGTGTGATCCATTTAGTGACAGCAGCTACATTACAATTATCAACAATAATAACTTGCATTTATGTATTGCCCTTCATGCGGAATTAGTAGCATCTCGGGGAAATCTCATCCCAATGGTAAAGTCACTATGGGTGTGATGACTCAATGCAAGTAAAAACACAACATGTTGAGAAAAACGACAATTATATTGACAAGAAAACTAGTCATAAAAGTGTGCAACAGTAACTACACAAAGGAGAAGAAATTAGAAGAAATTCTAATTTACAGGCAGCCATTGGCATATGATTAGGAGATGGATCCCAATCACTCAGTTGTCTAGTTATCAATTGGAATAGTTCACCAAAATGTCTGTCGAAACAGTTGCATGATCTGATGTGAGCAAAAATAGGCCTGCTAATTCTCTATGACTGTTACATAATAAAGAAACATTTAAGGTCATTCTACTATTGTAAAGATGGGAATCATCATGGAGAGATTTTTGTAAGTTGTTTAAAAGCAAGCTTTCAACCAAAATACGAAAATTGTAAATTTAGTACTCAATACATAACTTTATAGCCTGAAGCTGGCTTATTAATGTGATGGGGGCTGAGATCAGTTGGAGGAGTTGTCCTTCAAAATGACATGTAAAACCAAGATTTGCTCTGCCTATTCTGGCAGATGTCAAAGAATGTCATTATTTTATACAAAACACCAGCAGTTTTCCGTGTCCTGGACAATGCTTCTCCCTCATCCAAAAATAGTGATTCAATTGAATCATTTACCTCACTGGTATTTGTGGGACATTGGTGCAGATCAGCCTTTTGCCTAAGTAAAATAATCAATGCACTTTAAAATAATCATTATTTCTTTAATATGATTTGCTCGATGACCCCGAAATTTAGCCAGCCATTTCTTATGGTGTATCCAAGGTGTGCCATACTTCTGGTTTACAATGTGGATCTGCTCTATAAATAAGGACACGTTATATCAAATGACCGGTCAACAATACAATATTAACATTTTGGAATACTATATTGAAAAGGGCAACAACAACTTATATTTATATAGCATTTCACTTCACGCATTTCCGAGCGCTTAACAAAGGTGAAACTTAATGCTGAAACGGGGAGAGAGTAGAAGTGACCTTTCTAGAGTTGAATGTCAACAAGACAGAGGCCCTACTGATTGGCTCGTGTCTTCATGCATCAGGCGCTGGCTGCATCAACCTCCATGGTTGCTCACTCGACCTCACCAAGCCAATCAGGAACCTTGGTGTCTTGTTCGACCCTCAACTGTCTTTCCTCCTCCACATCCAAGCAATGACTCGCTCTGCCTTTCCCCATCTCTGCAATATTGCCCGACTCCGCACTACCGCAGCCCCAAAGCCACTGAAACCCTCATTCATGCCTTCAATACATCCCGGCTCAACTATGCAAATACCCTGCTGTCAGCCTTCCCAATTCCTCCCTCCACAGGCTGCAGATGATCCAGAACTTTTTGGGGGGATTGATTGAACTCTGCAGCCTGTGCCCTCTACCATTCCAAATTCCGTGACCCCATCTCCCCCACCCTCGCCGGACTCCATTGGCTCCCCATCATCTAGAGCAGCGATTCTCAACCAGGGGTACATGTATCCCAGGGGGTACAAAATGACTTCCAGGGGGTACAGGTGGCAGTACATTGATTTATTTAGCTCTTATTTAGCATTTTATAGCCTTCCAAATTATATATTTAATTGTTATTGACGTGAAAGGCGCTATACAAGTGTAATTTTGTTGTTGTTGTTGTTGTTGGCACAGTCAAAGAGTCTTCAGATAACGATATATACTGTATATATAAAAAATATACTTTTATGTGTTATATATATAATTCTTGCACTTGATATAGCGCCTTAACACATCTAAGTTTCTCAAAGCGCTTCACAAAATATACTGTAAAGTGAACTTACTGTATATTTTGTGGATGAAATGGTCAAAGATTAACTGCTGTTTTATTTTCCTTACAGGACAGGTTAGAGGGATTTGGTAAACATAATAACCGCATACCACCGCACCCTGAACCTATTTATCACAAAGTTCAAGGGTGCTGCAGAGACATGCACAGACATGTTTTGTTCTCATCAATTTAGAAACTCAGTAACTGACTGAACAGTAGTGCTGTCCAAATACTGATGCCCTTTCAAATTCTGCAGTTGTATGCCAATATCCCAGTGCCTTGACATTACTTAAGCCTGAGATATCCAAAGCAAACAGTGAACTTTGCCAAGAATGAATGAGCAGAGCTAGTTATGTCTTTACATCATGGCTCAATCGGTAGCACTCTGAGTGAGAAGATGGTGGATTAACGCTCCATAAGGACTTGTAACTCAAGTAGTGTAAGGTTGTGCTTTGTTGGTGGCGATGTCAAGACTTCAGATAGGACATTAAACCAAAGCCTCGTCTACCCGTTTAGGTGGACATTAATGATCCCACTGCACTAATTGTAAGGAGGAAGAAGCTCCTCCCAATGTCTTGGCAAACAATCCCCCAAATAAAATGGGTCATTCACTTCATGGCTATGTGTAGGACATTGCTGTACACAGATAGGCTATCGTGCTGGCTTACAAAATACGTAATGACCACGCTTTATTCTATTTCCTGTTAAGTGCTGCCTGACATCTTACCATTGTGATAAACGCTACATCAAATGAAAAGATTATCATTGTCATCCAATGCGATGAATGCACTCTTGCACCCATAATTTATACACAGAAAGTCAAGCAGGACTGTTAGGGTAAGTGTTGGGAGATTTAATTCTCTTTGTATATATATTATTAGTGTCTTGTTACAAAGTGGCACCTGCAAAGCTCTGGGAGTAGGCTGCTGCTTCTCCATCCCTTACATAAGGAATGGTGTGCGGCACAAAAGGGAGAGACAAAAGTCATGGAACATGAATCAAAACACACACACAGTGGATAACTTTACATAGTAACACACCAACAGTACCTAAATGTCAAGAGCTTATATATGTCGAATATCTTAATGAACTAAAGAATATACAGTAAAAGCCCGTTTATCCGTGACCCGATCAACCGTAACTTCCGTATAACCGGCACCTGAAAAAAAAAGTCCGCATTCGATTAACCAGAATTTATTGGGAAAAATGCATTTTTTAAAAAAAAATTGTTGGTGTTTTCGGCTGAATATCCGGCACGCACTTTAACCAGCATTGGCCAACTCCCGAGGGTGCCGGATAAACGTGCTTTTACTCTAATTATGTTAGAAATGAGCCTTCAATAGTTCCAGATTTAGCCATTCACAAAATCAAAGACTGACCCCAATATTTCACAGTCTAAATGTTTCTTAATGTGTAATAATAATGCCAATTGTACACAGAAATATTTCCTTGCGTGCTTTATACCACCTGGGAATAAGACCTACACATATTTTAACTTATACACAATATATAATGATATATGAGTGTTTAAATATAAAAAATACATTATTTATTCACACATAATTTTCTCTTCTTTGAAGGCTACTGCCTCAATGCAGATACAGCTGCATGGGCAACCTTGTAACATCTTGCCAATGTAAGTGTTCACCATGGGCTCAAATAAGGAGTCTCAACACTATTGAGCTCAATCCTCTATCCTCACCAGATGTTCACACAAGTACCCTTTCCATGAGGGATTAGCGGTTAGGAATCAAAGACAGAAGGAATTCTGTCTGATTCAACCCTACTCCAAATCAGTGTAATTATTCTACCAGCTCCAGGGTCATCCCAAATGAGATAATAAGAAGAAGAATGATCCTTGCATTTGATATAGCGCTTTTCTCATCTTATCGACGTCTCAAAGCGCTTCACAGAATATACTGTAAAGGGAATTGACGTATATTTGTGGGCAAAACGCGGCAGCCAATTGCTAACAGAAGTGTCCCACAAACAGTCGTGAATTCAAAATGACCAATTTTATTATTGTGGGCATTTTTTTGGGGACGGATTATTATTAGGCATGTGGCAAACTTGCCCAAGATCTCGCCCTGATCTCGAACACAAGTCTCACGCTTGTAAGGCGAGTGCTCTAACCACTGAGCAACAGGAGCTCTGTTTACTCTAAAATGCAGCCTTACCAAATGAGTAACTGGGAAATACTTGACAATACACTTTGGCCCAGATTTCAGCTAAAATAGAGAAAAATCTGCATCTGTTGCTTTAACAATGGAATAAGTAAGGCCATTCCTCAATTATCCTTCAAATAAAACACACTCTATCGGACACTATCCAATAATGTCCTCAGGAAGATGGAAATCTTCCAAGATGATAATGTTCTCAGATTCCCTTTTAACCTCAAAAACCCAAACAGGTCATTTCTCATAGTAGCACACAAACAATGCTTAAATGTCAAGAATAAAATATGTCAAATATCTTCGTGAACTGAAGATGCGAAATATATTAGAAATGAACTTTCAACAGTTCCAGATTTTAGGTCAGGAACAGAATTAGGCTCAATTCTGTGATGGCCCCCAAAATGCTTCGTCCACAAGTAAATAAAGGAACCAAAGTGGTACAGATTCAAAAACAGTATTGAAACAAATCATCTAAGACATTAGCCTTTTAAACAACACAGAGGAATATAAAGAAGGAATGATTGTTCAGTAGTGTTGGGCATCCAAGCCTAAAACAATTTTCACACGGATGTGAAGAGTAATTACTTTAACCAAATTATGCAGCAAGCACTTTAAAATGGCAAGCCACCCTGGATTGATCACTGTTCAAAGATGTGGGTGCTACTTCCACCTAACTATACCCATACAGTGAGAGAGCAGGTGCTAAAGAAGGCAGTGTGCAGACCTCACTAAACAGGGCAACCAATGCCAACTTCCGTTGATTAACTGATTGTGACCCACGTTGCTATTCAGAGAGCAAATGGTGACACAACTCGACCGTCAATTTATGAAGCCACTACAAATAGATCACAAATTAGGTTGGCAGCAAACGAACCAAAAACAAAACCTCACATATAATTACAGCAATCATCTCTTTTAGTAGCCATAGAGTCTGCAGGATACACAGAGTCTGTTAGTGCTGTGTGCTAGACTGAAAGAAGGTGGCCATACACACTGCAGCATAATACAGTAGATGGGAAACATCAGACCCTGGGATAGGGTGAAATGAAGCTTGTTGCTTTGCCTTTTATAGTCCTGTATTCCACATTTCCTCTCCACTCCAATCTTATTGACTACACATTCTAGGCTGATAATCCATCAAAGATCATAGACTCACTAAAATGTTGGAACTGCCATTCTATGGATCAGGCAATAAACAAGGTTCCATCTGTGTTGTCTGTCAGATGGGCGTTAAAGATCCCATGGCATTATATTTTTAAAAAGAGAAGGGAGTTTCTCCCTGTAACCTGGCCAACAATAAAACTGGTGATTCATTTCATGGCTGTTTGTGGGACATTGAGGTGCAGATCAGCTACTGCATTTGCCTACATTTTATATGCTGCGTTTGCACTTTGAAACAACTCACCAACATGATAAAGCTATGTAAACTATTACATTCTTGAATATATTGAAGTCAAACTTCTGTGCACTTACTCTCCTCTACCATACCTCGTAAACCTTAAGCTCTCTGAGACGCCACCCAGTGTGGAGGGCGCTATATAAATGCAAGTTGTTGTTGTTGTGGTAAAACATGGTAAACCTTATTCAAAACACAACACAAAAGTAAAGGCTGTAGCCAACACTGCCTTTCACGTCAGAGGGACTTCCCAAGGTTCTGAAGCATGTGGAGTAAACCATCTTAGGTAATGGAAAAATTAAACAACATGTATTTTCATAGCACCCTTCACACGTTTACATACTAGTGACACCTAATGGCAGAGCATCACAGAAAATAACATGGATGAAGGTTTTTTGATTGGGATGAAGGGAATAATAACTGACAATCTCTGGGGGCGTAACGAGTCACTAACACACTTGCGATCCTGGAATTACATTGTATCACAATAGCAAAACTTGAGAGGATTAGACACAGGCAGTCATCTGAAACCCAAATATTTGTCATCTCAAATACGCTTCTCAATATATGAATTTGGTGACATTTAATTTTCTGAATCTCAACCTTGGGGAAATGTTACCAGTCAAATCTTACATCAACTCCAATAGTTATCCCTATCAAGGCTGCCATGTTTGTTTGTGTAGGTATGCTTTCTCCTACCACTTCCAGAATAGACAATCAAGAGGTAAAGAGTTCATGATTTAATCCTCTGATTTAATCAATCTGGCATCAGAAACTTGTCATGGGGTTGAAAGAGAGTAAGCAAACCCATGTCCTATTAAGTATTAAATATTTGAAGGTGGCATGAAAGGCAGATAAAGCTGTTAAAAAAGCATACGGCATACTAGGCTTTATAAATAGGGGTCTAGAATATGAAAATCAGGAAGTTATGATGAACCTTTATAAAACATTGTTAGGCCTCAGCTGGAATACTGTGTTCAGTTTTGGGCACCACACTTAGGAAGGATATCAAGAGAGAGGGTGCAAAGGAGATTTACCAGAAGGTATCAGGAACGAGGGTCTTCAGTTACCAGGAGAGGCTGGAGAAGCTAGGATTATTCTCCTTGGAGCAGAGAAGATTAAGAGGAGACTTAATAGAAGTTTTGAAAATTCTGAGGGGATTTGATAGGGCAAAGAAGGGGAAACCATTTCCACTGATGAGTGGGTTGCTAACCCAAGGACACCAATTTAAAATAGTTGTTAAAAGAAACAAAGTGGAGTTGAGGAGACGTTTTTCACAAAATGAGTTATTTGGATCTGGAAAGCATTGCCTGGAAGGTGATGGAAGCCAATTCAATAACAACCTTTAAGAGAGAAGTAGATAGCTATTTGGGGAAGACAGATTTGCAGGGGTATGGGGAGAGAGGGAGGGAGTGGGATTGATTTGGAAAAGCTCTTTTCAAAGACACAATGAATGGCCTCCTTCTGTGGTGCATAATTCTATGATTCTAAAACTCTGAAGTGTTGTACCTCCAGGACTCTTGTGACACATTGAAAAACACGTACAAACCCTGATCACTAGACTCTTTCGCCACATATCATAACAAGGGTAGTTTATTACAACAGTCAGTTGATTTTACTGAACCACTGATCAAGATTACCTATTTACACACAAATGTGTCAACAGCAAAACATCACAGGAAACCAAGTATGAAATAACCCACAGCTTGCAGAGCATTTGGCTCAGTTTCATAGCATCAGTTTCTAGAAAATGACTAATAGTCTGGTTAAAGCAATCCGGTCAGGAAGCTGATCCAATATCTATTTTTGTATACCATTGTAAGATAAAAGATACACGATCCAAGTCCTAAAAAGATCTAATAAAAAGTACTGGGGGAGGGATCAGTACAGGAATGCTGATCTGGAGATTCACAACCTGGTTATTTATTATTAGTTATCGAACACTGAGTTTTGGGCAGCTCAATCATTACCTCCTTCAGCTGATCAGCACTTCCCCACGAAGCAGAGCGCTGATGTGTGCTTTTCTTTTCTGTTCCTTCATCTGACCAGAAACTGGGTGTCTGAAAAGTGAGAACAAAGCCATTTTTTTTCAAACATAGTGTAGAAATATATAAAGCAGAAAGGCCAACAAGCCTGCGTAGCCGATGCCTAAGCCCTAAAATAACCATTCACAGCAATATTTCCACAGGTATGACAAGAGACAAGACTTTGGAATATAGCATTATAGGAAATAATTACAACCTGGTTCTCTTTACTGTTGTTTCCTTAACCTGTTTGAAAAACGATAAAAATCTGATAAATCAGCTAACATTTTTTTCCCCTCGATCACATTCTGTATTTCCCCACTTTTTTAAAAAAAATTATATAATTCACATTCCTGTCTCCCATTCACCACAATTATTCTCTCCTGAAGCCCTTGACCGATTTACACAAAATCAACCAGATCACTCTTTTGGATGAATTGAAATCTGACAGTGAATTTAAATCATTGTTCTTTTATCAGGGCACAGACTATGAGGCTTTTCAAATTAGAACAGAATCAGAAATTGCAGCACAAAAGAAAGTCTTTCCGCGCTCCCAAGTCTGCCGGTGTTAACTTCCCCCACTGAGGATAATACTGTAATCCTAATTTCATGGCCTTTCCCTATACCATTCCATATTTTCTCTCTTCAAAGACGCACTAATATATACTTTCTTTTTAAGTGTGTTCATGGTCTTAGAACATGGAATGCTTTCCTGCAAGTTTACATTGAGACTAACAACTCTTAACTTCCCTCACCTCTCCAGTGGGAACCAACCGCACAGTGCAGAACCAGGCCATTCAACAAACTAGTCCATTCCAGAGTCCACAGGAGAATCCACCTATTCCCATAATAATAATCCTTGCATATGATATAGCGCTTTTCACATCTTCTAGACGCCTCAAAGCGCTTCACAGAATATTTAAAGTGTAGTGACTGTATATTTATGGGCGAACACACTAGCCAGTTCCATAAACCTCAATCCCACTCTCCTTCACATATGCAGTCAATCTTGAGTTTATACCCCACTGATCCCCCAGTGTGTAATGAGCATGTATGAAAATTAAATATAAAGCAGCATCTCAAGAAAAATTGTACGGGAATTAAACCAGGAGAACATTTTTACAATTTGTTTTAAAAGTAAAAAACCTATTAAAACACTTGTACAATTTTCATGTGTCAATTACCATCAGCATTAATTCCCACAAACTAACTTCCCTGTTTGTGGATGTGGTTCTAGAGGTGTTGAAACTGCCAACTGATGAAAAACCTTCAAGAGATCTGTGCGTGGGTCAACATAAAATAGTTTAGAGTTTCAAGGCTGGTCATGCAGTGGAAACACGGCAAAAGGTGGTTGTATCGCATCATCTGTTTCCACCACAACAATCTAATAATAGGAATAAGTGCATCAGTCAAATTCTGAATAGGATTAGACCAATTTCAGTTCCCTCCACACCAATGGGCACAGTTACTGTCTCAAGTGAAACTAAAAACACAAAGAGCTCCTGAACGTTGGCCTCCAAGTCCTTACTGAACTAGCAGTTGACAATTGAGACTGTAAAAGGAGCACTATAATTGGTCTTGATATACTTGGGATGGTGAAGAACGTCACATAAGCCCGACTTTGTGCTTGTGATCCCAATCCATTTAACCCTGCTAGGTGTGTTTGTACACGTGAACATCTGAAATATCAGTCAATGTTGAGTGTTGAGTGCAACGTTGAGTACAACTGGATTTCCCCCAATGAAATCAGCATTTAGTCAAGGACAAAATTACCCTCAGTTTATGATTCTCTTCACAGTTGAAAAGCCAGTTGATGTGTAAGAATAATTCTTGCAGTTATGCTTTATCACCACATCAAAGAGCTTCACGGGATTTTACCGTGTAGTGTAGTAACAATATTGGGACATCGTCTCAATATGAACAACGCTTTACAAACGTAATTTGCAGACAAGTATGATGGCCAATTTGCACACAGCAATGTCGTACAAATAGCCATGGAATGAGTGAACAATTTTATTTTCCGAATGTTTGCTAGGACACCGGGTGAAATTCCCAAGTATTTTCAAATGGTGCCACCTGAATAGGTGTATGTTCCACAGTTCAATGTTTCATCCAATATTCAGAATCAAATGCATTTTTTTTAAAAAGCCAATCACGTGAGACTGATTGTAGTGATAGCATTTTTTTTGAATTGTGGTTCAGCTAAAGTTGACTTCATAAAATGATGAGAAAAGCAATGACATTTTTAAGAAAAATTCAAGACTGGGTTGATTGTACTCAAAACGCTGAGACACTTTCTGTGTAATGGGTGCTATATAAATGCAAGCTCTTGTTGACTGCAGTTTAAATGAAGAATAGAAATGTCCAAGTTCCAATGTGATCAAGTCAACATGCTTTATATTCAGTCAATACTGAACTCTCTCAGTTTCCCAAAGATTAGAATACAGTACAAGTGGGGAAATGCAGTATGAAATTACACAGATTGAAATCCAAAACCCAAATTTTATTTTGATTCCCCATCCATGTCCCCAGTTACAATGCTTACATGCATTTTTTTTGTTGTTATTGAGAGTACATATGTAGTATATCGATACAAAACATTTCCAGGACAATTCTGGAAGAGTAAATCAGTTCTTAATGAAAGCTCTGGCATGGAACTGAAATGTCTACAGATAATTAATTTCACAGCCAATAAGTACCACAAGACCTTGGATTTAGGAAAAGTATCTTAAAATTGAACATTAGGCAGATCTTTACTTGTAAATTCACTCTTAATTTGGAAGCCATTTGTCTGCAGTTCTTAAGAGTAATTTTCCAAATGAGTAATTTTCACAAATTCTTAACTTTCCTTTTTTTTATATTAAGGGCAGCACAGTAGGTGTTTGTGGCTTCAAATTGTCTATACACCTCAGCTGTGTGGTACAATTCAAAGGTGAAATGAGAGAAATACCCTTTCACTCAGGCATTTTGGTCTCATCATTGTGAGAGCACACATTTCCTAATGCTACAAACCTCAAACAATGTAAACTGGCACAATCAATCCTCCTTGAAAACACAGACGTTCATACCAAACCTACATGGAATAGATTTTCACAAAACAAGAGATGCCAAGTCAGACGAAGTCAGATACCTGTGTGACTAACATCCAGCAGTGAAAAAATGCACCCCTCTGTGAACAGTTTCAAATGCGTCCACAGAACGGCATGAACAAGGTGTACCAGCTTTACATCATGTTCCAGAGTCAGGAGGGGCTCAGACCACAAGATGAAAAAACAGGAGAAACAAAACGAAGGAGAGTTTAGTTAATCAACTGTGAACAATGAAAAAAGTTGCCAACTTATTTTTTTCAAAGTTACTGCCAGAAAATTCCTCACATTTGAAACACTGACTGGCACCAGGTGCTACTTGAATGTATTACATCAAAAATGTAAGGAATATTAATGAGGTTGTTCACTGCGCACAAACCGATGCCAAGAGCCAGAAGTCCACATTTTGCCAACAAAGCCCTTGTGTGGGTTGTATCTATTGAAAATGCATTGTAGCAGTTCTCCAAAAACTGTACCTCAGGGCACTTAAAGGCAAGCAAGTCAATGTGTCAAGCACTGACAGAGGGAGTGATCAGCATTGAGTAGGTTCTGGGAAAATGGAAATGGTGACAGAGCAATAACTGGCGATAACAGACCTATTAACACAACATCAATAATAGGAAAAGTAATTAAAAGAAACAAAATCGATTATCTACATGATGAGGACCAAATAAATTCTAGTCAGTGGCTTCAGAAAGAGAGCATCTTGCCTGTGAAACCTCACGAGATGGCATCTGAAACTGATATTAGAAATGGTACGATGTTATGTACAGTAAAAGCCCGTTTATCGGGCACCCACGGACCTGGCCATTGCCGGTTAAAGCGCCTGCTGGATATTCATGCAGCCCGCGGCCAAAGCCCACTGCAAGAAAATCAAAGTTCTTTTAACACACACCATAGACACCAGACTAGGTAATAACAGATAATAACAGAATATTGTTATTGGTACTTATTGTTAAAACTACTCTCTTGTGCTTGTCAGCCTTACTGGTTGAGGTTTACAGTCCAGTGATTCTTTTTTAAATAGAGAATGCCATAAACGAAAAAAACGGCAGCGCAACTTTAAAGCCTTAGTAGCGGCAAGCCGATAACCCGAGACTCTACTAGCGGCAAGCCGATAACCCTAGACTCTACTAGCGGCAAGCCGATAACCCTAGACTCTACTAGCGGCAAGCCGATAAGCCTGGACTCTACTAGCGGCAAGCCGATAACCCTAGACTCTACTAGCGGCAAGCCGATAAGCCTGGACTCTACTAGCGGCAAGCCGATAACCCTAGACTCTACTAGCGGCAAGCCGATAAGCCTAGACTCTACTAGCCATAAGCCGATAACCCTAGACTCTACCAGCGGCAAGCCGATAACCCTAGACTCAACCAGTGGCAAGCTGATAACCCTAGACTCTACTAGCGGCAAGCCGATAACCCTAGACTCAACCAGCGGCAAGCCGATAACCCTAGACTCTACTAGCCATAAGCCAATAACCTTAGACTCTACCAGCGGCAAGCCGATAACCCTAGACTCTACCAGCGGCAAGCCGATAACCCTAGACTCTACTAGCCATAAGCCAATAACCTTAGACTCTACCAGCGGCAAGCCGATAACCTTAGACTCTACCAGTGCAAGCCGATAACCCTAGACTCTACCAGCGGCAAGCCGATAACCTTACTCTACTAATGGCAAGCCGATAACCCTAGACTCTACTAATGGCAAGCCAATAACCCTGGACTCTACTAGTGCCAAACTGAAATACTGCACCTGCGCGACAATGATTCACAAATGCTCCACCGCTATTGTTCCGGATAAGTTCCGGTTTATCGAATGGGGACATTTTGGGGGGCATGCCAGTTATACGGAAGTGCCGGTTCATCGAGTCACGGATAAATGGGCTTCTACTATACTTTCAAAAGACTTTTGTCACACAAGAGACAAGTTAAACAGAGGGTATCTTTAACGAGCAGGCTATTTTGAAAGAAATTAAGATGTGGAAGTATGAATATATTGTCCTTCACAGAATATATAAGAACATAAGAATTAGGAGCAGGAGTAGGCCATTCGGCCCTTCGAGCCTGCTCCGCCATTCAATAAGATCATGGCTGATCTTCTGACCTAACTCTGATTACCTGCCCTATCCCCATATCCACTAAACCCTCTATTTTTCAAAAATCTCTCAGTCTCAGCCTTGAAAATGTTCAAGGACTGAGCATCTACAGCCTTCTGGGGTAGTGAATTCCATAAATTCACTACCCTCTGAGTGAAGAAATGTTTCCTCAACTCTGTTCTAAAAGGCTGACCCTTAATTTTAAGACTGTGACCCCTGGTTATAGATTCTCCTACCAGGGGAAACAGTCCCTCAGTGCCTACTTTATCTAGCCCTTTAAGAATCTTATATGTTTCAATAAGATCCCCCCTAATTCTTCTGTACTCTAGAGAATACAGCCCTAGTTTATTCAACCTATCCTCATAGGTCAGTCCCCTCACCCCAGGAACTAACCTAGTGAATCTACGCTGCCCCCCCTCTAAGCCAAGTATGTCCTTTATTAAATAAGGAAACCAAACCTGCACACAATACTCTAGGTGCGGTCTCACCAGAGCCCTATACAGTAGCAGCAAGACTTCCCTACTCTTGTACTCTAAACCTTTTGAAATGAACGTTAGCATGCCATTCGCCTTCTGAGTTGCTTGCTGCACCGGCAAACTAACTTTTTGGGACTGGTGTACAAGGACATCCAAATCCCTTTGAATACTAACACTATCTAACTTCCCCTCTAGAAAATAATCTATTCTTTTATTCTTGCTACCTAGGTGAACAATTTCACACTTGCTAACATCATCTGCCACCTCCCTGCCCACTCCCCTAGTCTATCTATATCTTGTTGCAATCTTTTTGCATCATCCTCAGAGCTCACTCTGCTACCTAGTTTAGTGTCATCCACAAATTTAGACACGTTACATTCAATGTTCTCATCTAGATCATTGATATAAATAGTAAATAGCTGAGAAGTGATATTGTGAAGTGACTGTTTGCAGGTGAACACTGTAACTAATTTGCACACAGTATTTGCAGACCCACAAACACACAACAACAACAATTTACATTTATAGAGCGCCTTTCACGTCGGGAGGACGTCCCAAGGCGCTAAACAAGAGGCGTGTGACCCGAGCTGAGAGGGGAGTGTTTGGGAAGGGGTGAAACACGAAGGGGAGGTAAAAGAGTTCGGGGTGGAACAAAAGGCACGATCGAAGAGGAAAGTCTTCAAATCGGCCTTGAAAGAGGAAAGGGAAGAGACGAGACGGAGGGATTGAGGGATGGCATTCCATAGGGTGGGAGCGGAGAAACTGAAGGCCCGGCCTCCGATGGTGGGGCGGTTCGGGCGGGGGGCTTGGAGCAGGCCAAGACCTGCTGAACGGAGGGTCCGGGTGGGCGTGTAGGGGGAGAGTAGATCGGTTAGGTAGGATGGGGCAAGGCCGTGTAAGGCCTTGTAGGTGAGGACGAGGATCTTAAACTCGATCCTCTGGAGGATGGGGAGCCAGTGGAGACGGGCGAGGGTGGGGGTTATGTGGTCGCGGAGGCGGGTGCGGGATAGTACACGGGCTGCAGAGTTTTGGATGGTCTGCAGCCTATGAATGGAGGAACTGGGGAGGCCGATTAGGAGAGAATTTCCGTAATTATATAATTATCTCTATATACGAGAGGCATCTTTAGCTCATGAATAGAACTTAACAGTGGGAAATTGAAAGAACTAAACTGAGGTATTAATCGACATTTTTCAGAGTGCCTTTAGCGTTGAGGCAACGATTCATGAGGTAATCTGGATGTTGAGCAACATTGCTAAATACAGTATACATACATATATGTGTGTGTGTGTGTGAGAGAGAGAGAGAGAGAATGGGAGCCTTTCCTGACAGGATGTTAGGCAAGATTGCCAAATACAAAATATACACTATACACTTGTATCAAGCCTTTCCTAAAGCAACTGTGCCTAGTCACCTGAGCCACCAACCAAAACTAATTAAATTGAGATCCCAGAGGCCATCCTCACAAACGGTAGAGTGTCCTGGTCAGATTGCACCTAAAGTACCACATAAGGTCCTGGTCAATGTACCATGAAGGAGTTGCAAAGACTGTTCTCACATGTCAGCACTGGTGGAGTCCAGGAATTTACAGGCCAGCTCCTCCCACAAGAACAAATTGAGTGCATGTTTGAGATGTTTAATTCCACCTCACCCTTTCAGTTTAATCAAAGGGGTGGGCACCTGGAGAGGCAAACTCATTTATGCATCAACCTCTCTCTTTGTGGCCAACTTTAATTTTGATTTAGATACTGGCGAGACTTCATCACAATGCCAGGTAATTCTCTCAGAAGGAATAAAAATGGAGTCCTCTAGTTCAGCAGTTAGAACACTCGACTTGCAAGCGAGACCCCTGAGTTTGATTCTCGGTGAATCAGGGTTCCCGGCAGGGCGAAACCTTGGGAAAGTTTCCTTCTCCGCACACTGATAATAATCCCTCACCAAAAAACAATAATAAATTAGTCATTTTAATCCACGAATGTTTGTGGGACACTGCTGTGCGCAATCGGCTGCCGCTTTTCACCCATATATATATATATATGTCAATTCACTTTACAGTATATTCTGTGAAGCACTTTGAGACTTCTAGAAGACGTGAAAAGCTCTATATCAGATGCAACCACCATATAACCATCATATTGTCCTTCAATTGCCTTACCCAGCCAACTCCTCTACCTTGTTGCTGGATTAGCCCACCAAATTGGTGCAGTACAGCAATACAGTACATTCATAATAGCCAACCTTAGAAATTATTTGACCCAATTATCAGCGAGTCAGGCAATTTTCTCAGAAGAAGAAATAAAGAAAATAGTCAAATTCTTTAAAATTCAAGAAAACTAAGACAACATATTGAGCCTCTCCCATAAGATGTCCATCACCCAATGGAAGGCAAGAAAGGTTCCCTCCACCCAGTGAATACAGCAATGTTTGCCACACAGTGCTATCAATAGCAAACTATATGCTTTTAGCTGGTAAGACTCCAGCATTATCCCCAACATACATTCTGGATTCCAAAGCTTAGGCTCTTGCCAACCTGCAACTAATAATCTCCAGAATTAGGATAGGATGCACCAATAAATATTGCCCAGTTCTAGATGGCATGCCTACAACTCACTGGCTGGTTTGGTTACTCTTTAGTATAGTGATGATATTCCCACAGGTCAGACCCCAGCTGACTACAATCATGGGCAACCTAGTGACAGAATCGTGGCTCATCAACACACTATAATGTAGGGTCACAATTTATGGACTCAAACTACCACTATATAATGGGGGGGGTCGTAGGGGGGGGGGGGGGGGGTGTGGAAGAGAGAAAAAGAGGTTTGACTGACTTGGTTGTAATGAAGGAGCATTTTCTGCAATGAAGAATAAAGGTTGGCGTTCCACTGAGCAAAACGGCGTTCCACTTACACAAAGATTGCACTTTCCAAACCCATAAATAGTGAAAATCCATACAAACTCACTGGAAAGTTTTCAGGCAGAATTGGAAGGTAGCATGTTAATGAACTAAATATGTGGCTATTGACATATGGATTCATGTGAAAAATTGTGTGGTATGGATTAGCCTCCCACCTGGGCCACGTTTTACTAGTCTGGCCACAAACATATTTTTGCAGCCTGTTTCTTTCACTGCCTTTATTGCTAAAAAATAAATAAATAAATAATTAATTACCAATGCTCCTTATGTTATTAATTAAAGACCCAGGTTTGAATGCTGGTATCTTTTAGTTGCCTTTTTTTCTTAAAAGGCATACTTTAACCAGCCTGTTCTAATTTAAAACAAGACTTTACTCAGTGGGTTGTTTGGGTGTGGAATTCACCACCACAAGTGGCTATTGAGGCTGGATCAATAGAATCATTCAAAGGGGAACTGGATAAGGACCTAAGAGGTAAAAATGTTAAGCGATATGGGGAAAGCTGGAAAGTGAGATTAATAAATAAAGGACACTTTAGAAAACCCCGGTGCCTGCGGTATAGACACGATGGGCCGAATACCTCGGGTGCTGAAAATATCTGTTTCCCATTTGTTTGGTTAAAGCTAAATATTATATTCATACTTGGGATGTCAGGTTCCATTCTAACAGGGGTAAAAAGGTGGATAGAATTGAACGGCCACATCACTACCACATCCCTGATGGATCCCAACTAAACTTTACCCTCTCATCTTCCACAGCCACCCCTAACCCCGTCAATGTTAGCCACGTCAGTTCAGCGTTCCAAGATACTACCGAGTGAAGAATACTGCACAAATATAAGATGCTGTCCGAATCAGGAATCTAGGGCTTAGACACACATGTATCCTGGGATTCAATGCACATTAATAGGTAGGCAATCCCATAGGGAAGAAAAAGGATATGTGACTCTGAACAGACTTTTCTGTGATAAGTGGGGAAGGAGAGAAAGCAATGCTCCGCAGCATTATAATGTAGTTACACATGCCATTTCTAATGAAGCCTCATTAAAGAAAAGTGATAACATCTCAAAATTACAGATATGGGTAGATGCAATTTGTCTAAAGAGAATGCAAAACTGCAAATCAAAATTGGTTTCTTACCAGTGACCCTCAGCACAAATATAGCTGATTTTAAAGTAGAATCTACCTGTAGTTAAAAGGGCCACCATTTGATCTGTGTTGCAATAAAATTAGATCTGGATGATCCAAATTTGATTCAACAGAGGTGGGCACTGGCAATGAAAGCTGCCACAATGAAGTGTGGACAGTGCATTCAACCAACAAGATCCCACAGAAGAAAGGCAATTGTATAAGTCACAGCAATAGTAATAGTAATACAGTAAAAGCCTGTCTATCCAGCACCCTTGTGACTTGGCCAATGCCGGTTAAAGCGCGTGCTGGATATTCGGCCAAAAACGCAAAAAAATAAGGTTCATGCATTTTTCCGGATAAATTCCAGTTACAATAACAACTGTGATTTATATATCACCCTCCACCCCGGACGGCGTCTCAAAGCGCTTCAAACCTCAGGTTAGGTTAATTTGGTTAATCGAATGCGGAACTTTTTTTGTGATGCCAGTTATACGGAAGTTACGGTTAATCGGGTGCCGGATAAACGGGCTTTTACTGTGCTTTTATTCCAAAGAATCCAGTTCATTTAAACACTGAAAATCAATGCATCTGGTGATGCTTGTTTTGTAAATAATGGCGGGTGGGAGGGGGTGCGGAATGTGTACATGCTACATCAATGCAGCACAACAGAGTCTCGGTTCCTGTGGGGCATTAGAGTATATGGTCTATAAATTAAACCAGTGGAACCTCCTTTCAAAGTGTTGAGTACATGAAAGAACACCAACATAAATGTATTCTTCTTTTCATAATCTACAGATAGGTACATAAAAATATCAACTTCGTCTCTGAAGGTTTTTTTTAAAAAAAGCACTTACGTTATTTCCTTCAATACAAATACACTTACGCCTGAGCCAATAAATAAAGCCTACAGCTGCCCACTGTGCCATTTTTCATTTCTGTGGTCTGGATTTAATTAATAGGAAACTGTGTGGAATTTTGCATGGCTGTTGTAGAATGTTAATGAGAACGCTGGACAGATTTTTAATCTTTGACAGTTCAGACTGTGGAGCCTGTCTGTGCAGGCTAGCAAAAGAGAACACTAATTCTTTAAATCAACCATGTGAAAAATACTGCACCATCAATCTAAGTGTTTTATAAGGAGGCTAATGTTGACCTCTGGCTGCCTTTTCTCAGGAAGGGTGGTCTCAACCAGCAAAATCAAAAATCAAACAATGCATTAAACAGTCACAAAAATAAAGAAAAAACAACTGGAAGAAAAACAAACTGGGGGTAAAAGTGAGCAGGCAAAATTCATTAGTAGACAGTCTGATTCAGAAACATTTTGTTTAAAATAAAGTCTTTTCAAGTTGCAATGGGAAACTCTGCCTCAGCTTTGGCCAAAACAAACTTGCTATAAGAGTCATAGATCAGCAAATATTACAGCACAAAGCCCACACTATCTGAAGTATACAGTTTATTCACAAGCAGAATCAGTTGCTGGCAGTGTTCAGTCTTCTGAAACTTTAGACAATTTTGACATCACTTTCATGAAAGCAAAAATGTGTTCAGATACATACACCAGATATGTCAACATTTGATTTCTTCTGCTGGTGTACTGACATCCTGCCCTAAGCAATAAATAGGATTCTCAAATTAAAAACGCAAAGCAACCAACACAAAGCACAATAGTTCTCTTCCCCCACCACACACACTCAAATATTAACATTTATACTGTATTAAGACCATAGTCTTGCAAAGTTTAGGATTATTTAGAAATTTGCAAATTCCAAACTGAAAATTTCACTGAAAAATTACTTAAAACTGGCAATTTGTAAATTAAGATTAAATGCAAGACTGAAATTTTGCATAATCTTGAACATTGGGGCCTCAAGACCATTAAACATTATCACACAATATTTAAGAATTATGCTGAATCTGTTATTTCAATGACACTCACTGACGGAAGAAATGTAAGTCTCCACTGTTCATAAATTTGCTCCATGAAACACAGTGTAAATAGTGCATCATAAAATCTATTAGATTCATGCAAGATTTCTATTCGAGATATAAGAATGCACAAGACATTTCTATCATTCATCCCCAGTCCAAAAGGTGGTGGTGATTCAAGACTCAAGATGTTCCACAGATGGCATCTGCCCTCAAATGCCTTGTATAAGATCCTGTTCTTCACACAGGAATATGCTAGCAAGTCGCTGTGGGCTATTTACACGTGGTGGATATCAGACCAATCCACTCTTCATCCGATCTCCAGACACAATGCAACTTTATAGCAGCAGACAAGAGAATAACAATTTGGAACAGGAACCCATTTGATACCGTTCTCCCCCTCATACAACAGCACAAGAATTCAAGTGAAGTTCTCCTGAACAATCAGGCTGAGATCAGATTACCCAGCATAAATTGAGCAATAAATCTAGGACCTTCCTTGTGGCCACAGCTCAGCTCCACACAAGCCCATTAGCATACACACCCACTAAGATACTTGGGGAGACCCCAAAACTGCAATTTTGAAGCAATGGGTTTGATTAACAAGTCCTGATTGTGGTCAGGGTCTCGGATGCTGATGGATGTCATAAATTGTAAAGCACAAACAAACCTAGTCTTTCTGTTGTAAAACTGTTCATAAATATTTTCTAAATTTTGCAAAAAAAAATGTCTTAAAAGAATAAAGTTACTATAAGCCAATCTTCCTCTTGTAAACAAACACCAAGGTTTATTTAGTCCAGAAGGATCTAGAAATTTGTTTTTGGACTTGTCTTCGGAAGCTACCAACCACAGAAATACCATCTTAAATCAGTTTCAAGTTGCACTGACAGCTCAGTCGGTAGAATATGTGCCTAGAAACTGAGCCACACAAAGTGGGGAGGTCCCAAGTTTCCCACCTGTATTAAATTGGACAATCTGCTTTAGGATTGCTTTCGGACATTATTATTGACTTGACTCTCCTGAGCTACAAAGAAACAAAAGGAAGCAAGACTTCCTAAATGTCCCTGAATTATTCATGCTGCACAGTATATTTTGGGATAGAATTGTGCTCACCCATAACTTCTCCGTTCTTCCCATTGAAGCTGACACCTGGGGTCTGGCTGTTTGGTTGAGGTACCAAAGAGCAACCTACCGGCACCCATGGGGACCAAAACTGCAACTTTATTGTTCAGCATAAACATAGATCTTTATAGTGATGGCTTCACTGTGCAGACAGACATCAATCCTAAAATTAAAGTTTTAATCAACCAGTAAGAAACAATCAGGTTTGCCCATCGGCTAAACCTTCTTATATATGGTTGCGCTGTGAATCTGCAACTGCTTCATATTAAAAAGGCACCACTTGTAAACGGGATCAGTTTGCTGCTCTGACTTGCTGCACAAAAATAGGGCAATTCAAACCATTAGGACTAGGATATATACAGGGTGGTGACTTTTCTCTGTAGTCTATTAAAAAGTGCTTGACAAAATATGAGCCCCTTATCATCTATATCAAACTATACATAAAAAGTAATGATCTTTGTTTCATTTCACCAAGTATTTACTTTGCCTTCAAATAGAATGAGGAAAGCTGCAGACATCTGGAACACAAATTAGAAAAATATGCAGAAATGCAACTTTTTATTAAAAAAAGACAATAATCATAATGTGTTGGATGAGATGGTGGACAGCTATTTTTAAACACAAATAATCTCAATCGGCTCTTCAGTCAAAATACACTCAATAACATTTGACAATCTGAGATTTATAAGTGCTATATTAAATAATATTTATAGGTGCCTGAATGGTTCTCCCACTGTCAGACAACAGATCAAAATACTCTGAGACAGAGACAGTCAATACCTATGGTCAATTTGAATAAAAGCTGATATTTGTAGAGGGCCATGAAGTATCAACATAATACTGTACCTATAAACGAGGTGTGCGATCATGGGCTAGAATGGTTTAGCCTAGAAATTGGAAATTCTGGACCATCATCAAAGCAGCTACAATGTGATCCTAGGAGGTAACTACATTGCCAGCAAAGAACACCTGAGCTTAGGCCCAAGAGAAACAATCAACTGGGAATAACAGAAGCTCCACAATATTCTTTTGTCTCATTAAACAAAAACTTATTTTTCTATTATTAGTTATCCCACAACACTCATTGCCAGACCAAAAGAACGAGTCAGAGCACCTGCTCCCCAGGCTGCACCAGAAACTGGCTCTCTTAACCCATTCCTCTCCATGGAATTCCCAAGGCTCCTTTTCAGATCTTCTCCACTTCAAAAATAACCTACAGCAAAGATCAGGGACTTGCTATATTGGAGGGGCGGATGGAGGGGGAATAAATCACACAACAGAATCTACTTGATGCACTGTAGATGGTGTCTTATGAATTTTCATAGAATCATAGAAATTTACAGCACAGTAGGAGGCCATCTGGCCCATCAAATCTGTACCAGCTCTCAAAGTAAGGTGTTCACTCTCCCCAATCCTACTCAAGCCTCTCCCTTTCATGTACCTGTTTACATCCCTCCTGAAAATCTACTCTGCCTCGATTGCGGGACATTCTTTTATATTCCTGAGTTTAAAAATTCTCTCAAACCCTTTTGTTCTTCTTCTGAATATTCTGTAACCATGGCCCTTAGTCACAGACTCCCCTACTACTTAGATTCATAGATTCATAGAATTTTACGGCACAAAAGGAGGCCATTCGGCCCATCTAGTCTGTGCCGGCTCTTTGAAAAGAGCGATTCAATCCCACTGCCCTGCCCGCTCCCCATAACCTAATAGACCTGTTCTCCCTAAATAAAGATCTAATTCCCTTTTAAAAGTTGTTATCGAATCAGCCTCCACCACCTTTTCAGGCAATGCATTCCAGATTCCAACAACTCGCTGAGTGAAAAAATTTCTCCTCAGCTCCCCTCTACTTCGCCTTGAAACTATTTTAAATCTGTGACCACGAGTCACAGATTCGCCCACGAGTGGAAATAGTTTTTCTCTATTTGCCCTGTCGAAACCCCTCATGATCTTATAAACCTCTATTAGGTCTCCCCTCAATCTTCTCTGCTCCAGAGAGAATAACCCTAGCCTATCTAGCCTCTCCTCATAGCTGAAGTCCCTCAATCCTGGCACCATCCTAGTAAATCTTCGTTGTACCCTTTCCAATGCCTTCACATCCTTTCTGTAGTGTGGTGACCAGAATTGAACACAGTATTCCAGCTGAGGCCTCACCAAAGTCTTACAGAGGTTAGTCAGCACTTCCTGACTTTTGTACTCTATACCCCTATTTATAAAGCCTAGTATCCCATATGGCTTCTTAACAGCCTTGTCTACCTGTCCTGCCACCTTCAACGAGTCACTAACACAAATCTCCAGGTCTCTCTGTTCCTTCACACCATTTAAAATTGTACTATCTAGCCTATATTGCCTCCTTTCATTTCTTCTCCCAAAATGCATCACCTCACACTTCTCTGCATTAAACTTCATCTGCCATGTGTCTGCCCACTTTACCAATTTGTCTATATCCTCTTGCAGATGGCTACTATCCTCCTCACTGTTTACTATTCTCCCTAACTTAGTGTCATCTGCAAACTTGGAAACTGTACTCCGTACACCCAAGTCCAGATCATTGATGTAGATTACAAACAGCAATGGTCCCAAAACTGATCCCTGTGGCACACCACTGCTCACTTCCCTCCAATCTGAAAAACAGCCGCTCACTACAACTCTCTGCTTTCTGTCTCGCAGCCAGTTGTGGATCCACGCTGCCACTGTCCCTTTTACGCCATGGGCCTTTAATTTCGTAATAAGTCTCTCATGTGGCACTTTGTCAAATGCCTTTTGAAAGTCCATGTAAACTACATCAACTGCGCTACCATTATCCACCCATTCCACTTGAATAGCATGTATTCTTAGTTTAAAATTTGGGTTTGGTTGTTTACCTAGCTATATTCTATAATGAGCATCTACATAGGTCCTCAGATCAGACTCAGTGTAGTGCTTTTCATAGAATCATAGAATTTTACGGCACAAAAGGAGGCCATTCGGCCCATCTAGTCTGTGCCGGCTCTTTGAAAAGAGCAACTCAATCCCACTGCCCAGCTCTCTCCCCATCACCTAACAGACCTGTTCTCCCTAAATAAAGATCTGATTCTCTTTTAAAAGCTGTTATTAAATCGGCCTCCACCACCTTTTCAGGCAATGCATCCAGATTCAAACAACCCGCTGAGTGAAAACATTTCTCCTCAGCTCCCCTCTGCTTCGTTTTGAAACTATTTTAAATCTGTGACTACGAGTCACAGATTCGCCCACCAGTAGAAACAGTTTTTCCTTATTCACTCTGTCGAATCCCCTCATGATTTTATACATCTCTATCAGGTCTCCTCTCAACCTTCTCTGTTCTGGAGAGAATAAGCCTAGCCTATCTAGCCTTTCCCCATAACTGAAGTCCCTCAATCCTGGTACCATTCTAGTAAACCTTCTTTGCACCCTTTCCAATGCCTTCACATCCTTTCTATAGTGTGGTGACCAGAATTGGACACAGTATTCCAGCTGAGGCCTAACCAAAGTTCTATAGAGGTTAGTCAGCACTTCCTGACTTTTGTACTCTATACCCGTATTTTTTTTGAGTGGAAGTATAATACTTAATGTTCTACACAAAGTTAAAATTACCCTCATTGCAGTCAACTGAAATCACCCTAAATAGCATTACTTTCTGCAGGTTTCCCTCCAGTTTTAAAAAGAGCATAAAAGGACACTAAAAGCTCTAAAATAATTATTCTGGCTTTTCATTAGGGAGTTTCAGTGGGAGCAGGAATATGTGCAACAGAAAGTGAGGCAGGGCAAAACTGCCAGTGGGTTGCCATAATTTAAGTTCAGTATTATTAAATTCTCAACAGTTTTCTGAAAAAATTCTTTAAAAAAAAGCCCAAACAGTAAATGGTACCTGTGCAAAAATGAGGTGCCTTTTGCCACCTCTTGTTTTTTTCCCACACATTTATTGTATTTGTGTCTGTCAAATAAATAAAATGGTTGCTTATCTTTTGTTTTTAAAGTTTTTGAAGGACGGACATTTCAGTACCCTTCCCCCCCAAAAAAAGTGTTGTATTTATGCTCAGGTTGAAAGCGTGGTATTTTACTGATCTGACTTCTGTAAACCTGATTGCACTCACCACGTTGCATGCATGACAACACCACATCCATTTTAGATCTCAGCTGTACAAGCAATGCAGAACACATGTGCACCAAATTGTAATAATCTCCTTTAGGCACAAGACTCCAGCTTCCCTGGAATGGACTGCAGACCACCAAAAGATTAAGCCACAAATGCAGTGCAGAGTCCAGCCTTATTGCTCTTTTCTGAACTCAAATTGGGGATGGTAATGACTTGTCTAAATAATTCTAGCTGTTTTTCCAGTCTTGTAATTCAGTGGCAACCTACCCAATATTCCTGCTTATTAAAAAGTACTCTCCACCAATTATTCTCCTCATTCTGCCCTCTTTCTTTCCCACCCCTCCCAGCCAAACACACACACACACACAGCCAGCCAGCAAAGCCTGGGCCATTGGGTATGTCCACAACAATCTTCATTTCATGATAGACAACAGATGTTATCCACGCAGACATGTTAGGCATGCTCGCTTAACCCCATACCTGGCCCTCTCACCTCCCAGCTCCACCAATTTGCCCCACCTTCCCCTACTCACTGCCTCACCCCCTACCTTGCCTCCTTCAACATCTGCCTCAAGACCCCCCTCTTTAACTGTGCCTTTGGTCACCCTCCTCCTTCTCCGCTGCCCTCCCACCTCTTCGATTCCAAACCGCAGCTCGGGTCCGAAACACTGACTATCTAATGCCTTGGGACAGCTTCCCGACATGAAAGGCGCTATGTAATTGTGATGCTGTAGTAAGTGTTTTATTTCCCCTAGAGGCAATGTTGTTGAGCACTATTCCAATTCAGCACCTCAACTCACACGGGACAGGTGAATTCAGTAACAAGATGAACTGCTACCATTTTAGGCATGTCCAACACAAAGGCCAGAACTTCCTCACAATTTTACCAAAAGACCACTACATTAATATTCAATGCATAATTTTCAAACATTTCAAAATTTTGTATTAATTTGGAAGCAGCTTTTCCAGTAATTTTGTAGAAAATAAGCTTCCAAATTAAGTTAATTGAAAACTGTTCCAATGTTGTACACAATGTTGAATTTTAAGACTAAAGGCTTAAATCTCACATCAGGAAATATTTCAGGCATCAGATGTGAGCCTGGACTCTAATCACTTACACCTCATCATTAATGGTCGGATAAAACTGTGGGCGACTTTTTTTTTGCCATATCTACCCAGCATTAGGCAATAGCCAAGTATGGACGTTAGACTAGCAGTCAAGGGAAGTTCGGATTAGTGGAGACAGCTAATGGAAACACATTAACATTCAACATAAATCCATCATGTTAAAATCTTTCTTTCCTAATGTACCCAGCAAATTACAGTTTGGTAAAGCTTGTCCTACAATAGGTGCTGTGATGTGCATTCTTTCAGTACTTCAACTCAAATCAATTACTTCACATGCTCCTTCAAGTATGAAGTTTATAGCAACAATCCAGCCAGAATTTAAACAAGAGCCTCAAATTACAATCATTTGAAGTCATGTGTTGCGATTGGCACACCATCTCCAGCATTACCTTAATACTAATTGACTTCTAGCAACTGTTATGCTGATTTGGGGTGGCAGGGCAGAGAGGCACCTATTTGAACTGCTATCCAAAATCACAGCTCATGTTTGGTCTCAAGATTACAATGTCAAAGATGAAATGGTAAAGCCGAGATACAGCAATGGGTTTTAGTGAAGATATAAATGTCTTGGTGGGAAAGCATCCAGTGAGATCCATTAATCCTGCTCTCAAACTACCACTCAGCTTTATTATCCTGCATTTACACATCCCTGGAATTAAAAACTACTGAATTGGTCAGCCCCCAGCAGTTCAATCCTAGCAGAATCCTTCAGTGGTGGCTATCAAATTTGTTTGCAGTGTTGTTACTGCGTGGCTATTAGCAAAAGTTCCCAGAATCCAAAAATTATAACAATTTGTTGATAAAATACACTTTCCCAGGAAATGTCCTGCACACCGCACACACACTCAATCATGGGTGCACACACACAAACGCAATATCACAATCACGCACATTCACACACTCTCTCTCTCTCATATGAAACTTTGGCACCCATGATGATGTTGATCTGAATCCGATGAGTTCACATAGAATCATAGAATTTTACGGCACAAAAGGAGGCCATTCGGCCCATCTAGTCTGTGCCGGCTCTTTGAAAAGAGCAACTCAATCCCACTGCCCAGCTCTCTCCCCATAACCTAACAGACCCGTTCTCCCTAAATAAAGATCTAATTCTATTTTAAAAGCTGTTATCGAATCAGCCTCCACCACCTTTTCAGGCAATGCATTCCAGTTTCAAACAACCCGCTGAGTGAAAACATTTCTCCTCCGCTCCCCTCTGCTTCGTTTTGAAACTGTTTTAAATCTGTGACCACGAGTCACAGATTCGCCCACCAGTGGAAACAGTTTTTCCTTATTCACCACATATCAGAGTGTTATTTAGATGCCAGGATGTTTATCGTCATTCACAGCACAACCCAGGGTCAAAACAAAGCCTGCTCTGGAGCTATAAATGTACCTAAATTCTCCTCTCGCTTGCACATTTACGAGATTAAGACTGCAATCTCTTGTCCGGGTTCAGGTGACCATTTGTAAACTACAAGATCTGGGCTCCCATGATTTATGATATTGTCTCACTGTTTATTATCTTGTAATCACTGCCAGGTTTTCATTGTTCTCTCTAGGTCAAGGTACTATAAAATGTAGCAATAGGTGCCTAGCCATAATGGGCTCTCCACCGCATGCCTTTCACTGCATGGTTTACACAATATGTAATAGCATCAACAACAAATTACGTTTGTATAGCACCATTCACGTTCGGGGGACGTCCCAAGGCAATGGACAGTCAAGGATCCGCACTCGAGCTGGTGGTTGGTATCAGGGAGGACAGACAGTAGGGGTAGAAGAGTGACCATGGTCAAAGAGCTGGGTTTTGAGTCGGGTCTTGATGGAGGCAAGTGAGGGGGTGAGGCGGAGGGACTGTGCGATGGATGCATCAGTGGACCAGCTATCAGCCATTCTGCATCTGCTCCCTTGAACACCATGCTGGAGTCCACAACTTACAGTTCCCTCCCCATTTTCAAGACTTTGACTACATTTTAGGTCATATTCTCCCCACTCTCTTCAAACCCCCAGTTTGAATGTCCAGCAAGCTATGTAAAGTACTCTAAGACATCCTCCAGATGTGTAAGGCAACTATATAAAATGTGATATAGCACCCTTCGCACAGAGTGCTGTAAATTGTATTGTATCCAGGACAAGGCAATCTTCAGCACTATCAAAGCTGAACTTCGCTACATTTTAAACTTCAATCCCTTCTCACCGAACAATCCATTCAATCTATGCAACAGAGTGGAGCCACCTGCTTAGATGCAGGTTGGCAAGAGCCAAGGGGACAGAGTGTGCATTGGTATATTGCTGAAATCTAACCAGCTAAAACCACATAGATTGCCATTGATATTGCAGTCCGGCAAGCTTCTCCAATGCTTGTCCAGCTAGAACTACACTATCCATTAGGTCTTTGGTTTGCAGGATTAACAGAGGCTGAGTGAGATGACTTCCTGCCCCAGTGATTGGTCTGCCCTGCCAATGAGCCAGGAATACTGCGGACCTGCCTGGTTCAGGACCTTGACTACCGAGACCAACAAACAGAGCTGGTTCGATTGCGACATTCCATTGCCTGGTGGAGTAATAGGAGGTTGGATATGGGGAGGTAGCTGCAATAGGGATGGGTCCACGGAAGGTTTCTTCAGAATGGTGGTAATGACAGCTGTTTTAATCAACACTATTCTCTTAACATTTGTAGCAGTAGAACAAACCAAGCACATTGTTAAAACATAATCCAGCTCAGAGAGAGAACTGCACATGAAAAGTGGAGACCAAGGAAAAGTGAAAGAAGGTAGTAAAATCTATTATTTCTCAATTCAATTTTATGTGGAGCAACATGAAAGAATCAATCAAAAGAAGAAAAATAACAGGATGTAGGGAGAACAGGACTGGAAGTTATTCCTCTAAAATCTCCTCGGCTCTCTCGCTTTAGATCTTTAAGCCTACTTGTAGACAAAAGAACTTTGCCTCCTAAAAGCAAACCTTACCTTCCTAGACCACCTGAAACTTTGGTTACCTAGAAATCTCCAAAGAGACATTTCCCTTTAAACTCAGCCTGTAACAGTTTTGCCTTGATGTAAGCAAATGAAATTTGAAAGCTGCAGGATTTAATCATATCTCGAGGGTATCAACCGTCAATTTAAACAGGAATTCAACTGTTATCCACATATGCAAGAGGCTTGCCCCCGAGAGGCATAAACCTGTCTCACAGTAACATTAATCTAAACAGTTCGACTCTAGTCCACCATTAAATAGTCTGATCATCCTCATTTATAGGGTGCTCTAGATGTACATTACTACCCCCCAGAAAAGTGATCCGCATTTTGCCCTTTCTGGGAATTAAATCCCAGGTTCTCTAGCTTGCAAGACAAGTGTTCTAACTACTGAGCTATGGGACTCCACTAAGTGGTCTGATCTTTAACATCCACCTATAAACACACTGTGCGAACCATGGACTATGAATTCAAGTCTCCACAACAATCTAAGACAGAGGCTACCAACTGAGGCAAAATGAATATTACCCCCAAACAATGTGTCTTAGTGAAAAAATCATCAATTTTGCTCCATTAGGATCACTACAACAACAACTTTGACTTATATAGCGCCCTCCAAGCCGGACGGCGTCTCAGAGTGCTCACATAAAGAGACCATTCAGTGCACAAAGTCTGAATAATAAATATTTACTCTCAGCCACTTAAAATTGTAGTTGAGAACAAAACCTCAAAATCCTAACAAGCGTCATTGAACGGTGTAAATTCATTATTTGATCTACTGCCTTGAAAACCTCATAGATTTTCATAGATTCATAGAATTTTACGGCACAAAAGGAGGCCATTCGGCCCATCTAGTCTGTGCCGGCTCTTTGAAAAGAGCGATTCAATCCCACTGCCCTGCCCGCTCCCCATAGCCTAATAGACCTGTTCTCCCTAAATAAAGATCTAATTCCCTTTTAAAAGTTGTTATCGAATCAGCCTCCACCACCTTTTCAGGCAATGCATTCCAGATTCGAACTACTCGCTGAGTGAAAAAATTTCTCCTCAGCTCCCCTCTACTTCGCCTTGAAACTATTTTAAATCTGTGACCACGAGTCACAGATTCGCCCACGAGTGGAAATAGTTTTTCTCTATTTGCCCTGTCGAAACCCCTCATGATCTTATAAACCTCTATTAGGTCTCCCCTCAATCTTCTCTGCTCCAGAGAGAATAACCCTAGCCTATCTAGCCTCTCCTCATAGCTGAAGTCCCTCAATCCTGGCACCATCCTAGTAAATCTTCGTTGTACCCTTTCCAATGTCTTCACATCCTTTCTGTAGTGTGGTGACCAGAATTGAACACAGTATTCCAGCTGAGGCCTCACCAAAGTCTTATAGAGGTTAGTCAGCACTTCCTGACTTTTGTACTCTATACCCCTATTTATAAAGCCTAGTATCCTATATGCCTTCTTAACAGCCTTGTCTACCTGTCCTGCCACCTTCAACGAGTCACTAACACAAATCCCCAGGTCTCTCTGTTCCTTCACACCATTTAAAATTGTACTATCTAGCCTATATTGCCTCCCTTCATTTCTTCTCCCAAAATGCATCACCTCACACTTCTCTGCATTAAACTTCATCTGCCATGTGTCTGCCCACTTTACCAATTTGTCTATATCCTCTTGCAGATGGCTACTATCCTCCTCACTATTTACTATTCTCCCTAACTTAGTGTCATCTGCAAACTTGGAAACTGTACTCCGTACACCCAAGTCCAGATCATTGATGTAGATTACAAACAGCAATGGTCCCAAAACTGATCCCTGTGGCACACCACTGCTCACTTCCCTCCAATCTGAAAAACAGCCGCTCACTACAACTCTCTGCTTTCTGTCTCGCAGCCAGTTGTGGATCCACGCTGCCACTGTGCCTTTTACGCCATGGGCCTTTAATTTCATAATAAGTCTCTCATGTGGCACTTTGTCAAATGCCTTTTGAAAGTCCATGTAAACTACATCAACTGCGCTACCATTATCCACCCATTCCGTTACCTCATCAAAAAATTCTATCAGATTTGTAAGGCAAGATTTGCCTTTAACAAATCCATGTTGACTGTCCTTTATTAGCCTATATCTTTCTAAGTGAAGATCTACCTTGTCCCTGATTATGGACTCTAGAAGTTTGCCCACTACCGACGTTAGACTGACTGGTCTGTAGTTACCAGGCTTGTCCTTCTGCCCCTTTTTATACAAGGGAGTAACATTAGCTATCCTCCAGTCCTCTGGCACGATCCCTGTGTCCAAGGAAGATTGAAAGATCGTGGCCAGAGTCCCTGCTATTTGCTCCCGTGCCTCCCTTAGTAACCTAGGGTGCATCCCATCCGGACCAGGTGACTTATCCACCTTGAGCGACGTCAACCTTTTTAGAACTTCCTCTCTGGTTATAATTATTCTATCCATTTCTCCTACCCTCTCCTCCAATACCATGGCATTGGCTGTATCCTTTTCTTTTGTGAAGACAGAGGCGAAGTACTCATTCAGTACATCAGCCATGCCCTCTGCCTCCACAATGAGATTTCCTCCTAGGTCCCTAATTGGCCCCTCATGGAAGGAATTCAATGTTGGTTTTGACTACGAAGCTTGGGGAGGGAGCAGAAGCCACTTGACCCAAGGCTGAGGTTTCCATCCGCATCTCACAGCGAGTACAAGATTGTTTCTGGCCCCGAGGTCAATGCACAGAAATGTTTAGACATGTACCTGCCTCAAAGTGGTACTGGAATGCGACTTCATCCTTGCCTCCAGTTTACTTTGTGTTTCAATCTTTTAAGGCAAGTCTTCCTAGAGCTCATTTTTACTGGAGGAATCTGTGAATCTGTGATATGAAATAAGGATTGTGGGCTGCCAGAAAGTTGTAACAAAAATGTTTTGAAGCCTAAGTATTTGATAGGATTTGCTTTGTTAGATTATGGTGCTGAGGTTTCCATCTAATGCACACTTGTCCCCACCCACATACATGTGCTCTCAACAGTGAGCTTGAATCTGTTCATGTCAACAAAGCCTCAATGTTCTACACAAGACATTTTCCCCTTTCTCCTTTCAAAAAGGATTTCATAGCACAGACTATCACCACTAATATACAGTACCATGGCAGCAGCAACGGGGAAACAGAAGCATTTCACAAGAACTGGTGCTCAACAACAAAAGTACTTACAATACTATACAAGGTTATATGGCACCTTTCATGTCAGGATGACATACCAAGGCTAGATTTGCACCCGAGATGGTGTTGGGCGCCAAGGGGATGGAGAGGGAAGAAGATGTGGAGTCCTGGAGCTCAGTGGTTAGAGCACTTGTCTTGCAAGTGTGAGACCTGTGTTCGAATCCAGGCAGGTCAGGGCGAATCCTTGGGCAAGTTTCCTTCCTCCACATGCCTAATAATAATCCCTCCCCCAAAAAACACAATAATAAAATTGGTCATTTCAATCCACAACTGTTTGTGGGACACTGCTGTGCACAATTGGCTTCTGCATTTCGCCCACAAATATACAGTCAATTCATTTTACAGTATATTCTATGAGGCTCTTTGAGATATCTGGAAGACATGAAAAGCACTATATCAAATATTATATTATTATATTATTAAAGATGGCCAAATGCACAGTCAAAGAAGAAATCTTGAGGTGGTTTTTGAGGGGAGGTTTTCTTGCGATGGAACAATAAAAGGCTCCTGCCAAGGATTGGAATTAAGAATTGGGGTGCAATCCCCAAAAGGCTTATATACGTTGTACAGGCTGGATGTAGACTATCCAGCTGCTGTTGATATTCCAAGAGAAGTGCTTCTCCTGTTTGAACTTACAAAATGTCTTGCATATTCATAACATAAGATATAAGTAAAAACCAGAACAAGTCATTTGGCCCACTATGCTGGTGCCATTTATAGACTACCCAAACATGGGATTCTACTGCTCCAATTATCCATAGCAACATTTCTCAAGCCATCTCCTCCCAAATGGCATTATGTCCCATCACGTAGCATTTGTACATCTCTGACAGTACCCATCGCCATATCTTCCACAGTACTACTCCAACGCAAAACTTCTAAATTTTGTTTAAAAAAGGAGTTACACTACAAACCACTAATTACTTCAACTGGGAGCTTTTGTGAGAAAATATCTTACAACTTCTAACCTTGCTTGAGGCTTTTAATTTTAGACCCATTCCCTCCAGTTTTGTTGTAATTTGAAGTCAGTTGGTGATATGCAAACATTTGAAATATAATATTTAAAATAAAGTCAGCTCCATTATCTTCAAAAACCATCAGTGCTAGAAAGAATGTGGAGTCTGTCTCTTTGCTTGAGCGCCTCCGGTGAAAACTCCCAACACGGAAAATAAGTTTACATTAAGCAAAAAATATGCACATTACTGGTATTCTGCAACTGAGATGCAAAATCTAAACATACACACATGCGTACACATCTAATATTAAAACATTTCAATCAAAGCAATATCAATTATCATCTGCATTCGATTATCGTAAACGTTATCACATCTTCATTTGCAAATTCAGTTTTGTGCAAAAACGTAGAATGCTGCAAATGATTAAACACATTCAGATTCTCAGACAATTGCTGCGTCAGTGTTTAGTTTCTGCCCTCCATGAACTGTCTCTGAAGCCCATCTGTAAAACGTTTTTTTTATTTCAATGTGAGAACTAGCGAAAAAATATAAATTATCAAAAGTCAATTGATGGAAAGCAGAAAAAGTAAATATTATATTTAACATCTGATGAGAGACTTTATCACTTTGAAAAATGTTCCTTATAGGGGTTTCTGTAAAGTTTAATCACTTTATTTGTGGGGGAATGCAGCGATTAATTTCTCCTCAGCAATGTCTCACAATAAGTCATGAAGTGAACGGCCAATTATTTATCTGGAAGATAGGTGTCTGGGACACTGGGGGAAAACTTCCTTTTTTTTGAACAATCCCATGGAATATTTAATGGATATAGGTCTGAGCTGCGAAGAAAGGGTAAAAGGTTAACATGTTTTTCAAGTCAATGTTGAAGAGTTAAATAGTTTTGGGTTATATTAGAGAAAATGAGCTATCCTTGGTGATTTAGTACTTTCGTACAGCAAAATTACAGTGTTTCAGCATCAAAGTACGGAAAAGGTCGAAGGTCATTGGTTGGTATATAGTTGCTTACTTTCCCGCAATCCACAATAATTTGCACTTACACTACACCTTTCAGATAGGATAAACATCACACAGCACTTTACATTTAGGAGCACCTTAAAAGGAAATAAAGAGAGATTTAAGGATATTGACAAAAAGTACCATTGAAACAATGGGATTAACAACAACATTATATTTGTATAGTCCTTTTCAAGTCGGGAGGACATCCCAAGGCGCTAACCAGTCTGTTTCAGACCTGGGATCGGGAAGAGTGGAGCCCGATGAAACAGTCGAAGAGGTGGGTGTGAAGGCAGGACTTGAAAGAGGCTAGGAAGGCGGTGAGACAGAGGGTTTGCAGGATGGAATTCCAAAGGTTGGGGGCAGAGTGACTGAAAGGCTCGCCTGCCGATGGTGAGGAAGGTAGGTTGGGGTTTGCGGAGCAATCCTGAGCCCATTGAGCGGAGGGAAAGGACAGGTTGGTAGGGGTTAGGATGTCACAAAGTTGAGGGGACAAGGCCATGAAGGGCTTTGAAGGTGAGAACCAGGATCTTGAATTCTCTGTGTGATAGGAAGCCAGTGGAGTCAGGCAAGGATGGGGGTGATAGGTATATGGAGCCTAGAGTGGGGAAGGATACAGTCTGCTGAGTTTGGGCATGATCTACAGCCTATGGAGGAAGGAATTGGGGAGGCCGACAAGCAGGGCATTGGGATAGTCAAGCCTGGACGTAATTAAGCTATGAATGAGAGTTTCAGCGGCTTGTGGGGTGATGTAGTGGTTGAGTTGGGCAATATTGCAGAGGAAAGAGAAGGCAGAGCTGGTCATGGCATAGATGTGAGAGAGAAGACAGTTGAGGATTGATCAAGACACCTGATTCCTGACTGGCTTGGTGAGGTGGAGTGTGGAGGTTGATGCTGCCAGTGTCTGAGGATTTTAAAGGCAGGGAAAGAGGAAACAAGAGAAAGAGATTTTGGAATGGCAGATTTCCAATGGCTGAAAGCTCAACTAGTATTGGTGAGACAGGGGGAGTGAGGAACAAGCAATGGATTTGAAAGTGTGAAATGCAAGGGCAGAATAATTGGTTAGAAGAAATTATATGGCAGCCTCTAAAAGCATAGCTGCATTCACACTGCAAATAGAAAATCCAATTAATAAAGGTTGGAATGTAGCTACTAACATTGACTATCCATGAAAAATATTAAATCTTCCACTTATGTATTGCAGATGAAGCACAGCATGAAGTGGGAAGGTTTAATCCTTTAGCCTCACTACAAGATTTTCCACTTGAAATGGAAGGTTTTGCTTTGCTCTTTTATCCTGAAATTGTTAAAGTGGATGAGTAAAGCTGGTCCACAACAAGTATATTAAATTTTTGTTGCTTTCCACTTGTATATCAAGACAAAAGGAGTGCTAATAAAAGGAACACATTCAATTTGAAACACTTATTAAAATTTTATGAGTGCTCACTCCTTGCTGAATTACACACTTCACATCCTCAAAAACAACTCACGCAACATGACTAGTGGCACGCAGAAACATCTACTTTACCCACAAGCAAACTACAGGTAAGCCTCTATTTAGGATGCTTCTATTTAGGACATTTCAATTGAAGGAACATAATTTGTTCACACCTTTTGATCGATATAGGACACTTGGATTTGTTTTAACGAACAAAAGTTTTGTTTGTGCATGCACAGTACATAGTTTGAATATCGCGGTCGCATTTCATGCATCCTTTTTGTCCATACGCACAGTCCATAGTGTATTCGTGGGTAAATCGCGCTCGCACCTGATATCCAAGGATTTGAACTGGCCAATAGCATGTTGCTACGTCATTGTTTAAAAAACAGTTGATTTTGAAGCGACACCACGCCACATCAGTATTACAGCAATTTCCAACATTCCCGAGTAACTTCCAGCGATTTACAGCCTCTACCGCGTTTATACCAAGTTTATAGTAAGTAAAATGAGCAGCGGTAATACCGCTAGCACTCAGAGACCCCGCAAAGTCATCACTTTAACTACCAAATTGGAGGTGATAAAGCGCATCGATTCTGGTGAAAAAGGTACGGACGTCGGGAGGGTTTTAGGGCTAGCTAGATCGACGGTGGCTACTATAAAACAGAATAAGGACAATATACTGGCAAGTTCAAGGTGTGTTACAGCTACAGGTGCAAGCAGATTAGCAAAACATAGGAGTGATGTGATGGAAAACATGGAAAGAATGCTGAGGGTCTGGATTGAGGATCAGAACCACCTTAATATACCACTCAACACCCTGGTTATCCAAGAGAAGGCAAAATCATTATTCAGGGAGTTAAATGATCAGGAAGGAGAAGGATCAATGGCACAATCTTTCAGTGCTAGCAGAGGGTGGTTTCAAAGGTTTAAACGATGCTCCACAACATCAAGATGTGGGGAAGCTACAATTGCCACTGTCACACTGCCAGTATTATAGTTTGCCAGTATTAAAGTACAATACTGCACAATTACTCCCAAGTACCCCTTCTTGCCTATGTGTGGTAATTTGTGTGTTTTGTGTGTTATTTAATGGGTTTAAAGTCCAAAAACGTTGTGAAAAGAACGCATCTCTGGTTATATAGAATTATATACAATTTTGTTGTTGTATATAATGGGACCACATGGGAAATCGTGTTTCGATTTAGGACATTTCGATCTAGATACAGTTTTTCAGAAACACAACCCCATCCTAAATAGAGTATATGTATATGTATAAACACACACTAGAGATTAAATGTAATCAATCAGATGTTTTCAATGTTTAAATATTGCACATTTTGGCCGCTAAATTTTCCAGGTAGTAAGCTGGAAAATATCTGCTTAATGGGGCTGATTGAATATTCTATTATTGAAAGAAATTGCTGAGTATTCATTAGTACATCGCAGTTAAGAGACCCCTTTCTGATCAAAAGTGTACTTATTGTTTCTTCATTATTAGAAGTTTGCCGGTGGACTGGTTTCCATTGACAACCCAGAAAGAAAAGTCTGAATTTCTAAGAACCAAATTTCTGTCAGTGTCTCTTAGCATCAGATCTTTACTTGTCTCCACATCAAGTTCCTCCATCAAACATATGAACAGGTGGTGTTTGGGAGCAATGACACTTGGCGAAATCCCGGGGGATTTTGAAACAAGCCTCCAACAGGAAAATGGTTGCACCATCAGGCTATTCACACGCATCTTCAGCCAAAATTCCCAGTGGATGATTCAACTAGGCTTCCTCCTGAGGCCCCATCCATCATACATGCCAGTGTCCAGCCAATTCGGTTCACTCCCTGTGTTATCAAGCGGCTGAATGCACCAGATATCGCAAACAAACAAAACCAAAACAACTTTCATGTTCAGTTCCATTTCCAACACCTCTGACACTGAGAGCCCACGCCCTAGTACAGCAAGACTAGGCTAGGTCTGACAAAATCAAAACACATTCTGTCTTTCATCAACTCACTGAGGCTATGGTGTGCACAGTCTACAGAATGCACTATAGCAATCCACCAATTCCACTTTGACAACATCTCTCAACCCTATGACCAGCATCACCCATGCAAGCAAGAATGGCATCGCAGAAACACCATCACTTCCAAGTTCCTCTTCAAGTCATTCACATGACTGGAGGTCACAGGGCTCGTGATCTTTAGATTTGATGTAGCAGTTTAAAATCAGAAGGGCACCTCAAAGCACTTCACCGGATTTACTATAAAATGTAGTGATTGCAATTTGTAGGCAAAAATTACAGCAAATTTACAGACAGTAGTGGGCCACAAACAGTTGTGGAATGAGTGACCAATTGTATTTGGGGGATTATTGTTGAATCCTGCCTTCTCTGTTGAAATAGTGCCAAGGGATCTTTAACATCCACTTGAACAATCAGACGGAACCTCGATTTAACATTTCATCTAAAGAATGGTACCTCTAACAATGCAGCCCTCCTCCATTGCACTTTCCCTTTCTCACTCTCTTCCTGTCCCCGACAAGACACTTAATAATCTTAATGATAATCACTGCATTTGAGATAGCGCCTTATCACGTCTTCGAGATTCCTCAAAGCACTTTATAGATCTACTGTAAATTGAACAGGCTGAATATTTTGAGGGCGAAAGGCAACAGCCAATTGCACACTGAATGTCCTATGGTCATGGGACCAACATATTATTGACTAACGTATTATTATTTTTTATTTATACATTTAAACCTTCAAAAGTGGAAATAAGCAGAGCATATATAAAACCACTTCCGAAACTCCATGATGTATATAATTCAATGACCAATTAGGACAAAAATAATTGTCAGTACTTATAGTATATATATATACACCTAACCTAGAGTGGAATCACAAATACATCCATAAGTTATTAAGTTGCACGAGTCAAAAGAGAGAAAAATTAAAAAGTACAGTACTTAGATATTTCACTTTTTGCAAACTTGAGCCATTTATAAATCTCTCTACATCACATCATAAAAGGATCATCATTATTATTATTACATCGGTTCAAAACAGATCACAAAATAAAATCGCAGTTTGTATCTTCAACTTTGACATATTTCAAACATAAATGACAGATGACTGCGTCAGTGTGGGGAAGGTGGCAGATTCTGCAATCCCGGCTGGGAGTGACCTATCGATTCCGGTCTGAGATCATGTACAATACTTAACAATGAGCTTGACAGAACAATGATTGAGAAGGGCAATGATAGGATACAAAATGGCATCTTATCTCGCTTGATGGAACTCCCGTCCACTTAGCAGTCTCATCCCACAGCTTCTGTGGTGTCCCATAGGGAAGGAAGCATTATGTTAGCAATCTAACAATTCCCTGACGGGAGAAGCTTGTACGACAGCACAGCATTCCTGAAAGACCTTTACTTTTATCATTACAGCTACCCAAAGTGAATTGTGAAAGAGCTCAAGCTTTGGCTTACCTATCAAACTTGACTCCCCACACCTATACACACTTCCAGGAGGTCTCGCACATTCCCAATTTCTTTGTAACCAGTCAATGTCTTACCAGCACAATATAAGAATCAGAACAAAGGAAAACGTCAGTGTCTAACCCATTCCTTCACAGAATTCCTAAGAGTTAATACTCTTAGGGCACCTTAGTGTAGGAGCTGCCCCCCCGGTGAAGAGACCTACAATATTCTCATCAGTTTTGAGGGTGAAAGATACGGAAAGCGAGGAGAAATAAAAGTGGAGTAATATGATAAACAATAGAACTATTGAGAGACCATGGGATATTACCGTTGATGAGATACAAAATATTTTGCCTACAAATATACAGTAAATTCACTTTACAGTATATTCTGTGAAGCGCTTTGAGAAATCAATTAGATGTGAAAAGCGCTATATCAAATGCAAGGATTATTATTATACTATATTATTATATCAAACTATTATAATCCAGAATATTTTTTTAAAACACTTAATAATAATCCTTGCATTTGATATAGCACTTATCACATCGTTGAGATGTCTCAAACTGATTTACAGAATATATTGCAAGTTGAATTGACTACAGCATGAAACCACAATCCTGTCTTCTTGGTCATTAAGTCATCATTTCACAGGCATTTTAAAGCACAAATGGAGCACATTCTGGATTTTTTTTTGGTAAGTGAATGTCGGGGTCCATATTTCAGTTGTACTAAAAGCAAACCTACAAATGGTTGCAAAGCGAGTTCTACTGCATTTACAAAAGATAGGTCTTACATTAGTGAAAAAGAAAGTACATTTCACAAACAACCAAGAGAAAATTAACAGCAGCAAATGGAGGCATGTTTTATCGTGATTAAGCTTGGATGTTAGCCAGGTTTGACAAGATCAATATTTTTAATAATTTATAGTAGGAACTTTCTAACTCAGCAGTAGAAAGTGCAGCCATTACATTTTTTTCCCCCCGCTTTGCTGAGTAATGATTTTATCTCCTTAATGTTATCAATTTTGACCATTTAGGACAAAATAAATTTGATTTATTTTAACAACTGGTTGATTTATTTTAATTGGAACATACAGGACCAGAAAATATTGTAGTCCATCTGGCCTGGCTCAACATTTTAAAAAATCCACTCCACAATATATTTTTTAAATTTAAATCTTCTTAAATTTGCTGACACAATCTGCCTCAACAAGATCTCCCACGAGTTGTCTACTGTATTGTTTGGTGATCATTCTCAGCTACTACAGCTTCTCCTCGAAACGCAGGTGGCCTCTTTCTACCCATCAATTGAGTTACCTTCGGTGCATCCATCCCCGCATTGCTAACATTCATTCCATATATTCATTAAATAAAATGTGACCTGGATCTAAGAATTGCAGTAGTAATTTCTGTTCAGAGTAGAAATGTGACATAGAAATTCCAAAATGATTGGGCTGCTGTCCCATGACTTTTAGTGCAGCCAAACAACAACTTGCATTTATATAGCGCCCTCCACATCTGGCAGCGTCTCAGAGCACTACACAATAGCGGAGCCCGGGGTCAAGGCGACTATAGGCACAGTCGAACAGAAAGGTCTTCAGGCGCAATCCTGAAGATGGAAAAGGAGGGTTGAGGCGGTGGGATTGAGGGAGTTCCAGAGTTTGGGGGCGTAGAGGCTGAAAGCACAGCCGATGATGGAACGGAGGAGTAAAACATTATTTGTATATAGATGATGGGTTAAACTTGCATTGCTTCTAAATTTCTTCACCATACACTACCCACAAAGCCATTTTAAAAGACAATTTTCTGCTCTCTTAATTTACCAGACTTCCTATCTGGCTACTGTCAGCAAATTTGCATTTGTTGCTGTCCAATTCTTTTCCAGGTAGATTTACATATGGAATGGAAATGTCCCAAAACGCCATTTGTCATCACCAATGAATCAAATGATGTCCTTCTGAGCCCAACTCTCTGCCTCCTACATAATCAACTGTCCATGCCACAAGATTGTATAAAATTACAGATCTAAAAACTGTATTGGACAGAGCAAAAATGACAAACTGGAGATGCAACAGATATAGAACCATAGAAATTTAGAGAATCAAAGAAGGCAATTCAGCCTTTTGAGTCTATGGCTGTTCTTTGAAAGAACAATCCATTCAAACCCATTGACCTGCCTTTTTCCTATACTCATTTTTAAGATGCTTTACTGGGTCCCTTTTTAAAGCTGATATTGGTACTGCCATGACCACCACACTAACAAGGCATTCTACTTCCAAACCAGTCTGTGTATAAGGAAAAACTCCATTTTTACCCTAAACCTATGCACTCCACTCAAAAGACCAGTGGATGTACAATAAGTACCACTCCTGTTCCAAATAAAGAATGGATTCATCAAGTGAAACAGCTGAGGATGACAAAGAGTCATCAAGCAATAGGTCAAGATAGATGCAGAAATAGCGAGAAAAAAATTACAAATTATAATTGAGCTAAAAAACAAAATAGAGCAAATAAATAATTGCTCTTGTAGTTTGAGAAATCACTTTAATGGGATTTACAGAACGACTGTGATTCACTGAGTTGCTCATTATTATCCTCCAGCGTCTTTGGGGGAAAACCAGAAAGACACTTAAGATAAATGTCAGCACCATTAGCATTTTATACCTTTTGTTAACTGAATTTACCAGAATCAAGTTATACTGTACTGTTTGAACAACAATAGTTTCAGTATGGAATCTCAAACATTTAGTCATCTCCTTTGCATTTTATTATCTAACAGCAAGTGTATTGGGATCCGTGCATTTTGTACAGTAAAGGCGAGAGGTTCTACAGACCATGGAGACAGACAGAGTTTGGGAGAGAGGGGAGGTGATTGTAGGTACAGTCAAAGAAGGTCCTCTGATAAGATACGAAAAAGGGCAAGGAGTAGACAAAGAGGCAGAGTTCCAGATATTTGAGCAATTGTGGCTGAAAACACGGCTGCTGATAGTGGAGCAGAGAGCGTAAGAGACACATTGAAGGCCCGACAAAGTCAGCTGAGTCAAAGGGTGCAGGTGCAGAGTAGGGTGTAAGCAGGTTGCAGAGTTCGGGCAGTACTATGGTGTGAAGATCTTGAAATAATCTGTTCTGCAACAGAGAGTCATTGTAGCCTGCCAACGGCTGGGGTGATGATGGAGCTGGGATCTAACATACGAGTTTGGTACAGTGAGAATATGAGTGTCAGAGTTCTGATTCTGATGGATTTTGTGGCCAGTGAAGCTGAGGAGACTGGCAAGGAAGGTACTGGAAAAATTGAGGTGAAAGGTGACACTTTAGGGTTTGGGATGTGTTTGGTGTAAGGTATGATTGAAGATGGGCAATGTGACTTGGGACGTCCTCCCGATGTGAAAGGCGCTATATAAATGTAAATTGTTGTTGTTGTTGTTGTGACCAAAGTTAAGGAAAGTGATCCTAGTCAGGTATCGCTTGTGCTGCAGGAAGAACAACTATGTTAGAAGCAATACAATACACAATTAAATAACATTTATACAATGCCTTTCATGCCAAAGGACATCTCAAAGAGCATTTCATGTCCTAAGGCAATTTTGGTTACGGTGCCTGTTTTCCCCTAACTGCTGGTTAAACTCATTGCTCACTCATTTAAAATGTCTTACACAAAAAAACACTCATGCACCATTCCCACAACCACAAAAGGAACCACACCTTATTAAAAAGGAAGCTAAAAACTAATCTGCACGGGTGAATGATTCAAATTTGGAATTATTCATTGTTTTGTTAAAGAAACAAATTAAAGTCGGTCTCAGGATCTATGTCTGCATTTTCTGTCATCGTTCCTCTCCACATCTCTTTCAGTTCCCACCACCAGCTCAGGTGCCCAGTCAGCAGTATCAGAAGTTTGAGACATCTCCCCCACCGCTCTCTCCCCAACATGACAAGCAATATATAAATATAAATTGCATAACTATGATATTGTGGAGCACGGAGCTGCAGTTAGGTATGTGAAGTGACACCTATTGTATACAAGTTGCAGGGGAAGTACAGTGATAGGAAAATAAATCCAAAATGCTTGGTGATACATTTGCAAGTCATAATGTTGTACAGACGTTGTGAATAATTATACTCCTGTGCAATCTAAATCCAAAGTATGATTAAAGTGTAAACACACAAGGGATTGAAAAGTATATTGGAAAGGAATTGGTTATCACAGCATGACATCTGAGTTGGTTTCCTGTATGCACCTTACTATATCAGGTCCTGTGGGATGCAGATTCAGTAATTCAGCTGCTATTTTGTTTGCAGTTTATGCAAATAGCAAATCCCCCCAGCCGTCAGTAACTCACCTAAACTACATATGACAAAAAAAACACCCATTATGAAACCACTCCCAGATCTAGAAAAACATTCACATTAGTGAGGACACTATAAACTATAACCTGTATTCAAAGAAAGATTTGGGAAATTTGAAAAAAAATTCTCTAATTTGTCTAATGTTCATAATATGGGCTCCCACGCAGAAAGCAGCGTTTTCTGGGTTTTGGTGTAAGGTAAACTGTGATTAGTGTGCATTACCAAAGTATAATGAGGAGCCACTTATTGTTTCTGTAAAGGGAAATTAAAAGCAAACTTACAAAATACACTCTGCCTGTTCCAATATTCCATTTGCTCCACATATACCGTGAATTGAACACCAAGATTTATGGAGTTTAAGGCAATATAGAAGTGAATGTTGTTGTAAAGTAGACTTGAACTGAATTGACTCAATTCTGCCCTCTCCTACCTCTCCAACCTCCTCATACTAGTACCCGCTGCCTCCACTCACTGGGTCTGGCCTCCTCCTTGTCCCCCGAATCCTCCACTCCACCATCGGTGGCCATGCTTTTAATCACTATGTCCCAAAACTCTGGAACGCTCTTGTTCAATCCCTCTGCCTCACCTCCTCCTTTTCGATTTTCAGATCGCATTTGAAGACCTTTCTGTTCGACCGCGCGCACCTTCCTCCTCCCCCTGTTGTTGACCCGGCAATATAGCCCAGCACCCGGCTCTAGATCTTTGTCAATTTCCTTCCAGACAACTTCTGCTCTAGACATTTCGCACATGTGCCTATTTTTACTTGAACACACAGAACTTCACATTTGAATACTTGCATGAACAGGGTTTCAATGAAGCATCAAAACTTTTCTGCAAAGGTGCAAGAAAGATCTGAGCAGTGGTTTCACTTCCTCCCTTCGACTGCTGCTCCGATTAAAATAAGTAAACAGATCCATCAAAATTCTGTCAAAGCAGCCAGTGTAATTACGCCTCTAATTTATTATAAATTTATTTATTTTCCTGCAAGGCCATTTTTTTTGACAGTCTGCCTCGTTCACCGAATAGCATGCGACTTTGTACCTTAGCTACCCCCCACCCCCAGCTCACTTTTGGTATCAATGTATTGCCAAGATTTTCCACCTTAGGGCTCAGTGTACGAATCCTCACCAACATCTCCAGAGTTTCAAGTGCCTCAGTCTCTACTGAAGCACTGGCCTCAAATTACTTTAAAAACAACCCGTGCAGCCTCCTAAAGTCCTGTTCAAATTTCAAACCAGAACAAATCCAAGAATCGGCAACAGAAGGGCGGCAACGGAGCAGGTAATGTGACAGAAAATGAGCGTGAAGGAGATAGTACATGGAATACATTACATACAACAGAAATTTGGCAGACAAAGCTGAATGGAAACAGGAATGCTGTTGGGAGCAAATCAATAAAGGAAATGCTTGGATACGGCAGAGCCAATAGCCCCACCAATAATACTTGTGAAACTGCTACCAACGAGGCTGCTTTCAGTTAATGCAACATCCAAAATATTTTTCACCTTGGTAATGGGTACATGTATTCAATCCGCACATGTTTCTTGTTTCCTCTTCCAGGTGATTAGATTCTGTTTATTCACACTAAATTCCAGCTGCCTTAGCTCACCATCTCATCTGTCCAGATATTTCTGTCTGCTATGAATCTTTTTTACACTAATCACCCAGCCACAAACACTTGGCATCGGGAGCACCATCTACTGAAAACATTTGTATTATAGACCAATTGTAGAGCTCGGATTCAGGCAGATTGACTGTTTCCTAGTAATGCCTCTCCACTAGTTTAACAAACGCTCTGATCAAAATAACCATTAGTGAGTTAATATCCAGGCTTGACTATGCCAACTCCCTGCTTATCGGTCACGACAACTCCTTCCTCCACTGGCTGCAGATCATCCAGAACTCTGCAGCCCATGTCCTCTTCTACATTAGACTCCATGACCCTTAACACCCCCATCTTCACCTGACTCCACTGGCTTCCCATCATACAGAGGAGTTCATCATACAGTTCAAGATCCTGGTCCTCACATTCAAAGCCCTCCACGGCCATGCTCCCCATTACCTCTACCACCTCCTAAACCCCTAACAACCTGCCCATTCCATCCACTGCCTCACAGTCCTGCCTCACCTGCCCCATCATTGATGAGTGGGCTTTCAGCCACTCTGCCTCCACCCTTTGGAACTCCACCCCATCGCTTGCCTCCTTCATGACCTACCTCAAGGCGCTCCTTTTCGATCATGATTTTGATCCACCTCAGCCCCCTTCATCAGAACACAATTGATTCTTTGTAAGTCTGAGAGTTAATGGACCCAAAACATAGTCTAGTCTTAGCCTGCAAGACCATCTGTTTTACAGTTTAAATGTTGTTTTTTTTAAAAGATGCTTTTCCATAATTCTTAAAAAGAGCTGTCTTCCAAATTAAGACTAAATTCCCTCATCTTCCCCAGTTTTGCACAATATCAAATTTAAGACAGAATACTCTTACAGGTTAAGACAAGGTAGAATTCTGGAGATGACATGTTTAAGCAGGTAATCGATATTCCTTAGGTTTCTCCCCCAAAGAGTTCCACTATTACATGAGACTGCACATACTACCAGTTTGATTTTTAAAAAACAATACATTAATTGTGACTTTAAAAAAGGTCAGAATGTCACTCATCTTTTGCATGTGCTGACTGCTTACACATAAACCAACACTTTTTTTTTAATTTCCACAACGTCACCAATAAATCATACCAAACACACACATTTTGGTCATCATTGGCATGAAACCAGCAACAGAAAAATCCATGGTATTTGCCAGAATTAAAAAACATGCTGTTGGACCCATACACTCATTCCTATATTTCTACCAAATTGAGGGTGCAAACCAGATGACATATCTTACTGTGATTCTGACCTGGGATTGCAACACTTGATGGCTTAGACCAGTGAAGCAAAATTAGTTGTGGGTTAATTTGCTTAAGTATATTACCTTTGAAAGCTGTTACACTTTTCAAAAAGGAAGTAAATATTTGATATAACTATCTGGGGTGGAAGCTCATCGTGACACAAAAGGTTTGTAACAAACCTCACTCTGCAATGAGATGTCTCAGTCGGACAAGCATATTCTCTCTTTGACACATTCTATCTTATCACATGCGCAGGCACACCCCACATCGAAGAAGGAAACTTGCAAAGGTTGGTACGCTATAATTCTTTTTTACTGCACAAAAATCTCATTTTTGGGAACTTATCAAATAGAGGAATCGTACCTTATTGTTACCCACCTCGTCGTAGCATTTATAATGTCAAACATCTCAAAGTGATTTACAGTAATTGCTGTCAAGTCCAAGACTTAATTGAGGCAAATGGAGCAGCCATTTTACACACAGAAATGTCAAAAACTGCCATGATGCGAATGAGCAATTTATATTGAGGGAGTGTTGTTTAGGAATTCAGGGCAAACTCTCTTTTCAAATAATGTCATAGACATCAGTTGGATGTTCAACTTGAACAAGCTGAATACCATATAATTTAGAGCTGGCAGGATTACTGAGGTGACCGCAAAATTCTACTGTAATTCCTTGTGTAATTTTGACTAAAGTGTGTGAAAAAGTCCTTAATACAGTATGTTGCAGATTGGAGTCAATGTAAATTGTAGAAAAATCATAGAAAGTTGACCCCTAAAATTCTGTCTTACTCAACCACAGCAAGAGGTAGACTTGGCACAACACTATAACAGAATTACACGTATAGCGTCAGGAGGACACCTCACCATCAGTGTCATTGCATAATGAAAAGTTCTACCCTCTCTGCCACCTTCAACACTGTTGACCACTCCATTCTCCTACCCTGCCTCTGCTCCCAGCTCAATCAATCTTCGCGGACCTGTAACTTGGCAGATTTGAAAGAGATTGATGTGGAGTTCCTGTAGCTTAGTGGTTAGAGCACTCACCTTACAAGCGTGAGACCTGTTGTTCGAATCCAGGCAGATCAGGGCAAAACCTTGGGCAAGTTTCCATATTCCACATGCCTAATAATAATCCCTCCAAAAAAAGACACACAATAATAAAATTGGTTGTTTCAATCCACGATTGTTTGTGGGACACTGCTGTGCACAATTGGGTGCCGCGTTTCGCCCACAAGTATACAGTCAATTCACTTTACAGTATATTCTGTGAAGCGCTTTGAGACGTCTAGAAGTCGTGAAAAGCGCCACATCAAATGCAAGGATTATTATTGTTATCATTGCCTGGTTCGACTCTTACCTCTCCCACCATCTCCACTTTATTGTCACTAACGTCTTCTCCTCCAGCCCCGGCCTCCCCCAGGGCTCTGTTCTTGGCCCTCTCTCTCTCTCTCTCTCTCTCTCTCTCAACATCTACATGATCCCCCTGTGTGACATCATCCACAGACATGGGATCAACCACTACAAGCGTGCGGATGACTCCCAACTCTACCTTTCTGCCTCCACCCTCGACTCCAGGATCACTGCTGTCCTGACAGACTGCCCACAGACATCAAGTCCTGAATGAGAGCTAACTTTCTACAGATGAATGTCAACACGATCGAGGCCCTCCTGATTGGTTCATGCCAGTGCCTCTGCACCTCAGGCACTGGCAACATCAACCTCCATGTTTGCACACTCCACCTCACCAAGCCAGTCAGGGACCTAGGTGTCTTGTTCAATCCTCAATTGTCTTTGCTCCCCCATATCCAAGCCGTGACCTGCTCTGCATTCCCTCATCTCCGCAACATTGCCCGACTCTGCCACTACCTTACCCCTCAGGCCACTGAAACTCTCATTCGTGCCTTCATCATGAGTCCAGACTCAACAATGCCAACTCCTGGCTTGTCAGCCTTCCCAATTCCTCCCTCCATTCCTCCCTACAAATCATCCAGAACTCTGCAGCCTTGTCCTATCCTGCATCAAGTTCCATAACCCCATCTCCCCCATTCTCACCCAACTCCATTGGCTCCTCATCATTCAGAGGCTTCAATTCATAATCTAGGTCCACACCTTTAAAGCCCTCCATGACCTTTCCCCCCACCCCCTTTTGCGACCTCTTAACCCCCTACTAACATACCCGCTCAATGGGCACCAGCCTGCTCCATGTCCCCTGACCAACCATCGGCGGGTGAGCTGACAGCCACTCTGCCCCAACCTCTGGAATTCCATCCAGCAATCCCTCTGCCTCGCCCCCTCCCTTGTCGCCTTCAAATCCCACCTCAAGTCCCTCCTCTTCGACAGTGCCATCGGTCACCGCCACTTTCCCTCCGTTCCCTCCAGCCTCCCCAACCAAACTTCGGTCTGAAACACTGACTGTCCAGCACCTTGAGATGTCCTCCTGACGTGAAAGACGCTATACAAGTGTAATTTTGTTGTTGTTATAGTTGTTTTCCAATGTCTTATTATCAGGCATGTGGAGTAAGAAACCCACCCACCCACTTCAATTTATTTCACCCAGGAATACCTCAGGTTTTAAACCTCTAGAAAAATGTGAAAGTTTAAAGAGATTAAAGAGCTAGCACCCTATCAGTGCTGAGCTCAGAAATACACAGCTTCTGGGGGAACATAAGGTATTTATTAAAATTTGGTAGCAATAAGGGCAGGATAATTCAGGAGCATTTGGTAGTTGGATCCCAGATTGCCACAAAAGCAGTTTCTCAACAATCCTTCACAGTTATTTGTGAGAGGTATCGCAAAATTAGCTTCTGCATTTACATACAAAATGCAGTCACTGCACTTTACGTTTGGATATGACAAGGTACATCAAATGCAAGGATTTTATTATTCATCGCGCTAGAAGATCAATAATAAAGGTAATTTTCAGAGTTCTTTGGGGATGGATGAGAGCCGGGGGGTGAGAGTGAATCACAACAACAAATTAAATTTGTATAGCACCTTTTACATCGGGAGCATATCCCAAAGTGCTGAGAAAGTGAGACTCGGTCCGATAAAGCACTACAAGGCACAGCCATTCATTCCCAGTGTACTGCCTGCAAAGCCCCCATCATCATAAAATTCTGCCCTGAAATTTTAGCATGTTGCCTCAAGCACAACAAACATGATGTACAATTAAGTTTGGGACAGCCACGCATTCCAAAGTTGTGAAATGGCACAGGAGTCTATCAAGCTATTAAGATTTCAAATGCTAGAGCGCTGATATTCCTCTTGTTTGGGAATGTCTAAGGAGGTGCACTTCGCTATTTATGCTACAGTCCATTCGTTTACCAGTCACCTAGGTCAGTTAGACCAGTGGTTCTCAACCTTTTTCAGTAATGTACCCCTTATTAATTTTCAACATTATCATGTACCCACCTAACCATACACAGCCACACACCACCCCAGTCATTCCACTTGTATTTTATGACCAAGCTTTTCTTATATACCACAATAACTAGCACATACAAAACCAGGGGAAAAACAATTAAATATACAAATTGGAAGGCCATAAAACACTAAATAAGAGCTAAATAAATCAATGTACCGCCACCTGTACCCCCTGGAAATAATTTTGTATCCCCTGGGGTACATGTACCCGTGATTGAGAACCGCTGAGTTAGAGTACTTGCTATCTAAAAGAGTTTGATGCAATTTTAAATTGACAATGGTTAACCTAATGGATCAGTGAATTATTCACACAAAGCTGGCTATGCCAAACAGACAGGAAATGTCAGACATGTCTAAAAATAATCCGTCCAAAAAAAACAATACTACAAATTGGTCATTTTCAATCCACGACTGTTTGTGGGACACTGCTGTGCACAATTGGCTGGCATGTTTCGCCCATAAATATACAGTCAATTCACTTTACAGTATATTCTATGAAGCGCTTTGAGACGTGGATAAATTGTGAAAAGCGCTATATCAAATGCAAGGATTATTATTATTATAATAATAACAATAATAATAAAAGGTCTTGAGGTTGATCCCTGGTTTTGCTGAATTTCTAGAACTCATCAAGGAGTATTCAATACCCTAGATTAGGGAGACTGGGTGGGATGGGGGGGGTGGGGGGGGAAGGAAAGTTAGCCAAGATTACTGCTCCCAATCAAAATGCAGCAAAGCCTGATAAACATCCATGTGTGTGTATATCGGGTCAGAACAGGTCAAATTGTCTGCCAACACTCATGTCCTGGCTCGATTATGAAATTTGCTTGTAGAACCGTCACTTGGGCAGGTAACTAAAGGCTACACAAAACATATCCAAATAGCCAGCTCCCATTCTTGGCTATAATATAGAAAGAAAATAGAGGGAGTCTACACACCATCGAAAGAGAAAAAGGAGGGTGGGAGCACGAAAAAATATAATGGAATAACCTACAATGAATTCCACACCTGTGAAATTAGAAAAAAATCCAAGAATATAAATAATCTCTTAAATTTTGTACGATATGCTGGATTGATATTTAAAATTAGAGCAAGTTAAATGCATCATCTTCACTTAAAAATAGATCATTTAGGGCAAGTTCCAAAGAACAGATTATATCCAAACTGAACACACACTAATATTCAGCACCTACAATGATCACATTGCAGCTATACCATACAACTCAGGTAAAAAATGTCCTGCTCATCTTTTAAATCTGATTAATTTCCACAATAAAATATCAGACACCTATATCTTACTTCCTTTCCCTGAAATGTGCAATGAGTAAAACCTCAGAACGCTGATGAATCACGCAAATGCACCAGAAATTCATATAGGGCTTTTTACCATTATTAACAGATCAATGTCACAAGTAGAAAAAGCTAGTCACATTAGATATGTGAAAATGATAATGGAAACTACAGCATTATGCATGAAAAGTAAACATCTATGGAAAGGACATAGCACAGATTTGCATGGATAATACCAGGGATCAGGGTTTTACAGCAGAGCCCAGTTAAGGTAACCAATAACTACTGGATGGCTAGTGGACGCACGGGCAATTTCCACACACCAAATGGCTTCCTGTTTGCTAAAAACAGGATAAATCACTGGTCTATGGGTTGTTGTCATGCTGCCTGAGGTCAGTGGCTCGTATTTTGCCCCTTTCAAAAATAGTTTGGCTTATTGAGCACTTGCAGTAACATTGCTGGTCACGATCAGTTACGTGACAATACGGAAACATCCTGCTATAAGGCTGGCTGAAATGTTGTTGAACCCCAACTATAAAACAATTGGGTTTTCAAAAGTCAGAAACCTTTTGATAGTAAAAGATTGTTCCTTGGCTGGAAAATTAATAACCAGGGGCATAGGATCAGAATCATCGATGTGAGAGTTTAGAGGGGAAGTTTGAAGGAACTTTTTCACACAGAGGCTATTAGAACATGGGCTGCTATTCCTCAAGCAGCTGGTGAGGCTCATGCCATGACATTATTAGGGAATTGGATAATGGTCACGCGGGAGAACATAAAAGGATACAGGGAAGAAGCAGGGAATTGTTATCAGAGTACTGTAGTTAGCTTCAGTGCACAAACTAGCATGAGGCCTCCTCTGTGTCATTTTCCATGGCTCTTTAGAGTTACAATTTAACACAACAGTATTTCTCTTTTCCGCCTGGAGCTTCACAACTTTTTTCTGAGTCTTTCCAACTCGATCCTTTTCTTGAATTAGGAGCGTCTAAACCTCAGGCCTTAGGAATTAATGTGGCCTTGTAGACAACAGTTACGCTACTGGTGATCTGCTCGTCTGAGCACAAGACTCCATCCAGCCTGGTAACAATCAGTAAGCCTGGCCTGCTGAATGACCATACTGGGAATCCACCTTTTGACTGCACTGATCAGGATGTTTAAAGACCAAGATTGAAACCTATTTGTATACAGTACTTCAAAACTACCCCATAATAAAATACATCCTAAGCATAGAAAGCAAAGCATCCTAAATATTCTGGCATTCACCTACCAAAAATAAAGCTGGATTTTATTGCCTAGCAAAGCCTAACAGGTCTGTAACATTATTTTTTAAAAACAAGATTTAGAATCAGTCAAATAGGAACACAGTTGGTTTCAGATTATATTTGTCCACAAATATTCTGGTCACACTGTTTGATGAAGCATTTTCCACAACAATAATTTATCTAGCGGCTTTTATCATTGGGAGAATGGGTTACACATATGAAAGTATTATTATTAACAATAATGCTTGCATTTGATATAGCACTTCCTGAAGTCAGAGACATCTTTTAGTTCTTCACAGAAAGTAAAATGGTATGACTTTTGTGGGCAAAATATTAAGGCACCAGACTTTAGTGGAAACTGAATCAATCTGAGCGTACCCACAGTAATCACACAGCTGCTGTTCAAATTCATTTCCTAACCAAAATACTTTCCGCCCCCCATGTGACTTCAAAAGGAACCACTGATATGTTATTACCTGTATTACAGTAAAAGCCCATTTATCCAGCCCCCTCGGGATCTGGCCAATGCTGGTTAAAGCGCATGCTGGGTATTTGGCCCAAAATCCAACACCAATTTTTTTTTAAACATACCATATTAATAATAGACTAAATAATGATAGAATATTGTATGCATACTTATCAATAAAGCAATAAATATCGATTACAGTCCATAAACACAGCACACAATCAAAGGTTTTTTTCTTTCTCTCCCTCCTTCCCTCTCTCTCTTTCACACACACATACACAAAGACACTGGCATCTCAATTCACCATTTCATTTAGATCAGTGGTTCCTAACCATTTTTTGCTGTGTCCTAAATTGACCACCAACAGGTCCTCCTGACCCTTAGGTCAGGAACTGCAACAAAGCTCAGCCAAGACGATATCTCCGTCTCTTTTGTGGACTCAGCGCAACTTGCTAGTGCGGTCTTTCATATAAATTGGTCGGCAGTGTTGTCTCGGGCACTTTTCAGCATTAAAAATGCATTTTCAACATTAATAAAAGCAAACAATTTTCTGATGACCCTTCGTGACCTTACTGAGGACCCTGGCAACCCTGATTTGGGTCGGGACCCTAGGTTGGGAACCACTGCTCTAAACATTTTGGAACAATCCAATATTCTGTAATGATTTGTAGTTTCTCTTTGATAAATAATCCTTGCATTTGACATCGTTGAGATGTCTCAAAGCGCTCCACTACTGTACAGTGGATTGATTGTATTTTGTGGGCAGAATGCAGCAACCAGTTTGTCCCAATAGTGTCCCACAAATAGCCATGAGGTAAATAACCAATTTAATTTAGGAGACTGTTGGCCAGGACATTGAGAGAAACTCTCTTCTCAAATAGTGCCATGGGCTCTGTACAGGCAGACTTCGGTTTAGCATCTCATCCAAAGAACTGCAGCTCTAATAATGCAACACACCCACAAGACTTAAACCCACATCCTTCTGACTCAGAGGCAAAAGTGCCACTACGTGAGCCAGGCAGACATAGTCAAATGCAAGGAGTGTGACAAAGGCAGCAGTAATTTTTCAAACTGTAATAATGAAGGTTCAGTGGAGTCCCGTAGCTCAGTGGTTAGAGTACTCGCCATACAAGCAAGAGACAGACCTGGGATTGATTCCAAACAACAACAACAATATTACATTTATATAGAGCCTTTCCAGTCGGGAGGACAGGCAGGGTAAATCCTTGGGCAAGTTTCCTTACTCCACCTGCCTGATAATAATCCTTCACAAAAAAATGATCACTTCAATCCACTACTGTATGTGGGATAGTGCTGCGCAATTGGCTGCCGCTCATTTGGTTGCCGTGTTTCGCTGTAAATTCACTTTACTGTATATTCTGTGAGATGTCTAGAAGACGTGAAAAGCGCGATATAAAATGCAAGGATTATTATCATTTATTCTGACACTGAGCAGCAAAACAAAATTCGAGGGAAGGAACATCACAAATATGTTTGTTCCATTGTCTTGATACCATCACTTCCTCATTCAGCCAGAGTATTGCTCACCACAGCCTCCCTCAGGATGTGGATTTGTAGATTTTCTACCATACATCAATTTTTAAATGCTAAATTCCATGCACGTGCCAGCAAGATTTTCTTTCTGGGTTTCATTTCTTTCTGTGGTCTGACATGGTGTGTAGTGAACAAAAGGGCTTTGCGATATAATTCTAAACGTTGGGAGCACAATATCCTGCTGCAATGCTCAAAGGTTAATTATCTTCTCCCTGCTCGGTGTTCCCCATCATATCTGTCAAGTCTTTACAGATATTCATCCTATGTGAAACATGCAAGTTGTTGATAAAATAAAAAGCCTAGATCTACCTCACACTTGCCATGAGGTGCTGAATTCAGCAGGAGTTTGATAGAACCATTGCAAAGTAAAAGAATCTCTGAAACAGTTAGGGTTTTCTCTATACAGTAGAAACCCGTTTATCCGTGACCCGATTAACCGGATTGCTCAACCACCCCCCGGGGCAATTCCCCATTCCAGCAATCGTGAGTGTGCTCAATTTGCGCATGCGTGCAATGCGTGCTCATGCACACTTATTAAATTTACGAACTTGAACTTTAACCTATCGGTAAAAAAAATGCTTTTTTAACCGTGTGCTGAAATCTTTATTGTAAGTAGCTATACAATATTCTGTTCCTATTTAGTATATTTTTAATATACTATGTTTTAAAATAAGTACATTTTTTGTGTTGCGTTTTCGGCAACTTGATGCCCGATTATCCGGCACAGTCAATTAGTCGATGCCCCCCCCCTACCCCGAGCGTGCCAGATAAACAAGCTTCTACTGTATTTCAGAAACAACAAAAGGAAGAATCAGTTTCCTCAGAAGATTGAGAGTTAAAGCCCCAAGTAATGACCGAAACTCAAAGCCCAATCCAGTTCTAGTCTAATACCGTACTGCGGAACCATTACATTGTTGCCCAATAGAGTTGGAGAATATTGTGCAATTTGGTTGATTTCAGTTCAGGGAGCATCTAAACCAGTGGTTCCCAACCTCGGGGCCCGACCCAAATCAGGGTCACGGGGGTCCTCAGTAGGGTCGTGACACCGCTGACCAATTTGTATGAAAGACCGCACTAGCAAGTTGCGCTGAGTCCACAAAAGTGAAGGAGATATCGTCTTGGCTGAGCTTCACTGCAGTTGCTCCCTAAGGGTCAGGAGGACCTGTTGGTGGCCAATTTAGAGCGCAGCAAAAAAAGGTTAGGAACTACTGATCTAAATGAAATGGTGAATGAAGTCCATTTCACATACTACCTGAAGGACCAAACTAGTTAAGTCAATTACATCATCCCACTTTATGCTTAATATATTCTAACTGAATGGTTTATTAATCTCCATTTCTAAATATTTCCAAAGCGTCAAGAGAGATAGAATCAGCGTTCCGTTAAACATTCCACCCCAGGCAAGTATATGAGTGTTTTTAATTTCAAATTACTGTCTGTGATATGCACCAGGATTTGTTTTTTCACTTAACATTTTCCTACTTAACACTATTTTGTTGAATACAAGTTTAGTGTTATTGACATGCAGATAATCATTTTTTATTCAGGGCTTTAATTTAGGTCTTGTTTACCTTGGAATTCAGGTAAATGCAAAGAGACACCCAATGCTATCTCAGAAAAGATACGGTTTGCCCTCTTGGGTAGTATGGCCTTTACTCCCTCCTCATTCAATTCACCCCAAAAATAAATGAATTGGCTATTCATTTCTTTCTGTTAGCTGATGTGTGCGCTCCATAATAGCATTCACTTAATTTCCAATTAATCTTTGCTGGCTTTTCAATATTCACGATTACACTGAGTGCAATTGAACTGTGTGATGAAAATTTACACTGAGCCAATTCACACCCCGGTCATAAAGCAGTGGAAAACAACCGGGTTTAAAAAGTAAGAAGCGTTGCGCTAAGATTTTAGGATCCTCTGATTCATTTAGGTCAGAGGCTAAGGCTATTTTTAAACACATCCAAATTAAAATGGTGCCAAAGCGTTGCTTTTACATCATTCCAACTGGCTGTGTGAGCCAATGACCACTGGTGCTCCTTGTTCAAACAATGAGGTCTGCGGGTTGTTCACCCTTCATAAAAGATCAAATTGGCAGCCCTCCAAGCCTCACATTAATTCAGATTTAATTACTTTACACAGACAGTGGTTAATATGTGGAATAGACGACCCAGGGAGGCGATATCACTAGAATGTGTCAACACATTCAAGAGGGAATTATGTGCCTTTTTTGTTATTAACCGTTTGGGTCCAACAAAAATTCATAATAAAGTTGCTCCAATAGAATGAATGCCTTAAAGTGCTTAACAAATATGATAGCAAGCCCCAGCCAAGGAGGGTGAATGATACTGATCAAAAGCAAGATTGAACAGGTTTAATAGGGAATAAAGAGGTGTGCTGAAAAGGTTTTGTTAAACGTTTCCAAAGGACAGGGTGTAGGGGCTGAAGGTGCAGTCAACAATCGTAGAATGAAGGGCTTGCAACAACAACAACCACAACTGCACTTATATAGCGCCTTTCACGTCAGGAGGACGTGCAGTCAGAGGAACAGTGGGATGGAGGGAAAGACAGTATGATTTAAGGAATTTGCCAGGAGAGCTCTGGAAGCAACACATGATGAAAATATTAAGGTTGCTCAATGCTGAGTTTGAGAGATCACTGACATTATTATCCCCAAAGAACTCAATGACCTCAGATGTCCAGAGGCATGCGCGCATTCAGAGACACAAAGAGGGACATACTCACAGAGACACACAGGCACACCCACAAACACATAGGGGAGGGAAACATTGACAACAACAACAAAATTCCACTTATATAGCGCCTTTCACGTCGGGAGGACGTCCCAAAGCGCTGAACAGTCAGGTCAGGATAGGGGGAAGGAGAGTGGGAGAGGGGGAAGAGTTAGGCGGGCAGATGAAGGCGCGATCGAAGAGGAAGGTCTTGAGACCTGCCGAGACATACTCATACAGAGACTCACAAACGGAGAGAGAAAGAGAGAAAGCTGGGGGGACCTGCAGGGCCTCAGAGTGAAGCCCATTTGCGGAGTACTGTAGCTCAATGGTTAGAGCACTTGCCTTACAAGCGAGACACCTGTGTTCAATTCCAGGCAGGGTGAAACCTTGGGCAAGTTTCGTTACTCCACGTGCCTAATAATAATCTCTAAATAATCCCCGTTTGTAACAGGTTTCGCGACAAAAATTAGGCCATACTTTTCTGTTGGTCCAGGTGGTTAAGGGGGCGGGGGGGAAGGGATGAAACAGAAGAGAAAGGACACAGTTTACGAGGCTCAGTCCATGGACAATTCGGTAGCTTTTTAAACAACTTCTCTCATAATCTGATATCAAATCTAATTTTGTTGTTGTGCTCATCTTAATCTGATCCAATGTACTCCGCTGGTGAGGGTGGGTGCTTCCCTTTAGATTTGGGCCAAGTTGGACTTCCCATGATTGTTGCCCACTTTGCAGTTTACATTGGACGTTTACGAGAATAGTTGTGAAATTGCCGTGTGTGGGACTTTGGTTATTTTTGAAGTTCTGCAAGTCCGATTGAAGTTTACTGTTCTGATTCCTGTTGTGTATTTTTGGTTCATTTATGTTTGTAGTTCTGCTCTTCCAAAAAATAATTAAAATAAACAATTGAGAGATGAGAGGGCAGTGATGTGTGTTGACTCCCGCAGCTGCTCGAAAGTCAGGGACAGAAGCTGGTATCAACAAAGCACAATGATCTGGTTTGGCTTTTTGTTGCCACCTATTGTTTGCAGTAAATTTCTTCTGACTAGGTGACTAGATTGTTTTTATTCCTTTAACTTTATAGACACTGAATGTGTCTGAAATGGCTGTTCCATTTAATGAACTCCAGAGCTTTTGGGGACAGCCCACCTCAGTTGCCACCTTGTTTGTGTTTTCAATTGTTTTCAATTTCAATTGGGCCTGTGACTCCCATTGAGACATGGAGCTCAGTGGTTTGAGCTCAGTGGTTAGAGCACTCGCCTTACAAGCGCAAGACCTGTGTTCGAATCCAGGCAAGTCAGGGTGAAACCTTGGGCAAATTTGCTTACTCCACACGCCTAATAATAATCCCTCCAAAAAAAAACAGTAACAAATTGGTCATTTCAATCCACGACTGTTTGTGGGACACTACTGTGCGCAATTGGCTGCCGCGTTACGCCCACAAATATACAGTCAATTCACTTTACAGTCTATTCTGTGAAGCGCTTTGGGACGTCTAAAAGACATGAAAAGCGCTGTATCAAATGCAAGGATTATTGTTATTATTGCCTTTGGACAAGGCACAAATTATGGAATGTTATCAGGGCCGTGGAGTCAAGTGGCGGTGAGGTTGACCACTACCACAACAGCCTGGAGAAGCCCCAGCCTGAAGGGGAAAACCTGCTCTTTCTTGCACATGGAAGCCTACGGGATGATCCTCAGGAACAGTACAAAGTATTTAAGCGTGTTCCCATAATAATAACAATACTTGCATTTGAGAGAGAGAGCTTTTTCACATCTTATCGATGTCTCAAAACGCATCATAGAATACACTGTAAAGTGAATCGACTGTATATTTGCGGGCGAAACGCAGCAGCCAATTGCGCACAGCAGTGTCCCACAAACAGTCGTGGATTGCTCTGGATTGGCAGGTCATAAGGGAGTAAAAAGTTATTTATTTGTTTACCGGCAAATGCTGGCATTGATTGCTTCTTCCTCAGCACACCTGTCCGTTTGGGTTGAGGCACGTATTGCACCACACTCTACTACTGTCTCAAGACCACGTAAATCAGAACAAGCGGAACCCGATCCCAAGAACCATCTCTGATTACTTCTCATTAGGCACTAGCGTTCGTTGCAGTTTGCAAACCACTGGTATGTGATGCCACATCTCTCACTTTGCAAGTCTAGGAAGCATGAGACAAAACCACACAAATTCCAGGATCAAATGGCAACGACTCAAGTGACATACAGCCCTCATGTACACAACTGTGCAAGTACAGAGTATATACAAGAACAACGTCTGGAGAGCTGGCGATACAGGTCAGCGAGGTCATTAAAATACAACAACAACAAAATGACATTTGTATAGCGCCTTTCACGCTGAGAGGACATCCCAAGGCGCTGGACGATCAGTGTTTCAGAACCGAGCTGGCGTCGGCATCAGGGAGGGCAAGGAGGGGATTTGGGGTGACCGATGGGACCGCCGAAGAGGAAGGTCTTGAGGCGGGACTTGAAGGAGGTGGAGGTATTGTGAGATGGAATTGCAGAGGTTGGGGGCAGAGTGGCTGAAGGCTCGCCCACCGATGGTACAACAACAACAACTTTGATGTATACAGCGCCCTCCACGCCGGACAGCGTCTCAGAGCGCTTCACAATAGCGGATCCCAGGACCAAGCCAGGGGCAGGGGGAGAAAGGTGACCAAAGGCACAGTCGAACAGAAAGGTCTTCAGCTGGGACCTGAAGCTGGGAAGAGAGGGGGCGAGGGGAAGGGAGTGAGGGAGGGAATTCCAGAGCCTCGGGGTGTAGTGGCTGAAGGCACGGGCACCGAGGGAGGAGCGGAGGATTCAAGGGACATGGAGGAGGCCAGACCCAGAGGAGCGAAGGCAATGGGAGCTGGTTTGAGGAGAGAGGAGGTCAGAGAGGTAGGGGGTGCAGAGGAGTGGAGGGATTTGAAGACAAGGGTGAGGATCTTGAAGTCGATCCTCTCTGGGATAGGGAGCCAGTGAAGTCTGGCGAGGACTGGGGTGATGGGGGAGCGAAGTTTGGTGCAGGTGAGAATGCGGGCGGCAGAGTTCTGAATGAGCTGGACTCTGTGGATTGTGGTGGAGGGGAGACCAGCGAGGAGGGCATTGGAATAGTCCAGCCGAGAGGTGACAAAGGCCTGGACCAGGGTTTCAGCGGCTTTTGGGGTGAGGTATTGCCGGAGACGGGCGATCCATCAGAGGTGGAAGAAGGTGGTGCTGGTGAGGGACCGGATGTGGGGGAGGAAGGACAGTTGGGGGTTGAACCTGACGCCAAGGTTGCATAGGTTGCGCACAGGTTCGGAGAGTTTTAGGGGCAGACCGGCAAGGTGGAGTAGGTGAGAGCCGTGCAAATGAGTGGGTGGGTCAGGGGCATAGAGCAAGCCAGAGCCAACTGAGTAGAGGGAGCGGGCATGTAGTTAGGGGGTTACGAGGTCGCAGAGGTATGGGTCACGGAGCTTGGTGCGGGAGAGGACACAGGCTGCACAGTTCTGGATGATCTGCAGCGATGGAGGGAGGCGTAATCGAGCCTGGAAACAACCCCATGCTGTTACATCCCGAACTAAGGTATTTGCAGACCTCACAGTCTATACTGTGAAAAGACTTCTTTGTGATACGAAAGACCCTATATAAATGCATACTGTAATGTAAGCTACAAAATATTGATTAACAGTCACGAGTATTTAAATCACCTTTCACTAGATACGCTGAATACACTAGATACATGTACTATTGATAACAGAATTGATCTGATGCAGGGGGCACTTTTCTGGGTTACAAACTGTATGAATAGCTCTGCCAAAGGCCTGTGATGGTATAAGCCATGGAGATGGTCGCTGGGGCTAAGAGAGACATCGCCTGTTAAGCCGTGTCCATCTTACCCTGGGAGCCATCAGCCGAACCATGGCCACTGCCAGAGGTGACGGAGACACTCAGTTGCTTTTGCATGCCCTGACACCTCCATACCTGCTCACCCATGATCCAGACCGCCCCACCCCCCTACCCCACCCAGCACAGGTCCAAAACATTGATTGTTCAGTGCCTTGGGATGTCCTCTCGGCGTGAAATGGACGATACAAATGTAATTTTGTGGTTGCTGTTTTGTGTCTAAACTGATCAGTGGGATATTTATATAAACCTTTACTGCGGTGGACAACATCAGCGACTTTGTGGTTCACACGGGAAAAGGATAGGTAATCAGCTAATGATGATGAGTAGGATGAAGGCAATGGATAGTGAAGCTGCAAGAGAGGACATGTTCGACAAAGTCAAGCATAGGGGACTTGCGCTAAGACCAGTCAACACCACAGATACAAGACAGAAAGTTGTTGTGTGTGTGTGTTTTTTTTAAGTATTGGTTTTCAGGAATTTATCCCTTAATAACTATGGTAACGGCAGTACAAATTAAGGTACAATGAAGTGAAAGATGATTTACTGTGATTAACACATTTTCTGCAATATTCACACGCAAGCCTCTAGAACCACAAAATTATATTTATAGAGCGCCTTTCACGTAGGAAGGATGTCGCAAGGCACTCTCTATCCTCATCCAATCTGCAGTGAAAATTCACAGTTGAGTTGGTTTTTCAGACAATCTACTATCTCAGTATTAAAACAATAACAGAACACATGGCAAGATTCAAGCAGATATTAGAAGTCAATTGTTTTATGCACTTGCACTGTTTCAGACAATGTTTGCACTCAAGCACACATTACATATGAAAATAGCATTGCTCCTCTGCACAAGTTTAGAAGTACAGTATTTGGCTTCCAAGCTCGCTGGTTGACAATGGCAGCTAGAATATCTCATGGGGAAATTCTCATCTAGATTGTCTGTGTAAAGGGGAACAAACAAAGAAAAAAAACTGTAGGTCTCCCCTGCACCACTCAAGTACACCCCAACTTGACATCAACTTGCTAAGCACTCAGAGGCACTTTGTAAATACATACAATAACAAAATTATACTTATATAGCAATCAACGAAAGTGACCCTTTTCCAACATCCGTCAAAGGGCCAACCATCCAGATTAAAGAGATTATCAGTGTGCATATTGTTCTCTGCTCATCATTACATTCACTGATCTCACTGGCGTGTGCTTTTCGTCAAACAGAGAAACACTCCCTGAAATTGTTAAAATAATGAAGCTTTTTGCCTTTATATGAAGGCTAGGGGACGGTGTATTGCTCTGAGATAAGTGGCCCAAGAACATAAACAGAATTTTCTTATGTGCAACTCAGCATTTCAAAAATGATCTTTGATCTATTTAAGAAGAACCGTGTTATTGGGCGTGTGGAGTAAGGAAACTTGCCCAAGGTTTCGCCCTGATCTTCCTGGATTCGAACACAGGTCTCACGCTTGTAAGGCGAGCGTTCTGAACTACAGGAGCTGTACAACAAGTACAACAAGTTAGAAACTATACTTGCTCCAGTTTTTGTTTATCAGGAAAATATTTTCTTTGTTTAAAATCAGCTCAGAATCCTGTTTAAAGTCTGGAGGGAGCTGTGGGATTGCTGTAGTCTTCCACTGACTGCTTCTGTCTCCGATTCAATCAGGATCATCAAATGTCAGTGCAATCAGCAAAGAAGAGTCCAGAGTACCAGATAATATAACAGGAGCATTTGGGGACTGGAGGCGCTTCACCACTACAAATAATTCTGATCATTCATATAAGGAATTAGACTAGGCCATTCAACCCATCCAGTTTTCCCAGTCATTTAGATCAATGAGCTGGTCCAAAGAGTATTTTCATCCTACGTTGGCACGTAGCCCAATTCCCTCTGCAAAGGTCCTTCCCGCAGCATTCACCCCCAACATAATCACAAAGAAAAAACAATTACAATGCAACGTCCCACACCCAGAGGATGTTTAATACCTAAACATAGTAGCTCAGTAATCACCAAAACTATTTTAAGCTGAAGGAAGCACAAGAAAAAGAAAACCACATGCTCAATTTACAACTTCCTTAACAAAAGTTTTTTTTTAATGGGTTGCATTTGTGCCCCTTTACTATAACAGAATGGCACACATATTTATTGAGAAAATTACCAGGCTGAATCTCCAAACAAACAAGCATTCAACTTGTTAAATTAACTGATGTTAAAAGAAGCATTTAAAAGAAAAACTATGAAATTCAACATCGCCAACATCACCAATCGTAAAATGCATTTTGTATGTAAAAACACAAGCAGACTTTGGCGTGCAGTGAAGCAGTTTACATACATAAAACCTAGTCAATCATGGTCTGCATCAGGAATGCACAATTAATGATGTGCTAGTTTATGAGGGAGGAGTAGGAGAAAAATACTTTGGGATGAATTGTTATTTAAGATGAGGTCAAACTTACCAAATAGAGTGCTATCCCATTTCTGCCCAAATACTGAGACAGTAAAGTTTCCTGTACTCCGCTGTGTAAATGCACCTTGACCTGAACTTCAGAAATTTATCTCTTAGGCTTACAATGGGACATTATCAGTTCAGCCTGGTCACCGACTGCTGGCCAAAACATCAAACTAGTCGCTCTACTCATTGTTCTATTCCTCTCCCCATTAAAACCGCTGCCATCACTCTCCTCCTCAAAAAGCCCACCCGTGACCTTTCCAAGCTCATTCCAACCTGGCCTTCCTTGCCAAAGCTCTGGAACGCATTGTGTTAACCAGCTTTGCTTTCATCTTTCCCAGCATTCCTTCTCTGAGCCCCTCCAGTCTGGTTCTCGCTCTACCCACAGCTCAGAGACAGTGCCTGTCAAGGTCACAAACTAAGTCCTCTCTCTGAGGACCAGGGCTCCCTCTTCCTCCTCATCCTCCTGGATCTCTTCTTCATCTATATTCTCCCTCTAGGCCAGTGGTTTCCAAATTGTGGGGCGCGCCTGCCTTGGGGGGTGAGTACCGTGGGCTGGGGGGGACACGGCCATTATTGTTCTTATAACAGGCAAACCCTGCTTAATGTTGCGACCTTCGTTAATACGTCATTCACCAGAGAGGAAAACAAGGCGCGATGGTGCTCGGACCTGGGAGTGAGCCAGGCTGGCAGCGAGAGAGCGAGGCAGGCAGCATGTGAGTGAGCCAGACAGGCAGTCAGGGAGAAACATTGCACTGAAAAGGAAGCTAACACAATTCACGCTAACAAATTCTAAGTGTCAATTCAACTTATTGGTTTCACAATTTTAAGTTCTTTTCATTTAATTAAATTTTTTAAACAATTTAATGTTTTTTGTTAATATTTTTTAAAAAGGATTAGAAACAGATAAAGAAAATATTGAATTTGCTGTTATCATTGCAAAAAATATTGAATGTGGGGTGGGGGAGGGCGCAACGAAAACTTTGCTGAGTTAGGAGGGGGCGCCGCTATTTAAAGTTTGGAAGCCACTGCTCTGAGCAAGCCATCCACAGACTGGGGCAACCTTCCACGTGTAACCCGGATGACGCACAAATCTACTTCTCAAGCTGCGACTCCACGACTGCCGATGTTCTATCAGCTCATCTGGTAGACATCAAGGCCCAGGTGAGTGAAAACTGCCTGCAACAGTGTCAACAAGGTGGAAGCCATACTCAATGACTCCTCTCAACGTCTTCTATCCTGCTTCTCTGACCTACTAAATCTCCCCGACCTATCCCTTGGATTTATCAAACCAATGTTTAAGTTAGGTGTCAGGTTCGACCCACTGCTGTACTTCCTTCCCCACCTGTACTAAACTTCTTACCCCCATCACACCACTTCTAGCCAGGCTCCACTGGCTCCCTATCACCAAACAGATCAATTTCAAGATCCTTACATTAATTTCCAAATCCCTTCGTCCCTGGCACCTCTCTCCCCCTCCAACGTGCTTAACTCCCAACCCACAACTTCTGTCCTTGTGCATGTCCCTCCTGATCGTCGCTAAATTCATAGCTACTGGAAAGCTGTTATTGTTATTACTCTAGCTGTTATTGAAACTGCTCTAAATAAATACTTTTAGCTCTGATGAATCTAAATACTGAATGTCAAGTAATTGATTTTCCAACAAAATAAAACTTCAAACATAGCCATGGAGAAAGCCATGGACAACCACTGGAGAACCTGTTCACGGCATCAAATCACAGTCTTATTTCACTTCAGACTTCGCCGCTAAGAACTATTCAAAAATAATAAGTTACTTCAAGTAAACTAACCAGCAATACACCTGAAGACAGTTACTCAGGATGTTTAATATATAGGAACTGTTATATAATAAAATATATAGGAATTATTCTTTGAAACCGAGCTTCTGGCCAAACCTGCAAATGATCAATAAGTTCCCAGGATAGACATTTGCTGCCAACAGAAATCCAATTCCAGAAGTAAAATCCACAGGTTGTCAATTTCACTCACAAATCACAGCAATCATTGGTAAACTGGCAACATCAGCATTAAAATGACCCAAAACTATTTCTCTACCAGTGAATGCCACATCCATCCAATCTATAAGAATGGTAATGACAACTCCTTGTAATTGTATTTGAACCAAGTCTGCAAGAGCAATAACAACAATACCAAATCAGTCAATGGCACCTCTTATCCTTTTCCAACATTGTTTTTAGAAGGGCAGTGAGACTGAGGGAGCAGCAGGGATCAATCAAATTGCTTTCTGCAATAGATGTTTCCAGGTATACAGTAACGCAGATTTTCTTATAACACAATTGGGCTGTGGACAATGGTATTTTAGCACCAAAAAATCCCAAATTTGCATAATCCAAAACAGTCAAGAGTGCTTTAAACCCTCTTGTCACACTTCAAAACACTTCGACGCCACGGAAGTTCTGTGTGTGTGTTCAGTGATCTCATTGGACCCCAGTAGCATTGCCCGGCGGCTAGTCTTACTGGTCATTTTTGGGAGTCTGCACAAAATTCTAAAAATAAAGCTTTAAAATCTGTGAAATTTTATTTTCAATGTATTCCTAACAAATAATTAGACACAATTTTTTTTAATTTAAAATCGATTTCCACCAGCCTAACTGAAAAAAAATAAAACTTTGCATTTGACAAAAGGCACAATAATTGAGTTTAAAAATCTAACTAAACCAATCAAGACCAAAGAAATTTACAGCAGAGAAGGTGACCAACTCCCTCAAAGTCTCCTGCCTCAAATCTTTGTAACCCAGGGTTCAGTTATGCAAATATATATTTTGGTTTCTACACAAAGTGAAGCATAACGTTAGATGGTATTTAGTCCAGTGAATGAAGTTATTTAACAGCAGTAATCGTGTCAAATTTAAGCTCTCGCTCTTGAAGGTAACAATAAAAACAGAAACTCTGGCCGTAGGGACTTAAAAAACAACATTAACACTATTAGGGCTTCTCTAAACTCTTCAGACAATGAAAAGCAAAGCACGACGGTTCCAGGTTGTGTAATGAGGAGTCACACACTGAACAGGAGGCAACTTGATGGAGGAAAGTTTTTTTCAAAAAAAGAAACTAGTTCTGCAATCACCGATAATGATGCCCATATCATTATCCTCATATTTTCCTGTTACAAGAGAACTCTATCCACCCACCCCCGCACCAACGTTGCTCTTTACCTGTGTAGATTTGTCTTTCATGGATGAAGGATAGTGAATATGGGGATCTCGAGGCCACTGTCCTGTGAGGTAAGGTCCTGTGATAGTGTCCAGAGATGAAGTGCGCCTGATAGTATTTGAGGTTCTCATCTGTTGAGATTTGGACCTTTCAACTGTGGGAGGAAACAGAAAGATTGTACAGATCTTATACTTGACAATCATACCAGCCAGTTATAAAACACGAAAGAATCCCACTTTAAAAAAAATACATTAGCAAGTGTAAAAAGTGCAGCTCTGCACAACCAGTAAACGTTTTTCACTGCAGACATTACCTGTGCGTGCACCTCAGTGTTCAACAATAACACACACTTGCATACAGAAACACATTTCACATAGAATGAATGCTTCTTACCCATCAACATGCCTTTAATGAAACAGCTCTCCCTACTACTTCCCCTTCCCTAAATGCTGATCACGCTTTTACTAATGCAAATTTCTCCATTCTACAAAGCAAAAACAAAGTTTAATAGACCGAGATGAATCAAGGTCACACAAGAATTAGAATTCCTCTGAATGAGAGTCTATCAGCGTTAAGCTTTTCACTTTTAAACAAAAAACTGTTCTGTTGTTAGTCTAACACGATTGTAAGTGAATTTCTATTCTGCAGATAACCTTGCATAAAAACAATGCACCACATTATACACCAAAGGTGTATTGTTATCAGGAGTGTTTGGCTTGCAATACAAACAGCCAAATCAGCAGTGCCTCAGAGGGCAACAGGCTACAAGTTTACCATGTTAAAATACAATAATTATTGCACTTGATATTGCACCATTCAAATCGGGATTCAAAGCTTTTCACAGGATTTAATATAAAATGTAGAGAGTGCAGGCAAACGGCAAAGCAAACATCTGTCAAAATACTGATGATGTAACTGACCAATTTGATTTTGGGGAGAGAGAAAAACAACATTTGATTTGGGAGATTGTTGGTCAGGATACTGGGAGAAACTTCCTTCTCTTTTTGAACAATGTCATGGCATCTTAAATATACACATGAACAGGGAGACTACAACAACAACAACATTACATTAGTATAGCGCCTTTCATGTCAGGAGGACATTCCAAGGTACAGGACAGTTACTGCTTCAGACCCGAGCTGAGGACAGGGAGGTGGTGGGAGGGAAGGGGGGATAAGGAGTTGCCCATGGTCCATCGAAGGAGAGTCTAGAGGCGAGGCTTGAAGGAGGCCCGACGGAGGGACTAGATCTTGAAGGCCAATGCAGCCCACCCCTGGCGCTGCACCAGTATTTCAGTGGAGCCTAGAGGAGTTCAAAGCCTGCTGGGGTTCTTGAACCCACAACCTTCTGACTCAAAGGCAAAATTGCTACCGAACCAAGACCCTAAAGAGTTTCATGTTTTAAATCTACAGAATACATCTCAATTCTCTTCTTCCCCACAAATGGGCTCAATGCCCAGCTCAAATACATCCCCAGAGTTATTATCTCGCTCTCTTCTTGGCAAGCTCACCAGGTCTCACTTGAGCCTCATGCTGTATATTACACTATTTTTCTCTGACTAAAGCAGCCCTTCTGTAACTGGAAATCCATACACTTCAGACAGAAAAAGACTTCAAACTTAAAGTCCAGGCCTCCGGTGTTATAAAATGCCAGCCCCACATGCCAACAATGCAGATAATATATACGATTTACAATAATGTTCCCAAAAAGGTATATGAGGATAAGGCAGGTAGGTGGAGTTAGAGTAGAATATCAGCCATGATCTTATTGAATGGCGGGGGAGGCTCGAGGGGCTGAATGGCCTACTCCTGCTCCTTATTCTTATGTAAAAAGACTGACAGTCTACACTACCTTGGATACTCCATCACTATGATGAAAAATACAAAATATTTGTGTTTGTCTAGAAAATGTAGTCATTACACTATACAATAAATGTTGTTAAGTTTGAGATACACTCCTGACACGAAAAACATTATACCAAAGGATTATTACAATAGTAATAGTCTATTTCAACTTATAATATCATATAATACTAGTTATCATATAATTTAGCACCTCATCACGTTGTTGAGGCATCTAAAAGCGCTTCATGAATATACTATAAAGTGAAGTGACTATATTTTGTGGATGTGTTATTACCAATACTATTTTCTTTCTCATGCGTTGTTAGAGAACTACAATGTAAACCCTTAAATCAAACCCTTTAACCTTTAGTTGACAGGACTTTAACCTCGTAGTTGACAGGCTCACACTTCAGTGCCACTCTACCACCCACAAAATCCAGCTGATCCAAAACTCCACTGCCCAAATTCTCACCCACAACATACCCGGCACCCCCATCAGCCCAACAACAACAACAACTCACCTCAGTCCTCATCACTTATTACAAAACAGATCAGTTTTTAGATCCTCACCTTGGCTTACAAATCAATTCATGCCTTACCATCTCCTTACATCCCACACCATGACCTGTTCCCTTCACTCACCTGGATCCAGCCTTCTCCACTGCCCTTGTCCCCTCCACATTACCATTGGAAGTCACATTTCCAGGCACGTTGCTCCTAAACTTTGGAATGCTCTGCTTCAATAACGCCACCATGGCCCCTCCTTACCTATCCCCTCCTTACCTATTTTCAGAGCGCATCTGAATACCTTCCTTTTCAGCTGTGTCTATGCGCGAGATAGGAATCAAACTCCACTACGATTAAGTACTCCAAGACCCTATCCACACGAAGGGCGATATATAAATGCAAGTTCTTGTTGTCACTAAACATTACGGTAATATGAAGCACACTGACATGATTGGAATTATGATTGCTACATCAAATGCAAGGATTATTATTAAATGGCAGCACTTACAGAGAACCAGCAAAGAACAATGGGACAAATGGCCTACAGGTAAATCCTGCTTAACGTTGCCTCAGTTAACATTCTTTCGTTATGGCGTTGCTGATACATAGGGAACATATATTCATTTAACGTTGCGACGTTTGCTATTACGTCATTCGCCAGTGGGTACAGTGAGCGAGACAAGCAGCGAGTGAGTGAGACCGGCAGTGAGTGAGAACAGCCAACCGGCTGCGAGTCAGGGAGCGAGTATAATGTATAATGAAAATTTGGACAAAAAATGTCCAAAAGAACCTAACTCCAGTTTATACATTAATTCTTATGGGGAAAAATGTGTTTGTTTAACATCGTTTCACTTAAAGTCACACTTTAAGATCCAAACTACGACGTTAAGCGAGGAATACCTGTATTTCTGTGCTGAAACATTAAGATCCTAAGGAGTCCATCATTGCACAGCAGCCAGGCTAGAGCTGATGAAATTCAAACAACCATGGTTGCCAATCTGAAAGTAAACCTTGTCAATGAATTAAATTTATAACTCGGTAGCTGACAATCCCACAATCTCAGTACTACTGGAATAGGCTTTCCCCTGATCCAAAAGCAATAGGTCAAGTTAAAAATAAAAAAGTTGCTAACTATATATCAGGCAGCAATAATAAATTCAGACTTGACTTAGCCAGAAAGTCTGTTTCTATCATCGGGCATTGTGCAGAAATTCAAAGCAAAGTAATTATGTTCCTGAAATTTATCAACAAGGATCTCTAAAGTTACAGGTACAGTACTCTGAATAACAAGAGTTGATATGAAACTAAAAGCAGAACTATTTGATTAATCAACTAGAACGACACTTGATAAAGGTTCAGACTGCCAGGGCTGCTACACAAGATTATTCAGCCACTGTGCTACAGGAAACAAGTCTTTGAGCATGCTGACATGAATTAATGAGGCTGAGATTTCTATTCAACAAGGAATGAAGAGTGCAAACTTTCAATGCAGTCTCCAGTAGTTTCTTAATCAGCTCACGTGGCTACAGCTTTATAGATCATTCAATGTGCCTTCTATACACCAACACCCAGTGCCATAAACCTCTGCAAGATGGAAAGGTACCTCAGCTCTGTATTCTATTGAAGTGCATGGGAACTGAAATCTTATCAATTTGGGCAAGTCACCAGTTTGCCAAAAGCTTAGCTGAATGACTAGTTGTAAGGAGAAACTTTAATTAGGAATGGTTAATATTACATCGCTGAACTTTGCATTACAAAGTCACATAACAAACTTAAGACTTGGATTTTACTCACAACTATTGCCAAGCAATTGGTAATACAGTAACTGCAAATATTTAGCTTTTATGCAATTGCAATCCAGCCCTTTTTTACCTCCACAATCATTTCTGAGACGTCAATAAATATAATCCTTCAGGATTAGAATGCGAGGATCGAAGCTACATGAATAGGATATCAACATTCATTCCCTGATTTCAGTTCTAGTGACATAACCGGCCGGACACATGCCTCAAAACAGCAGCACAACCCATTCACACATGGCTGGAGATCATTTCACAACGACAAACAAAGAGACAAATATCACGTGCTGCATAGATGCTTCAATGCATTGTGATACAAAACGGTCACTCCAACAGCACAGCCAGGGGTCGGACTCAAAACAGCGGGGTGGCACATTCAGGCAATTTCACACAGAAAAATCATGCTAAAATTAAACTAGCACAATAGTTCACTAATACACTGTGCCTAGAATTTTAGGAAATGGCTCCACCAACAGTTCATCACACGGCACGTTGTCAATCTAAATCACGCAATCAGGGAAAGGCTGCTCACAAACATATGGTACGGCATTATGCTTATGCCACGACAGGAATAGGAAAGAGAGAAGAGAATGAAAGAAAATTAAATAATGGCACTACAAACAACTCAAACCCAATCCTACCAGCCAGCAGAGTGGCACTGCCACGGGTGTTGGATGGGTAACCTGCCTGCCTTCCCTGTTAGCTGGACAATAGACCATAGCAACCTTTTAAAAAAACATTAACAATAGTCGAAGGACAGGGCAGCAATTGTTTAATTATTCTCTCCCACCTCAAAGGTTGAAAGTTATTATGTGCCAATGATCCCCTCCTCCACACACACACAATCAAATACAAGCATATTATTATAATAACTGGAAGGGCAGGACAAAACAGACCAGTCTGCAGAGATCTTCATGAGCACAATCACTCTTGTTCTTTGGTTACTGAATTGTTCTATATAATGTGCAATCTGACGCCTGGGGCAAAATTACAAAACGAAACGCGTATTTCGCATAGGAGCTGGGGTCAGAGCTTGTTTTATTTATTACAGCTGAGTTTTGAGGAGTCTCACCAATGAATCATATCAGGATTTTAGGAAGGAACTACTCAAAGAAGTGCACAGAATTTAAGGGAATCACACTTTCTTTCTCCCTCCCTGAGTATATGTTAATTTAAAATGGAACTTGAAACAAATTGTTAAAAGAGTCCAATGATGTAGGATGGTGCTGCCAATTTTTTTTAATTAATCAATTTATGCATGCACAATAACCCTGGCGCAAGACTAACACTATGAGTTCACAGACAGACGGCAATACTAAAGGTTTCAAATTTGTCATGCCTCAATAAGCCATAGCAGAGATACTTTTTTTTAATGTTAATGGAAACTAAATTGGTGGGAGAATATTTGTGAACTGACCTCTAACAGTTCAAGTGAACCGGGGAAATGGGTACTTCTTCCCAATCTGGTCCGAACCCCTGACTTAATTGACAAACTGGGTTCTCGCTTAATTGAGTCTATGCCACGTAAATAATAAGAATCATAGAATCATAGAATCATAGAATTTTACGGCACAAAAGGAGGCCATTCGGCCCATCTAGTCTGTGCCGGCTCTTTGAAAAGAGCGATTCAATCCCACTGCCCTGCCCGCTCCCCATAGCCTAATAGACCTGTTCTCCCTAAATAAAGATCTAATTCCCTTTTAAAGGTTGTTATCGAATCAGCCTCCACCACCTTTTCAGGCAATGCATTCCAGATTCGAACAACTCGCTGAGTGAAAAAATTTCTCCTCAGCTCCCCTCTACTGCGCCTTGAAACTATTTTAAATCTGTGACCACGAGTCACAGATTCACCCACGAGTGGAAATAGTTTTTCTCTATTTGCCCTGTCGAAACCCCTCATGATCTTATAAACCTCTATTAGGTCTCCCCTCAATCTTCTCTGCTCCAGAGAGAATAACCCTAGCCTATCTAGCCTCTCCTCATAGCTGAAGTCCCTCAATCCTGGCACCATCCTAGTAAATCTTCGTTGTACCCTTTCCAATGCCTTCACATCCTTTCTGTAGTGTGGTGACCAGAATTGAACACAGTATTCCAGCTGAGGCCTCACTAAAGTCCTATAGAGGTAAGTCAGCACTTCCTGACTTTTGTACTCTATACCCCTATTTATAAAGCCTAGTATCCCATATGCCTTCTTAACAGCCTTGTCTACCTGTCCTGCCACCTTCAACGAGTCACTAACACAAATCCCCAGGTCTCTCTGTTCCTTTACACCATTTAAAATTGTACTATCTAGCCTATATTGCCTCCCTTCATTTCTTCTCCCAAAATGCATCACCTCACACTTCTCTGCATTAAACTTCATCTGCCATGTGTCTATATATATTTACCAATTTGTCTATATCCTCTTGCAGATGGCTACTATCCTCCTCACTGTTTACTATTCTCCCTAACTTAGTGTCATCTGCAAACTTGGAAACTGTACTCCGTACACCCAAGTCCAGATCATTGATGTAGATTACAAACAGCAATGGTCCCAAAACCGATCCCTGTGGCACACCACTGCTCACTTCCCTCCAATCTGAAAAACAGCCGCTCACTACAACTCTCTGCTTTCTGTCTCGCAGCCAGTTGTGGATCCACGCTGCCACTGTCCCTTTTACGCCATGGGCCTTTAATTTCATAATAAGTCTCTCATGTGGCACTTTGTCAAATGCCTTTTGAAAGTCCATGTAAACTACATCAACTGCGCTACCATTATCCACCCATTCCGTTACCTCATCAAAAAATTCTATCAGATTTGTAAGGCAAGATTTGCCTTTAACAAATCCATGTTGACTGTCCTTTATTAGCCTATATCTTTCTAAGTGAAGATCTACCTTGTCCCTGATTATGGACTCTAGAAGTTTGCCCACTACCGACGTTAGACTGACTGGTCTGTAGTTACCAGGCTTGTCCTTCTGCCCCTTTTTATACAAGGGAGTAACATTAGCTATCCTCCAGTCCTCTGGCACGACCCCTGTGTCCAAGGAAGATTGAAAGATCGTGGCCAGAGTCCCTGCTATTCGCTCCCGTGCCTCCCTTAGTAACCTAGGGTGCATCCCATCCGGACCAGGTGACTTATCCACCTTGAGCGACGTCAACCTTTTTAGCACTTCCTCTCTGGTTATAATTATTCTATCCATGTCTCCTACCCTCTCCTCCAATACCATGGCATTGGCTGTATCATTTTCTTTTGTGAAGACAGAGGCGAAGTACTCATTCAGTACATCAGCCATGCCCTCTGCCTCCACAATGAGATTTCCTCCTAGGTCCCTAATTGGCCCCACCCTCTCCTTGACCAACCTTTTACTCTTAATATGTTGGTAAAAAACCTTAGGGTTCCCCTTAATCTTACTCGCTAATTGTTTTTCATGCAGTCTCTTTGCCCCTCTAACTTCCTTTTTTAGTTCTATCCTACACTTCCTATATTCTGCTTTGTTCCCTTCTGAATTTTCAGCCTGACACTTATCATAAGCCTCTTTTTTTTGTTTTATTTTGGCCCCGATTTCCTTAGTCATCCAGGGAGGTTTGGATGCCTTACATTTCACCTTTGTGGGGATGCTTTTGACCTGTGCCTGAACTATCTCCTCTTTGAACGCTGCCCACTGCTCGTTAGTTGTCTTACCTGCCAATTTTTCTTTCCAATCCACCTTGGCTAGGTCCCACCTCAACTCATTGAAATTAGCCCTTTTCCAGTTGAGTGTCCTCACCTGTGATCATTCCTTATCCCTTTCCATAATTATTCTGAATCTAACGATATTGTGGTCACTATTCCCTAGATGCTCACCTACAGAAACCTGTTGAACTTGCCCTACCTCATTTCCCAAAACTAGATCCAGCAATGCTTCTTTCCTCATTGGACTGGAAACATACTGATCAAGAAAGTTGTCCTGCACACACTTCAGGAATTATTCTCCTTCCTTGCCCTTTACTCTACTATTCTGCCAGTCTATGTTGGGATAGTTGAAGTCACCCATTATCACTACTCTATTAGCTCTGCATTTCTCTGTGATACGCTTGCAGATCTGTTTGTCTATCTCCTCCCCACTATTTGGTGGTCTATAATATACCCCTAACAGTGTAACTGCACCTTTTTTATTCCTCATTTCCAACCAGATAGATTCGGTTTTTAGTCCTTCTTCCACCTCGTTCCTTTCTAAGGCAGTCACTGAGTCCTTAACTAAAATTGCCACCCCGCCCCCTTTTCTCCCTTCTCTATCCCTCCTGAATACATTATAACCAGGAATGTTCAACTCCCATTCCTGCCCATGCTGGAGCCAAGTCTCTGTTACTGCTATAACATCATATCACCTCGCAGCAACTTGAGCCTGCAGCTCACCAATTTTATTTCTCAAACTTCGTGCATTTACATACATGCACTCTAAGGCACAAATTACTTCCTCTGCATTTTTCTCCCGTCTTACCATTACCCCTCCCGTATTTGAACTACTGATCAGTTTCCCACCCTCACCCCCCGGGGTTAGTTTAAAGCCCCCCCCACAAAACTCGACAACCTCCCTGCAAGGAGATTGGTTCCAGCCCTGTTCAGGTGTAACCCATCCATTTTGTACAGGTTCCACCTACCCCAGAATTGGTCCCAATGGTCTAGGAACCAGAAACCCTCCTTCCTACACCACTTCTCCAGCCATGCATTGATGTGCCTTATTCTAGCATTCTGGAACTGGCTTGCTCGAGGCACTGGAAGCAACCCAGAGATCACCACTCTCGAAGTTCCACTTTTTAGTTTACTCCCTAGTCTCTGGTACTCTCCCTGGAGCATCTCAGGTCTTTTCCTCTCAACTTCATGGGTCCCAACATGGACCACCACAAGTGGATTTTCCCCGTCCCCTAGCAGAATTTCCTGGACCCGCTCAGTCAAGTCTTCAACCCTGGCACCTGGTAGGCAACACACCTTCCGAGATTCGCGTTTCCGTTCACAAAAACGCCTATCTATACCTCGGACAGTTGTATCTCCTATAATACAGTACTTGCATTTGATAGAGCACTTTCCATGTCTTCTAGATACAGTAAAAGCCTGTTTATCCGGCACCCTCAGGACCTGGCCAATGCCGGTTACAGCGCATGCTGGATATTCGGCCGAAACCGCAAAATAAATAAATAGGTAATGCATTTTTCTGAATAAATTCCAGTTAATCGAATGCAGACTTTTTTCGCAATACCGGTTGTACAGAAGTTACGGTTGATCGGATGCCGGATAAACGGGCTTTTACTGTACCTCAAAGTGCTTCATGGAATATGCTGTAAGGTGAATTGACTATATGAAGTGAATATATTTGTGGGCGAAATGCAGCAGCCAATTGCGCATAGCAGTGTCCCCACAAACAGTCATGGATTGAAATGACCAATTTATTATTGTTTTTTCCAAGGGATTATTATTAGGCGTGTGGATTAAGGAATCTTGCCCACGGTTTTGCCCTGCCTGGAATTGAACTCGGGTCTCGCTTGCAATGTGAGTGCTCTAATCACTGGGCTACAGGACTACACAAATAATTTTTTTAAAGTAGGATCTGAATGGTTGTGGGCAAACCATTATACCAAACGCAACACTCCTGTCTTAAGTACATCTCCTATTCAGTTGACCATGAAGTGATACTGACCAGTGGTTGTGTGACATCTATTATGCATTTCTTAACGCAACCCCAACATCGAAAGGGATTTCAATGGTGATAATGCAATATCCAATTGTACTGGAGGGGGTGGAGGAAAGGGAGGTAAATGGAAATGAAATCAGTTCCAACAGTTTTAAAATACAGAGACTATGTGGCCACAGTAAATCCTCACATAAATCATGAAAATATTGTGACACTACGTGACATCTTGGAAGTCAACACACAAGAGTCACACAGCCTTTATTTTAGTAGCATTTTAATGCCAAAAAGGCATTGTGCTGAGCTTTTAGCATTACTCAAGTGGCCACGGTACGCGTCTCCACTACAAGAAATCTAGGGATAAAGAGACTCTGTGAGGGAAACTGGCCTCTGGGAGAGCAAGAGCTCAGTAACTCTGTCTTACTGTGTATACACAGTGCAGTAAATTGGCTTTTTTTTTTCAAAAAGACTAAAAAAAATTTAAGGCGCACAAGTTGAATAGCCATATTTGGGGTGTTGATGCTCAACCATCTTGTGTGGGGAGCAGAGGGTTTAGAAATCATTCACACAGCCTTACTACCCTGTGTCTGTGGGCTTTCCCTCATTGGGATAATTGAAATAATCATCAATGCCTATTCCATTATTTAACTGGTGCAATCGCCCCACACCATACATTAGTACCACGATAGACACAATATGATCAGTGCACAGTCTAGTGCGGTGGAACAATATGGGTCTTGCACTAAGGGGAGGACAATCTCAAAATAATTATGATCTGTACTCAACAAAGCAGTCGGATTATAGTGATGGGTTCAACTGTGTAAAGCCGAACTATCACACACCATACAGAATAAAAGAGACTGTGAAGATATACTGCCCCAATATTGCCAAGGTCATGCCATCACAAGCCATATGCTTTTTTTAAAGAAAAACAATGACAGATTGTAAATCCATTGAAATAAAGACATCTCCCCCCTCCCTTTAAAAAAAGACAGGGAGGCAGATTAACCCCCACCTCATATGCAAATCTAACAGAGTGCCACTGGAAAGAAGTGACACTTGACAAGTTCCCTGCTTCAAAATGCTGGTTTATAATGTCACAGAGGTCACGATTATTAAAGAGCCCTGGTGAACTATTCATCTTTTTAATCCAAATTCCAAAACTCCACAATCACTGCACCAATTATATATGTATTTGCTACCATCCACAACTTGATTTTTTTTTTAAAAATGTTATCCATCCCTGCCACCACCAAAAAACAATCTTAGATATTAAAAACCAGAGATTCTAAACTGTAACCCAATCACTTTTCTCCAGGAAATGAATACTTATAATCCCTGATCAGTTCATCTGTGCACAAAAAGTGACGCCAATTCCAAACACTTCATTTCAACCAAGTTACAAATACTAAATGCCACTGGGGATTGTAATTTTGTTTTGAAAAATGGTCACCAGCTCAAATCTTTATGTGTTTGATTTACAACACAGGAACCATATCTGAAGTGTCACCCCCCTCTCGGGTAAAATGAATTAAACTCTTATTTCTCAGGCGCAATGAAATCAATCTTTCCATCAAAACAGCAATGAGTCAAGGGGGTCAGTGTTACTCCAAGACTCAACATATGCCAAACCCCAATCTGACTTTAAAATCTAAACCATTAAAACCTCTTGATTTCTGATTCTGATAAACAGGAGACAGGAATTATGTTTGAAAGCAACAAAGGCGAGTGTAATGTAAGATATGTAGTACCTCTATAATAAATTCTAAACTGTCATACAGCATCTGAACCCAACTGTGTAGGATATTTGGGGAAGGTGTGGTAGAGAAAAAAGCAAAACAAGGACTCTCAAACTGTAATAATAACACAAGGCAGGCTGGAGCTAGTCTCCAGTTTACACACAGAAAAAGCCCTATCCAATCTCAGTCTTTATCCAGTTACCTCCCACCATTGATCTATCTGTCTGTCAGTGTGTTTCTCTCTCTACATCTTCTGAGGAAGACAGCTTGCTGAAGCTTCAAAAAAAAATCTTCCAATGTGCATTCTTGCAGAGAATTTTTTTTAAATGAATGGGGAAAGACTGGGAGTGTACGGTGTGTGTGTGTGTGTATATGTGTGGATGGTGTGTGTATGGATGGATGGGGTGTGTGTTTACCTTTAATAAACTGGCGACACAGTTCATTCTCATGCAGTGGAAAATCTGCACAAAAAGGATCCACACTGACTACATTAACCGGGAGACTGGCTCCTAGGTTCCTGGTGTGGGGAAATATATATTCGGGAGCGGTTTGAAGGGGGGAGTTTGCCTTTGAGTACTATATGTGCTTGGATGGGAGATAGTTGTTAAAAGAATTCAGAGCGAATGACATCTCCCGATTCATGGCAGCAAGTCAGGCACAAACAGGTTATATAAACAACCCTCAGCTTCACTATTGTTAAACCTAAACCTGCACATAACCACCTGAAAACTAACCACTGTCCATTCCAGAAAGGGAAGGAGAGAGAGGGAGAGGGGGAGAGAAAATGTATCTGCTTTAATCTAAACCAGCTCAATTTTGCATTTTCACAAAATTTTGCCCACAAAAATGCGCATTTTAATTCTTTTTCCACCTGTTTTTAATGAGTAAAATGTAAGTTTAGCAATTGTGTGTATGTGTCCTTGTATGTATGTATATGGAGTGGGGGGGAGATGGCCCTGTACATTCTCCCCCCCACCCCCACCTCATGTTTGTCCTCTGGATCTCAATGAATTAAAATGTTCCTGATCCATGTACAGCGCGCCACATAAAGCAGCCCATTCTCCCAGCCTGAATGTCCTATAATATACTATATATATATATCTCTCTCTTCTGCCCCAAAACTTAAATTGCCTTAATTTCGATTAAAATCAGGTTTTCATCATGCACGTCTGCAGCAAACAGACAGACAGAGAGAGACAGACACTCAGTGTATGTAAATGCAATCCTCACTATTTCATTCATGTTTTTCTCTCTCTCTCCCCCTACCCCACACACACTATCCCGTTCTATTAGGATTGTTTTTAATGCTGTCTGTTTCTGCATCATCTCACTTAATGCTGGAGAGAAAGATAAAATCATTTAAAGCACCTCAATAACTGTGCCTCCCTCCCTCTCCCCCCCCCCCCCCCCCCACACACACACTGGCTTCAGCAATAATACCACCCGACTCATAAACAAACTCAATGTCAGTAAGAAAGGTGACATTTTAATCTGGTTTGGGAAACAAACACGTAAAACCAATGAGACCCAGACCAGCCTGCCTGACGTGAATCCATTTCTTGAAACTAAAGGAACTGTGAACACAAAACACACAGACAGAGAGAGACAGACACAGAGACACAGACCAAGAGAGAGAGAGAAAAATAGATACACACACAGACAGATAGACAGATAGAGACAGACACACAGATAAACAGACAGACTGAGAGAGAGAGAGAGAAACAGAGACACAGACAGACGGACAGAGAGACAGACTGAGAGAGAGACAGAGAGAGAAACAGAGACACAGATAGATAGACAGACACCCGCACGGGCAGAGAGAGAGACAGACAGACAAGACACACACAGACAGAGAAACAGACAGACAGACAGAGAGAGAGACAGACAGACAAGACACACACAGACAGAGAAACAGACAGACAGAGAGAGACAGACAGACAAGACACACACAGACAGAGAAACAGACAGACAGAGAGAGAGACAGACAGACAAGACACACACAGACAGAGAAACAGACAGACAGACAGAGAGAGACAGACAGACAAGACACACACAGACAGAGAAACAGACAGACAGAGAGAGACAGACAAGACACACACAGACAGAGAAACAGACAGACAGACAGAGAGACAGACAGACAAGACACACACAGACAGAGAAACAGACAGACAGACAGACAGAGAGAGACAGACAGAGAGAGACAGACAGACAAGACACACACAGACAGAGAAACAGACAGAGAGAGAGAGGGGCAGACAGACACACAAAGACGCCTTTCCTTCCACTTTCAAGTTCAACCCTCCCTACCCACCCACCCACCCACACACACACAGAGAGAGAGAGAGAGTCGGTATATCACAGCCATTCATGTTTGCAAACCTTTTCCTTCCAGTCTCAGGCTTGTCACACACATCGCATGGATGCACACGTCAACATTTATAACTCTTCTCCCTTGGTGTGTGTGTGTGTGTATACAGTATGTGTGTGTGTGTGTGTGTACAGTATGTGTGTGTGTGTACAGTATGTGTGTGTGTGCAGTATGTGTGTGGGTGTACAGTATGTGTGTGTATACAGTATGTGTGTGTGTGTGTATACAGTATGTGTGTGTGTGTGTACAGTATGTGTGTGTGTGTGTGTGTATATACAGTATGTGTGTGTGTGTACAGTATGTGTGTGTGTGTATATACAGTATGTGTGTGTGTACAGTATGTGTGTGCGTATACAGTATGTGTGTGTGTGTACAGTGTGTGTGTACAGTATGTGTGTGTGTACAGTATGTGTGTGTGTGTGTGTACAGTATGTGTGTGTGTGTGTACAGTATGTGTGTGTGTGTACAGTGTGTGTGTGTATACAGTATGTGTGTGTGTGTGTGTATACAGTATGTGTGTGTGTGTACAGTATGTGTGTGTGGGGGGGGGGGTAAATGCAATGCTGTATTTAGTGCTATTGTACAATAATCCTTGTTGCCAATCCGCAGCCAAGCTTTCTCCTTTCGAGTAATTGCTTCGTGTCAAGGCACTGGAGTAGTGTAGTTTGCCATGGGAATGAGTGAACACATGTATTTACTAGCCCCAGCGCTCAGTGGCTGCTAAAAAAAAATTAAAAAACAGAAAGAAATCGCTTTAATCCTTTTTTCTAAATAGGTTGAGACCTTGAAAGTTTTTTTTTTCTGTGGGCTGATATTATTATTATTATTATTATTTATTAGATATTATTATGTCTGATTCAGAGGGAAGCACTGTCTGTCTGACACACCACGCCTACAGCAGCCAGCAAAACACCAGCACAAAACAAGAAACATTAAAGCTTACACACAGAGAGTCACGTTTGGGGTGAAAAACAACGGTTTCAGTGAAAACAGAAAGATGGATAAACTAGTTGGGGGGGTTATTTCCATCTGCTGATTATTTGGAGCTGGTATTATAGTCATATATAACATAATTGTTTTGTTTACTCATATATTTTGACGTGTTAAATATACAAAAAGCTGAAATGATGTTGCCTTATAAAGAGAGATGGGGGGGGGGGGGGGAGAGATACACATCCATCCAAGTCCCTTTGTGTCAATAACAACCGAGAGAGAGAGAGAGAGAAAAACTCTTAAATCGCGACAGTTTAGATCTTTTCTTCCTCAAGAACAAAACACGAGCATCCCCTATGGCTGTCATCTCTCCTCTCCTCTCACTGAGCACAAACACACATCAATGCAGTCTGTCTCTCCTCTCCTCTCCCCACTCGTTTCTAATTGCACAAATAAATAATATATTTTTAAATGGGTTATTAACAAGAATACAAGCACCTGAGTTAACATTCACTGTCGCCTTTTACAACCCCTCCAAAAAGTGTGCGTATATATATATATACACAGAGGATATATATTCTCTATATTAAGTGTGTCTGGAGAGCAACATTTAGGGAACCTCGTCCTTCGTATCGTGTACAACTCAATACAACAAGTACATTATAGAGCCTTTCACGGTGGGGTATAAACACAAGCGATTTGGGGGATAAACAAGTAGATACAGAGCAGGAAAAACAACCTTATTTACCAGCACAGACAGGGGGGGGGGGGGGGAAGACTGGGGGAGAGTACAGGCTGTATAGACAGGGGGAGACAGGAGGGGGGGGGGGGGGAGAGTGTAGGCTGTATAGACAGGGGGAGACAGGGGGGGGGGAGACTGGGGGAGAGTGCAGGCTGTATAGACAGGGGGAGAGAGGGGGGGGAGAGATGGGGGGAGACAGAGACACGGGGAGGGGGGGAGAGAGAGAGACACGGGGAGGAGGGGAGAGAGAGATGGGGAGAGGGGGGGGAGAGAGAGATGGGGAGAGGGGGGGGGGAGAGAGAGATGGGGAGAGAGAGATGGGGAGAGGGGGGGGAGAGAGAGATGGGGAGAGGGGGGAGAGAGAGAGAGATGGGGAGAGAGAGATGGGGAGAGGGGGGGGGAGAGAGAGATGGGGAGAGAGAGACGGGGAGAGGGGGGGGGAGAGAGAGACATGGGGAGAGGGGGGGGGGAGAGATGGGGAGGGGGGGAGAGAGAGATGGGGAGAGGGGGGGAGAGAGAGATGGGGAGAGGGGGGGAGAGAGAGACATGGGGAGAGGGGGGGGGGGAGAGAGAGACATGGGGAGGTGGGAGAGAGCGAGATGAGGGGAGAGGGCGAGATGGGGGGGGGAGAGAGATGGGGGGGGAGAGAGATGGGGGGGGAGAGAGATGGGGGGGAGAGAGATGGGGGGGGAGAGAGATGGGGGGGGGGACATGAGGAGGGGAGGGGGAGGCGAGAGATGGGGAGAGACAGAGAGACATGGATGGGGAGGGGGGAGAGACAGAGATGGGGGGAGACAGAGAGACATGGGGAGGGGAGTGGGGGGGAGAGAGACACGGGGAGGGGAGAGAGAGATGGGGGGAGACAGAGAGACATGGATGGGGAGGGGGGAGAGAGAGATGGGGGGGAGAGAGACACGGGGAGGGGAGAGATAGAGATGGGGGGAGACAGAGAGAGATGGATGGGGAGGGGGGGGGGAGACAGAGAGACACGGGGAGGGGAGAGAGAGAGATGGGGAGAGACAGAGAGACATGGATGGGGAGGGGGGAGAGACAGAGATGGGGGGGAGAGAGACACGGGGAGGGGGGGGGAGACAGAGAGACATGGATGGGGAGGGGAGAGAGAGATGGGGGGGAGAGAGACACGGGGAGGGGGGGGAGACAGAGAGACATGGATGGGGAGGGGAGAGAGAGATGGGGGGGAGAGAGACACGGGGAGGGGGGGGAGACAGAGAGACACGGGGAGGGGGGGGAGACAGAGAGACACGGGGGGGGAGGGGAGAGAGACACGGGGAGGGTGGGGGGGGGAGAGACAGAGAGACACGGGGAGTGGGGGGGGAGACAGAGAGACACGGGGAGTGGGGGGGGGAGAGACAGAGAGACACGGGGAGTGGGGGGGGGGAGACAGAGAGACACGGGGAGTGGGGGGGGGGGAGACAGAGAGACACGGGGAGTGGGGGGGGGGAGACAGAGAGACACGGGGAGTGGGGGGGGGGGAGACAGAGAGACACGGGGAGTGGGGGGGGAGACAGAGAGACACGGGGAGTGGGGGGGGGGAGACAGAGAGACACGGGGAGTGGGGGGGGGGGAGACAGAGAGACACGGGGAGTGGGGGGGGGGGAGACAGAGAGACACGGGGAGTGGGGGGGGGGGGGGAGACAGAGAGACACGGGGAGTGGGGGGGGGGGGGGAGACAGAGAGACACGGGGAGTGGGGGGGGGGAGACAGAGAGACACGGGGAGTGGGGGGGGGGGGGGAGACAGAGAGACACGGGGAGTGGGGGGGGGGAGACAGAGAGACACGGGGAGTGGGGGGGGGGGGGGAGACAGAGAGACACGGGGAGTGGGGGGGGGGGGGGAGACAGAGAGACACGGGGAGTGGGGGGGGGGGGGGGCTGTACCTCTGCAGACCGGGGAGCTGGGGCTGCTTCTCTCGGGGGAGCTCTTGCTGTCAGGAGACCGGCGGGGTCTCACGCGTCCATCGTTGTTGTTGTTGTTGGCGGCGGCGGCTGGAGCCCAGAGCGGGGTGGGGGGCGAGGAGGAGGAGGAGGAGGAGGGGGGGGCTGGCGATGGCTTCTGGCCGCCGCTCACGGTCGATGTGGCCGCCGTCGAGGTGGAGGTGGTGGCTGTCGCTGCCGGAGCGGGAGAGGGTGAGGAGGGCGAGGGGGAGGCCGGGGAGGCCGGGGAGAGGGAGCAGGGAGAGCGGGTCGGGCTGCTGTTTCCCTGCCGGAGCTGGAAGGGGACTGTGGCCCTGATGGGCTGGAGGCGGTTGGAGGTCGGGGAGCCATTGCGCCGGACTCGCTGGGACGCCGGCTGTGAGGAGGACATGGCGGGAGAGAGAGGGCAGGGGGTAGAGAGAGAGAGAGAGACGAGGGGAGAGGGAGGGAGGGGGGGTAGAGAGAGAGAGAGACGAGGGGAGAGGGAGAGGGAGGGAGGGCAGGGGGTAGAGAGAGAGAGAGAGACGAGGGGAGAGGGAGGGAGGGGGGGTAGAGAGAGAGAGAGACGAGGGGAGAGGGAGAGGGAGGGAGGGAGGGAGGGCAGGGGGTAGAGAGAGAGAGAGAGACGAGGGGAGAGGGAGAGGGAGGGAGGGAGGGCAGGGGGTAGAGAGAGAGAGACGAGGGGAGAGGGAGGGAGGGAGGGCAGGGGGTAGAGAGAGAGAGAGAGACGAGGGGAGAGGGAGAGGGAGGGAGGGAGGGCAGGGGGTAGAGAGAGAGAGAGAGACGAGGGGAGAGGGAGAGGGAGGGAGGGAGGGCAGGGGGTAGAGAGAGAGAGAGAGACGAGGGGAGAGGGAGAGGGAGGGAGGGAGGGCAGGGGGTAGAGAGAGAGAGAGAGACGAGGGGAGAGGGAGAGGGAGGGAGGGAGGGCAGGGGGTAGAGAGAGAGAGAGAGACGAGGGGAGAGGGAGAGGGAGGGAGGAGGTGGTGATGGCTGAACTCAAAAAAAAATTTGCTGGAAATTTTTTTTCCACAAGAACCAGAAATCCCAGAGACAGAGACAGAGAGAGAGAGGGAGGGGGGGGGGGGGGGGGGGCAGCCCCGAGTCCTCTCCACACGAGGGGAGAGAGAGGGGGGGGGGGGGGGGGGGCAGCCCCGAGTCCTCTCCACACGAGGGGGGAGAGAGAGAGAGGGGGGGGGGGGGGGGGGGCAGCCCCGAGTCCTCTCCACACGAGGGGAGAGAGAGAGAGGGTCCCCGGGGCACCTTCACCAGCGATAACACATAGACCTTATTGTTTATAGCTGCTGCTCTCTCTGTGTCTGTCTGTCTGTGTCTCTGTGTCTCTCTGTGTCTGTCTGTGTCTCTGTGTCTCTCTCTGTGTCTGTGTGCACGATGTGGGGAGTTTATGGGGGGGGGGGGGGGGGGGTCGCTTATTCTCTTGCTGTGGGGGGGGGGAGGGGGGAGAGGAGGCGATGCAAACAGCAAGCCGCTGTGGTGTCGCTGGTGCTGAGTGTGAGAGACACTGACTTGTGTTGCCACAGTCTCTGTGTGAGTGACTGTATGTGTGTGTGAGCGGCTCCCGGGCCGCGCGCCTCTGATTGACAGCTCGCCCCAGCCGCCTTCACCCAATCAGTGACCGCCGGCACCCACTTCCGTCCGGAGATTGACGGCAGCACCCCGTCCAATCGGCGCCCGCTTCTCCTCCACAAAGACGGTCCCGGGCTGGGCGGGACCTAGCGCCCCGACTCCATTGGTCCTCAGCGCCATGCAACGACCCGCCCCCGCCCCCCCCAAAGTGATTGACAGACCCACTCTCCTATCAGATTGACCAGCGTGCTCGGTCGCTCACTCACTCACGCTTGTTATTGCTTCTTTGGCCAATCACCTGGAGGGAAAGGGGGGGGGAGGGGGCGTGGTTTGTTCAGTGTGTGTGTGCGTCCGCCCCCTGTGGGACACTTGTCCTCCTGAGCCAGGCTCAGTGATTGACAGCCAGTCACCGCGGCACCAGCTCTACCCCTCCGGAGGGGGCGCTGTTTGACTTACATGACAATTGGTCATGAAGCTGACAAAATTATAACAATTTTAATGAATTTATTAAACTTTATCACAAACCCAGAAGGTTTCTTTCCTCTTACCCTCGTCCCGCTCCTGTTTCCAGTGATCCTGCCTTATATTTCCTCCTTATCTCCGAATTAAATAATCCTTGCATTTGAAATGGCGCCTTATCAAGTTGCTATTGTTATCCAGTTGTTGAGAGATCCTGAAGGATTTCACAGAATCCATTGTAAAGTCTACTTCCGTTCCCTGACCAGGACCACCGTTTTCCACCTCTGTCGCACTGTCCGTCTCCGTATCTCACAGCCGGAACCCTCATCTGCGCCTTTGTCATTTTCCCGGCTGGACTATTCCAATGCCCTCCTCGTTGGTCTTCCTAGCTCCATCATTCACAAATTCAATTTATTCAAAATGCCACCGCTCAGCCTCAACAAAGACACCGATAGTTCCAACTGTCTTCACGTCAGTGCTGGCCTTAGTGCTAACCATTGTATTGAAGAAGCAAAAATTTATCTCTATGTAGACTTGAAAATGATTTTCCAACACCTTTTGAAACACGTTATTATGACTACATATTTTTATTGTACGGTTGGGCAGTTCTTTTATTTGAACCAACTCATCGATTTTACATTCAATTTTTCATATTCTACATAATCTAAATCTTGCGCTAATCAGACTGTCATTAAGAAATTGTAGGATTTCACTCTTGTGTTTTATTGGCATCACTTTGTGGAATACGTCTGGAATTATTTTGTTCAACGTCTGAGAACATAAGGATGTTAAGGCATTGGAAAGGGTGCAGAGTAGATTTACCATGATGAGGGACTTCAGTTATGAGGAAAGGCTAGAAAGGCTAGGTTTATTCTCATTGGAACAGAGAAGGTTACAAGGAGACCTAATAGAGGTTTTCAAGATCATGAGGGGATTCGACAGAGAAAAACTGTTTCCACTGGTGGGTGTATCAGTGACTCGTGGTCACAGATTTAAAATAGTTTCAAACAACAACAACAAAATGACATTTATAGAGCGCCTTTCACGTCGGGAGGATGTCCCAAGACGCTGAACAATCAGGTCGGAATCCGAGCAGCGAGGGAAGGGTCAGGGTAGAGGCAGGGGGAGGGAGAGTAGGAGAGGGGGAAGAGTTGGGAGTGGAGCCAAAGGCTCGGTCAAAGAGGAAGGTTTGAGACCGGCCTTGAAGGAGAAAGAGAGGAAGTGAGGCGATGGGATTGCGGGATGAAGTTCCACAGTGTGGGAGCAGAGAGGCTGAAAGCCTGGCCGCCGATGCTTGGGCGGTTAGGGCGGTAGAAGTGGAGCAGGCCTGAGCCTGATGAGAGGAGGGGACGGGCAGGCTGATAGGGAGACAGCAGGTCAGAGAGAAAGGCGGGGGCAAGGCCGTAAATGGCCTTGAAGGTGAGGACGAGGATCTTGAATTCGAAAAGAAGCAGAGGGGAGGTGAGGAGAAATGTTTTCACTCAGTGAGTTGGTCGAATCTGGAATGCATTGCCTGAGAAGCAGGGCATTGACATAGTCAAGCCTGGATGTAATGAAGGCATTGTACAAGGGTTTTGGCAGCCTGAGGGGTGAGGCAGTGGCAGAATCTGGCAAGGTTTCAAAGGTGGGGAAAGGCAGAGCGGGTGATGGCACTGATGTTGGGGAGAGCGCCCAGGTTCCTGAATGGCTTGGCGAGGTGGAATGTGCATCCTTGGATGCTGATGCTGCCAGTGACTGAGGTGCAGAGGCATTGGCTCACGTCATTCAATAGAAGCCTTGGTCTTGTTGAGGTTCAACTGTAAATGTTAGCTCTCATCCAGGACTTGATGTCTGACATACAGTCTATCAGGGCATCAGTGGTCCTGGGGTCGAGGGTGGAGGCTAGGAGATAGAGTTGGGAAGTTGACCCCATATCTGTGGATGATGTAAACCAATGGGAAGCATGTAGAGGTTCAATAGGAAGGGACTGAGGACAGAGCCCTGAAGAACACCATACAAGACGGTGTGGGGACTGGAGGAGAATCCGTTTTGTAGAGACAAAGTGAAACTTGAAGGTTAGGTGAGAAGAGAGGTAGAGAGGACGAGGAGAAAGAGGGTGCCCTGGTCACAGTTGTACAGAATTTCTTTTGTCACCTTGACCAAGGCTGCTTCCGTACTGTGGGCAGCACAGAAAACCGATCGGAAGAGTTAGTAAAGGGAGTGGCGGGAGAGGAAGGAGTGATGCTCCTTTTCAATTAGTTTGAATTAGTTCAAAGGGTTGCAACTCATGAACATTTTCATGTATGCCATCATTGTTATTTTGTGGTTAGTCCACAAAGAAGGGAATTTTGGTGGTATGGAAAGGTACTCCACCACAGTCAGTTTCTTTGTGTTCTCCAACAGATATTATGTTAAAAAGGTAAGGTTTTATCATTTGGGAGCTTGGGAGGGAAAACAATGCAGCATTTCATTTTGTTTGGATTGCAATAAGGTGATTCATGTCATTGAATGGAGTCCTATAGCCCAGTGGTTGGAGCACTGAGCTTGCAAGCAAGGGACCTGGGTTTGATTCCCCGCAGGGTGAAACCTTGGGCAAATTTCCTTATTCCATATGCCTGAAAACAAACAATAACAAATTGGTCATTTCAATACACGACAGTTTGTGGGACACTGCTGTGTGCAATTGGCTGCCGTGTTTCGCCCACATACATACAATCAATTCACTTTATACTATATTTAATGAAATGCTTTGAGATGTCTAGAAGACGTGGAAAGTGCTATATCAAATGCAAGGATTATTATTACTATTGTGTTGCAGTGCTTCACAAAACCAGAAAATTGTTTTGTTGGAATAGTTTCCTTGCAATAGTAATTTAATATAACTTTAATCCGTGTAATTTTAGAGATGGGTCTATGCAATTTATCTACTTCTGGCTCGATTTCTGCCTCAGTGGGAAAATGAAGTACAAGAAATGTAATTTTCTTTTATCTATTTTCTTTTATTAAGGTTTATTACTTTCTGAAGAAACCTGCTTTCTTAATGGCATTTCCATTATTTGTAACTAAGAACGAGATTTATGGAATGAAAATTGAAAGGTGTTTCGAACATTATGTTCCATTGATGGTTGAAAACCTTACCATAAGATACCCTAGCCCTCTTCAATTAACATTAGTGATAACACAAACATTTTGTATTAAGTTTGGGTGGTGCAGTGTTAAATTCCTTGCATCGTTGGGTTCAGGGTTGCATAAATTCCAACTAAAGCAATGGATAATCTCAGCCCAGTTTCCAGCGTTTATAGAATCCACAGTTCAAAACCACTCACATTTATCAATCACCAATCGCTTTTAATTTTATTGCCCATCATTTTACCTTTACCACCGATTTTATAGAATCCAGGACAAAGTAGGTTGATTGAAGAATCTAAAACATTACAAATAACAGCTCCACTAGCCAATATGGCCAAAAAAAGTTTAACTAGCAAGGCTTAAGAACAAAATCAGACTCTTCAAATAGATTTGTTAAAAAGATCACGGTTGACAAATAATATTTCATAGGTTATTGTGCGGCACATATATCTGTATGTCGATTTACAATTAGATTTAAAAATAAATACAGTCCTTCTTGAGTATTGTGTTCTGGGTTGGTAAAGGTAAAAAGATGGGCAATAAAATTAAATCATGAGACCTAAGCCTTGAGGAAAGATTGCAAAAGCTGACAACTTTTACAGAGCATGCAATAGATGATTTAAGAGGTGAACATATTTTTCTTCCGTCTCCTAAACAATAGAGATACACTTGTCTCCATATTCAATATGACCAAAAGGTCCAGAAGATGGGGTCATGGTCTAAATTCATTAAAGAGAGGATAGCAAAACAGTTTCAAATATTATAAATATATTTACCGTTTCTTTCATGAATAATAAATTGTGTGAACAGCCAGGGTCCAGATCAAATCCCCTCTAGAGAACTCTACTTGTTACTGCCACATACATTCCCATCCAGTATGTAAATTCACCAATATTCATTTTCTTCTCTAAAAGTGTTACACAAAGAAGTTTAGCAAACGTTTTGTAAAAAGTTCAAGTAAATTCTATCCGCTAGATAGATCTTGTTTGCTAGTTTGCTAGTCACCTCCTCAAAGAGTGCCAGGAGATTTATGAGGGACGATCTATTCGTGAGGGTTGATCTTATGAGAGATGGTCTGTTTAATAAAACCTTTCTGCTCACTCTTTCTGGTCTCCATGATCGTTAGATAAATATCGATAGCATCTTGTGCGATCATTTGAGCATGTCTCCACTATCAGCGTTAGATTAGCCAGTCTAAAATTCCCAGCTTCAGCTCTCATTTTTTTGAATTTGGGGATAAAATTCATCCCAGTGCTCAAGTACAGACCCACATTATGGGACTCCTGATATTAACTGGAACCCCATCTGTTCTCTCTCGTCACCTTTAGGATTCCAGGGTGTATTCCATCTGGTTCAGGTCTCCTGTTGTCATTTAATTCCTTGATGTTTGCTCATAAACTGGCCCATTCAGACTTCTCAATATGTTACAAATTCCAAAGACAATTTGTCTGAACCTAGATTTTTTTGTAGTCTCTTTTACCCAATTACTGTACTATCTCCTACCCGGCAAGTCTGTAACCTGCCCATGCCTCCTTTTAAACTCTCACCTTCATTCAGCCAGACTCCCTGTCTTTGTATATGTCAAAATAATTCCATAAATAATACAAGTTCTGCAGCTCTCTATTCACACCATTGTGTAAGAAGTGAATATTTGGTAATATTCAAATTCAACAAATCAACTTGAAGACATGTACTGACCTTGTGCCATGCATCTCTCACACACAACTCCGTCCTAACTTAGTAGTTAGAGCAAGCGTGGGACCTGTGCTAGAATCCAGGGTGAAACCTTGGGCAAGTTTCCTTACTCCACACGCCTAATAATAATCCCTAAAAATAACACAATAATAAAATTGGTCATTTCAATCCACGACTGTTTGTGGGACACTGCCGTGTGCAATTTTGGTGGCCGCGTTTCACCCACAAATATATAGTCGTTTTTTCTGCTCTCCTTCCCCCTACCCTGGCCCCTCCCACTATCTTCTTTTCCCCCTTTCTCCCCTGGCCCCACTTCCACAACTGTTTGTGGGACACTGTTGTACGCAATTTGGCCACCGTGTTTCACCCACAAATATACAGTCAACTTTCCTATGTTCCTTCCCCCAACCACGACCCCTCCCCCACCGCTCTGGTCCCTACCTCCTCTCCCCCCTTCCCTCTTGTCTTCTCCCTCTCCCTCCTGCTCTGGTCCCTACCTTGGGATGTTGTTGTATTCTGTGAAGCGCTTTGAGACATCGATAAGACGTGGAAAGCGCTACATAAACGTAAGTATTATTATTATTATAACTTATCACTGATTTCTGCTACTGGGGATGTCCTCCCGACGTGTAAGGCGCTATACAAATGTAATTTTGTTGTTGTTTTCATTAACCACGGAATTTCAGCAATAAATAAAACAATCCAGCAAGCAGTGCTTCCTTCCTTGTTGGACTGGAAACATACTGATCAAGAAAATTGTCCTGTACACATTTCAGGAATCCTTCCCCCCTGCTTGTCCTTTACACTGTTATTTTGCCAGCCTATGTTGGGATAATTGAAGTTCCCCCATTATCACCATTGGTTTTGTATCTTTCTGAAATCTGCTTGAAATCTGCAGATCTGCTCTTCTGTCTCCTTCCCACTATTTGGTGGTCTATAGTAAAACCCCTAACAGTGTAACAGCTCCTTTTTTGTTCCTTACCTCTGACCAGATAGATTCTGTTTTTAGCCCCTCTAGCACCTCGTTCCTTTCTAAGGCTGTAACCGTATCCTTAATTAATATTCCCCCCACCCTCCGTTTTTTCCTTCTCTATCCCTCCTGAATATATTATAGCCAGGAATATTCAGCTCCCATTCCTGCCCTTGTTTGAGTCATGCCTCCACTTCTGCTTCTACATCATATCCCCCGGTGGCAACTTGAGCCTGCAGCTCACCAATCTTAGTTTGTCACACTCTGTGCACTTACACACATGCATTCCAACATCGACTTATCCTGTCCTGCATTTTACCCCCGTCACAAACAGCCGGATGTGAATGGATAATTTGACTAGAGGTCTGTTGACCAAGACACAGGCAGAACTCTTTTCAAATGTATCATGGGATCTTTAACGCCCACCAGAGCAGGCAGACAAGACCTCTGTTTAACATCTCAACTGTACGATGACATTTCTGACAACACAGAGCTAACCAAATACTGCATGGCTGTGTCAACCTAGAAATCCATGAGCTTGAAATCCCATAGGACGTGAACTCACTATACTCTCTGGAATTGCATAAGAAGGGTATATCCCTTCAGGGAGAGACAAGGAAATTTCCATATGTATATAGTGTACATATGTGGAACTCATTGGTTTGGATCCCCTTAAACATAATCATGGGTGTGTCAGACAAATGGTTGACCAAAATAAAATTCAGAACCTTCTGACCCAGTGGCAAGAGGTAACAACCTAACCAGGCTGACATCTAAATTGAAGAGTCAAGGGTTAAATTAAAGAGATCAATAAGCAACCCAGTTATCTCCACCCTCAAAGGCCAATGTCAATGTTTTTAGAAATGTTTCATGTCTGCTGTCCGTATAACTCAATGTCACTTATCCTCAATTTAACACCAAAATATAGAACTATTGAGTATTTCAGGATAGCTAAATACTTTTCAAACTATCAAGATTTTCGATGGACAAGTAAAAACGTTTCAAACCAAATCAAACCAAATAAACTGTAAAATATTTCATAAAAGTTTATTTCAATTTAAACTGAATAGATCTTGTTCACTAGTTTAGTTACCCCCTCAAAGAGTGCCTGGAGAATTATGAGAGATGTTCTATAGAATAACATTTGTTGACCACTCTTTACAGTCTTTGTGCTCATTAGATAACTGGTGATAGCATCCTGTGCAACCCTTTGAACATTTCTCCACTATCTTTTCTAGATGAATTTCAAACACCACCTCCCACCCCCCATCTTCACATTGGACCCATCTCGTTCCAGACACTCATATAATTGTCTCTCAAATACAATTCGCTTCAATAATGTATTTTCCTTTGTGCAAAGGCAGGTCTGTCTGATTTCCCCTCGCAATTTTTAAATGGTGCTGTGTTTCAAACCTTCACATTGATGAACAAATTGCTTGTATCAATATTGTTAATTAATTTGTAATCCATTCCTTATTCTCCTGAAGTGGTCTAAATTAATCCTTGAGTATCATGGATATTTAGCGCTTTGGCATGTCCTCCCAGTGTGAAAAGCGCTATACAAATGTAATCTTGTACTATTGAAATCAAAATATTTAAAACTTGAATAATAATTGCAAATTCTTAAAGGTTTGACCATTTTTCTATCTGCTGTTTATTTGTGATTATTGCAAATTTGCTTTCTAAATTTGTTGATGTTTTGATTTTGACGATTCTTTGACAAAAATACAATTTACTGTATAATTCATACTTTTTTAAAATACCACAGCCAGGCCCAGAGGATATGAAGAAGGGGCAGAAGAAGTTACATTGAGAGGAGTCTGGGGTCCTCAGCAATTACTCACTATTGACATTTAAGATAATGCATTTATCACTACCTCATGGTTTGCTAAGAACAGCAAATAGCATTGATGTATTTAAGAGAAAACTTGATGCATACTTGAGGGGGAAAGGAATTCAATGCTATAGGTGAGAGCATTAGGAGGGATCAGGAGTATAAATGCCAGCCTGGATTATTTTGGCCATTTGGCCTATTTCCATATCACTCTGTATAACATAGATTCAATTTTCCACTGTTTATTTCATAGTTTCATTCAATTAAAATGAGCCAAACTGCAACAAACTTAAACATGCCTGTGACAGAGGCTTTTGAACAAATAGAATTTCAAATAATAATAATTATAGCATTTGATATAGCACTTTTCACATCTTATTGACGTCCCAAAGCGCTTCACAGAATATACTGTAAAGTGAATTGACTTATATACAGTCAATTCCTATGATTCAAAATAACAAAAATGTTATAATAAATAGGTAGTAATCTTTGTATTTGATACAGGGCTTTTCACATCTTCTAAAAGTCTCAAAGTGCTTCACAATGTAAATGACTGTAAAGTGAATTCACACAGCTGTGTCCCACAAACAGTCGTGGATGGAAATGACCAATTTGAGGGATTTTTTTTGAGGGATTATTATCAGGCGTGTGTAGTAAGGAAACTTGCCCAAGGTTTTGCCCTGCTGGGAATCGAACCCAGGTCTCTCGCTTGCGAGGTATGTTCTCTAACCACTGAGCTGCAGGACAGGGATTTTACACATATTCTCACAAATAGCAATCCTAACTCATACTAGCTTTGAGTACACAAAGGATTTCTTATTTTCCCCTGACAATATAGCATATAGAAACTTGTTTTCTATGAAAGCATTAATAGTTTGAACAAACAACACACCTGTCTTAGAGGAAGGTGTGAAAAGTGCCATTTATTTGAGCCACAAGTGGGGACTGAGCTCCTCAGCAGGTATTGACTGATGGGGATTAAGTTGATAAGATGTAGATATGATTAACACGGCTTTGTAAACACTAGGTCAGATAAAAGGCTGAAGGATAACTTGCTCCTTCCTACCTCTCTGACACACTAGCCCTATATCAACCTGCCCACTGCCTCTATTCAGCAGGCTGCGGCCTACTCCAGGTTCCTCTGCCAATGGCCTCGGGCCTTCAACCTCTGTCCCCACCCACTGGAACTCCATCCCACAGTCCTTCAGCCTCACCCCCTCCCTTGCTTCCTTCAAGACCCATCCCCAAACCCCCCTCTTTAACCGCATCTTCAGCCCCTCTCCTACCCCTACCCTCCTTGCCCTCCATCGTCACTGATCCCAACCCTCCCAGCTCAGGCCCCCCCAAATCTGGATTGGAGTGTGGTGTGAAGTGTAGCGTTTATTGGCTGTCCAGGCTGTCCAGCACATGGGGATGTATTCCTGACATCAACGTAAAAGGTGCTGTACAAATGTAATTTTATTTTGTATTGTAATAATAATAATAATAATAATCCTTGCATTTGATATAGCGCTTTCCACATCTTATCGACGTCCCAAAGCGCTTCACAGAATATACTGTAAAGTGAATTGACTGTATATATTTGTGGACAAATCCTGGCAGCCAATTGCGCACAGCAGTGTCCCACACACAGTCGTGGATTGAAATGACCAATTTTATTGTTGTGGTTTTTTTGGACGGATTATTATTAGGCGTGTGGAGTAAGGAAACTTGCCCAAGGTTTGGCCCTGACCTGCCTGGATTCAAACACAGGTTTCCCCAGCTTGGTCTCCCCAGCTTGCAAGACAAGTGCTCTAACCACTGGGCCACAGAAGCTCCACAACTTTACCCTGATAACTTTGATGCTTAAGGCTGAATCAGAAGGACCTTTGATGAAGAGGGCAAATGCTAGTGGGAAAGTAACTGTGCTCTCGATCAACTGGGAGCAGCCTGCTTCACACATACACACACTATGTAAATTATAGTGCCAGTGTTAGCAGCTTTTCTCTCGTTTAAAAAATAGGCAGATCTCCGACGTGAAAGGCGCTCTATCAATGTAATTTTGTTGCTGCTGTTGTTGTTGACTTGCATTGAGAACTATTATAGAACAATAACTATGGGCTTCCCGAGTATCGCAAAGTTGGGTAATGAAAGCATCTGTAACCCTTCAGCAGCTTCATAACTTATCCTGGCCCACCCCGGTGTTAGTATGTGTGAGTAAGCCTCACCAACCAATGAGTTGTAATAGCATAGATTGTACAAGTATTAACATGAGCCCATTCCTCTTGCTCAGTCAGTTTTCCCCTCAGGCTCTCCACAGCTGCAGCTGCCTCAGTCTCAAAGGCCATTTGGACAAGCTTCACCATGAGAGAGGCCCGTGATGGAGCCTTCAAAAGATGTGCAAGAGAGGGGGGCGGGGAGATGATATCTACAACCAACAACTGGCATTGATCTCGCATCCTTCACGCAATGTGAATCTACAGTGGCTATGGATTACATTAGAGGCATTGAAACATCCACCCGTGACTACTTGCCACTTGAATTGGACACTAGCACCTCCCAAGAGGATGATCTTTTGGCATCTGGACATCACTGCTAATTGCTGATTGCTCACTGCGGTACCATCCTGTAAAGCAACCAACAAAAACTAGGGAATCCCTGCAGTACAGTAATAGCCATCTCACCTTCAGACCACAAAGCCCTCATAGAGACTTCAGACAGCAATTTTATCAGCATCACCTATAGCTGAGAATCTAGAGTAAGAGTATCGATTTGAGTAATCCTTCCTAGTGGGGTCATTTACTTGGGTCATTTGTAAGAGGCTGAAGATTCTTCACTTGCTCCTTAGATATGGTGTGGAGTGATAATCGTGGTCCCTGAAGTAAATACGGTTTAGAAGATCATCGGTCAGGGCAGAACCAATACCTTCATTTGTCACAGGAGCAGTTGGCACACATGACGTCCATGCTTTTATTTGAATCCTTTCCTCTCTAATTTGCTGAGTTCTTTTCATTAAGTCCCAGTGTATGTGGGCAGAGACACCAAGCTATTTGTTATGTTACACAGACACACAATGAGCCAAATCACCTCCTTCTGCAATGAACATTTTGGTATTGAGACCTAAAATTATGACCAGAGGCATCAAAGCTACCAATCAAGCCCATCCTGCTACTGTTATAAAAAAGCTATACTTCACACCACACTCAAATCCAGACGTACGTGACATTTCTTAACGCAGTATTAGCCACAAAGCCATATTAAGTTGGCGCACAGTAAGAGCTCTGTACCGGCTCTCCATTTGGGTCAATTTACCCGTCATGGTAGAAATTTGGCTGGAAGAATCTTTTTTGTGGCAAACCAGAGTGTAGTGTGTTTGACGATGTGGTGAAAACTAACCGAAGGGCCAATAGAGAACCCGGCCTTGTTCACACAATCGGGGTCTCAGCCAACAGCGTGTATGATCCACCCTGCTGGAGGGATGATGCCCAGGTTTTAAATCGATTGTTAATTTTTTTTTATTCTGTCTTTTTCAATCATTGTATTTGGGGTAATTAAGACACACACGATTTGTTATACAATTCTAATAAATAACAAAAACAATAAATGACGCCCTCGTTGTACAGTGTGATTTATACTGTAATCGTGCAATTCTAGTCTTTCTGAATGAGGCCTTTGAAGGCACATGAAAATTAATTTCAGTACAACACTTTCCCACGATGAAACAGGAGTAGGGACAGCAATTTTATCTTCCAGTGTTTGAGTCAGTATTCAGATAGCTTTTAACAGAGCTGCTAACATTCCTCAGATCATGAACAAATAGGCATAAAGCCCATTTAATGAACTTTATGAATTGAAATAAATGAAACAAAACCACACGAAAAGTTTCTGAATGCGCAGTATGATTTTATTAAAATGCACAGCAATTCAATCCGTTTTTGTTTACCCCCAGACTAATTACATTCATGATCACACAATGCCAAATACTACATTGATCTAGATATCATTTCCAATTGTCCTTATACAATTGGGGATCACTTCTAGTTGAGGGGTAATTGATACAGTGAAGACGTGATGGTGCTGTTTTGAATGCTACGCTATTTTAGTGGGATTTCTATCCCATTCTGAAATTTTTTCTCAAACGAGTTTGTCAAACTCTGCGCACAGCCTTGAAGATTCCCAGTGCTGTGTTTTTATTTATGAATGCCCGTGGCTGTAGTTAATCTGCTTATTGATATAGTGGGTGAATGCATTCACTTGCAGTCCAGTCTGTGAATGTTAATAATCAGTGTGTCTCAGCAGAGATGCGATGCAGATACAGTAAATTGAAACTCTATTGTAGCCAATCCTCGGACAATATCGCATAAAGAAGCGTCTGCGAACGCTTCCTGATGTACAAGCACAATATAAATAAAGCATTCAGAAAGTAAACTGACCTTTGTATTTGTTATTCTAATAAGCATTAGCTGTTGGATTTTAGAGTCCTAAAGATACTTGGGAGTAAAGGATAATCCATTAACATTATGTTCTGATGTTTCAAACAGATGAAGGTCAGTCCCAATTATTTTTATACCAGCAGCAGGGTGTTGTAAAGCTCTATAAGTGTATCATTCTGAGAACACACTCAGAAAGACATGGGCTAATTCTGTGTGTCTGTTTGTCAGTGCCCTGGGAGATCCTCCTGACGTGAAATACGCTATACCAGTGTAATTTTGTTGTTGTTGTTAGCATCTCCACTCATCAGTCATTCAAGATAAGGATCTTAAAACCGCTTCGTATTGTCTTTCACAAACCATCTTTCATAAGGTTGCACTTCTGTAACAATTAGAATTAAATGCATTTGAACATCAGTATTCTACTTTGCAAGTCTGTTTTCAAATCTAAAATAAATGATTGGCTATTTGTACATACCAACCCTGCTTAGGATGTGCAAAATACATCTGTTGCTCACCCAAGTAATACCCATTTAAGTATCACTTGATATGTTTGCTCTGATTTAGAAAATTCCATTTATATTGTCCCCCAATACATTGCACTCATTGTAGCAGAATACCAGACTCTATTCTCCTTGCACAGAAAATTGCTCAATTTTCTATAAATAGATGAAAGAAACCTCAAGATGAATGTTATTTATTTGCCAATTTTCTTCCCATCCCTGTCTCCTGAAGGCATTGCTGGTGCCGGCAGATCTCCAGAACCTCAATCAAGCGGCTGTTCTTCGTGTGTGAGACTAGACAGTGAATGTCAGTGCGCTATTCAACCTTGGGGGGCATCAGATCCATATCCAAACCATGCTCTCACCAGACATCTATATCGCTATACTTACCTTAAATCCAAGCTAAGGACCGTTAAGAGTACCAGCCCAACTGGTATGTTGACTGATGTCACCTAACATCAGTCAAGATAATTGAGTCTGGGACTTTACTTCCCAAAGTCCATTTGATTTCAGCCCATCATACACACTCACTGCTTGACCACTTTGTCAACTCCGTAGAAACAGAAATAAAGACGAGGGATAGTAAACTCAATGCTGATTCTACGTAACTGTTTGTTTACTGGCAGGGTGAAACATTGGGCAAGTTTCCTTACTTCACAAGGCTTTGTTTACCTAGCAGGAAGTAGGAACCCAATTGTTAGTCGAGTGGACGATAGCTTTTCTGAGCGTAATAATTTATTTTAAAAATAATAATTTGGTCACTCAATCCACGACTGTTTGTGGGACGCTGCTGTGCGCAATTGGCTGTTACATTTGGCCCACAAAATATAGTCAATTCACTTTACAGTATATTCTGTGAAGTGCTTTGAGACATCGCAAAGATGTGATAAGGCATGAGATCAAATGCAAGGATATTATTTTATTATATTATCTTACAATTTACAGATTTTTGTCAAATTCTTAAATTGTCTTCATTTTGGAGAGTTTTCTGTAGTTCCTTAAACGAGCTTTGGATGACCAGTGGCAAAAATCAAGCCAGAATTTAAGAATTTGCCAAAATGATATACAATCTGAAATTTTTAGACACTAGTGTGAACGTTAATAGCATGTGGAATTTCAGTTCACCGGTCTGTATAACACAGACCTGCTGCAACTACTTTAAAGCTGATTTTATAAGTCAATATTAATTATGTTTTTAGCATTATTTAATCATAGAATCATAGAATCATAGAATGTTACGGCACAAAAGGAGGCCATTCGGCCCATCTAGTCTGTGCCGGCTCTTTGAAAAGAGCGATTCAATCCCACTGCCCTGCCCGCTCCCCATAGCCTAATAGACCTGTTCTCCCTAAATAAAGATCTAATTCCCTTTTAAAAGTTGTTATCGAATCAGCCTCCACCACCTTTTCAGGCAATGCATTCCAGATTCGAACAACTCGCTGAGTGAAAAAATTTCTCCTCAGCTCCCCTCTACTGCGCCTTGAAACTATTTTAAATCTGTGACCACGAGTCACAGATTCACCCACGAGTGGAAATAGTTTTTCTCTATTTGCCCTGTCGAAACCCCTCATGATCTTATATTCTATTCTTTTGTAACACTTTTTAGTTCTCTATATTTTGATTGTTGACCCATTCAGCATACAATGTCTATTTGAAAACTGTCTGTATTATATCTTTATTGAGAAATTCTATAGACCAGAAATATGCATAATCCCTGATCACTGGGTCTGTTTCTATATCCTAGCAAACAAAATACAGTGAGTCAGTGGAAGAAATGGGAAGTAGATGCAAGTGAACATTAAATTTATTATAAACATTCATTTCACTGTTTGGAAACTAGCTATTGGCCCTTGAAAAACATACAACAGCTAAATAATGAAATACAGTATTTGCATTTTGAGGGATAAAAGACGTGACTAATTCCGTTTTTTCTTCACCAGATATAGCTGAACTAGATGTTACACACTTGTGTTCATCAGCCGGTAGCATATATACACACAAAATCTTATCGCCACCTTTAAAGAGTAACCAAACCAGACTGAGAGCTCCACGTCTGCCACCTACCCTTGGAAACTTATTCCCTTTCTTCTTTCGAGGAACTCACATCTCTTACCTCATTTTAGAAAGTATTAGGAGCATCTTGACAAGGTTCAAGACTTGGAAGACAGATTGCACATTGAAGTTTAACGAGCGAAATCAGATAGTTTTCCGTTCCTAACACTGGCTGGCAAGCTTCCCATTGCTAGTCTAGTCAGGACACCAAGTCTAAATGCATGAAAGAATTGTCACCACCGTCCTGCCCATACTTCCTGGACACATGTCATCTTGCAGGATTAGCAGGTGCTAAATGGAAAGAATCGCTGCCCCCAGTGACTGATGTACCCTCCAAGGCCTGCCAATGAGCCAAGCTGGTTTGTCTGTCATCAGTAATGCCTTGGAGTACTGCAAACATGGCTGTGCCAATACTGTTGTCTCTAATTTAATATTCCTTTGCTATGCACATCACCTTGGAGACAGTTCACCACCAAGGAGATCCCATTACCTTCCCCCAAGGAGGATAGTCACTAGTTGGTCAACATCTGACAAGTGCAGTTTAATCTCTCACTAAGTGGGTAGGTGGTCTCGGGAACCTCTTTGTGAGCCTTTCAGTGAGTAGCAAACTCAGCATTAACATGTTTCAGAATTTGGAAGAATACATTTTCAATAATACCTTGGGAGTTGACACGCAATTATGTTATCCTAAAAATATCAGTTTAAATGACTTGCTTTTCAATGCCCTCAATGAGTGAGAGGAGACTTTAATCCATACAGACTGGGCCGGATTCACACCCAGGTCCAAGGCTTCTCACATGAAGATTGAGGTTAAGAAGTTAGTATTCTCTGCTCAGTGGACTATCCCACTATACTCAAAGAGAAATGTAATGAACGGTTATAAGACAATCTCTAACTGAAGTAATTGTGAGATCAGGTTATTTTCATCAATTAGATCTTCGTCAATTATTGAACAAACATCGACGTCATGTCTCTATCAGAGCTCTGAGATGGTATTCTATGTGAAGGGCCCTATACAAATACAAGTTGTTGTCGCTGTTGCACACAAAACATTGAAAAAGAAAAATCCTTAATGGACTTTACTGCCAACTAATCTGTTTTCAATCAGGAACAGTTTCCAGGCCTGATCTATGAAAATAAATATTTTAATAATCCTTAAGTACCGACTTTTAGCTTCATATCACATCAAGTAAGAATGAGCAGTAGTTCCAGTTGTGCTGTAACTAGGTCAGTTTATTTTGGATTCTATTATCAATATTGTAAATGTAAAACAAATATATGTACTGTACTCCAACCACAGCTAAAACACTAAACCATTTCACTAACAATTTAATTCACCAGCTAAAGTACTGCTGCCCTTAAGGTAGGAATCTGGGCAGTGAACGTGCTCACATATACATCATATCCACCAAAGATACTGAACTCATTGAACATGTTTCAATGGTTTATCTCATTCACTGATAGCATCAGAGAGTAAAATACGTTCTCTACTTTATTCGAAAAATCCTCCTTATAGGTTATTAGTTTGTTTCCAGAGACGAGTCGTACAACATCTGTTTTTGCTGACCTCGGATCTGACAAGCACATCAACTTGTATTGAGCCCATCAACTGTTCACGCCAGAGCGAGTACTGAGAGAGAAGCTGCCTCTCCCGAGACGAGCAGCCGATTACCCGTGTCCCTGCTTACTCTGACTTTCTGAAATATGACTTCTACCACAAATATTAAAGGCCAGAAGCATTGCCTCTCACAAGCAACACGCTCTCCCCACTCCCACACACACCCACGCACGTACACAGATTCATGTCGATTTTCCCAATTCCTCAACTACCTATTTTTATGGGATATCGGAGTAATATTGATAACTCAAGAGTCTAATTGTGGACCACCGAGATGACACGACTCTAACCCACTTCCCATATTAGCAGGAGCGAGAGATGTTAATCCATACAGACTAAACCGGATGCACACCCAGGTCCAAGGCGTCCCACATGAGGATTGGATTAACAGTTTAGTATTGGATAAACCTGGTCCCTGGCATTGAAGTGGACATGTAGAACATCAGGGTGCCTCATACACCACAAACTGTTCAGTAAGATGTTTTCCTACCTTGCTAAAAGCACAGCCACAAATGGTGGAGCTGAGGGGTCGAGGGAGTAAGCAGTTCAGAAAAGTAGGGAGATACCAGGGCAAGAAGATTTCAAGATCCTGATTTGTATGTCAGGATCTTAAAATCGATCCATTTTGTAATATGGACTCAGTGGAGTCTGGTAAGGATATTTTGTGGGCGAAAGGCAGCACCCAATTGCGCACAGTAGTAACCCACAAATAGAAGTGATTGGAAAAGACCAAATTATTATTGGGTTTTTTTGAGGGTTTATTGTCAGGCATGTGGAGTAAAAAAACACTTGGCCAAGCTTTCGCCCTGCCTGGAAACGAACCCAGGTCTCTTGCTTGCAAGACCAGCTATAAGACCAGCAACTGATCTGGGAAAGGACAAAGCTCACCAAATAAAGGAGTTCTGCTTATACTAGCCAACAAGAGTTCCTGAGGCCATATTTCCTGTGACCCAATGTTTGATAATGAATGTTGTTCCACAATAACAGAGATGTCAAGTCAAGCAAAAGCATGCAATATCATACTTCAATCAAACATTTGAATAACAATCTACTGTAGACCAGTCAGGACCTCCCTCCATGTATTGAGAACTAGGGAGCAGATTCTACTTTTTCTATGGGAGTAAATTAATAATGAAGTAGCAAAATATTTTATAAATGTTTTGTTTCCGGGCGCTTTAAATCTAAGATGACCCTGTCGTCTTAGGCCTGGATTTTTCCCATTAAACATCCTTACTATTGTACCATGAATATTAAATAAAATATCACAACTTGGTTATAATTTGTGCATAAAAGTTAGTAAGCTAATATTCAAGACATCAGATCATCACAACTACAGAATTTGTGTCAGATAACACATTTGTACTGTGTCCTGTTGTCCCGGCCCTTTATTAATTGATTGAGAGATTAAACTATTTTTATTCTCATTATTGATTCTAGTTTGCAGGACCAACCTGGTGATTCACTCAGAACTTCTATACAGTATTTTTATCTTGTATATTTTACTATTCCATGCAGTAAAGAGCCTGATCTCCCCTTTAGTGCCAGCCAGTATTGGTTAATCCTCTCAAACTGAAAACACCAGCCCTGCACTGGACAGTATTTGACTGAATGGTTCCCCTGCCAGGCCAGGCCTGGGTCCCGAGTTGCATATGGTGTACTCGACCTTAGCCAAAACACCAAGAAGCGATTAAGATTCTTTATTCTTGACTTGCAGTAGATAGAAGAGCAGCATCCAGAAAGGTGACACACTCTTAGTAACACATTGTGCGGTGGCTCCTGCAATGTTGGTCTTCAGTCAATAAAGTTGGTTGCTTGGCAATGAATCTAGGCTTCTGGATTGTACACCATTGCGTCTTTGAACTAACATTGGCACAGATCTTGCTCCACTCAGGCTGGTTCTTCTTGAAGAGTTTTGAGTGTAATTTGGCAGTGTGTATACTGCCAGATTCACGGCAGATGGGCTGCAAATTCATTTCACCCCAAACTTGGCTGTGTAAATTGGATACAACTGTCAACCATTGAATAAAGTTTGCTTTGTGTCATAACATTGACCTGCATGATTAATTCAGAGTTGTATCAGTTCCAGCTTTGTCCCAACTTGGACTGACAAGGATTCAAATACGGTATGATAGTGTACACATTACACATATTTATTAAGTGTTGTACAGAGCTCATTTCTCCCCTATCCCTTGTTAATGAAAGAACTGAGGCCAGACTTATTAGCAATGGGACTCACTTCACATCTCTACAATTCATCACGTTCCTGCATTAAAGGTTAACACCCAAGTCTGTTAGCTCTTCCAGATATTAATGTCTCTCCGACTACTGTTAGGAGGTGCATGAGTATCACAGTTTGTTTTGGTTTCCGAGTAAGAAATTGCTTTTGTTTGATGGGCTGTCTGAGATCAGGGACTTGTTCTCTGGGGAATTCACTGGCGGGAATCCATTTTCCATCTTTTCATGAAACAGCGTGTTGGCCTTTGTCAATTTCCTTCTTAACGGTTTTTCATGCAGTATCCATGCCATACACTACTCCTCACGTCCACACAGTCAGCCGGTCGGTTCTCAGACTGCACGTGTCACTGTAGTGAAACTCGGATAACTTACCTGTGGTATAAGTTGTCAACCCAATTTGTGGGGTTGTATTCAATCCTCCTGATATTTCCTGTACGAAATGTTAAATACGATCTTCTGAGAGAGAATTATTCTGGATATCTCGTAACTTGTCAGATTTTTGCAAGTTTAAGATGCCGTTTGTCCATTACAAATCTCTGACAATGCATTGTATTATTGTCTCTTAAGTCACTAAACAATTCAAGTGTGAAATATAATGCAAAGTGAATTGACTGTATATATTTGTGGGCGAATCGCGGCAGCCAATTGCGCACAGCAGTGTCTGCCACACAGGCGTGGATTGAAATGACCAATTTTATTATTGTAGGTTTTTTGGATGGATTATTATTAGGCGTGTGGAGTAAGGAAACTTGCCCAAGGTTTCGCTGACCTGCCTGGATTCGAACACAGGTCTCCCCAGCTTGGTCTCCCCAGCTTGGTCGACAAGTGCTCTAACCACTGAGCCACAGGAGCTCCACAGGGTAATGCTCGAGTTCTGCACAGTTCTGATCAGTTGCTAAGTAGACATTAGTAAGATGGCATTTTTATGTCTGTGGTCATTGTGTTATCAGCTGTACATGTCTTAAGAATTACGCGAGCCTTTTAAAACAAACTTATAATAAATTTAGAAAGTTATTTTCCATGCTGATTCCAGTACTTTGTACTTTCAAAACACTGCAGTTTGGATAAATAGTCAACACTGATGAGTTTGTGGAGTCTTATAGCTTAGTGATTAGAGTAGTTTCCTCAGAAAATGAGAGTATCTGGGTTTGATTCTCGGGCGGATGAAACGTTGTGAAAATTTCCTTATTTTATTTGTTTATGTACCAGTGTGTAAGAGCCTGGTTGTTAGTTGATTAGCGGATCGCTTTTGGGGGGGAAATAATCCCTTTATAAATTTACAATTGAAATCCCAAACTATTTGTGGATCACTGCTGTGCGCGATTGGCTGTCGCTTTTTGCCCATAAAATTCCATCAGGCGCTTTGAGACGTCTCAACAACGCGGTAAGGCACTTCAACAAATACAAGGATCATTAATAGTGATTGGAGCTATTTTACGTTGGGATGATGAGTTATCAGTTGCACGGTATGTACAGAAGCAAGCCACTAGAAGATCCCCCTGATCAGCTCACCAGCGGCCGAGCATCAATCAGGAGCTACAACAACAAATTACATTTATAAAGCGCCTTTCACGTCGGGAGGACATCCCAAGGCGCTGCACAGGAGGCGTGTGACCCGAGCTGGGAGGGGAGTGTTCGGGAAGGGGTGAAACACGAAGGGGAGGTCGAAAACTTCTGGGTGGAACAAAAGGCACGATCGAAGAGAAAAGTCTTCAAACCGGCCTTGAAAGAGGAAAGGGAAGAGGCGAAACGGAGGGATTGAGGGATGGCATTGCATAAGGTGGGAGCGGAGAAACTGAAGGCCCGGCCTCCGATGGTGGGGCGGTTCGGGCGGGGGGCTTGGAACGGAGGGTCCGGGTGGGCGTGTAGGGGGAGAGTAGATCGGTTAGGTAGGATGGGGCAAGGCCGTGTAAGGCCTTGTAGGTGAGGACGAGGATCTTGAACTCGATCCTCTGGAGGATGGGGAGCCAGTGGAGACGGGCGAGGGTGGGGGTTATGTGGTCGCGGAGGCGGGTGCGGGATAGTACACGGGCTGCAGAGTTTTGGATGACCTGCAGCCTGTGAATGGAGGAACTGGGGAGGCCGACGAGGAGAGAGTTTCCGTAGTCCAGCCGTGAGGTGATGTACGCGTGCACGAGTGTTTCGGCAGCGCGGGGGGTAAGATAGTTGTGGAGCCTGGCAATGTTGCGCAGGTGGAAATAGGCGGTGCCGGTCAAGGCGCGGATGTGGGGGAGGAAGGAAAGTTTTTGATCGAACATGATGCCGAGGTTCCTGACTGGCTTTGTGAGGTGGAGAGTGCAGCCTTGGATGTTGAGGCTGGCAGTGCCCGATGTGCGGAGGCGCTGGCTTGAGCCGATCAGGAGGGCCTCGGTCTTACTCACTTTCAAATTCAGGAAGTTTTCCCTCGTCCAGGACTCAATGTTGGATTGACATGCTGTCAGAACATCGATGGTCTGGGGGTTGAGAGATGAGGCAGAAAGGTACAGTTGGGTGTCGTCCGCATACATGTGGAAATTTACCCCATGTTTGCAGATGACATCGCCCAGAGGGAGCGTGTAAAGGGTGAAAAGGAGGGGGCCGAGGACAGAGCCCTGAGGGACGCCGTGAGAAACTGTGCGGGGGTTTGAGGAGAAACTGTTGGAAGATACAAAATGTAGGCGGTGGGTCAGGTAGGAATGGAACCAGTCAAGGACTGTGCCTTGAAGGTTGAGGTGGGAGGAAAGACGTTGGAGGAGGATGGTGTGATCGACTGTGCACATCTCAATAATGTCATGTACAAGAATGGTACATTCAGTGCACCATCAAGAGACATGATAAGTGCCATCCATTCACATGCTCACTTGTGCCTGGAAACTCTGGAACTCCCTCCCTCACACCTTTGCCCCTCCTCTCTCATCTTCAAGTTGTGCCTGAAGACTTTGCTCTTCGACCGCGCATATGGTCACCATTCCGCTCTGTTCTCTGCGGCTCGTTTCCTCTGTGTCCCAGGTGTGTTAATGTGTGGTTTTGCCTGTAGGATCGTGGGCAGCATCTGGACTGCTGTAGTATCATTTTGGTTTTACTGCTAAAAAAAAATGTAGTTTAAATATTCCCTTTAATTGGTATTTCCTTATTCCACATCTTTACAGTCAAACTAACAGTCCACGGAAGATTAGGCTTGATCACACCAAGATCTACCACTCCGCCCTCGCCTCTGCCAAATCTTTCTTCTATTTCAAGATAATCCTGGAAGCCAAGGATAACCCCCGGCTCCTTTTCTCGACAATAAATGCCTCCGCTCTCCACCTTCCCACAGCTCATCCACCCTCTCCCTCAATTCCAACTGCGAGGAGATGCTGGACTTCCTTGAATCTAAAATCGAGGGGATCTGTTCAGCTACCTCTAGCGTGTCCACCAACCCCCTCAACCACCTTCGATCCTATGCTTCCCTCCTCCCTCCCTACTCCACATCCCCCACCCCACCATCAGCGGCTGAGCCTTTAGCCACTCTGACCCCAACCTTTGGAATGCCATCCCACAATCCCTCCATCTCACTATCCTCCTGGCCTCCGTCAAGTCCTGCCTCAAGACCCTCCTCTGCGACTGTGCCATCGGTCATCCCTCTTACCCCACCCTTCCCGATCCCGATCCCGACCCCAGCTCGGGTCCGAAACACTGACTGTTCAGTGTCTTTGGGACATTCTCCCAAAGTGAAAGGCGCTATGTACACGTCATTTTGTTGTGTATAACTATACTCAGAAAATGTTGTTATAAAAATTTTCACCCCAAACACTCCTCATCTTCCATTTCATAATTCCTTTTGGCATTTAATCCTTATGCCTGGACTTGAAACTGACATCGTCTATTCTGCTCTGCAGGTACAGGACATTGTTTGAGGCAGGGTTCTTCAAATGAGAATATTAAACAGCGCCTTGGGACGTCCTCCTGACGTGAAAGACACTCTAGAAATGTAATTTTGTTGTTGTTGTTTTTGTTAAACTGATCCCATCTTCCTGCGGAGCTGGATGTTAAAGATCCCCTGCCGGTATTCCAAACCAGGAGATCCTGTATCCTGGCCGACAATCCATCATCCATGTCATGGCTGTTTGTGGGACATTATCGTTGTGTAAAAATGAGCTAGCACATTCACCTATAAAATACAGCCCCTAAAGTTTACTGTGAAGTGCTTTATCTTCAACGTTTATATTTCAAATGAGGAAAATATTAAATTCTCTCCCTCTCCTCTCATAGCTCATTAACTCCATCGTCAAAACCTTATTGCTGTCACTACATTAGTCTTTTCAGAATTTTCCTTCCAAAATTTAGAATGAGGAATAAACTTGTTTTTATTCTTATAAATCTGTCATTAAAATAATTTGGCTAACTGAAATCAGGATTATAAAATTCTTTACTAATTGGCTGCTGTCAAACCAAAGTCATGTTAAATGACATGTTCTCTGCCTCTCAGAAAAATGTATTGAGAAAATGGTGGACAGGAACTTGAGTCAGAATTTAATTCTATTAACTCTGACAGCTAAGAGAGATCCAGTAGTGCCTTTGACTCTCACTCTGAAAAGAGGCTGTCAGTATAAAGTTCCAAGAATTTAATATAAATTGTAGCTACATAAGTAACAATATGAGCATTTTAATGTTTCGTGCATGAAAAATAATTCAATAATTCATCCAGATAATGGCCTGCAGTTGATAGTTTTATTAAAAATATTCATAAGGCAACAAAGATTTTTTAAAAACATCTTTTGTTCAGTCATTTAGTGGTTCATTTGAACCTCTCTTGACTTATTAATATTATGGAGTCCTGTAGCTCAGTGGTTAGAGCACTCGCATTACAAGCGTGTGCCAGTGTTCGAATCCAGGCAGGTCAGGGCGAGACCTTAGGCGAGTTTCCTTACTCCACACACCTAATAATAATCCCTCCCCCCTAAAATAGTAATAAAATTGGTCATCTCAACCCACGACTGTTTGTGGGGACACTGCTGTGCGGAATTGGCTGCCGTGTTTCACCCACAAATATACAGTCAATTCACTTTACAGTCTATTCTGTGAAGCGCTTTGAGACGTCTGGATCAGTGGTTCTCAACCTTTTTCAGTAATGTATCCCTTGTTAATTTTCAACATTATCGTGCACCCCCACCCAACCACACACACACACACCACCCCCCTCATTCCACTTACATTTTATGACCAAGCTTTTCTTATATAACAAAATAACTAGCACATACAAAACCAGGGGAATAACAATTAAATATACAATTTGGAAGGCTATAAAACGTTAAATAAGAGCTAAATAAATCAATGTTCCCCCTGGAAGTCATTTTGTACCCCCTGGGATACATGTACCCCTGGTTGAGAACCTCTGCTCTAGAAGACGTGAAAAGCGCTATATCAATTGCAAGCATTATTATTATTATAATACTTCCAATTGTTGGAATTTGTGCAAATTGGATTCCTTATTACAAAATATTGGAAATTATCCTCTGACATATAATTCAATAGCAGAATATTCTAAGACTTACTGAAACAAATAGCCCTTATATATTTGTAATGAATTATTTACAAAAAAAAATTACGTGACTTTTTTTTTAGTAAAGCACAATTTTGTGAGCTTTATTTTCTCCAAACCCCGTTTCAAATCCAGGAGGATTTACTGGAGCTGTAAGCAATCCCGTATGGCACAACACAAATAATTATTCTGTCAGGCAGACAATGTGGTTGTTGTTTGAATATGCAAATTGCAGCTTTCAGCAGCTTCCTTTCAGGATAAATCATTGTGGACATCCTATTCACCTGAAGTTCTTACAAGGGATGGTCACCGAAAACGAAACTGCAATTTTCTTACATACTTTGTTCCTTTGTGGCACCTAGATTCCTGGGATTTGTATTGTTATTTATGAGCGCAGTAAACAGTTTTGATATTATTATTATTACTACTGTACTACAAATCATGGGGGTATTTTAAAATATTTTACACCATTTTTTGCTTAAGATTCGGATTTTTCACAGCTTTCCACCTGATTGGATCTGATGGTGCATCCGGTCCATTGAGACTTTTCAACATTTATTTACATCCTTACTTTTGAATCCTATTTCCCCACGTCGTGATTAAAAAGGTTATATCTTGTCCCGTAGGGTATCTCTTGGACTTCTCTTTGGGTAATCATTCCCCTCCCCACCCACCTCAATTACCATCGCCCGCTCAGGTACCCAGCCAGCATTATTACGTGCTTTAAGCCGCCCACCCACATAAAAGGCAGTGGAGTGTATAAATATCAATTTTATTGTATCTCAAGTATCCACCTTATCCCTCAAACACCTTTATCAAAGGGGACCCCCCACCAGGCTGATGTCAGATGCTGTTGCTGATGTGAAAACTCTCAGGCATGAAACAACAGCTGTTGGAAGGCATTACCTGGAGTCCAGATTTGTGATCACACATTCATACATCCAGGGCTCGGAATCCTCCTGTATTTTATGCAGAGGTAAGCAGCTCAAGCTCTGCGTGTCCAGTGGTGGAACCATTGCTCAGTGTGTAGGGATGTGTGTCTGAGCTGCGGACAGGACAATAGTGACAATGCTTTGAGCTGCGCTGCTCCCCCAAGGAGCTGAAAGGCAGTGCCTGGCACCTGCTACAGTAAAAGCCTGTCTATCCGGCACCCTCGGGACCTGGCCAATGACGGTTAAAGCGCCTGCCGGATATTCGGCCAAAAACGCAACAAAAAAACATTTTTGTAAATAAAACATTTCCATGCATTTTCCCGGATAAATTCCGGTTTAGCGAACTTTTTTTTTTTTGCGCGATTCCGGTTAAACGGAAGTTGTGGTTGATCGGGTGCCGGATAAACAGGCTTTTACTGTATTTTGCTTTGGTCAGATGGGAAGGGGGCATGAAGCAAGATAATATTCGCTGAATGAAGGGAGTGACCGGTTTGGTGGGATTGAGGAAGTAATGTGGAGGACAACCTTGGGAGGAATTGATGAGACTTTGCTTGGTGCAAACTGACTGCCTCATTCACATAACAAATACACAATCACTGCACCGCGGAGTAGATCCTGTGAAGCTTTTTGTAATGTCCTTCTGACATGAAAGGTGGTATATCAAATGCAAGGATCGTTGTTATTAAATCCTCTGTGTAGTCAGGGATGTTACACATTCAGGAAGAAATTCTTAAGATTTCCTATTTTTACTTCTTTCTTCTAGTTCTTTTGATTTTCCTGCAACATTCCCCAGTTACGTGGGCAGTGATGATCTGTCCCTGTTCTCTCTGATCTCACTCAGTAACCAGCTGCTGATGCCTATTAACAGACTCTGACTCCACTTGCAGCAATAATACTTCTTCAAAGCCAAGTGCAGTCCGTTTCTTTTTAAAACATATGTTTGCTGCTGATGTTATGTTGTGGCGAGTACTCAATACAGTACAACACAAGTATATTTCATCCTCACTGCAATGCGGTTTGTGCCGTGAGTCACCGAGTTCCCACTAATGTGTCAGGTTGTTTTGTTGTGTTAATGGAAGTTGAGTGATAAAGACAAACGTGATGCCACAATCCATGTTGCAGGCCCACAAAGTTTCAGGCATTTCTGGGGGGGTTATGTGCAAACCATGCTTAAGAATATCCAATTCAAACTGACAGTTCCACACACGCGTGCTATGCTGCCTACGCCTTAACCTTTATTTATTATCTGGAATGGAGGGATACCCGTCAAAGGCTTTGAGGACCTTGGATTGTGATGGGAATACTGCTGGGTTAAATACCTACATAGCTTGCCACTGCAATGCAGACATTGCCAAGCAGACTTCCCTTTGCTTGTCTAGCGAGGATCACATCACTCACTGGGGCTTTGGTTTGCAGGATTAGCAGGCTTGTGAAGAAGAATCCCTGCCCCCCCACCCAGGCTAGCGTCTATAATTAACAGCACCTTGCAGTACTATTGACCTGTCTTAGTTAGGAAGTGGATTACCAAACCGACAGCGGTGGATGGAAGAGATTCTGATATTCCATGCTCAGAGACATTCATTTATACTGCGGAAATTTTGTATAAAAATCCTTAAAAATCTCATAATCAAAATGTTAACACAGTTTTAAAATGAGGCAAAATTGTTTTGAGCAGCACCTTATACATCCTTGAACTGAAAGTCTAAAAATAATGACAGTAATTGGAAGCCAGTCCAAGAAACAGTTTTCTCTATTATCTGCTCTGGATGTGTGGCCGGTACTGTCGTTCACAAAGAATCATCAGCACAGATTAGGGACAATTGGTATCACACAGCGCATATTATTTCCTATGTAAAAACTGTGCCAATATTTCCCATTACTAAAATAAATCACTAAATTAAAGTATGAATACAGCAGCTACAATGTGAACTTTAAAATGAATCATTTCTTCTCAACTTACAGAAACAAATGAATATGCGATAATCACTCAAAGCAATAGTTTACTTCTAGCCCATAAAATGCAGCCAATATGTATTCATTGTCACTGTACAGTAAAATTGATAGTCTGACTATAAGGAATAATTCACATTATAGAGAATAAACTTTATTGAGTCTCAACTGGGGCAACCTGAAATTGCTATGCAATATAATTATGAATTAAAGTTTTACCCCATTCTCTAGCACTAATAACACATATTCTTTCAAAATTCAAAACTCTAATCAATAAGAAAAATAATCATCATCATTGTAAACAGGCAATTAGGTAGATGCTGCCAGTCAGTGTAGATCGTGTTGTATTAACTGACTGAATTATTTAAATTCGAGATAGAATATATGAATATCAACATTTTCAGAATAAGACCACATTACACATTACCTATTAAGACTTTTGGTCACCAACAAGAATACAAGTACATATTTAATAGAACATATGTATAGTACAATATATGATTTTATTTTTATTGCACATAAAGACCACAGATTTTTCTGTACATTTAAGACAACATTAATTTTATAAGAAAAAAACCCGCCACAAATTGTTTTGCTGCTGAATGTATATTAGGCATCTTATTTTAATATTTTATATCAATTGACTTTTAATTAAAAGATGAAAATAATTCTCTCTCATTCTTGTTCAGCCAAACTGAGCTGCAGAACACTCCATAACCTCTGATCAATTCTGTTCCGTCTGTGATCTGTGTTGGAGGCTCAATACGGATGGTAATAGACTGAATATTAATTTCCCCTTCTTGTATCATACTGTACCTCAAGAAAAGTACAGCTTTCCTATGGTATCCTAGCTGATCATTTCTTTCATGAGGTAACAGTTCTTACTCAAACAAGCACTTCTTGTTTGTGAGAGTTGTGAGACTGGTGCCCAATTAAGTTACTGGTCAATATCATCAAAGAAAACCAATTTGCATTAGAAAGTAGAATAAAAATACTGCCAAATTGTAATGAAATATATAGAAAGCTGTAAACAAGAATTTCTATTGCAAAATACAGCATTAATTAGAATCATAAAGTACAGAGTTTTCCAGAGTAAAATCATACAGGAAGTTTGCTAAAGTCTCATTGACATCCTTAGGTAGTTTTAAGGCGTCTGGGAAATCATGAAAACTGGCCTGCAATGCCAGGACGTGAGGCGCTAAAGTGAATGGTACATCACCAAGGAGCTCTACAGCAAAATAAGTATTTTCTTCCTGTTGGTTCATCTGTTCAGCAGGTGCTGTTTCCTCTGTTAGTAAAGGGTATATGTTTGTTGCTTCTCTCTTTAAAATAAAGAAAATTATACATGATTAAATACAAGCTTCTTATAATACTGTACTATATAAGCATCAAACTTGTCATATCCTGTAGTAAGATAAGTTTCCCAGTACTGGCTCAGTCTACTCATTCAACAAATATCAAGTATAACATAGTTCTGTAGCTGTGCATCTCCACTGACTGCACTAATTATACAAAGATTCTTAGGAAGAAATAGTTTTTCAACAAAGAATTATGGGTTAATACTGAGGTTCGAACACAACTGGATGTCGGGGTTTTCTAAATTGGTTTAAAATCTCTTGTTGATAACTTCATAGTATAATAATCATGGCCACAGTATGATTTTGAGATACAACAACAAAATTACACTTGTGGGGCCCCTTTCATGTCAGGACGATGTGCCAAAGCCCCAAACGGTCAGGAAGCACGACCCGAGCATGTGTGTGTGTGTGGTGGGTTCAGGGTTGGGATGAGGGAGGGCAGAGAGATAGAGGAGCGGCTGAAGGCACAGTCAAAAAGGAGGGTCTCGAGTTGGGCCTTGAAGGAGGAAAGGGAGGGAGCAAGGCAAAGGGATTGTGGGATGGAGTTCCAAAGAGTGCGGGGCAGAGAGTCTGAAAGCCAGGCCACCAATGGTAGACTGGGTTGGACAGAATTAAAGGAGCAGGCCAGAGGCTGAGAACGGAGGGAGAGGACAGGTTGATAGAGGCAAGTTAGAGAGTTAGGAGTTGGCAAGGCCGTGGAGGTCCTTGAAAGTGAGGATGAGGATGTAAAATTCTATCCACTAAGAGATGGGGAGTCAGTGGAGCTGAGAGAGAGTGGGGGTGATGGGGTGCTGTTTACACACCATGCATTAGGAGAACAGTTTACTGTCTCGTTAAATTGCTGGCTTTTGCCGCTAACCCACAGCCAGGACTTTTCCAAATTAAATTGTTAAATCAGCATGGTTTATTTGTGAACAGTTTGCTCTGGGTATTTTTCTCTTATTTAAATGTGTTTGCAATAAAATCTGAGTCAAATGATATATACATTTCGCCCACAAATATACAATAACAAAATTACAATATTCACGCCGGGGAGATGTCCCAAGGTGCTGAAACAGAATACAGTCAATTCACTTTACAGTGTAACCTGTGAAGCACTTTGAGATGTCTTGAAGATGTGATAAGGTGCTATATCAAACTCAAGAATGATTATTACCGTATATCTCCGCGTATAAGGCGCACCCGCGTATAAGGCCTCCCCCCCCCCCCCCCCCACCACCCACTTTTGACCTTTTCTTGGTGAAAAAAGAACAGAAGCATTTTCAATGATATTGCCGGCAGAAGGGAGGAGAGACAGGAGAGACAGGTAGGTAGGGAGAGAGAGAGGCAGGCAGCCAGCGAGGGAGAGAGGGAGGCAGGCAGGCAGGCAGACAGGAAGAGAGGCAGGCAGGCAGGGAGGGAGGCAGACAGGGAGGGAGAGAGGCAGGCAGGCAGCCAGGGAGGGAGGGCGAGAGAGAGAGAGGGAGGGAGGCAGGCAGGGAGAGAGAGAGGGAGAGAGGCACGCACGCAGGCAGGGAGGGAGGGAAGCAGGGAGGGAGGGAGGGAGGGAGAGGCAGGCAGGCAGGGAGAGAGAGCGGCAGGGAGGGAGGCAGGCAGACTGGGTTTGGCAGAAGGTAAGCACAGCACTGAAGTCCGCTGCTGCTGCCGCTGCCCGGGCGGCCGAGGCCGAAGCCCCGTCACCCGCTCCCCCCAACCCCCCCCGGACACTGACCAAACCCCGGCTGACAGTGCGCCGGCCGCCCCCCCTGTTTACTGTATCTCCGAGGCTCAAAATTTATTGTTCCTGCGTATAGGGCGCACCCCCAACTTTCGAGATCTTCCAACGTGCAAAAAAGTGTGCCTTATAGGCGGAGATATACGGTATATTATATACTTAGTCCACCTCTTCTTTGCACTGTTTACGATTAACTTGCTATTCACAACAGACTTTCACTAAACCACACCAGCAAAAACTGGAGGTAAATTTTTTTAAAAATCAATATGTTGTGGAATTAATACAGGTCCTGGAATAATAGTTCACACAGAATAAGCCGCTCGTGTTGCTGACAGTATAAACCACATGCACCACTGTCACTTGTGAGTTAATTAAACCAGTTCCTGCTTTATTTTATGCAAACAAACTCCTACAAACAGATTTTCATCATCCAGTGCTGAAGTATAATTAACTACCACAAGAGATTAGCAAAACCAAAATTATCACTTGATTTGCATTAGCCATTTTCTATGTAATGAATTCAAAATAGCGCAAACATCATCACAATACTGTTAAAATGTAACAGCAGAACGATCTCCATTTGAGATCAAAGCCAGCAGGATTCATTCAATGAACAGTAACATCAGTTTTAGTTTCTGAACTGTCTCATCGTCTAATTTTCTCAAATGCTTTAGAGTTTTAATAAAGTATCAGGAACAGTGGGGTTAGGAAATGAAGTATAAATAGCTCTTTTAACATTTTAAATATGAACACAGGCTATGATTAAACAAGAAACAAAATGAATATACTTCTAAACATCTTTACTGTCAATTGTATTTTTCTATTTCTGTAAGCTCTGTGGAAAGGACTTGTACACTTGATTTCAATTAGAATGTTTAGCATATCAATACACTCATACTAAGGAATTTATATCCGATTTTCCAGAAAGGTTACACATCACCAACTTAGTAAAACAAACCACATGATTTTACTGCGTGTGCATTGCGAATGCATCAAGGTTTGGAGATATTTAGAGATCTATTATTTGCCAAGCCTTTCTTTATACCTTATTGATTGAAGAGGGAATAAGAATAGCAAACAAGTCTCTTCCTTTTCTCACTGTGATCTTTGAAAGATAGAATCTTCATTTGGTAAAGCTTTATTTGGAGACAGAGGAAGAGAGAGCTTTGCACAGTGACTCTGGTGTGCTTTGACCAGATTCCTATCCTCATTCTGAGTTTACAAAGCAAATTAGTTTTTTTTCCATGAACAATGCTGTTTAAAACAGCTTCTTCTAGAATGCCATTCATCAGCAGGTCGGAATATGCATATATAGCTTAGTATAATGCAAAATTATAATTTGAAAGACAAGTATATATTTTTTAAATTATTGTTGCTAAGTAGAGAATAGAATATGCCTTTCTAAACACAATCACGCCGTTAATTTTGTCTGCCTTCTTGATTTTAGAGACAATTTTTGTCTTCCCCCCCACCAACCCCCACCCCTCTCACTTTCTCAATACAGAAGAACTGCCAGATTTTTCAGATGCCCTTGAGCAGGGCATTGAGTCTGGTTCACATAACTCTTCATGGCACTCTGCCAGGAATGGCATCCACAAATCTGTGTGTTCACTTTGTACCCAAATTACTGATTGGCCACAAAGGCACACAGATTATCAAAAACCGAGCTCTTCAATTCAATACTCACAACTGTACTGTACAAGAAATAATTCTTGGTGATATCTACAGTAATATATCCTGAAACCTTGAACATGAAACATTTATGTCAATGTAACAAAGAACAAGGTAAAGAGATCAGATTTACCATGAATAAAACAGACATTTTCATTCATCCAACCTTTGCTCTGTCTGTTATGTGCACTGATCAACTTTACCATCAAAAGTCTTGTATTCATACTACGGTAGAATAAATCATGTAGTTCAAGGCTTGAATATCAAACACTAAACATTAATATCTTCTGCCAGCACTAATCTGACAAGGGCTAAAGATAACGTGAAGGTCATTCATGTACAAAAATGTGAAGGTTTGTGCTCATTACACACACATATTGTAGGTGAAGTAAAAGATTAAATGCGATTAAAGGTTAGTGTTTGCTATCGGACACTTGGTATAACATATACAGTACATTTATAAACACTGATGTACCATTTAATTCCCAGACAAAGTTCACATAGAAGTCATGTACAATGCACTATCGTAGCTTAGGCCCAACAAAAAAAAGCGTATTCCACAGTACAACACAGCTAAAATGCACTTTGTAAAACCCACTTAATTGGTTAACTAGTCTGTTTAGTGGTACGCGGATCCTGATATTTACTTACCCCAAAAATCCAATTTGTAGACAAAGGTTAACTAAAGAACGATACCCGGGAGAAATGGAAATTGATCAAGAAATCAAAGCACAGATCAAAAAAGTGCTAAACTACTGATAAATTCAGAGAGAAAAGAAACTCATGTTGAATTATAGATGATTGCAAATAAGAAATAACTAATTTAGTCTAATGGTTCAGATGCCTCACCTCATGAAAATTTTGATCACTATCTTAAACCTGAACATTGAAAACTATCTTCCAATAAACCTCATTCAGCCTCTCCTTGCTCGGCAATTTATAAGCCTGGGGCAACCTCAGACAATTGTTTGCTGGCTTTCCCTGTACTAAATGCTGCTTCCACTCTTCTGATTCTTCTGTCTGGACCAATGAAGAAAGCAATGTTATTCTAATTGGCATGAAAGCCTTCATTTCTCATTTTCTCCTAACCGTCAGATCAAGCAATGTATCAAGGTTGAATGCTACCTTTTCTCTCTTATTAAGAATACAACGACCACTAATGGCATGTTAATTGACTTGAAGCACCTTGAAGCAACTTAATCTTGGCTCGTAACCTCTGTAAGTCCACAAATAGAGCTGCTGAAGGCAATTTTATTGAAAAAGTCACCAATTTTCAGTCTTCTCATCCAATTTTTTTTGTTCAACTGTCTTGTGTTATGCAATTATGAAAGATTTAGCGCCTTGGGACATTGTCCTGACCTGAAAGGCGCTATACAAGTGTAATTTTGTTGTTGAATTTACTGTGGAATATTTTGGCAATTTACTGGAGTCCAGCATTGATTTGTTTCTAATAATGTAGTGAGTTCAATTATTTTTTGTATTTTCTTCCCCATTAGTGTATGCCTCCTCTTGCTGGGGTATGTTTCCATTATTCACGTATGAGCCTTGACAATTTTGATGTAAGTGAGCAGTATTGGGATCTGCCAATATCTGATAAACTGGTATAAATGGGCTTAATGTGGAGCTCCTGTGGCTCAGTGGTTAGAGCACTTGTCTTCCAAGCTGGGGAGACCAAGCTGGGGAGACCTGTGTTCGAATCCAGGCAGGTCAGGGCGAAACCTTGGGCAAGTTTCCTTACTCCACATGCCTAATAATAATCCCTCCAAAAAAAACACAATAATAAAATTGGTCATTTCAATCCACGCCTTGGCTGCCGCGATTCGCCCACAAATATATACAGTCAATTCACTTTACATTATATTCTGTGAAGCGCTTTGGGACGTTGATAAGATGTGGAAAGCGCTATATCAAATGCACGGATTATTATTATTATTATTAATGGTATGTTCCTAATAAAACTGACTAATTTTCCAGAGGTCTATTTTGCTTCTCATTTTGTTTGTTCCCTTCTTCCACAGCTCCCTTTAGCTCTTCCCTCAATCTACCTTTTCTCAAGATGATTCCACTCTGGATTCATCAATGTCCTTCAATACTCTTGTATTTTAACTGCTGACACATTAACTATCAGGCCCTTCAATGTGGCAGCAGTAATCTAATTTCTTGATTTACTTGCAATTTCACTGAATTGAATCATCTAAAGAGTCGTGTTTTAAGTATGTTATAATTTACATCTTGTTCAAGGTTGAGTGGAGAGTGCTTTATTAGGAATTTGGAGAATCTTGGGCAAGTCTCAACCTAAAGAAGCTGAAAAACTCCTAGGAAGTCAAATAATTCAGCCGGTCCCAGTGGCCAAATCAGTCCTTCCTGTCAATTGCCAAATAGTGGGAACATTCAGAACCAGCCATTTGGAAGGTCCATATGGTGGGTTACTATTGAGGATAGTATATTAACAGAATACCCTTCCTTGATTTCTAAGGCCTCAAGGGTGCTCACAAAGTGCCTTTCCATGGTGGATGAATCTATTCCATGGGAGCAGAGCATCCATTATTCAGATTCGCCAGAAGTCCTGTCAACGTCAGTGAACATCATTCAACAGTATTAAACAGATGCTTTCCTGATAAATTATGGTAAAGTTCTCTGACATTTACTCAGGGCCAGCTTTGCCTGGTAGACTGCTTTGTAATGAATAACAGCTTCAGATTATTATAAAAAGGGCATCTCAAAGGACATGTCAAAGTTGCTTCACTTATTGGCCTGAGCAATTTCTCACCCTAAATTCCAAAGACTCTCTTTTTGGGTGGATTTTGTTTTTTTACTTGCTACTTGTTTTGCCCACGCAATATACAGTCAATTCACTGTACGGTATATTCTCAGAAGTGCTTTGAGACGTCTCAGAGATGATAAGGCACTATATCAAATGCAAGGATTCTTATTGTTATTATTTTTATTGGCAAGCTGCTTTTGTTCCAACAAATCAAGAATTATTCTGCTAATGGAATAATTTGCATTCACTGAGGCAGTTCCATTTGAAAAGATCATAAAACACCAATAACCCTCTGTAGTGAAGTGTTATTTTCATTCATTCTATTAATTCTTAATTTTTATCCTAACATAAGTGAATATGAAAATAAAATGCATCAGTTATGTATCTTGTTATTTGTTTAATTTCCATAGCCAACCTCTCTCAATAGTTAAGGGTTTCATAACAACAACAACAAATTGCACTTATAAAGGGCCTTTCACGTCGGGAGGACGTCCCAAGGTGCTGCACAGGAGGCGTGTGACCCGAGCTGGGAGGGGAGTGTTCGGGAAGGGGTGAAACACATAGGGGAGGTCGAAGAATTAGGGGGGGAACAAAAGGCACGGTCGAAAAGGAAAGTCTTCAAACCGGCCTTGAAAGAGGAAAGAGAGGAAACAAGGCAGAGGGATTGGGGGATAAAATTGCACAGGGGGGGAGCGGAGAAACTGAAGGCCCGGCCTCCGATGGTGGGGCGGTTCGGGCGGGGGGCTTGGAGCAGGCCAAGTCCTGCTGAAGGAGGGTCCGGTTGGGCTTATAGGGGGAGAGTAGATCGGATAGATAAGGCGGGGCAAGGCCGTGTAAGGCCTTGAAGGTGAGGACGAGGATCTTGAACTCGATCCTCTGGAGGATGGGGAGCCAGTGGAGACGGGCGAGGGTGGGGGTTATGTGGTCGCGGAGGCGGGTGCGGGATAGTACACGGGCTGCAGAGTTTTGAATGACCTGCAGCCTGTGAATGGAGGAACTGGGGAGGCCGAAGAGGAGAGAGTTTCCGTAGTCCAGCCTCGAGGTGATGTACGTGTGCACAAGTGTTTCGGCAGCGCGGGGGGTGAGGTAGTTGCGGAGCCTGGCAATGTTGCGCAGGTGGAAATAAGCGGTGCCGGTCAAGGCGCGGATGTGGGGGAGGAAGGAAAGTTTATGGTCGAACGTGATGCCGAGGTTCCTGACTGGCTTTGTGAGGTGGAGAGTACAGCCTTGGATGTTGAGGCTGGCAGCGCCCGATGTGCGGAGGCGCTGGCTTGAGCCAATCAGGAGGGCCTCGGTCTTGCTCACGTTCAATTGGAGGAAGTTGTCCCTTGTCCAGGACTCGATGTCGGACAGACATGCTGTCAGAACATCGATCGTCTGGGGGTTGAGGGATGAGGCTGAGACGTATAGTTGGGTGTCGTCCGCATACATGTGGAAATTTACCCCATGTTTGCGAATGACATCGCCCAGAGGGAGCGTGTAAAGGGTGAAAAGGAGGGGACCAAGGACAGAGCCCTGAGGGACGCCGTGAGAAACTGTGCGGGGGTTTGAGGAGAAACCGTTGGAAGATACAAAATGTAGGCGGTGGGTCAGGTAGGAATGGAACCAGTCAAGGACTGTGCCTTGAAGGTTGAGGTGGGAGGAAAGATGTTGAAGGAGGATGGTGTGATCGACTTTGTCGAACGCAGGAGACAGGTCAAGGAGGACGAGGAGGCAGAGGGAGCCCTGGTCGCAGGCGGTTAGGATGTCGTTTGTAACCTTGACCAGGGCAGTTTCCGTGTTGTGAGCAGGGCGGAAACCTGATTGGAGGGGTTCAAGGAGTGAGTGAGTTGAGAGGAAGGAGCAGAGCTGGGAGGCAACCACTCTTTCAAGGACCTTAGAAAGGAACGGGAGGTTGGAGATGGGTTGGTAGGTGATAGGTGACTAATTACAAATGTGCAAGACTTGATTTGAAGGATGAAATGGAAATAAGTTATCATAGTACGGTATTTCCATTTAATCCCAAATCATTTCCCAACAGGCTCCATCCTGCTAACCCACTAATCATGAAAAACACGTACTTCAACAAAGAATTGGCCTTTTTTTGGCAGGGCTGTCCTTGGTACCTGCCAAAAAGGAAGAAGGCTTTAAAGATGGGTTCTTATCATGTGCATGGAAACAGAACTAAAACAAATGAATGTGCATGGAGGATTTAAGGTGAACAATCAAATCTATTTATAATAAAGAGTGTTAAAGTATATGTAACAATCAAACTTTGTTTGATTTGGAGGGATCCACAGAAAAGGGGAAAGTAGAAAGTGCTACTCATGTAGCAGATGCAGAGACACTACAGTCTTTAAGAGGATTATAAAGTACCACACTAAACAGTAATAGAACAACCAAACATAGAAAACATGAGCAAGAATTTTGACAATTGTGGTGATGATTCATATGCTCACTTTCTTGTAGTAATAAACAAATCAGTGGCATCAATATTTCAGTTGTACTAAGATCATTGCTGGTATGACGTCTCTGCCCACTACACACCAACAAGCAACAAACACAGAAACAAAATAACTACGATTCAAACTCACTTTTTCATAACAACATATTGTCAGAAGCATTGTGTGTAGAATCATTATACGCTCCATGACACTGCTGTACATTAGCAAATTTACAGAAAATCCCTTTCAGTGAATAACTGGGACGCTTCACTACCCTTGTCTTCTCAGACTGAAGCCCATTAATTCAGTGTCAGTCGTAATTCAAGGAGCTGAAATCTAAAGGCAGCAAGGCTCATTACTCTAAAATTCCTTCAATGACAAACATGGAGTGTGGTCAGCCACTGTCATGGGTGGTGAACGACAGTTATTAATGAACGCCCATTCAACTCCTGTTGCTAAAGGCCTTGCCTGATCCTCTCACATCCATTCTGCACTGCAATGTGTGAACCTCCAAGTGTTTGCCATTATTTATTAATCTGGTGAGAAGACATGGTCTGAGGAAACTAACATGTTTAGCTGTGCATCATAGAGTGTATGGAGGGGTGGGTGGGGGGGGGGGAGAGAAGAGAATGGAGGGAAGGGAAGGGAAGGAAATGAAAACGATCAAAAAGATTTCGGAAGGAACTCTGAGCATTTCACACTTGGCAGCAAACAGTAAAATAGGTTTCCGCTTTTGCAACAAAGATTTTATATAAAATTTCAATATATGGTGTATGTAAACAAATCATATACAAGCAACACAATAACTTGGGGCTACAAATTCTACACAGCATTGGCCTTATTAACTTCAGTGAAGCGTATTTAAGTGGGCTGAATGTCCCTATTACTGTTCCTTGCTATTTTCAGTGTGTGAAGAATTTCAAACATTAGCTATTTTTTATTTGAGAGACATTTTATTTTATTTACAATATTTAAACTGGGTTTACATTTAGAGTTCAGAATGCTGTTGACCTCCTGAATGAGCCTGTTGAAACAATTTCATGAATACAATTTAAACTACTAAAACACATAATTCAATTTCTAAATTGGAGATTCGCAGTCTTAACAGTCATGAGATGTTATTTTATTGTGAAATTGTCACTTTAATAAACGGATGTATGACATTTTTTGTCTAGTTCCATTTTTGTTTAAAAAGTCATAAACCCACCTTAAATAAATAATTAAGGTGATGAGAGTTGAGGTCTGACCTCAGCCTTGACATTAGAGCTGACTAGATGGCAAGTTAAAAATTACTCTTACCTGAGTTATCAACGGCAGCAAGAACAAAACCTACTGCCTGATGGACTGAAGAAAAGGGAGGTTTGACAGGGTTTGCACCTTTGTGCAACACAACAAAATTGTCAGAAACAAGGAGATATTTGTGATTAGCTGCTGGAAATGCTGTGGGTAAAAACTGCAATACAAAAATTACATAAATTCTTCGGAGGATAGTGAAATCATCTTTGGGCTCCCCCCACTGACAACAATAATGTCTAGATCAAGCTATTTTAAATCAAGTGAACTTGATTTGAAAAGAGACAGAAGTTGCCAGTATACACTGCTGATATTGTAGGAATTGATTGGTACAATCAAAAAAAGATATGCTATTAATCTTTTTTTAATGCTTGCGCAGCTCTGCAAGGGCAGCTGTGGGGCTGGAGAGCAGAGGCTAGACCCTCATTGCATATCAACAGCCAGTGACCTGTGCACTGCTGCATCAAACTGCGATTAGGTCACTGATACTGGCAACTTCTGTCTCTTTTCAAATCAAGTTCACTTGAAGGGTTATAGAATACAAAAGATGACATGAATCTTTATTAATCTTTGCTCATTACTACACCATCTGTCAAATGTTAAGAGGTTCATAGGGAACGATTTCCTTTTATTGCTAGTGGAGAGGTGGTTACGATTTTGTTTATAGTTCAAGATACTTAGAAAAAAGCCACCCCCACTTGCAAAGCATATGAAGAATATATGAATTTGTATTTCAGAGGGCCCCCCAAAAATCTTTATGTTAGCTCTAAAGAAATTCCGTCTGAAAGGGTGTATGACAGCTTCTGGGGATTATACTTTATTTCACACTGCTAAACCACATACAACACAGTTCAGTGCTCATGTTCTGCTGTGACTGAACTATGAAAAGTTGCTAGGCAAGGGAAGAAAGAGGCACGGTATGCGCACAGTTAACCATGTGGGAGATGAGATATTTTAAAACCAAGCCTCAAAACGTATGCCATTAGCAAACGTTTCACAATTTTTTTTAAATGTCATTGTCACATCTGACCGAACAAATATAAACTTAAAATAAAATGTTGTTTGTGACTGGAAAGATGGGAAGGGTGGGGAGAATAAAGAAAGGACGATATTGTAAAATATCTTCTAAACATATCAGGATTGTAACTTCCTTCAACATTTTCTCAGTCTGCACTTAAGCTATATTGTTAACATTTGGTAAGGCAGTCCAACTTTACACACAGAATAAGTGCAATCTCCTGGGGTTTCGGTAATAGCAGCTCTTCCATTCCGCTCCACTCCTGCATCTTTCACTCTGGTAACTGCACACCCTCTGTTAGAAGTGAGGAGACCCCAACATTAGCAATAAAGGAAACCCTAATCCTGACTGTGTTCCTCCTGACATCTGTCACAATGTCAGTTCATATTTTCTTCAATTCAGCCACTTCCCCTCTACGTGGGGTGACTGCCTTCGCCTTCACCAAACTGTTCTGACATTTACCTTTTACCCCACGTCCCCCAGGATCATTGCCGACAGAGTTTGCGGGGGCAGATTGGATAACGTGTTTGTTCTTTCTCCACTTATTCTCATGTCGATTTGATCCAATACATATCCTATTAAAAAGTGATACCTGGCTGAGAACCAGCAAAGCCAGCTACTGACAAACCACCATGGTACTGTACATTCTGTTAAACATGGCCAAGGCCATGATGCCCAACATGTTTTCAGCGTGAAAGTCTGCTGAATAGGGTGGAAAAGCCCACGTCATACCATGAAACACGAGCCAATTAAACTGCTACACCATCTGCTCACAAGTTACCAAATGCTATGAGATTTCAAAATAAGGCAGGTGTGTTCATTTGGCATCGCGTACAACACAGATATTCAAACTACCATACTTTCTGATGCAATTGAACCTTGCCCCCTGCTGTGTTTTATACTGTGAATCAAAAGGCTCGCAAAACCACCTCTATCACGTGCTGTCAGGAGCAGGCCTCAAGTTTTCCGTGATGGCTGAATAGTGCGAAATAGTGTTGCTTTTCCCTGTGAAGCACGCAGTGTGAAACACAGCAAGGATTGGTTTGGGGCTAATTTAAACTCTGGAAATAATTTTTTTTTTTTTAGAAAGTTTTATGATATGTTAATTTTTTTTAATGAAATTGTACAGAATATGGTGAATGTAAGCCATTCAAAATAATAATAAAATATTTCTAATACACATATACCAACATGAATAACGTGATAGGGGCTATAACTCATCTGGCAAATCATAACATTTCCACATGAAAACAGAACAGAGAACCCAATACGATGATCTGTGAGATTAACCATAAAAGTTGCATATACAGTACATAGAACCTGTATATGCAAAGTCATACGTTTGACTACTTCACAATGAGAAGGGAAAGGGGAAATCCTTAGCCCAAATCAGACAGATTAAGTTAGCGGGTTCCACAGGTTAAACGCGTAGTTATTGTGAAGTCCTGTAGCTCAGTGGTTAGAGCACTCGCCTTACAAGCGTGAGACCTGTGTTCGAATCCAGGCAGGTCAGGGCGAAACCTTGGGCAAGTTTCCTTACTCCACACACACGCCTAATAATAATCCCTCCAAAAAAACCAACAATAATAAAATTGGTCATTTCAATCCACGTGAAAAGCGCTACATCAAATGCAAGGGTTATTCTTATTATTGTCCCTCCCTGCCCTCCACCTCTGTTGATTCCAACCCACAGGATTATTATTATACAATTGACAGAGATTAAACAATGTCAATAGTTCCACAAAACACAAATCATATTTTATATACATCTGTTCATTCATTTATTAAAAATTATCTTGTAAAACTGTTTAATAATAATCCTTACATTTAATATAGTGTCTTATTATGTCTTATCTACGTCTCAAAGCGCTTCACAGAATATACTGTAAAGTGAATTGACTGTATAGTTTGTGGGCGAAACACAGCAGTCAATTGCGCACAGCAGTGTCCCACAAACAGTCGTGGATTGAAATGACCTAATTTATTATTGTTTTATTTTGAGGGATTATTACAGTATTAGGAGTGTGGAGTATGGAAACTTGCCCAAGGTTTCACCTTGGCTGGAACTGAACCCAGGTCTCTCGCTCGCAAGGCGAGTGATCTACTACTGAGCTACAGGACTCCACAATAATAGATTTTGTAGTAATAACAAAGCTTAATAAACATTTATTTTATCTTTCGATTCTGTAAACAGATTGAAAGAGAAGGGTGTAATGGTGTACACTGTGACTTGTGCTTTGGTTTCAGGGCAGATGGAGGGGAGTAGTGAAGCTAACATTGTATGAGGCAGGTCCTGAATGTTCACTTTAAAGAATTATTTCTGTTAACTTTCCAAAGGAAAACGTGTCCTTGTAATGATGTGATGCAATTTCCATTAAATAATTCATGGAGGTGATGTAACTACTTAATAGTATAATGGTATGTAGTAAGTTATTTTCTCATCATAAATCAAACACTAATAGTAGGGAGCCCTAACTGGCAACACTACTGGTAGACTCCTACAACTTCCCTTCATGTTTCCCTCAAAACCAACATTAATAACTCACTTTTATCAATGTGGAAATTCAAAAAACTTCTACAAGGCTGCTAAATAGGCCAGTCTGGTGTGTGTCGAGGACAAAATAAATTAGTCCCAACCAACAGGAACAATTCTCTGTGAGGACTCGCCATGTTGCTTGGCACCTTCCTGAATACCTGTACAAGATCAGTTTCTCAACACAGGGGACAACCAGGCTGTGAACACCAATTGTAAAATACCTGTGTCCGCATTATCAGTTGCCATTCCTTTTTTAAACCACATATTAATTTAATAATAATCCTGGCATTTGATATAGTGCTTTTCACATCTTATCAATGTCTCAAAGCGCTTCACAGAATTTACTGTAAAGTGAATTGACTGTATATTTGTGGGCAAAAAGCAGCAGCCAATCGCACACAGCAACGTCCCACAAACAGTCGTGGATTGGAATGACCAATTTGATTATTGTGTTTTTCTTTGTGGAGGGATTATTATTAGGCGTGTGGAGTAAGGAAAGTTGCCCAAGGTTTCGCCCTGATCTGCCTGGATTCGAAACACAGGTCTCACGCTTGTAAGGCGAGTGCTCTAACCACTGAGCTACAGTACTCCACATATAGCATATGGCAATCACAATATATAAGTAAAGTAAAAGCCTCTTTATCCGACATCCGATCAACTGTAACTTCCGTGTAACTGGCATCGCAAACAATAGGTCCGCATTCGATTAACCGGAATTTATCTGGAAAAATACATTTACTTTTTTTTTAATTGGTTGTGTTTTCGGCCGAATATCTGGCACACACCTTAACCGGCATTGGCCAGGTCCCGAGGGTGCCGGATAAACGGGCTTTTACTGTACATTGGAAAAAATATTTTGAAGAACAATACCATTGATGAAGCATTGCATAGACATACAATTTATGTTTTGTTCTATGGACCTCAGCTGATTTAAATACATGTATTGGTATTCAGGATAGGCATCCAGACTCCTTCTAGGATAATTTCAGGTATAGATAAATGAAACAACAATTTTCTTTTATTTACCATAACTAGAAACATCAGCTTGAAAGGTTTAAATCATTTATTGTTGCAATTTGACCTCAACGGCATTTTACCATTTTACCAATAATAATAATAAATAACAATAATAATCTTTGCATGGATTGCATTTAAAGTATTTGCTGTTTAAATAAATTTTGATAAGTCTGTCAGATGAACGTGTAATGCTGGGGGCAAATGTGAGATGAAATTAACGTTCAGATTATACGGGAGATTTATTAAATAAAATGTTAATTCTGCACATAAATTAACGTTTTTGTGAACGGAAACGCGAATCTCGGAAGGTGTGTTGCCTACCAGGTGCCAGGGTTGAAGACTTGACTGAGCGGGTGCATGAAATTCTGCTAGGGGAAGGGGAAAATCCACTTGTGGTGGTCCATGTTGGGACCCATGAAGTTGAGAGGAAAAGACCTGAGATGCTCCAGGGAGAGTACCAGAGACTAGGGAGTAAACTAAAAAGTGGAACTTCGAGAGTGGTGATCTCTGGGTTGCTTCCAGTGCCTCGAGCAAGCCAGTTCCAGAATGCTAGAATAAGGCACATCAATGCATGGCTGGAGAAGTGGTGTAGGAAGGAGGGTTTCTGGTTCCTAGACCATTGGGACCAATTCTGGGGTAGGTGGAACCTGTACAAAATGGATGGGTTACACCTGAACAGGGCTGGAACCAATCTCCTTGCAGGGAGGTTGTCGAGTTTTGTGGGGGGGGCTTTAAACTAATCCCGGGGGGTGAGGGTGGGAAACTGATCAGTAGTTCAGATACGGGAGAAAAATGCAGAGGAAGTAATTTGTGCCTTAGAGTGCATGTATGTAAATGCACGAAGTTTGAGAAATAAAATTGGTGAGCTGCAGGCTCAGGTTGCTGCGAGGCGATATGATGTTATAGCAGTAACAGAGACTTGGCTCCAGCATGGGCAGGAATGGGAGTTGAACATTCCTGGTTATAATGTATTCAGGAGGGATAGAGAAGGGAGAAAAGGGGACGGGGTGGCAATTTTAGTTAAGGACTCAGTGACTGCCTTAGAAAGGAACGAGGTGGAAGAAGGACTAAAAACCGAATCTATCTGGTTAGAAATGAGGAATAAAAAAGGTGCAGTTACACTGTTAGGGGTATACGATAGACCACCAAATAGTGGGGAGGAGATAGACAAGCAGATCTGCAAGCGTATCACGGAGAAATGCAGAACTAATAGAGTAGTGATAATGGGTGACTTCAACTATCCCAACATAGACTGGCAGAATAGTAGAGTAAAGGGCAAGGAAGGAGAAGAATTCCTGAAGTGTGTGCAGGACAACTTTCTTGATCAGTATGTTTCCAGTCCAACGAGGAAAGAAGCATTGCTGGATCTAGTTTTGGGAAATGAGGTAGGGCAAGTTCAACAGGTTTCTGTAGGTGAGCATCTAGGGAATAGTGACCACAATATCGTTAGATTCAGAATAATTATGGAAAGGGATAAGGAACGATCACAGGTGAGGACACTCAACTGGAAAAGGGCTAATTTCAATGAGTTGAGGTGGGACCTAGCCAAGGTGGATTGGAAAGAAAAATTGGCAGGTAAGACAACTAACGAGCAGTGGGCAGCGTTCAAAGAGGAGATAGTTCAGGCACAGGTCAAAAGCATCCCCACAAAGGTGAAATGTAAGGCATCCAAACCTCCCTGGATGACTAAGGAAATCGGGGCCAAAATAAAACAAAAAAAAAGAGGCTTATGATAAGTGTCAGGCTCAAAATTCAGAAGGGAACAAAGCAGAATATAGGAAGTGTAGGATAGAACTAAAAAAGGAAGTTAGAGGGGCAAAGAGACTGCATGAAAAACAATTAGCGAGTAAGATTAAGGGGAACCCTAAGGTTTTTTACCAACATATTAAGAGTAAAAGGTTGGTCAAGGAGAGGGTGGGGCCAATTAGGGACCTAGGAGGAAATCTCATTGTGGAGGCAGAGGGCATGGCTGATGTACTGAATGAGTACTTCGCCTCTGTCTTCACAAAAGAAAATGATACAGCCAATGCCATGGTATTAGAGGAGAGGGTAGGAGAAATGGATAGAATAATTATAACCAGAGAGGAAGTGCTAAAAAGGCTGACGTGGCTCAAGGTGGATAAGTCACCTGGTCCGGATGGGATGCACCCTAGGTTACTAAGGGAGGCACGGGAGCAAATAGCAGGGACTCTGGCCACGATCTTTCAATCTTCCTTGGACACAGGGGTCGTGCCAGAGGACTGGAGGATAGCTAATGTTACTCCCTTGTATAAAAAGGGGCAGAAGGACAAGCCTGGTAACTACAGACCAGTCAGTCTAACGTCGGTAGTGGGCAAACTTCTAGAGTCCATAATCAGGGACAAGGTAGATCTTCACTTAGAAAGATATAGGCTAATAAAGGACAGTCAACATGGATTTGTTAAAGGCAAATCTTGCCTTACAAATCTGATAGAATTTTTTGATGAGGTAACGGAATGGGTGGATAATGGTAGCGCAGTTGATGTAGTTTACATGGACTTTCAAAAGGCATTTGACAAAGTGCCACATGAGAGACTTATTATGAAATTAAAGGCCCATGGCGTAAAAGGGACAGTGGCAGCGTGGATCCACAACTGGCTGCGAGACAGAAAGCAGAGAGTTGTAGTGAGCGGCTGTTTTTCAGACTGGAGGGAAGTGAGCAGTGGTGTGCCACAGGGATCGGTTTTGGGACCATTGCTGTTTGTAATCTACATCAATGATCTGGACTTGGGTGTACGGAGTACAGTTTCCATGTTTGCAGATGACACTAAGTTAGGGAGAATAGTAAACAGTGAGGAGGATAGTAGCCATCTGCAAGAGGATATAGACAAATTGGTAAAGTGGGCAGACACATGGCAGATGAAGTTTAATGCAGAGAAGTGTGAGGTGATGCATTTTGGGAGAAGAAATGAAGGGAGGCAATATAGGCTAGATAGTACAATTTTAAATGGTGTGAAGGAACAGAGAGACCTGGGGATTTGTGTTAGTGACTCGTTGAAGGTGGCAGGACAGGTAGACAAGGCTGTTAAGAAGCCATATGGGATACTAGGCTTTATAAATAGGGGTATAGAGTACAAAAGTCAGGCTGACTAACCTCTATAGGACTTTGGTGAGGCCTCAGCTGGAATACTGTGTTCAATTCTGGTCACCACACTACAGAAAGGATGTGAAGGCATTGGAAAGGGTACAACGAAGATTTACTAGGATGGTGCCAGGATTGAGGGACTTCAGCTATGAGGAGAGGCTAGATAGGCTAGGGTTATTCTCTCTGGAGCAGAGAAGATTGAGGGGAGACCTAATAGAGGTTTATAAGATCATGAGGGGTTTCGACAGGGCAAATAGAGAAAAACTATTTCCACTCGTGGGTGAATCTGTGACTCGTGGTCACAGATTTAAAATAGTTTCAAGGCAAAGTAGAGGGGAGCTGAGGAGAAATGTTTTCACTCAGCGAGTTGTTCGAATCTGGAATGCATTGCCTGAAAAGGTGGTGGAGGCTGATTCGATAACAACTTTTAAAAGGGAATTAGATCTTTATTTAGGGAGAACAGGTCTATTAGGCTATGGGGAGCGGGCAGGGCAGTGGGATTGAATCGCTCTTTTCAAAGAGCCGGCACAGACTGGATGGGCCGAATGGCCTCCTTTTGTGCCGTAAAATTCTATGATTCTATGATAAAGGGTTTCTCTAAAAGCATGTGGTAAAGTAGCTGGATGGGGAGGAAGGATTTGGGGACATGAATATTTAAAGTGTGGAAATTGACTCAGCTGATATACTTACACACAGAAGCAGACATAAATATGAAACAACTGCCTTACATACAATACCAGACAAATTAAAATGGCCCTGATCCATATTTATTCAGGTTTACTTTGCATGTATGATATTTATGCTAAATACATTAGATGAACGTAGAAAAACAGGAATTCGTAAATTGATACAGCAACAAAACAGACAAGGAGTTTACAGCCCTATTTTGTACATGAACCTTACTGTGTTATGCTCCCTCGTTAATTGTAAATAGAATGGAAACCAGCATCATTATGCATTTAATGTCTTGTACCTGTGGTAGCTGACAGTGTGCGCTTGTCGTTCGTCCAGATTCCAAGCTGGTGTTCTGCTGTTCTAGCTCACTCCCTGTTTCTCCTGTAACCAAATCAAATTATAGTCGGATGACCAGTTACGGTAATATTCGGCTGTATATTTGTTAGAATGCATAGTTTAGTGAAATCTACAGCGCAATTTATCTCAATAAATAACATAAAATATAGTAATGAAAAAAATGCTATACTGACATTAAACCACATAAACAGGCATATTTATTCACTCAGTGCACAACTAGATCTTCTAAATAGGATTTTTTTCAGCCAAGATATGCCAGTAATGCAGGGATTCAAAAGTCTTTGTGCTTCTCACTACAATATAATAAACTAAGGTCAACATTTTGCACAGTCAACTAAACAGTAACAACAACAACAAAATCACATTTGTATAGCACCTTTCATGTCGGGAGGACGTCCCAAGGTGCTGAAAATGTAATGGAAATGGAAATCACATGAAAACAATAGTAATCTTGAACACGGCATCTTCAATATCATGAAGATTTTGTAAAACTAAAAAAATGTTCAGCGTTAAGTTTTTGGTTAAATCAACCCTGAGTAACTACTTATTTTGGAGATGGTAATTGACGATGATGGAGAATGAGACTTCAAAACAATCCATCTTATTTTGATAAGATTCTTTTGTGTTTGACTTGAATGAGCAGGAGTTGTCGTTCAATAAATTTGAATTTGGGCGTCCTGTGAAATCTAGGGCAATTCCAAACCAATATGTTTCCCCTAACCTCTGATAGTTATAGCTGATGGTTACTTCTGACGGAACTGTGCTAAAATTTCACAAGCAGCTCAGAGAAGATGCAACAAGTGTACAAGAATGGCATCTGACTTACCACTGACAAGTTTAACTTCCTCATTCTGTGGTCAGACATATGATATAAAGTCAAATATTTTCTTTTTTTTAGATGAAAGAATATGGTTATTGTTGTGGGAGCTGTCTGAATTTGTTATGACCTCACTGGAATAACGCCAGCGCACATGATTCATCTGGTTTTGTTTTCAGGTGATTAATTACTGAACTGAAATTTACAGAATACTGAAAACTATTTTTTTTTTAAAAAAGTATGCTGCTGAAAATATCTACAAATAAAGAGCCAATAAGGGCAGCCCACTATGTTGGAACACTAACACACCCCACCAAGATGTTAATAATAATAATCCTTGCATTTGATATAGAGCTTTTCACGTCTTCTAGACATCTCAAAGCACTTCACAGAATATACTGTAAAGTGAATTAACTATACTTATGGGCAAAACACGGCAGCCAATTGCACATAGTAGTGTCCCACAAACAGTCGTCAATTGAAGTGACCAATTTATTACCGTTTATTTTCTTGAGGGATTATTATCAGGCGTGTGGAGTAAGGAAAATTGTCCAAGGTTCTGCCCTGCCTGGAATCCAACCCAGATGTCTCGCTTGCAACGTGAGTGCTCTAATCACTGTCCTACAGGACTCCACAATATAATATTGTAGATTATAACACTAGATTATAATGTAGATTAAAATAATGATACTTGCATTTGATGAGACACCTTATGATACGAGCCAATTGTACATACCAGAGTGCCACAAACAGTCGTGGATTCAGTGAACAATTTTTTTGGAGGGATTATTATCCTCAGAAAGCAATCCACTCTAATCGACTTACTCCTAGGTAAACAGAAGCTTGTGGAATAAGGAAACTTGCCTCGGGCTTTGCATTGCCTGGGATTCGAACCCAGGTGCTGTCGATTGTGAGCTGAGTGCTCTAATATGCATTCTAAGCGCAGTCTCCGAGTTCTGCAGAGGATTTGTAGAGACTAGTATGCTACAGTACTCTATAGGAATCTCAAAGGGAAACAAAATGAAAGTATGCTTCATCATTCGTGGAAGCAACTTAAACATTCATTGCAGTTGAAAACTTAAATTTTGACCCACATTGCATTTACTGAATGCAGGTTTGGGTGACAGAGTGACACGACATTTCACAGGTGCTGCACTATAGAACTCGGTGTAGTAAAACCAGCTTGGATTAATCAAAATGTTTATCACTGATAAACAAGTGGAACATCAGCCCTATTGCTCACCAACGTCCCTCATTATTTAATGGAGTTGTGTGCTTCAGATGCTATTTTTATTATCTATGAGGTCTATATATCGTGAAAATACATAAAAGTTGAATTAACAATAACATTTCTCTTCTATCACTTCAGTGAAAAGGCTTATACAAATTAATGGCCATATGACACATTAAGTAGCAATAAAACTATAGAAGCACCTTGCAACCTTGGCAAAAGCAGGAAGTAAATAATGCTACACATTTGGATCATCTGGCCTTCTTTTTCAGGTAGGATAAGGTATGAGATGCCACTGGGGAGCGTGACTATCAAGAAGGATAACATATACTGCAGTAAAACAAACATCATTGTAAAACGAGCCGCTACACCAGGAATAGCTCATCTCAAAATTGAGATCTCGTGTGAATGGCTAACTACTGCAACCCAACCGTACTTCAAAGAATATTTGAAGGGTTGTTCCACCTATATGATACCATTGGTCTTGAAATACCACTAGGAATTCTGTATGAACTGAGGTTCGTAAGTGCAAACACAAAACCCTGACAAATACATGGATTAAGATTATTTTGCACAAAGTATTTCCTTAAACCGCAAACAATATACTGTAGATACTATACTGCTCCATTGCAAAATACTTTATAAAGTTGGGAGTGGTGATGAACAGTGTTCAACAAGAGGGCTGATATTTCACTGGTCAGTGTTCAGTGTTTGATGATGTGTGCAGACTCTGATGATGCACAGCCCACTTGATGATGGGAAAAAAGTTGGAAACGCATGAAGTCACTACACTTAATGACAAGCAAAGTATCTTGCCCGCTGGCTCTGAATACAAACAAAAGGTATATAACAATGGAATGTACAAATTAATAATCCCCCCATCAAACAAAATGTGGTCACTCAATCCACGACTATTTGTGGGGATGCTGCAGTGCGCAATTGGCTGCCACGTTTCGCCCATAAACATAGTCAATTCACTTTACAGTATATTCTGTGAAGTAATGAGGCGATATCTCAAATGCAAGCATTATTATTGTTAATAGATTGTAAAGGTCTTCTTTGCAAGTTTTGTAAATTTCACTCCTATACACTGTACAGTACTGTACTCTGTTTATACAAAATGTATGAAGAAGCAATTCTGGATCAAACTAACGTTAACATGTTTCCTCGTCTATTACGTTTTCTTCTCCTTTCGGGTTCACTCCACTATGTGCCAAACACTGAATATAATTAAAGGTACATTTATTACTGTACTTCCTATTTAGCCAGGATTCAACAACCAGACAGTTTTCTTGTATGGAATCCCCTGTAATTGTACCAACACAAAGCTTTAATAGGTTTGACACAGATATGAAAACATGACTTTGTCAAATGGGTTTGACACAGGCATGATATGTGGGTGATCTGAAAAAGACTGATGTTGAGAAAATGAAAAGCATTTTAAAACAATCTCCAAATCGCAAGATCCTGGTTACAAAAATAGCCAACAGAAAACAAACACTCTTCCTTCCCCTATTTGCCCTGAAAAACATAATCATCTGACTTGTTTTAAAAACATATTTGGAAAGAGATATTTAGTTTTGACCTGGATGTGAAATCTATGTATCCTTGCCGTATTGTAGTTTCACAATCAAGATCCCCTTTTATATTCCGAGATGTATAATTACAGTCCCGTACTTAACTTTTGTTTGGCTTGTTCTTCACTGTGGTGCAAACTGTGAATAATTTTATTTGAACAGTGACTGCTGATGACTTTATTGAACCACTACCTTGAAAGCTTTATGTGGATGACATATGAGAGAGTTGAAGATAGTTATCTGAAGCTAAATCACTTGAGCTAATGCTCACTAATGTTATTTCACCTCTCTTGTTCTATTGCTTACTATCTCCTTGTGCCAAAGATGAGGTCACCTCCCTGCTTAAATGAAAGATTGTTTCAAAAATACACAAGAAAGGTAATGGACAAAGCAGAAACGATTAGTAATCTTAATTCTCTGTATCTAAATAGATTCTTATGGAGCAGTATAGTGAGCAACATGCCGCATCATAGACATGTGCGGAAGTTCAAACTTCCACTCCCCCTGAGTTCCTAAATAGGAGGTACAGTGACCTGCCCTACTTTGAGCAGACAATAAGCAGAGACGAGGCAAGAGAGAAGGGAATTCAAATGGGGTGAGAATAAGCCTCCGTTGGGCAATTCCTTTGTGCTTCTCTGTAGCAAGTTCACAGCGGCGCCTGTGGTCATTTGACAGCATTTAAAAAATAAATTAATAAAATAGCAATAGTAAGATAAGACACCAGAAAGTACTTACAGGTAAACCTCTATTTAGGGGGGGGTTGTGTTCCTGAAAATCTGTATGTATATCAAAATGCCCTAAATCGAAACATGATTTCCCATGCGGTCCCATTATATAACCAGAGATGCGTTTTTTTCACAAAATTTTCGGACATTAAACCCACTAAATAACACACAAACCCACACAACATAACACACAAATTAACATACATAGGCAAGAAGGGGTACTCGGGGGTAACTGTACAGTATTGTACTTTAATACTGGCAAACATTAATACTGGCAGTGTGACAGTGGCAATCGCAGCTTCCCCACATCTTGATGTTGTGGAGCCCATAGCGTCTTTTAAACCTTTGAAACCACCCTCTGCCAGCACTGAAAGATGGTGCCATTGAGCCTTCTCCTTCCTGATCATTTAACTCCCGAAACAATGATTTTGCCTTCTCTTGGATAACCAGGGTGTTGAGTGGTATATTAAGGTGGTTCTGATCCTCAATCCAGACCCTCAGCATTCTTTCCATGTTTTCCATCACATCACTCCTATGTTTTGCTAATCTGCTTGCACCTGTAGCTGTAACACACCTTGAATTTGCCAGTATATTGTCCTTATTCTGTTTTATAGTAGCCACCGTCGATCTAGCTAGCCCTAAAGCCCTCCCGACGTCCGTACCCTTTTCACCAGAATCGATGCGCTTTATCACCTCCAATTTGATATTTAAAGTGATGACTTTGTGGGGTTTCTGGCCGCTAGCAGTATTGCCGCTGCTCATTTTACTTGCAGTACTGCTCTCTTCCCGACATAGTATAGACGCGATCGAGGCTGTAAATCGCTGGAAGTTACTCGGGAATGTTGGAAATTGCTGTAATACTGATGTGGCGTGGTGTCGCTTCAAAATCAACTGGCTTTTAAACAATGACGTGGCGACATGCTATTGGCCAGTTTAAATCCTTGGATATCAGGTGCGAGCGTCCTGAGATGCCGTACGGCGTGGAGGGCGCTATATAAATTGAAGTTGTTGTTGTTGATTTACCCGGGAATACACTATCGATTGTGTGTATGGACAAAAACAACGTGCAAAATGCAACCGCAATATTTTAAATATGTACTGCGCATGCGCAAAACAACAACAACAACAATTTACATTTATATAGCGCCTTTCACGTCGGGAGGACGTCCCAAGGCGCTAAAATGTTTTTGGGTCCTTAAGATAAATCCAGGTGTCCTATATCGATCAAAAGGTGTTTAAAAAACGATGGTCCTTCAATCGAAATGTCCTAAATAGAAGCATCTTAAATGGAGGCTTAACTGTATTTACATAGAGGGCATTCAATGGCAGGAACGGATTACAAGGAAATGTACTTGTGGCTTGGGCAGTATAGTCACTTAAAATGAATAATTTCAGACAATTTATAATTGTCAGTTTCTATGTCTATGGTCCTGAAAACTGCTTTGCATCCATGTAGAAGATGGGCAGGCAAACCTCAGTGGTCATTTCCACTCCAATTTCCCATTATACATTTTAGAATTTTGAAAGAATAACCAAAGCTACTTAGTCAGTTAAACGTTAGCCAGAATATCCACTCATAACAACAACTTGCATGTACTGTATACAGCACCCCTCACACACGGCAGCGTCCTATCCACTACTATCCACTGCTAAATGGTACAGAAAGCACTGAGATTACCTATGTGGCGCCATGAATATTTCATTTATAAATGAAAATGTAAAAATTCAGAAAAAGTTAACCGTGGCAAGGTGTTCCTCCACCACCCCACCCAAACAAAATACAGTAAAGGCTTGTTTATACGGCACCCAACCAACCAGAACGCTCAACCAACCAGTATCTCCCAATACAATTCACCATTCCAGCAACCGGATCTCATGCCGGAGGCATCCGGTACACTCATGAGTATACTCACTTTGCGTGTGCAATGCGTGCGCGTGCGCACTTATTAAACTTAACTAACGCTGGAATTTTTATTTTACTGATCATTTAACCGAGTGTCCTGGAATGCTTTATTGGTAAGTATCCATACAATATTCTGTTATTATTTAGTCTATTATTAATATGGTATGTTGTGTAGGATTTTTGGCAACGTGTCGCTCGAATATCCGGCATATTTAATTAACCGACACTGGTCAAGTCCCGAGGGTGCCGAATAAACAAGCTTTTACTTTACTTCAGAACTTTTACGAAAACAATAATGGCATTCTCTACATCAAGAGAATGCCATTATTGTTTTTGATGAGGTAACGGAATGGGTGGATAATGGTAGCGCAGTTGATGTAGTTTACATGGACTTTCAAAAGGCATTTGACAAAGTGCCACATGAGAGACTTATTAGGAAATTAAAGGCCCACGGCGTAAAAGGGACAGTGGCAGCGTGGATCCACAACTGGCTGCGAGACAGAAAGCAGAGAGTTGTAGTGAGCGGCTGTTTTTCAGACTGGAGGGAAGTGAGCAGTGGTGTGCCACAGGGATCAGTTTTGGGACCATTGATGTTTGTAATCTACATCAATGATCTGGACTTGGGTGTACGGAGTACAGTTTCCAAGTTTGCAGATGACACTAAGTTAGGGAGAATAGTAAATAGTGAGGAGGATAGTAACCATCTGCAAGAGGATATAGACAAATTGGTAAAGTGGGCAGACACATGGCAGATATGAAGTTTAATGCAGAGAAGTGTGAGGTGATGCATTTTGGGAAAAGAAAAGGAAGGGAGGCAATATAGGCTAGGTAGTACAATTTTAAATGGTGTGAAGGAACAGAGAGACCTGGGGATTTGTGTTAGTGACTCGTTGAAGGTGGCAGGACAGGTAGACAAGGCTGTTAAGAAGGCATATGGGATACTAGGCTTTATAAATAGGGGTATAGAGTACAAAAGTCAGGAAGTGCTGACTAACCTCTATAAGACTTTGGTGAGGCCTCAGCTGGAATACTGTGTTCAATTCTGGTCACCACACTACAGAAAGGATGTGAAGACATTGGAAAGGGTACAACGAAGATTTACTAGGATGGTGCCAGGATTGAGGGACTTCAGCTATGAGGAGAGGCTAGATAGGCTAGGGTTATTCTCTCTGGAGCAGAGAAGATTGAGGGGAGACCTAATAGAGGTTTATAAGATCATGAGGGGTTTCGACAGGGCAAATAGAGAAAAACTATTTCCACTCGTGGGCGAATCTGTGACTCGTGGTCACAGATTTAAAATAGTTTCAAAGCGAAGTAGAGGGGAGCTGAGGAGAATTTTTTTCACTCAGCGAGTTGTTCGAATCTGGAATGCATTGCCTGAAAAGGTGGTGGAGGCTGATTCGATAACAACTTTTAAAAGGGAATTAGATCTTTATTTAGGGAGAACAGGTCTATTAGGCTATGGGGAGCGGGCAGGGCAGTGGGATTGAATCGCTCTTTTCAAAGAGCCGGCACAGACTAGATGGGCCGAATGGCCTCCTTTTGTGCCGTAAAATTCTATGAATCTAAGAGTATATTTTTTTTCCCCCAAAACAATCTACCATTTCTATATTAAATGATGTATATTGTAGAAGCACTCCTTTGGAGGAAACACCGAGATTGTAAGAATATTTGACATGTCAATTTGCCCATTCATCCATTACCTTTGCCAGAATTAGTTTTTCCACAAATGGACCGGCTGCCAAATAAAGATAAAATATCGCTGTGTCTACATTGGCAGCAATAATTGGTGGTTTAGATGATATAAACATGCAGAAACCATAAAATATGCTCTGTTTGATATGGAATACCATATAAACTAAACATTAGGGACAGTTGTGGAGAGTCCATGTGCTTATTCATGCATCATATACACTAAATAGAGAATTTTATTCCAGTTTCAATTTGGTGATGAATCTCACTTTGACTCAGATCATTCTTTCGTGTAAAAAACAAACATTTGTGATAAATGAGAAAAAAGGCAGATTAAAATCTTGAGCCTTGAGTCAGATAGACAAGCCATTCATATCAAGTCTCATTAATCTCTTCTTCCACACTTGGAAACGAAAATGGAAATAAAAGTCTAGAATAGAAACCATCTTACACCTTACTTTCCAATATAGGGGACATTAAATTCAAAAAGTATATTTGTGTTCAGAATTGTTTTTACCTGACCAGCATGGGGGAGGGCACTAACAATGAAGCTAGAAGGAGATCTAGCAATAAGTAGAAACCCGATTGTTAGTCGATTAGCGAATTGCTTTCTGGGAGGTATAATAATTTTAAAAATTGGTCACTCAATCCACAACTGTTTGTGGGACACTGGTGTGTGGAATTGGCTGCCACAGTTTGCTCACAAATATATTCAGTAAATTCAAATTACAGTATATTCTGTGAAGCGCTTTGAGACGTCTCAAAGACATGATAAGGCACTGTATCAAATGCAAGCATATGATTGAGGCATGGGTGATGCAGCAGGTGCTACATCTAACAGCAGAGAATAATTGAAACAAAAACAGAGATTGCAGGTCAGGCAGCATCTATGGAGAAAGGAAAGTAGGTCAACGTTTCAAGTGTCCACGACCCTTCCACTTGTAATCCATCTTGACAGACTACAAATACCTTGTGCAATTCACAACCATGAACACCAGCAGACTTGATGACAACAGTTACTCTATTTCGCAGTGAAAGAAGAGGCCAAGTTACATATTTCTTAGAGACTGACATGAGCAGCACCAGACTGTTGAAGTTTATGGTCTGGGCTAACAATTACACTGTGAACACAAGAGCGAGCTGTCTCCACACTCTCTAATAATCAAAAACAAAGACAACCGGTAGTAAAAGCTTCATGAAGTTTTTTTTCTGCTGATGCAATATCTTGTGGCTGCTGCTGTATCTTGTATGCTGAGCTTAAATGTAGAGTTAAAATATCATTTATCAGGGCTGCTGAAACACGCTACTCTAATAGGACATCCCTCTTCTTTCCTTTTCATGCCTCAGCACAATCTCTCGTTCTGTGCACTCCCCTCAACAATCTATTAGGGTGCAAGTTGTGAAAAACTTCTGGCTAGTTATTTCCAGCTGGATCCTGCTTTATGCCATCTACTGTATATATTTTTATATACATATTAATAATCCTAGCGTAGCGTCCTGTAGCTGAGTGGTTAGAGCACTCACCTTACAACTGAGACCTGGGTTAGATTACAGGTCAGGGCAAAACCTTGGGCAAGTTTCCTTACTCCACACATCTGATAATATTCCCTTAAAAAATAATAAATTGGTCATTTCAATCCATAACTGTTTATGGGACGCTGCTGTGCACAATTGGCTGCTGCATTTCACCCATAAACATACAGTCAATTCACTTTACAGTATATTCTGTGTAGCACTTTGAGACATCTAGAAGACTTGAAAAGCGCTATATCAAATGCAAGGATTATTACTATTATTATTGCATTTGATATAGTGTCATCATGTAAATGAGATGTCTCAAAGCGCTTCACAGAATATACTGTAAATTTAATTGCCTGTATACTTTGTAGCCGAAACGCTACAAAATCGTTCCCACAAACAATTGTGAATTGACAGCTATAAATATACTTATTATACATATTATTTCTTTTAGAGTCTTTGGCAGGTTCTTTTAAGGTAAATAAAATTCATTTACATACATCTATGTGAAGGGATTTTTTAATATAAGCTAGATTTTTAAGGATCACATGAAAGCAAATTGGTTAATATCTTGTAATTGAGATCTGTGATCCTTGTTTTATCAGATTGATTTATAAAACCAAATTTGTATATAATTTTTATAAAATGGTTCATTTTGTGGCAGGAGACATCTGCTAAATGGAAAATTCATCTTACAAAAACAGATTTGATTCCAATTTTCTCACCATTTGAAACTTCTTAAGACTCGGTATCTGGACTTTAGCCAAGAGGATGGGTGAATTACTGCAAATATCTCCATGGCCAAGCCAACAATATTACATGACAAGCCTGTAGGGGAACTGCATGGAGTCCCAAGGGGGAATTCAACTAATGTTTCCTTCCTCTCAACAATCTCTAATTCAATTTTTGCTTGGTACTACATTGTGCTAACTCACAGAATCCTAGATTGTTTGCTGCAAAGGAGGAATCAACCCTTCTTATCTGTGCTGCTGCTACTCCCCTGCTCGCTCGAGTTCTATTCCCATTCTCTCCTCTTTCCCCATTTGTAGTATTTTTATTCTTCTCATACTGTTTTTTGGTGCAAGTGTAGACTCGGCTCCAATGGCAATATATGTTAAAAAAAATGATGTTGCCATCTAATATCTGGGCAAAGTCTAAGTCAATGCCAGCCAAATCCAAAATGCAAACCAGTCTGACAGACTGTGGAGGATTGCAGTTATATGTTATGTCACTGACACTCTCATTCAATGTCAAGTGAAATAGCGTCAAGCGAAATAGTGTTAAGCTGTACAGTACATGAGGGGCAATCAAAGAACAAAAGGATATCAGGCTTCTTCTAAATAAAAAATATATTTATTGACAAACAGAATATATAATTTGCTCGTCTCAAAGAAAATCAGTCACAGAGGGGAGAAATGGCAACTCATTACTATTCTTTTATGGAACGCAACACCCGGTCCTTGTGGAGAGGAGGCCAGCCTCTGCACACTGCACTCTGGTGAAGCAATCAAAATATCCCCATCTCAAGATCACATTTTAGTTGTAGGTATAGTTTAGAGGTGAAAGGTATAGATCAACCATTGGTGATTCATTAACATCTGCCCAAATGGTTTGAATTTGTGCAATCAAACAACTTCAAGTTAGAAAACATCCCTATGATCCTTGTGGCTAAAGTGAAATTTAACAAAAGCAAAAGTCGTAAAAGAAGAAGTTTCATTGTCGATGATTGTTTTCTGGCCTAGATTAAACCAATGCGGCTGTCGCTTATACTAACTTGCGGGTTTTCATTCAACCATGAGAAATGTACAATGGTACCAACTGTAAATGCATCTGGCTGATAAATTACAATAAAATGAAACTAAATAAGTTTGCTTTTCAAAGCTACTTTAATATTAACAGAACCTATTCACAAATAAAATAGAGGTTTCTCCTATCAAATCAGTGCAACATGTTTTAATTAATACAGAACATATAGAAATTGAGTTTCATGCAGACTTTTAAATGAAAATAAATCATACACTACCAAGACTACGATTAACTCACCATTAAAATAATAACCATTCAAAATGTAGATCTTTGATCATTTTCCCCTACCTCACCCCGTCAGCTCCCAACCACAGCTCAGCCGCCCAGCCGGGAATGTTTCAGATGTGAAAGGTGCTTATACAAATGTACACTATTCTTTTTACGATCACACTTACACTTCAACTCGCTACGGAAGACAAGCAAGGCCACTGTCAGTAAACCTCGGCACAATTGTCAACACTGAAGGAAATATTGCAATCATATTTCAGTGAGGACTATTGCATCATAGAGAAGAGAGAAATAGGAACATGGAGCACAGACTCATTCTTTCCATTTATTTTTACATTTGGTTCATAAAACAGTAGAAAGCCACTGCACTAATTGGGTTGGACCCATTGTAGATAAACAAACATTACAGTTATTTGGGCAAGAGGCAAAATGCAACTTGGTTACAGTGCAAACTAAAAAAAAGTGTTCAGCGATAGTCTCTCACAACCTCTGGCTAACCTCCTCTCTTTCTCTCTCATAGACACACATACAATTTTATTCTCTTTCTTTCTATTTAAGTCACTCTACAATTCTAATCCTTCACTGCACATAAATATATGAACATCTACCTCCATGGCCACTGGGATATAATTTGTGTATGCACGTAGTTGTGCAGGACTGTGCTGCACAGGTAAATTGCCTCCTTTGTAACCTTGCGAGCATAAGTACGACTGGATTTGTTTTGCAATATCCCAGTCTGCATTTCCTTTCGCATCGGAGCCTGATGTGCGTAAGGAGAGACAAAGATAATCAGCGTTCTATTGCAACCATCCTTGCATTTGATATGGCAACTATAACATTGAAAAGTCTCAAAGGGCTTGACAAAGCTCCACGTTATCTTTAATGTTTTGTTCACATTGAAGTGGAAACATTTTTAGGGTTCGATGCAATCATCATGTTAATGATCGTTGTACTGACTCTGGTGTATAAATCTTTCACTTGGGTATGGTACTGTTTTTGCAGTAAATCAAGGAGAATAAAGTGGAGACAATAACAATGTTTGAATGTTTAAACAACAACAACTTTGATTTACATAGCGACCTCCATGCTGGACAGCGTCTCAGAGCGCTTAATAAAGTTCTTCACTCGTCAGTATAGAAGTACTTTTTAGAAATTTATACAGATATTTAGCTTACAATCCTCACACCCTCATCTTCTGTCCCACTATTAGTGTTTGATCTTCAGCCTTTGACATCTCCAAGCGGTTTAGGTATCTGCTGTACTTTGACATTCCACCACTGTTTATCTCTTACCTTTCTTTCTCTTTTGACATTCCCTATGCAAACATGTTCTCTCACTCACTATGTGCTTGCGATCCCAGATTTTTTGCCTTTCATTGACTGTTCAATTGTGTTCTTGCATTGAGTTCATGGAATTTTACTACAAGGTTTGAAAGTGGCGTGGAACTGTTTTAGCTTTGTTAAGCTAAAACAGTTCATACTATAAGAGCCATGTGTCTCACTGACATTCCACAACCTTCTCTACAAAAGTAAGAGTGAACAGGCATTAAAGAACTTACATTTATATAACACATTTCGAGTAGGATAGCACAGCAGTGATGATGGTCAAAGGGACAGGTTTTCAGGAGGGAAGAAGTTGTGACTGAAAGCCTGACACGAACACAAGGTAAGACCTTGACTCCAATCGATCTAGTCAGAGTCAAGGTCTCTTGTGTTTGTGTAATGTATATGGAGTTTTCTGAGGAAAACAGTTTTACATAACAAGGCACTTTTCGGCAACGAGAAATCTACCCCTTCCCTGAGGATCACTTTATTTTACTGTATGATTGCTGTACTTTTATCAACCAGTGCATTTGGTAGATTTTAAAATCTGCTATCAAGGTGACAAAATGTATAAGGGGAGAGAGATGCTAACAGCTGCAACTTCTCAGTTACTACAATTAGAATACTGAAGATAGTGTGCTGGTGTAACAACAACAACAACAACATCAACAACTTTGATGTATACAGCGCCCTCCACGCTGGACAGCGTCTCAGAGCTTCACAATAGCGGATCCCGGGACCGAGACAGGGGCAGGGGGAGAAAGGTGACCAAAGGCGCGGTCGAAGAGAAAGTTCTTTAGCTGTGACCTGAAGCTGGGAAGAGAGGGGGCGAGGGGAAGGGAGTGAGGGAGAGAGTTCCAGAGCCTCGGGGAGTAGTGGCTGAAGGCACGGCCGCCGAGGGTGGAGCGGAGGATTCGGGGGACATGGAGGAGGCCAGACCCAGAGGAGCGAAGGCAATGGGTGCTGGGTTGTGGAGAGAGGAGATCAGAGAGACAGGGGGGTGCAGAGGAGTGGAGGGATTTGAAAACAAGGGTGAGGATCTTGAAGTCGATCCTCTCTGGGATAGGGAGCCAGTGAAGTCTGGCAAGGACTGGGGTGATGGGGGAGCGAAGCTTAGAGCGGGTGAGTATGCGGGCGGCAGAGTTCTGGATAAGCTGGATTTTGTGGATTGTGGTGGAGGGGAGACCGGCGAGGAGGGCGTTGCAATAGTCCAGCCGAGAGGTGACAAAGGCCAAGGTTTCGGCGGCTTTTAAGGTGAGGTATTGCCGGAGACGGGCAATCCGTCAGAGGTGGTAGAAGGCAGTGCTGGTGACGGACCGGATGTGGGGGAGGAAGGACAGTTGTAACATTCCACTCAGCTACATATGGATTGAAGTTTATAACTCCTCATGTGAATTTCAATCACAACTGCACTAGTAAGTCATTAGTAAACAGTACGCAGAGGCAAGGTGCTTTTCTCCCAGGATAGTATTTGGTTAAATATAAAAACGCGATCACTATGACCTTCTGTAATTAACCAAACCTCGACTCAGTCCGAACAGCATCAAAAGGGTAGAGATACACTAGTAAAGACTCAAGTCCATAGTTAAAACAAACATAAAAGGTGCAGAAGAAGATTCAATTTTGAATTTATTGACTTGTTGTAAATGCAGTAGACTTTATTATCAAATAGCAAATGAAATCTGAAAATGAGACCAGTAAATGCCATTGGAGTAATGGTGCAGGGATATATATATATATATATAGGTTATTACTTTAGACCCCCACAGGACCCTGTCAACTACTAATCCAGAAGTTTTTGCTTACACTGCAGTACTTGCAACATATACACTTCACAAATAAAAGGATGAACTTTTAAGGCCTTGAGCTTCAGATCGATCAATCCAAATGTTTTCAGGATTCCTAATGGTAGAAATTGATTGGCAGAAAAGGAAAGGCAGCAATGTTAGTCAGAAACCTGAAGCTCTACTTTGTGCTTAATCCACTGTAATATCGCTCAAAAATACATTTTAAAAACTGCCCAAATTAAAAATATCTAGTTTTGTTTACCAATGTGCCAATTTTATATATCAATTTAGTTCCTATCAAACTGAAGCCATTTACAATAATAATAATCCTTGCATTTGATTTAGCGCTTTTCAAGTCTTCTATACGTCTCAAAGCGCTTCAGAATATACTGTAAAGTGAATTGACTGTATTTTATACAACAACAACAACAAATTGCACTTATAAAGCGCCTTTCACATCGGGAGGACGTCCCAAGGCGCTGCACAGGAGGCGTGTGACCCGAGCTGAGAGGGGAGTGTTTGGGAAGGGGTGAAACACGAAGGGGAGGTCGAAAAATTCGGGGTAGAACAAAAGGCACAGTCGAAGAGGAAAGTCTTCAAACCGGCCTTGAAAGAGGAAAGGGAAGAAACGAAACGGAGGGATTTGGGGATGGCATTCCATAAGGTGGGAGCGGAGAAACTGAAGGCCCGGCCTCCGATGGTGGGGCGGTTCGGGCGGGGGGCTTGGAGCAGGCCAAGTCCTGTTGAACGGAGGGTCCGGGTGGGCTTGTAGGGGGAAAGTAGATTGGTTAAGAAGGGCGGGGCAAGGCCGTGTAAGGCCTTGAAGGTGAGGACGAGGATCTTGAACTCGATCCTCTGGAGGATGGGGAGCCAGTGGAGACGGGCGAGGGTGGGGGTTATATGGTCGCGGAGGCGGGTGCGGGATAGTACACGGGCTGCAGAGTTTTGGATGGCCTGCAGCTTGTGAATTGAGGAACTGGGGAGGCCGACCAGGAGAGAGTTTCCGTAGTCCAGCCGTGAGGTGATGTATGCATGCACGAGTGTTTCGGCAGCGTGGGGGGTAAGATAATTGCGGAGCCTGGCAATGTTGCGCAGGTGGAAATAAGCGGTGCCGGTCAAGGCGCGGATGTGGGGGAGGAAAGAAAGTTTTTGATCGAACGTGATGCCGAGGTTCCTGATTGGCTTTGTGAGATGGAGAGTGTAGCCTTGGATGTTAAGGCTGGCAGCGCCCGATGTGCGGATGCACTTGCTTGAGCCAATCAGGAGGGTTGTGAGGTCTTGCAATTGAACGTGAGGTCTTACTCACGTTCAATTGCAAGAAGTTGTCCCTCGTCCAGGACTCGATGTCGGACAGACATGCTGTCAGAACATCGATGGTCTGGGGGTTGAGGGATGAGGCAGAAAGGTACAGCTGGGTGTTGTCCGCATACATGTGGAATTTTACCCCATGTCTGCGGATGACGTCGCCCAGAGGGAACGTGTAAAGGGTGAAAAGGAGGGGGCCTAAAACAGAGCCCCAAGGGACGCCGTGAGAAACTGTGCGGGGGTTTGAAGAAAAACCATTGGAAGAAACAAAGTGTAAACGGTGGGTCAGATAGTTAATACAGTCAATTGTGGGCAAAATGCGGCAGCCAATTGCGCACAGCAGTGTCCCACAAACAGTCATGGACTGAAATGACCAAATTATTGTTTTTATTTGAGGGATTATTATTAGGCATGTGGAGTAAGAAAACAATATATTGTTTGAAGAAGAATAACTTGACATATAATGAAACAAATGACATATTATTGTAGCAAACGAGGTGTGTCCCATCTATAATCAAAGCTTCTCTTTGATAAACAAAACATTAATTTAACCCAAACTTGGAAGGTGTCTTGTTGGCACCTGACCACAATAAATCAGATGTTCTGATGCAGTGCCTTATAGGAGGTTTGGGTTAAAGAACCATGAATGGCATGAATTCGAGCTAGTGATAGCAGGTCAAAACGAGCAGTGACCACTAATCAAAGTCATAGCACAAGAGGAACATGCTGGCACCATGGCTAACGGATTTCTGATTTAGTACACGAGAAGCTTTGGCTTTGTATTTAATCTAAAACTTAAGTTAAGTTAAGAAGCTCCAAATAATAAAATGTCAGAATTGGTATCCTAGCCAGGGAATCCTAACATTCTGCCAACACCCTGCATTTTACCAGCATTGTATATGGAGCCAGAAAAAAAGGTTCAAGGAAATAGTTAACCCAATAGGAAAGTACCACTACTTAAAAGACAACAGTTACCAAGCATAATAAAACATTGGATATATAATTAAGTTAGAACATTTGATCTCAACACTCGAACTTTAGAATTAATGAATATAATTATTTTGAAGGATAATTAATACCAATGGCTCTCCCCTCTCCATTGCTTCTACCATATAGTTCCATCCGCATCTACCGCCCTCTATTAACTCATTCAATTGGTAATTTTTCACTCGCAGGTTAGACAGTCAGCATTTGCAGGCTATTCAATTGCATCATTGTAGAGTCTAATCTTGTCCCCTATCAGACATCCAAGTATGGGCACTTTCTGGTACAAATGACTGAAAAGCAAACAGAAGCATGAATTTTAGCTGCTTTAAGCCCTCTCTCTTCCCCACAGATCATCAACAATCCCACTGAGGGTACCTGGCTTAGTTCTACTTTGGGACATGACTAAACCCAAGAAACAGCTCAATGTCAGATTTTAGATGACAGAGTTATCAAGAGAGGCTAAGGAGGTAGTGATGCATCCTGTGCAACCCAAGATTGAAGAGCCAGAGGACACATAATATACATTTATATAGCACATTTCACAATGGCAGGATGTTCGAAAGTACAATCACAGTGCTGAACATAATTATGAGTGAGGATACCACAAGATATGCCATGAGAAATATATTGTTTCATACTTTATTGTTGACTTACAGAACAGACTGCATATTTGGATTTGCAGAAGACACTGAAAGTATATGAAGTATAGGAAGCAGAGAGTTGGGATAAAAAAAAATGTCTGAGTGACAAGGTAATTTGTGATGTGTTGCAATGGTCTCTATTTTTTCAAAAAATATTAATTGAGTTAAAGCTCTCACATACATCTTCAGTTATTATAAGGCTATGACGTTATAAGGCCTTTTCCCTCCCATGCCCCCTATCATGCACTGCTATAACGATCCTTTATATAAAAATTTAGATTGGGGAAAATAATCTTCAACATGATCATTTCTAAATCCTGGAGAGAAAACAAAATCATGCGAGATAAAAAGTGATTCTTATTGAAGAAAAGGAAACGACATCTTGGGCTGTGCCAGATTTCAGGTTTTCAGTGGTTTGCTGAAAAATGTAGGCAATCTCAATCACATAAATAATAGGAAAACGCAAAGCATTTCAAACACTCACAAAAGTTCTATGGGAACAATAGAATAGAGCAATGTTTTAAAGTCACAGATTAACTGGAAGTATAAAGTTGTTAACTGCTCATTGGAGCATGACTATGTTTATTGCAATGGGGGCACTATTTTAGATGTCGAGACCAGTAACCTTATACTGCATTTCCCCAACTTCAGACATATTTGATTTGAATGTTTATAAAGAATGAACATTAACGGTAACCAGAACTGAGCTGATAGAGGTATGCATGACTTATCATGTGCATTCATCATGAAGAAAAACATAAGACCATTGGTTATTTATTAATTCTGTTTAGTCTCTTGGGAGCACACCCCTGAACCCTGACATTATAAACCTAGCTTTCTGAAAATGAAAAATCTAAATTGCAAGAAGTAAACTGACCTTTCTTGTTAATAATCAGCCACTGTAATCCAGCAGAATAAAACAAGCAATGCGTGGTTTTGAAGTACAAGAGGTTTTAAATTGTGGTCTGTGAGTTTTCTGCATTTTCATCTTGAACAATACCACTCAGAATAATAATTCTTTTTAAAAGATTAACTGATACATTAGGAATGTCACACGCGGGCCACTCACAGACAATACAATATGAATTTCTGCTTAACAATGAAAATGTTCAATTGACTTACCTTTATTGCCTCAGTGAGCTCACACTTATCTCAAGCTCAGCTCACGCTTTGTAATAGGCCACTTTTTAAAAATAGTTAAAGTTACTGTAATAACATCAAATCTATTAAATAACTTCAGACGTGCAATATTTTCAGCCAGTAAATGTAGAGTCTTTATGCAACAACCAAAAGATCTGTCAATATTTACTATTAACAACAAACGTTAATCATAATCTCAGTTACAACAGTGTGCACAAAAGAAAGACACAGGCAGCAGACAATTTCAAAACCGTTTATTGCAAAGGTTTGAATTCCAGGAAGTGGGGTGGGCGGAAGATATGAAGAAAAGCAAAGTCTTCTGAGGGCCAACTGACTCCAAGGAAATACCTCTGGGGAAGCCAAAGCAGGTCTGCACTACAGTAATCCAAAGTGGCAACAGGTAGAACAGAAATAACTGGTTCATTTCTGTAGTTCCCACTTATTAGTTTGTCCACTTAATTACACAAGCTCATCTATGCAAAATATGTTGTAGCCTCTTAGCTCCATCTCATGGCCATCATTCACTTTCAGGCATCATTCTGGAATGCCCAGAATGTCACATGCCCACTGACACTGTGTAACTAATTAACATTTTTACTTATAATGGACCTTTCATTGATCAAATACATTCTACAAATGTGATGAAGAATTCTGTGCTTTAAAATATCGAACAAAATCAACCTGAAATTCAGCCTTTTTGTGCAATTATATTAAAAAAAAGGTTTACTAGCCGTAGCAGAATGATTCCTGGTTGAACAAAATAAAAACTCAATACAGTACTATACTAATAATCCTTGCATTTGATATAGTGCTTTTCACGTCTTCTAGACATCTCAAAGCACTTCACAAAATATACTGTAATTTGAATTGATTGTATATTTGTGGGCAAAACGTGGCAGCCAATTGCACACAGCAGCGTCCCACAAACAGTCGTGCATTGAAGTGACCAATTTATTGTTTTTTCTCGAGGGATTATTATTATACGTGTGGACTGAGGAAACTGGCCCAAGGTTTCGCCCTGACCAGGAATTGAACCCAGGTCTCTTGCTTGCAAGGGGAGTGCGCTACACACTGAGCTACACTGACTCCTCTACATATGGACAATGTGTGCTGGCCCACAATCCCCCAAATTAAAAAATGGTCATTCACTGATAGCTGTTTGTAGGACATTCCTGTGACAAAATTGTGCTCACCCATTATGATACAACAACAACAAGAAAATTACATTTATAGAGCGCCTTTCATGCCGGGAGGACGTCCCAAGGCGCTGAACAGGCAGGGGTCAGGACTCAAGCAAGTGGGAGGGGCAGGATAGGGATGAGGGGAAACAGAGGTGGGAAGGCAGCTGAAGGCACCGTCAAAAAAGATGGGTCTTGACACTGGCCTTGAAGAAGGCAAGGGAGGAAGCGAGGCAGAGGGACTGTAGGATCGGGTACCAGAAGGGGGGCAGAAGAGCTGAAAGCCCGACCGCCAATGGTAGGGCGGGTCGGGCGGGAGACACAGAGCAGACTGGAGCCCGCTGAACGGAGGGAGCTGGCAGATTGGTAGGATATCAGCAAGTCGGAGGAAGAAGGGGTAGGCCACGGTTGGCCTTGAAAGCGAGAGATGAGGATCTTGAATTCTATCCTCTGGCAGATGGGGATGCAGCAATATGTCCTGTGAAGCGCTTCGAGACAGTGAAAGACACTAAATCAAATGGAAAATTATTAAAGATTATTATCTCAACACTGATATTACCGGTTCCTCTAAAATCACTGTTGATCAATAATGTTTCTAATAACAACAAATTACAGGTGTTCAAGGTGCTTAATACTGACTGTGCCAGTTCACATAACTTTCAGTTCACATTATTTTCAGCATTTCCTCTCAAAGGAGAATGGCAAAAAAGTTCCATACGCAAAACTATTTTTGATGTAAATTTTTTTTATTGTTAAACTTTTTCTTTTAAAAATAGAATATTTTTTCCTCTGTTCATTCCTGTTTTTTTCCAGTCTATTGTCACTAGAGGACATCAGTCAAAATATTAATATAATAATACAATAATAATTGTGGCATTTGATATATAGTGCCTTATCAATTCTTAAAGCTGCCACAAAGCACTTCACAGAATATACTGTAATAATAATCCTTGCATTTGATATAGCGCCTATCGCGTTGCCAGGAGGTCTCAAAGCCGTACACACGATATACTGTAAAGTGAATTGATTGTATATGTGTTCCACAAACAATTATGGATTTGAAAGACACTTTTTTTTAAAAAAAAGGGATTATTACCCTAGGAAAGGTGATCCGCCAATCGACTACATCAACAAAATGACATTTATATAGTGCCTTTCACGTCGGGAGGACGTCCCAAGCCACTGGACTAACAACCTTGTTCCTACTCAATGCGAGGTAAACTGAGGACATGGAGTAAAGAAACTTGCCTGAGGTTTCACCCAGGTTTTTGGTTTCGTTTACGAGGCGAATGCCCCAACCAATACACTACACTACTTCATTTGAATTCCCACCATTGAATGTCATTCGTTTTCCTGAGCAACCTCAATGCTTTCCAGAGAGGTAAATTTGCAACACAGTAAATTTCTGGTAACTCGACCCTGGGCTAGCTTGTCACTATTTGTCATCACGCCATGTCAAAATCTTATAACATTTATTCATGTATTCATACATATGCTCGACACTGAGCCCTTTCCTTGCAGTGTTTAGTGATCAGGAATTTTCTGCATTTGATAATAGATTAAATCACATTGATTTAATGGCTGTTAATGGCTGAATGTTCGCTGACAACTATTAATCTGAACACTCCTGCAGTTCCTGCACAATGATTTTCTTCCAACCCTGATCTCAGAGTATGATTTGATCATTTAAAAATAGGATACAAGCAGTATCCAACAACAACAAAATTACAGTTCAGATTCAGATGGGAAGGACACGTCAAGGTGCTGGACAGTTATGGGTTTGTACCCGACCTGGGGGTTGAAATCAAGAGGGATGGAAGGAGGAGGGGTTATATTTAATATTCAATTTTATTATGGGAAAGCAACATTCAGATGCTGACGCTGTGATAATTAAATATATATTGATATACATTATAGTGCTCCAAGACACTGCTTCGCATGAAGGGCGCTACATAAATGCATGTTGTTCTCATTTTTTGTTGCTTGGTATTGGCAGCTGAAATTTTTCCTATGAGGTAAGCCATTATGTCACAGCTGTAGGAGTTTTCAGATTCAAAGCCAGTCAATAGTAGCGACTTAAACTTACGCTGTTTCATAACACATTTAAATGAAATCTGTTATGAAAATTTCACCCTTCATTTTTGAAAAGGAGGAAACGAAGAATGTCCTCAGTTGAAAGTCAACATTTTAAAATGATAATAATCCTTGCATTTGCCTCGCCAGATCATCGAGTCTTTCCATAGGGCTTCAAAGGATTTAGGAGTTCTTCTTTACAGTGGGGCAAATCAAACTGAATGCCTGATTTACATGTTGCATACTCAATTGCTCTTTGCAAAGATTGAAGAAAGTTCCTTACATAAAAATATACTTTTCAACCAGGTAAGAATTCCATTATTTCATTCAAGAGCTGTTCATTTGATCGCCTGCTTAATAATATTACGAACTTATAATTTGAAAACATAGGCAAAGAAAATAAACAAATCATGTCAATGTGCATTTGTTTTGATGCAAATGAATCACCATCATGGAATGAATGACAGCTTCAATGGAAAATTTGATGGAGGAATCAACTTTTATCACAGATAAAAATAAATGTAGAGTGTCAAAATGCACCTAATTTCCTGTAATATTATCATTTTAAAGAAGCTCATTCATCTCCCACTCCCATTGAAGCAACTCACCAATGGTACAGTATATAGATATCAGATTTCTCAATGCTCACCAGTGACTGAAACCAATTAGAAGCTTGATGTCATTTTGTAGAATCGCTTCAGGCTGCATTACCATAAAGTGACGGATGGAAAGAAAGGTTTGAACATCATAGAAATAACTAATATCCATAAAAAAGTAATATTTCAGTATGTCATAAGACTCAGTATTAATACATTCAAAAGTTATCCCCATTGACAGGACACCTTCTTAATTACAGTACTGTCCAATAGTCATTTTTCAAACCAATTGGATTTGTTCCTATACATCAAATTGAAACATGAAAGGAAAATACTGACTACAGTACTTATTTCTGTTCATGTCACAACATTGTAACAGCTCAAAGGACTTGCAATCACCACTCACAGAGAACTCGGTAAATAAATGAAAACTTTTGAATTGGAATCTTTGGTGTGGATTTAAGCAAATCAATTCTAACTATGGGAGAACACAAGTCTTTCTTTTCAATGAAAAATTGAATATCATAAAACGTAGGAATCACAGAATTATTAGTGCAGTTCAGTAGTGATTATACAACACACAATCATCCCTCCTCCTGGAGAAGACAGGACAAAGCCGACGTGCTTTTCACAAATGTTAAAAAATTTGATCCTTCAAAACGTTCATTTTGAATTCAAGTTTGTTTGGTAGAATTGTCGTCTCTTCTCAGCACACAAAGCGATTCAAATAACTATGCCAATGTCAGCTTCATATAAGAGCTCATTTCCCTGGCTTTTCCCTATACCCTTTATATTTTTCGTTACCAAATGTTTCTCTAATTCCCTTTTAAAAGCTAAAAATGGATTCTGCCTCAACCGCTGTGCAGGGTAACACATTCTTAATACAGTGGAGACTTGGTAGAATATGGTGGTTGGGATCCACAAAATCTATAGCAATTACAACAGCTGGTTAATCCACACATACTCTAGACACAACTTACTTCCTGCACACTAACTTTTTTTTTAAAAAAGGTTGACTTTAGATTATTAGGTTACCACTGACATTGCTTCTTGTTTGCTGCACACTCTGTTGATCAAAACGTTGCCCGTACAGTATATTTACACAGGAAGCTAAAATGGTCGACTTCCCTGTCATCAGATAGTTCCTGACATTCCTTGTTTTGCACGTGCACAGAAAACAGGAAGTAGCTTTAGTGGGAAACTGACGAACCAGAAATCAGCCATTTTAGCATTGATGCCAGGCAGTGCGCAAGAAACAAGCAGGCCATTGTGGTCCACACCGCAACCAAACGAACTACAGAAAAAATTTATTATAACGAGACTGCACTGTAATCCTCTCTGTGCCAAAAAAAACTCAGTCTCTCCATAATGATCCTAAATTTATCTCCTTAGGTTATCTACTCACCAATCAATGCAAACCTGGCTCATATCAAAACCACTCATAATTCTGAACTATCAGGTCTCCTCTCAGCGTCCTCTGTTATAATGATAACAAATGCAGTTAGACGAGATTGAGGGCTCAGGGTTGCTAAGCTTAGTACTGTAACTAGGGAGGGCTACACTGACCTGTCGCTGAGGACCCTGGAGGCAAAATCTACATCACGGTCTATTTGCCAAGGCCTCTCGCATAAGCAGCTGGTGCTGGGTAAGTCTGGTACACCGCAGTGGACCTGAACCTCGAGAACGTCAAGGTGATGTGTTTCCTCAAGCGTTAAGACACTCGGCTGACTACAAATAAATGAATTGTTAAATCTACAAAAACATTTTTTATAGTACAGTACTTTATTACATCAAATCATCTCAACAAACCCTCCAGAAATGACTGTTCAGTTAGTGATTGTTTTTATAAGCAAATGTATCAACCGTATCACACACAGGTTCTACGAACAGTGTTGAAGTGAGGGACCAGTAGACCCTCAACTATCCTTTCTCCCCCACATCTGTGCCATGACCCGCTCTGCCTTGCCCCACCTCCATAACATCGCCTGGCTCCGTCACTGACTCAGCCCTCAGGCGATAATTATTATTAATAAGGAAAACAACTGCCTGTTTGTCAGCCTTCCCAACTCTTCCCTCCATAAACTGAAGATCATCCAGAAATGTGCGCCTTGTGACCTCTCCTGCACTAGGCTCCGAGGCGCCATCACACCCACTCTTGCCCAGCTCCACTGGCTCCCTGTCCCCCCAGAGGATAGAGTTAAAAATTTTCATCCTCACTTTCAAGGACATTCATAGCCTTCCTCCTCCCTACCTGCTAACCCCATATCAACATGTCTGCTCCCTCCACATCCCTCACTCGACCCAGCTCAGCATCATCGTTCAGGCCTTCAGCTTCTACCCCATGTGATGGAAATCCATCTCACTGGGATGTCCTACTGACGTGAAAGGCTCTATACAAATATAATTTTGTTGTTGTTCTCTTTTTGAGTAAAGCCATGATCTTTAACACCCACCTGAGTGAGGGCAGACAGGTGGGTCATTGATATGGTGTCAACAGCACATGTTTACTCTTTAAACTCTTGGCCAGTTTTCCTTTCACCACATGACATGAAAGGCACTCTATCAATGTAATTTTGTTGTTGTTGTTTGTTGTGACATAAAACTAAATTCTAAAAAACTAAAATTGCCATACCACCCAAATTAAATTCTGTAGATAAATGCAAGCTATTTAGTGTGTAAGTTTGTAAGTAGGAAATTAATGTGTAAGTTTGTAAGTGGTGTAACTCTTGAGCAAGAGTTGAAGAATTAACAATAATAGTCCTTGGATAAAATGCTTTCTTACAGTGTTGAGACACCTCAAATCGCTTCACGGAATATCCAAATTCAGGAGCTTGCCAGAGCATCAAAACAGGTCAAAATGGCTTACATCTAGGTCATGGGTTCGCCGTGGATATGACTTGTACATGTGCAGTTACGGTGTTATACCAGAGCTCCACTGTGTGCTGAGGAATATAGACTAATTAAGCACAGACTATAGTCTAATTAAGTCTGAGTAATGACAAATGTACTTAAATGAGTTTAGGAAAAGGAGACAGTAAATTAAAAAAGCAATAGTTCATAATGGGATTCTTTTAATAAAAAAAGAACAACTTGCATTTATATGGCGTCTTCCACACAAGGCAGCAGTGAGGAGTATTTAATAGCGAGCCAAGAGTCGCTCTCAGGGGGTCCACAGTAACCACAGTACAACATGCCTCCATTGAGAAAAGACCGTAATCACCACCTCACAGCAGATTCCACACAACAACTGTGACTTATTGAGTTACTGGTAGGATTTGCCATTAGCACTTTTGAGTTGCTATTATTGAATTAATTGCAAACTGTCTGGTTTAGTTAGTACAATAGTACTCTTACTTTTAGGTCAGAGGCTGCAGGTTCAAGCCTCACATTGGGTCAGAAGTGTATGGGTTCACGTCCCACATTTGGTTAACAATGTAGGCTGACATTCCAGTACAGTTACTGGATTATCAGGAGCTACCATCCATCGGATCAGATGTTAAAACTAAGTCCTTCCATCAGTTCAGATGGATGTTAAAGACTTCAAAAAGCGAAGGGTGTTTTTTCAGTGTCACAGCCAGGAATCCTCCAGATAAATTGGTCATTCATTTCAAGGATGTTTGTGGAATTCAGCTGTGTGCCAATTGGTTGCTGTATTTAGCTAGAAATATTCACTGCACTTAACAGTTATTACCTAGGATGCACTTTGAGGAATTTCAATGCTATATTGGACAGATCATTTAGCTCAGGAACAGGTAAAAAAAAATCTGTGTTCCATTCTGGGAAACCAAAACTAGTTAATCATCAATTAAGTTCAACAGATGCTTAATTCCTTCATCTCTCTAATTGATGCACAGATCAATATTTCACATGGAAATCATTTGTACTTATTTTCCCTTCTTTTCTTAAGCACTGAATGTTTACATTACAGTTGCAATCAGAGCAACGTTAATTACAAAGAATGAGTTTGGCAATGCCTACATTAAAGCAATTAATTCCCTGTTTGTCTGCAGATCAGTTTGGAAATGGCAAAAAAAAAAGGCAAGTGGCATGAGAAAGGTTGACTCCAGTACTAGCGCAGAATAAGACTGTACAAGCGGCTAAAGGTGGTAGCGGACAAAGAGCAAGGTAGAAATTGATAAAAGTTGGGTAGAGGAGTCAGTATTGCTGGTTTATCAGCAGGACAATACAATTTTGATCCATATAACATCAAGAGGCCATCACACAATGGTTTACACAGCTGGCTGAACCCTAGTGGCTAAACCCTCACTCACTAAAGCTGGAGCGATAGGGCAGGGAACCCGAAGCAGGCAAAGTGACCACTGAGCTTTGAGGTGGAATACTGGGTGTGATGCAAGTGTGAATGCAGGTCCCAGCAGCCCATGAGAGAGCCAGGGGCAGAGGTCAAAGGTAGAAAATTCCTGAACTGACGGAACAAAATAGATGCATATGTAATATCAATTGGGAATGTCATTCTTCATTTGAGAGTGCAAGCATAAACACACAATTATAACTGTGTATAATGCAAATAAATATATAATAATCCTTGCATTTGGTACAGCATCTTATCAAGCCATCTCAAAGCATTATGAGTTTAGTGACTGTATTCGTAGGTAAATCTATGACCCCATGGATTCTTTATACATCCATGAAAGAAACTAATTTGACAACAAATATGACACAACCCCCTTGTGAATGATGTGTAGGAGAAATAAAAGTCAAATGGCTCTTGCGCGGAGTTAAATGTTATCAATGAAATTAGTTTCTAAAATGTGTTTCATTGAAGTTATACCAAGTGCTTCCTTCGAAAATAAAATCTAATCATCACTTGTGTTAAAATTCACCAAAGTTCATAAATTTGATTGCGGTATAAAAAAAAGTGTTTTTTCTTTTACTAAATGTATCTTTAATGTGCAAATAAATGTTTACTCTTCAAAATGAGCTGCATACATTTCTTGTATCATTTGAATATCGTTGTTTTATGCGCAACATAAAATAGCAACTGAATCAGCAAACTCTGATCAATGCACATCGAAATTCATCTTGATGCTGTACCCAGCGAATCTCCCTGTTATAAGGTGCTTTACATAATAGTTTCTATTTTTATGACTTTGTACTTAGCTTTGAACCTTTATTTATTACCACAACCAACTGTAACTACTACAGTCTCCATTAACTGCCTTGGTACAATATATAGTATGAGTGCGAGCAAAGTAATTAACCAGTTCTGACGAAGGGTCGTGGACCCGAAACGTTGACTCTTATTTCCTTTCTCCATAGATGCTGCCTGACCTGCTGAATGTTCCAAGAGATTTCCATTTTTGTTAAATGTCTTGTTTGACCCTGAACTGCCTTTACACCCTACATCCATGGTCTCACTAACTTAGATTTCCCTCACTTCTGCAACACCGTCCGCTTCTACCGAGACCCTCATTCATCCCTAATCATGACAGGCTTGATTATTCCAATGGCCTGCTCATCAAATTCCACAGCCTCTTCTTACACGAGCTGCAGATCATCCAGAACTCTGGAAGCTGTGCCCTCTACCTCTTTACCACACCAGGCTCCATGAATCTAACATCTCCATCCCAACTCAGCTCCTCAGCAGATCGAATTCAAGATCCTCATCCTCACATTCAAATTGCTCCATAACCTTGCCTCATCCTACCTCTGTAATACTCAGAAACCCCAGCAACCCCAACCTGCTTTCCATTTATCGAATACTGGCCTGTGTCATCTCCCTTGCCTGATCCTTCCCACCATCAGTGACAAGCTTTCAGCCTTTCTGCCCCCAATCTTTGGGACCATTCAGAGCCCTCCACACCTCACTCCTCCATCTCCATTTCTAAAGACGGTCTTGCTGTACTTTTTCAATTGTACTTTTGGTCAACTTGACACACACACATTCACTGGAACCAGCTGTGTGATGCACTGAGTGTCAACGTCCCAGTGTAAAAGGCGCTATCCGACATGTTCAAACCCAGCACCAGGTTTAAGACAACGTTAATAATAATAATCCTTGCATTACATATAGAGCCTTATCACATCTTCTAAGTCACATCTCAAAGCACTTCTCAGAATATATTTGAAATTGAATTAACTGTATATTTTGTGGGTGAATAGCACAAGCCAATTGCACACAGCAGTGTCCAACAAACAGTCGTGGATTGAGTGACCAAATATTTTTTTTTAAGGGATTATTATCCTCAGAAAATCAATCTGCAAATTGAATAACCGCTGTGTTCCTACTTACTGCTAGGTAAAGAGAAACAAGCTTACAGAAAATGTCATAAAAAACAGACCCCAGCTATCTCTCAGCTCTTTGCTCACCGCAATTCTCTCATCTTGATCTTTGCATCACAAAACAATTGAGTGTAGCACACTTGATTTGTCAGCATTGAGGGAAATGCATTGGTAAGGTAACAAGTCTAATTGGACTAGCCTTTATTTTTCAAGCCAGAATTTTTGATTTCATGTTCAGTAGAATTGTCTGCTTCAATCACACTTGGATGCCATTTTATTAATTCATGTCAATGGAAAGAAAGGATGTGATTGGTTTTCTATCTAATCATATTTATCATGAAGTTATTACCAGATATTTTTTAAAAATCAGTCTTTTCATCCTTTGCAAATTAAGTGTAAACTCCAGCATTTGGTTACCAACTCAACGTTAGTCATTCAGAATGACACAGCTAAGCAATTTTACAAAACTATGAATAGTCGTATCCGAAGAAGTCAGGTACTCCTTGTATCTTTGTACTTTTTGTTGTGACCTATAAACAGATTTATTAAACACTCGGTGGAATATATTTAACACTGACTGTCTAAAAAATAATCGGGAATTTCACCTTAGAATTCTATATTAGATTTGCATGAATTGCCATCAGTGGAATGTTCTGGTCTGTGAAACTATCACATAGAAATAATACCAATCATCATTAGAACTTTATTTGTTCGCATCCAGTTACTCACCGAAAGTTACTGTAAACGTCCCTTACAGAAGATCATTATAAGTTAGTCACCAGTCCAATCAAGTCCAGAGTTTTTTAAAAAATTCAACCATTTCGTCCCTCTACTCTTTCTTAAATGCTGACAACATCAGCGTTCAAGGCTGCTCTCTTCACCTCTCGAAGCCCGTCAGGAATCTGGGCGACTCGTTTGACCCCGAACTGACCTTCCTCCCTCATATCTGCTCCATGACCAGTACAGCCTTCCACCATCTCCGTAACATTGCCAGACTCCGCCACCACCTCACCCTTCATCCACGCCTTCATTACATCCAGGCTGGACTACGGGAACTCTCTCCTCATCGCCCTCCCCAGCTCCTCCCTTCACAGGCTGCAGATCATTCAGAACTCTGCAGCTCGTGTTCTCTCCTGTACCAGGCTTCGCGACCACATCACTCCCACCCTCGCCCGTCTCCACTGGCTCCCCATCCTCCAGAAGATCCAATTCAAGATCCTCGTCCTCACTTTCAAGGCCATTCAGGGCCTTGCCCCCGCCTGTCTCTCTAACCTACTGTCTCCCTATCAGCCTGTGCCCGCACCCTCCGTCAGCAGCCTCAGGCCTGCTCCGCGTCCATCGCCCTAACCTCTCAACCATCAGCGGCCGGGCTTTCAGTCTCTGCTCCCACACTGTGGAACTCCACCCCGCAACAACAACAACAACTTCGATTTATATAGCGCCCTCCACGCCAGAAGGCGTCTCAGAGCTTCACAGTAGCGGGTCCCGGGACCGAGCCAGGAGCAGGGGCAGGAAGGTGACCAAAAGCTCGGTCGAAGAGAAAGGTCTTCAGCAGCCCCTCCGCAGCCCCTCCACCTCACTTCCTCCCTTTCCTTCTTCAAGACCTTCCTCTTCGATTGTGCCTTCTGCTCCCCTCCTAACTCTTCCCTCTCCTACTCTCCTTCCCCTTCCCCCTACCCTGACCCTTCCCCCTGTGCTCGGGTCCCGACCTGATTGTTCAGCGCCTTGGGACGTCCTCCCAACATGAGAGGCGCTCTATAAATTAAATTTTGTTCTTGTTGTTAAACATTCGCTTATAAAATGTTACAGTTGCAAGTAGCCCACGACTAATACAATTAGTGCAATGCTAACTTTGCCACATTTTGTCAATGAAATATATTTTGTTGAAAATATCTCATGTTGTTACTAAAGGGTCACTTTATCCTTAAGATACACAGTAAAACACCAGACACATACGACTGCATCAACATGCATTGCTACCAGAGAAGCATTTCTGTAGACTGTCTGCAAATGAATGTCACTGAAGAACAAAATGTTGGATCTGAACATAAATATATAGAAACCTTTGCATATAGATTGGCAAATTAATAACGCTGAAATTGAATCTGTGCTTTTAGTTCCTTAGACATTCATCTTGGGGAAGTCTATGATGCATTACACCCATTATATGCTGTATGTCTTAACCAGACCTGCATTCAAATAAAATTGGATTCTGGGTTTCAGATTTATTGCACCACGTTACTGATTTGCATGTGTTTAGAGATTGGCATAATTACCCATGATAATTTGAACTTTTAATACCCACAGAGTCAGCAAAATAGTATTCAATCCAAATCAGGAACCTACACAATATGCCAATAAGGTATGCAGTGGCTTCAGGCTGACTACTAGAAGTGTACAGTTTATGGTTCGGATTACATTCAGCCTGGCAGTTAATAAAATATGCTTCAGCATTCAGCTACACTGTTGTTTTGGTAAGCCAGAGGCACTTGGTCCGAAATGGATGTGAGGACTCGAGTATTCCTAAATATAGCTGCAACAGAAGAGACTAGGAGTTTCAAATACTGAGGTGAATATTAAAATCACTCGAGCGACAGAAAGTCATTGTTTTTTTCTACCAAATACAAGAACAGAAACAAGAAAATGAATTTTGGTTCATCAAACCTATTCCTTCTAATAAATCATGTATAATTTGCAATATCATGAACTTCTCGGTGAGTCAATGGACTACTCCCACAAATTAACCACTTAATGTGAAGTCTAGCATATAATTCATTGTGTCGCTTGAAGTCTAGGAGTGACAGATGTACTAGTTAAAATGCCATTTTTAACATGTTACAATATTTGCAAATTTAGTACCGTCAATACTGTATATTAATTTTAATTCAGATGATCATTAAATGCACATTACAGATATATGGCTTGTGATAATTTAAAGTAAGATGCAATGGTCGTGCCTGTGAATTCATTTTCAATGGTTTCATGCAAAGCATTACTTACAGTATAATAATCACTTTACTTTACATTGAATTCTGTCAACTGCGAGGAGAATCCTCCTTACCTGAAAGGTGCTATTTCAAATGCAAAGATTATCATCTATGAATATTGCCCTTATCAACTCACTACGTTACAAGATGTTTCATGCCATTCCCTGCATGCTTCACATGCAAAAGCAAGAAGTGACATCAGTTGAAATCGAAAACCCAGATGTTGGTCATTTTAACTTCCTTAGACAACACCACTCCCTGTGCAGTAACAAGGAAATCATGTTAGCGGTGACCTAATTATAAGATTCGGTAATTAGTGTTAAATAATATCTCATATTGTATTAGTGATTTTAAAAATATTATTCCTCCGCGTAACATATTAGGAATAATATTTTTGAACATATTTATTCATATATTTCTAAACTTTTTAAAAATAATGTATTTGTTGTTTACAAAAAAAAGGGTGAGCATTAATCACTGGGGGGGGGGGGGGGGGGTTCTTTGTTGTTGTTGTTGTTTGTTTTTAAGCTGCATTGGTTTTTATTCTCCATTTAGCAGTTCATTGTTACAATTGCGGAAACATACCTAAGGCTTTTATACATACAGAAGATAGACTTGACACAGCTCCATCCGCGTCAGGAGGTCACAATTGTGGAAACACACATAAGGCCTTTATACAGTATATAGATATTTGAGATATATGATCAATGGCATGTGATGGAGCTGGTGTGACTAGTTTTGCAGAAGAAACAAAAGACAGTTTATAAACAACAAACTGTTTTCAGTCCATGTCAGTAATTTTCTCATGGAAAAATGGTCTGCAGCTGGAGAGAAACCTGTGTTTTTTTTTTAACAAAGACAATAGCTAAAAGGTCATCTAATAAACATTATAAACTGAGATCGATTTGGAAGAGAATCAGAAAAAAGAATTGAAGGAGAGGGTTCAAATTGGATGTGCTATAATACCTGGATACTTTCGAGTGATTGAATTGAATATAACAATAACAAAATTGCATTTGTATAGTGCCTTTCACGTCAGGAGGACGTCCCAAGGTGCCGGACAGACAGTACTTTGGACCTGAGCTGGGGTAGGGATTGGGGAAGGTGGAGGCCTGGGGTTTGAGTAGAAGGAGGTTGATCAATAGCACAGTCGAAGAGGAGGGCCTTGAGGTGAGATTTGAAGGAGGCAAGAGACGCAGTGAGACGGAGGGAATACGGGATGGAGTTCTAGTGGACGGGGGTAGAATGTCTGAAGGTCCACCCACCAATGGTACTTGGATATTTTTGGATGACTGAGCATATAGTAATACCTGGACACTTTCGGGTGATCGAACTGAGAAACGTACAATAGTTGGATACCTTTGGATGGACATATATATTTGGATTTAAGGACACATTAAAATGGACATTAAATTAGACATTGCTACTCTATTTCTTCTGCAGCATTTGATTAAGTCAACTTAAATCATTGTGAATTATGCGTCGATACATAAGCATTATTCTCATGTCTTCTTTTAATTACTTATAGATGTTTATTAATTCAGATTAGTAATAGTTACACTTTTGTACAACATTTGTGACAGCCATTACTTCACTGAAGACTCACAAATTTAACTTAACCCTTATATAAAGACCAGCAAATCAGCCATTTTATTGTTGGTGCAGGAACCAGATAGCTGCATTATCAACTTCTATTGCACCTTCAAAACACTGTGTTATAACAAGGCTTCACTGTATTTCTGCCACCGTCTACAAAGCGGTTTTTTAAAACTCAATGAGGCCTGAAAGGACATGCTACAACTTGTCCTGGAAGGCTTGTCCTGCGACCATTGGTTTTCAATGGTTTGCACAAGCATTGGCTGGAAAACGTATGTCATCGTAGGAGATTATAATTTTAGTCAATAATGTACTTTAATATCTACTTTAAAATCTATACAAGAGATAGAAGAATGAGCAACACCGCCTGCCATGTTAGAACAACAGCAACATGGTTGCCTTGGGTTCACTGTGACCTTACCCAATATCTAAATATCATGGGCAGAATCTTTTTTAAAAACTGAAATTGAACCTAAATGACAGTAACACTGAAAAAAGTGGACAGATGAAAAGGAAAAGATAACTGAACATAAAATAAAGGCGCAGTAGAGTGACTGAATGATATCTGCCTACATCAATCTTAGTGATGTGAAAGGCGCTATACAAGTGTAATTTTGTTCTTGATATTCCTTAGCAGGGTGAACCCTGGGACAAAACGTTCCTTAATGCAGCATGAGTTACCGTGTCACTAGTATCCAAAAGTCACACAAACAACTGGTGTGGAAAATCAAACTGTCAAACTTGTGGATTCACTGTAACCGACAAAGCCATCTCAGAGCACTACTTCATCTCCTTTAACATCTCCATCTCTCTCTCTGCCACCCAAGCAATGTACATATCCTACCGTCTCTGGAAAAAAATCTTCCCCCTCTCCCTCTCTGCTGCCCTGGAGTCATCTGAATGCCTCATCACTGCTCAGAAACAACAATTGTGGCTTATAACTACGACCTTGTTGTGTGCAAAATGTCCACAATTCCAGTTGAATATCAATTTTGCAGTGGTACGGGCATCAACATAAGGTACAGACAAAGGTGGCATAGAATTAGTGGGGGTGGAGTCACACATTTCAAACCAATCAAGAACTATGCGTGTCAGGCTGCATCTATGGAGAAATAACAACAACTTTCACATCAGGAGGACGGCTGGGGGACACGGAGCAAGCTGGAGCCCGCTGAGTGGAGGAAGGGGGCAGGTTGCTAAGGGGTCAGGAGATCGAAAAGGTAGGGTGGGGAGAGGCCATGTTGGGCTTTGAAGGTGAGGTCCAGGATCTTGAATTGAATCCTCTGGGTGATGGCGAGCCAATGGAATTGCATGAGAATGGGGAGATAGGGTCACAGAGATTCGAATGGTAGAGGACACGAGCTGCAGAGTTCTTGACGATCTGCAGCCAATGGAGGGAGTAATTGGGAAGGCCGACAACAGGGCATCGGCGTAGTTGAGCCAGGATGGGCTGAAGGCACGAATGAGAGTTTCAGCGGCCTGAGGGGTGAGGTAGTGGTGGAGTCAGGCAATGTTGCGAAGGTGAGGGAAGGCAGAGCGGGTCATGGCTTGGATGTGGGGGAGGAAAGACAGTTGAGGATCGAACAAGACGCTCCACAGAATACAGTAAAATCTCAAGAATCTGTTACGGTCGGGCCCACTCACCTCCCGGATTTCGGAGTTTGCCGGTGTTTAGAACCTAACCTAGAAATGGTTGGGGAAGCCCTGCCCCATACACCACGTGAGGTGTAAACACAGCCCTGAAGCCAAACACTGGCCGAGCTCCACCCACAGCGCCAGGTGACAGAGCGGCCACATAGGGAATGCAAGCAACTGTTCTGAATTTCGGGGAAATTTGCCAACATTGGAATAAATCTAATACTGTTTGTGTTTTGAAATCTTGCTGTTTTTAGGGAGTTGCCAACTTTCGGAATGTTGGATTATCGAGGCTTTACGGTAATATTAATTTACCCCGCGCAAAATATTACTTTACAATTCTGCTACAAGTAATTGAGGGTCAACGCATCTTACGGGAGGAAATCAGCAACTCCGTTGGACTTTTTCAAAAAATGACAGAAATACTGGACAAGTGCAACACAATTGCAAAAGTGATGTGTACCAAACATCCCAGCAGTTCACAAAATGTAATCGTCTATGACATACAATAAATACATTATGTGCAATCCTCAACCTCTAAAAGGTTAAAAACTGTTGGAAAGCACATTTTCTTTGGGCTGAATGACTTGTTTGTGCTGTAACATTTTATGTAACTTGAATTTGTGAGCATCGGCTATTGGACTGGTCTGTGCAGATAACTACAAGGATTTATAAAGAACGTACAGTACAGAAACAAGCTGTTTGACCCAACCAGTCCATGGTAGAAATGAAGTGTATAGTAATATTTATACTCCACACAAATCTCCACCAACTCCACCTCCCTCCCAGACCCTTCGTTCCTCCTCTTCCTCACGTGAAAATCTAGTTTCCTCTTGAATACATCCACACTAATAGATTCAACCAGCATTTCAGGCAGCAAGTTCAGGCAGCAATAACACTACCCTCTCCATGAAGTATTTTATCCTAAATTCTCTTTTAGATCTTTATATTTAAGACAAATATCATAATCCCACAATGTGATTTAAAGACACTCCAGATGAGGGGGATGTACACCCTTCTTTTTCAGTATGCTATTAAACACCCTGTAATTTATTTAAAACTACTCATGAGCGTAGAGTACTATTTCTTCATCTTCAGACTCACAAAAAGGTAATTTCTCTAGTTTAAAAAAAGATACTTATGGTCTACCAGGGAGAGTTAAATATTGTTACATTTCAAAGAAAACAAATTATCAATGAATCTTGAGTTACAGTTCAAAGTATATACTATACTTGGGGTTTTAAAACAAAATAGAAACCATATTTTTCTAAGGATGACAAGATAGAAATGTTTTATACATCCAATTTTAAGTTCAACAGTATTTTCAACAGCTTTATGCAATAAAAAACACATAAATTAATAAACCTTTATAGTCATAGTCATTTACCATATGTTTCGACCAAACCCAGATGGGGATAAAATGGATTAGAATTCTATTGAGTAATGAAATACACAAATGGAAATGCTTTAGATAGAACTTTATATTATTTTTAAAAACATTTAAAAAATTAAACAAGGCGACAAGGCTCAAAGTGCAGAATTTAAACCAGGCTGATAATGTGAGAATATGGAATCAATATCAATTTACAACAAAGACAATATTAATATTGTCACAACAAAGAAGCTGACATGCTATTTTAAGTATTTACAAATACACAAATAGTAATAATATGAACTTTGAGTTGATATTTCTAAAGTGCATTTTTTGAAAGAGGCTATTATAAAACAGAAAACCACAAACCAAATGGTTTCCTATATTGGCAACTTGGTGATTCTGCTGGATTTTTTATTGTATTTCTAGTGACATATGTTGCTACTGTACATATAAACGATGCACTTGAAAAGTCTGTTTCAACACAATTCCAGAAAATGGCTAAAACTTTAGAGTTATGTTCAGATACCGGTACTTAAGATCCATTAAAGACTGTTTTTTGAATCCACAAAACTCTGGGTATTTTGTTTCTTTTCTCTCGGGAGTGGAAAGTTGGTTCAATAAATCAGCAGTAAATGGTGGGTGGGTGGGTGGGGGGGGGGGGGGAATTTAACAAAAATCAGAGTAACTTCAGTTAATAAACATCCAGATTTATATTGGCACATCAGAAATAAAAAAAAATCTAAATGCCAATCAAACAGTTGCTTTAGTGATGGATACAATTATTGGTAGAGTAGAAAGCTGATTTTCCACACCAGTTTTTAATGAAGCAAACAGGGCTGATAATTGAATACAGGGAAACTAACTCTGATAATACTTGAAATAGCTCAAATAACTCAGCAGAGTTGCCAAGTTATCCAAAGTGTCATTGCTATTAGCCATACTGTACACAGGCTCCTCTGTTACAGTGCTTTATTTTATAATTAACACGGTCCCTAAAACATAAACTTCATGCAATGCGCATATATACTGCATTAGACAATGAAGACACAGATTTTTTTTAAATGGCATTAGATATTTAAATGAATATAAAATTAGATATTGTTAATTCCCAAACAAACGCGCATGTGGGTACTTGAATCGGCACAGGAAAGAAATTTCTGAATCTCCTTAAGTTTTTGTATTCAACATGCTCGAATAGGTCTTTAAAACATTTAGCTAATGTAAGAAATTGAATAAGAGAGATGCACATTAACTGAGAGAAATGACTGTTACAGTAATTGGTAGATGTTAACTACAGGGATACATATACTGCAAGCAAGCTGAGAACACAATCAATAGCAAAATTAACCACTGGCACAAAATAATCTTATCATTAAGTGTAATCCTGGGCACTTTATACTTTGTTGCAACTGCAGATTTGACTAGTTATCAGAGGTATTTTACACGGGAACACTGTCTTAAAAGTCTTAAAACCTTCCATTTTTGATATAGCGCTGACAGGTTATGAGATATACAGGGCATCTAATTATCAGAGAATCCTAATTAATATTTCTTATGGGAGCCAATATAAACTACTAGATTCACATTGTATTTAGCCCAGTAGCAATTTGTATTTTGTGTAATAGAGTGAAACTGATAACTTGCTCCTGGGATAAGTCGTCAACCCCAAATATCTTGCCAACTCCACCCCCACCCCCCCACCGCTCGGGTCCCAAACACTGTTCAGCGCTTTGGGACGTCCTCCCGACATGAAAGGCGCTATATAGTGCAACTTTGTTGTTGTTGTTGTTGCCAATCACTCAATATCCCAGCTATTTCCCATAAGAAATATTAATTAGGATTCTCTGATTTATTACCAATTGACTTTCAACAAAAAGTAGGTATTTTTCAATGGAAATCAGTAAATAACGGCTATTAATCTTTTTAATACATACTGCACAGTGATTTAGAAAATGAGGACTTGTACTCCACATAGTGGAAACATGGTAATATGCAACTTCTGAACAGGGAAAGAAATGACATTGGGCAAGTCAAAAATCATTTGAAACCTCACGGGCTCATATGCCTTCTCTTTTTTAATACAGGTTTAATACAGTAAACTCCTGATAACCCAAGGAAAAGGGGCTCAGTGACAAGTTTTCCAGAGTGGGGAATCAGTAAGTATTGTAAGTAAGTATTGTTATATATATTATATATGTATATCTATACATACATAGTCAGGTATATACATCAAAAGTATACTGTATATATATATATACCTGACTATATATACTATATATATATATATATATATATATATATAAATAATTAAAGCAGCCAGGCTGATCACTTCAATGATAGTTACAAGTTAAGTCTTCTTGCAATCTCACCATAGACTGACGAAGAAACTGCCCGCCTGCTTTAACCCAGCAGTAATTCATTCTCCAACCACTTTACCATACTGCAACAGTCATAATCCACAGCTCATTGTAAATACTGCAGGAATTCAGCCATTGATTCAAAAAAACTGAAATAACTTGTTTAACATTACAGTTTTGCAAAATTTATGAAATGTCCAAGAGTAAAAACATAATGCCCACCTAGAGTCTCTACAGAAATTAACAAATAGTTGAACATAAACGGAAAATACTGCAGATACTGGAAATCTGAAACAAAAACAGAAATCTTTGGGAGCACGCAGCAGGTCAAGCAGCATCCATGGAGAAAGGAAAGTCTCCTCATTTAAGAAAGGACATACTTGCCTTAGCGTAGATTCACTAGGTTGGTTCCTGGGATGAGGGGGTTGAGCTATGAGGATAGGTTGAGTAATCTAGGTCTGTATTCTCTAGAATATAGAAGTATTAGAGGTGACTTTATAGAAACCTATAAGATTATTAAAGGCCATGACGGAGTAGACAGTGGGAGATAAATTCAGTCTTTTCACACTTAGTTGAGGAAAATCTTCTTCACTCAGAGGGTAGTGAATTTATGGAATTCTCTACCCCCAAAGGTTGAGGATGCTCAGTCGCTGAACATATTCAAGACTGAAATTGACAGATTTCTTATGGACAATGGGATTAAGGGATATGGGGATAAGGCAGGTACGTGGAGTTAGATTACAACAACAACAACAACAAAATTGCAGTTATAGAGCGCCTTTCACGTTGGGAGGACATCCCAAGGCGCTGAACAGTCAGGTTGGGAACCGAGCAAGGGAGTAGGCAGGGCAGGGGGCAAGGGCAGGCGGGAGAGAGTTAGAATTGGGAGGGAGAGAGTTGGGAGGGCAGCAGAAGGCACGGTCGAAGAGGAGGATCTTGAGACTGGCCTTGAAGGAGGCGAGGGAGGTAGCGAGGCGATTAGAAGATCAGCCATGATCTTATTGAATGTCGGGGCAGGCTCGAGGGGCCGAATGGCCTACTCCTGCTCCTAATTCTTATGTTTTTATAAAGTGAGTCAATGTATCAGTTCCATGACCCTTGTGTTTTAGTAGATGAACGTATTCTGCTAAAGGCAAACACTTTGATGCGATTGTACAAACCAATAGCAAATCTCAGAAGGAAAACATCACTAGATTTCTAACAATAGACCTAAACAGAGTCTGCACATGTCCAGCATTTAAAAAGCATTAATGCAGCTGCATTGTCCACACACGGCAGTTTACCAATAACTGTAACACCATGCTACAGTGCAAAAGCAAAAACATTCCCTAGTCATTTTGGCTTTTTGCCAAGCGTGATGATAAACACTTGTTATCAAGCTACAAGAACTTCACTCTAACAACTGGCACAAGTCATGATGAGTTTACACGTAGCCCTGATTACAGATAACCACAGAATGACTTTGGGGATAAGCACCTGAATGCAGAAAATGGGCTTCTAAGAATTGTACACAAGAAATCAAAAGGCTGTAATGTATAAATGATGCTTGGGGAATAAGCTGCGACGTCATCATTTAATATTGCCCTAAACCAGGATTGCCTGTTATAAGTTCCTGTTATATGTTATATGTCATAGGTTATATGTCCTGTTATATGTTATATAGGTTAAAGCCGCTCCTCACTTGTACTTGTGTCAAGTCAGAGATTCTTGGTTATTTGATCTACAGAATGGCTTGTTTCATATGTGACAAGTCAGGAATGTTGATTTCATATTCAAATTTCACCTTTATTCTAAATAGCTAATCAAGTACTTTCCAGTGGTTTTCTATACTACTTTTGCTTCTTTGCAGAGATGTGAAGACCCTGAACCTGTCAATAGCAACCAGTTTAATAAGTTATTCATGTCCATCAGTAGACAGAGATCTGATATAGAACATATCTTGTGATGTGCTCTATTGGCACCTTCTGTATTGGTCTTCAATAATAAATACTGAATCAATGTTTAGGGAGTCTGGAAACTTTGGCTCATTTCCTATCTGTAAATGGCTAATTGCAGGAATGATTTTATGTTGCTACGAGACCTTCAATTCCAAGAGTTCCTCGAGTGTTTAATTTGTCATGTAAGAGTTAAAAAGCAAGCCTTCAAAGCAACCAGGTTTTTGAAAACTGCTGTTTGAACAGGATGGGAGTTCTCTGGGTTTTTTTCTCTCTCCCCCCATTCCAGGTCAATGGGGGAGAATTCTGTCCCTCATGTCAGTCCGTACTTAAGGGAAAGGAATTTCAAACAGGAAGATGACAAGGATTGATTTTGGAATGCTCTGAAAAGAACTATTGTCAATGAACTCAGACTCACACTGAATCAAGAGATCTTACTGACGGTGTCCAAGTCATTATGAACTTGCTCATTGTGTTTAGATTGTGAAGTAATAACTGCAACTTGTGTCTTATTTTGCTATATAAATGTAGATTGTTGTTGATTGTGCTCAGGATCACTAGCTTTTTGAAATGACAATAACATTACAATGTTCTAAAATAATAATTCACTCACTGACTGAACCAGAGAATGATGCTACTTGCCATTAATTTGTAAACAAAACAAAACTATTTTTGCTGAATAAAACGTTATGAATCTTTACTGTTATTGAAACAGCAGAATTAATTTTAAAGAACTACTCCTGAAGCCCACATTTTACATCATTTATTTCTAAAATGCTTCCAAAGTTCAACCAAATTGATTCTTTGACATCTTTAAATCTAAAATATACCGAGCTGGGCATTATCTCCTGGAAATGCAGAGCTTCTCTCAGCATGGACGGGCTCAGGTTAAAATACCATTCCACAAAGTTCCCGATAATAAGCCACGCAGAGGCCACAGCGCCTCCCAGTAATGGATGGAAGAGAAGTCCAAGGAAATGTCACACATTAGCAGGTATAATAGAGGACTCATCTTGTATTTCACAAATTCATTTGCAAAAAAATGAGCTAACGGTTCAGCACAACGGATGACCTACCTAGAAGAACAAATCCATCTGCCTCCCTCTCAGATGTTGAGTTTTTCTTGGGTGACTCTGTGGTCTTTCGAAATCCCAGGAAACTTAGCATTTCACTTTCCAAGGCTGAAAGACAAAAACCTAAATGCTGAAACCATACAATTAAAATCTAACACAAATCGAACATGCACTTGGGAATACTAAACAATATATAGTTTTACAATACAGTAATTGTGCAGATATTCTGACTCTTACATGAAAGTAGATCAACCAGAGGTTAAGATAAGCGCTCAATCTCTTTTCTGTCATTTACGAGTCTGACAAACATGGAAACTTTCACACTGCTTAGGAATCACAATTTCTAACTGCCAAAAAATCACAGAAGCCGAGTTTCTATTTGCCCTTAGCACACTGACTTTTCACCTCTGGGAATGGTGTTTGAAATCAACCAAGACTAGGGTGAAAGTCTCCTCTGTCTGTGGACTGTAAAAGCTCCTGTGTGAAATGAATCCAGGATTCTCAACTGAATTCCTTGTGGGCTCACAACACAAAACTGCCGTTAATTCAGCACTCAATTTGCATCTCGCTCAGAGAGGCCACAGGAAGGCTGGTGTGGGAAAATTACAGAGATATGAGACATTCTCCTCAGCTTGAGGTGTAGGAACATTGTCGGAGCAGAATAAAAGGCCTACTTTACACTGTGTGTTCGACCTCAACTATTCTTACATGCAGACATTGGGTACCCAAATGGCAAACATGTTTTGCCAGGACTAAACCCCTCACCACTATCAAGGACAAAAATCAAGAAAAACATCCAAAGAAGACCTCAACATAAAACCATTAGTAACTGTCTCATTATTTGTGAAACTGCTGGCGTTTAACACAGGATTGAAGATCTCCACCAGGAAGGCCCATTGAGGAGGCAGACAGGCTGGTAATTGTTTTTAAATCCTTAGATTATCGTAGACACACATGGCTCTATTACTCCAGGCATGTTGCCTCGAGACATTTCAAACCAAGGGAATTTACCCACTCACAGGAACATTTATAATCCTTACGTTTGATATAGTACCTTATCACGTCTTTGAGATGTCTCAAAGCACTTCGCAGAATGCACTGTGAATTGATTGTATATTTTGTGGGCAAAATGCAGCAGCCAATCGCGCACAACAGTGTCCCACAAACAGTCGTGGATTGAGTGAACAAATTAATATTTTTTTTAAAGGATTATTATCCCGCAAAAGCGATCCGCCGGTTGACCAACCACTGACTGTTGGGTAAGCAGAGGTATGTGGAGTGAGAAAACTTGCCAACCGATTCCGCCTACCCGGGAATCAAACCAGAGTCCGCTTGATTGCGAGGCGAGTGCTCTAACCAATACGCTGCAGAACTCCAATATTTTTATGTATATTATACACACGTACATGCACACTGAGACACAGGGTCCAATGTGTATATAACAATTTCTAACAAGATTTGTAAATAAGGAATCCAAATGTACATCAGGCTGAGCTGTGGAATCACATGGATAAGATCTACTTCTATTCAGGCATTTCGGTGGGTGGGCCAGAGTAACATGTATGATGTAGTTCTATTTACTGAAACTCCTGCTGACAATTTAGCTATGTACATGGCAATTTAAATGTGTTATGTCAATCATTTGAATACAGTACAGTATTCAATTGAAATATAGCAGTCATCTAAACTGATACTCCTCAGAATAATCAAACAAAACGAGTACTGTATACATTTTCTGAGGGACCATACAGTACATGACGAAGATTTATATTAAGCCACAATTCCCACAGACTAATAATTAATATTACTCTTTTCAAAAGTACTTGCTCTTTTCAGATGCCTCTTCTCTCTTCATATGTAAATGCGTGTCACTTAAATACTAGCAACTCAGACGTGCAATCTGAAAACCAATCATTGGCTTCTTTAGTTACATTTTAATATAAATATAATTATTAGTAGTAATTGCTGCAAGCTTGAATCAAGTGTGGAATATTAAAAAAGTGTTTTCTACATATACATTTCAAATGTCAGTTCTAATGATTTTGTGGCTCAGTACAAATCTAGGTTCAACAACATCTGGACTACTCAGCCGCTCTTGAATATTATGGTCTGAGCAATTTGTTCAGAGTTTGCACATTTCAGATCTCACGTTATGAATCCTAAACTCATAATGCAGCACCATAGCCATCACCCCAACCTGTACAGCATTTTATTATAATAATAATCCCTGCATTTGATATTGCAACCTATCACGTCTTTGAGACATCTTAAATTACTTCAGAACCTGCGGTGATTAAATTGACTGCATATTTTGTGGGTTAAATGCAGTAGCCAATTGCACACGTCAGTTTCCCACAAACAGTTGTGGATTGCGTGATCAAATTATTATTATTTCTTTATTTATTTATGGAAGGGATTTATTACACCCAGTAAAGTGTTTCACCAATTGACTAATGACTGAGTTCCTACTTACTGCTAGATAAACAGAGACATATGGAGTAAAGAAACCTGCCTAACTTTTCATTATGCCTGGAAGTACGTTTTGTTTTTAAATTGGACGTAAAAGCACAGAAATATTTTTATTTTCAAAATAAGCTTCCGGCCCCACATCCTTGATTTACAACTTAATACCGATTTATTACACTGCTCATAAGATACATGAGGCGGTGAGTCACAAGATTCATATTAGTAATACTGAACTGAAATCAAGCAAACCAAAACAACACTGGTTTTCCTTCCCTTTTTAAAAAAAAACACAATTCCATTTATATAGCACCTTTCACATGGGGAGGACGTTCCAAGGCACTGGACAGTCTATGTTTCACACCTGAGTTCCCAGGCCTCCCTCTGCCTCCTCGTCCTCCTTGACCTGTCTGCTGCGTTCAACACAGTCGATCACACCATCCTCCTCCAACGTCTTTCCTCCCACCTCAACCTTCAAGGCACAGTCCTTGACTGGTTCCATTCCTACCTGACCCACCGTTTACACTTTGTATCTTCCAACGGTTTCTCCTCTAACCCCCGCAGTTTCTCACGGCGTCCCTCAGGGCTCTGTCCTCGGCCCCCTCCTTTTCACCATTTAAACGCTCCCTCTGGGCGATGTCATCCGCAAACATGGGGTAAATTTCCACATGTATGTGGACAACAGCCGGCTGTACCTTTCTGCCTCATCCCTCAACCCCCACCATCGATGTTCTGACAGCATGTCTGTCCGACATCGAGTCCTGGACGAGGGACAACTTCCTCCAATTGAACGTGAGTAAGACCGAGGCCCTCCTGATCGGCTGAAGCCAGCGCCTCCGCACATCGGGCGCTGCCAGCCTCAACATCCAAGGCTGTACTCTCCACCTCACAAAGCCAGTCAGGAACCTCAGCATCACGTTCGACCAAAAACTCTTCCTCCCCCACATCCGCGCCTTGACCGGCACCGCTTACTTCCACCTGCGCAACATTGCCAGGCTCCGCAACTATCTCACCCCCCACGCTGCCGAAACACTCGTGCACGCGTACATCACCTCACGTCTGGACTACGGAAACTCTCTCCTCATCGGCCTCCCCAGCTCCTCCATTCACAGGCTGCAGGTCATTCAAAACTCTGCCTTGCCCCGCCTTATCTATCCGATCTACTCTCCCCCTACACGCCCACCCGGACCCTCCGTTCAGCAGGACTTGGCCTGCTCCAAGCCCCCCGCCCGAACCGCCCCACCATCGGAGGCCGGGCCTTCAGTTTCTCCGCTCCCACCCTATGGAATGCCATCCCCAAATCCCTCCGTCTCGTTTCTTCCCTTTCCTCTTTCAAGGCCGGTTTGAAGATTTTCCTCTTCGACCGTGCCTTTTGTTCCCCCCCGAATTCTTCGACCTCCCCTATGTGTTTCACCCCTTCCTGAACACTCCCCTCCCAGCTCGGATCACATGCCTCCTGTGCAGCGCCTTGGGACGTCCTCCCGACGTGAAAGGCGCTTTATAAGTGTAATTTGTTGTTGTTGTTGTTGAGTTGGGTCAGGATTGGGGAGGGTGGAGGGAGAGGATGGGATTTGGGGTGACCGATGGGACCGTCAAAGAAGAGGGTCTTTGAGCGGGACTTGAAGGAGGCCAGGGAATGGGGTGAGGCTGAGGGACTGCTGGATAGACTTCCAGAGGTTAGGGGCAGAGTGGCTGAAGGTTCGCCCACCAACGGTGGGGCAGGAGGCTCCGACATAGAGCAGGCCAGAGCCCGCTGAGTGGCGGGTGCGGGCAGGTTGGTGGGGGTTAGGAGGTTGCACAGGTAGGGTGGGGCAAGGTCATGGAGAGCTTTGAAGGTGAGGACCAGGGTCTTGAATTGAATCCTCTGGGTGATGGGAATCAAAGGAGTCGGGCGAGAATAGGGGAGATGGGGTCACAGAGCTTGGACCTGTAAAGGACACTGACCACAGAATTCTGGATGATCTGCAGCCTATGGAGGAAGGAGTTGGGAAAGATGACAAGCAGGGAATTGGTGTAATCGAGCCTGGATGTAATGAAGGCAAAGTCAAACTTGTGCATGCCACAAAATATAACAGGACATGTCTTGGGGGTACAATACAATACCAAATTACATTTGTATAGTGTCTTTCACGTCAGGAAGGCAACCCAAGTTGCTGGCCTGTCAGGGATTTGGACACGTGCGGTGGAAGTGGACACGTTGATAAGGGATTATAATAATATAATAATAATAATCCTTGCATTTGATATAGCGCTTTTCACATCTTATCGACGTCCCAAAGCGCTTCACAGAATATACTGTAAAGTGAATTGACTGTATATATTTGTGGGCAAAACGCGGCAGCCAATTGCGCACAGCAGTGTCCCACACACAGCCGTGGATTGAAATGATTGATTTTATTATTGTGGGTTTTTTGGAGGATTATCAGGCGTGTGGAGTAAGGAAACTTGCCCAAGGTTTGGCCCTGACCTGCCTGGATTCGAACACGGGTCTTAGCAAGGTTAGCAGGTCACCAAGGTGGGAAGGAATGAGTTGGAAATCAACTAAATCTACAATGTTTACAATGATGTGACCCGGACAAACCAGTACAGTGAAACTCACACAAGTCTTATCTTTACAAAATTTGAAATCCAAAGTCATACTGTCCCCTTCGGACGTCCTCCCGACGTGACAGTTTCCTATCAAACCCAGTTAAGGTTTATTTGGACTTCTCATATTAAGAAAAGATCTTCACAGAGGAGGGAAAACAACACATTTTGTGGGTTTAGATTTAAAACAGTTAAATATAAGGCAGCCCCCAAAGCTGGTTATTGACAACAACAACAACATTACACTTGCATAGAGAGCGTCAGGAGGACACCCCAAGGCCTGGCAAACAGGACCTCCCAACGTGGACAGGTTAGTGTCAGCGATGGGCCTGGGAGCCATGTCTGACAGTAACTGCCTCAGCCCCGCACCCTCCCCACCATCCCTCCCTCAGCCCCGCACCCTCCCCACCCTCCCTCCCTCAGCCCCGCACCCTCCCCACCCTCCCTCCCTCAGCCCCGCACCCTCCCCACCCTCCCTCCCTCAGCCCTGCACCCTCCCCACCCTCCCTCATCCCCGCACCCTCCCCCTCCCTCCCTCAGCCCCGCACCCTCCCCCTCCCTCCCTCAGCCCCGCACCCTCCCCACCCTCCCTCTCCCTCCCTCAGCCCCGCACCCTCCCCCTCCCTCCCTCATCCCCGCACCCTCCCCCTCCCTCCCTCAGCCACACACCCTCCCTCCCTCAGCCCCGCACCCTCCCCCTCCCCACCCTCCCCCTCCCTCCCTCATCCCCGCACCCTCCCCCACCCTCCATCAGCCCCGCACCCTCCCCCACCCTCCCTCAGCCCCACCCCCTCCCCCCCCGCCCCCTCCCCCAGCCCCACCCCCTCCCTCCCTCCCTCAGCCCCGCACCCTCCCCCTCCCTCCCTCAGCCCCGCACCCTCCCCCTCCCTCCCTCCCTCAGCCCCGCACCCTCCCCCTCCCCACCCTCCCTCAGCCCCCTCCCCCAGCCCCGCACCCTCCCCCAGCCCCGCACCCTCCCCCAGCCCCGCACCCTCCCTCAGCCCCGCACCCTCCCCCTCCCCACCCTCCCTCAGCCCCCTCCCCCAGCCCCGCACCCTCCCTCAGCCCCGCACCCTCCCCCTCCCCACCCTCCCTCAGCCCCCTCCCCCAGCCCCGCACCCTCCCCCAGCCCCGCACCCTCCCCCAGCCCCGCACCCTCCCTCAGCCCCGCACCCTCCCCCTCCCCACCCTCCCTCAGCCCCCTCCCCCAGCCCCGCACCCTCCCCCTCCCCACCCTCCCCCAGCCCCGCACCCTCCCCCTCCCCACCCTCCCTCAGCCCCCTCCCTCAGCCCCGCACCCTCCCCCAGCCCCGCACCCTCCCTCAGCCCCGCACCCTCCCCCTCCCCACCCTCCCTCAGCCCCCTCCCCCAGCCCCGCACCCTCCCCCTCCCCACCCTCCCCCTCCCCACCCTCCCTCAGCCCCCTCCCTCAGCCCCGCCCCCTCCCTCAGCCCCGCACCCTCCCCCTCCCTCAGCCCCGCACCCTCCCCCTCCCTCCCTCAGCTCCGCACCCTCCCCCTCCCTCCCTCATCCCGCACCCTCCCCCTCCCTCCCTCAGCTCCGCACCCTCCCCCTCCCTCCCTCCCTCCCTCCCTCAGCCCCGCACCCTCCCCCTCCCTCCCTCATCCCGCACCCTCCCCCTCCCTCCCTCAGCTCCGCACCCTCCCCCTCCCTCCCTCCCTCAGCCCCGCACCCTCCCCCTCCCTCCCTCCCTCCCTCCCTCCCTCAGCCCCGCACCCTCCCCCTCCCTCCCTCCCTCCCTCCCTCCCTCCCTCAGCCCCGCACCCTCCCCCTCCCTCCCTCCCTCCCTCCCTCCCTCAGCCCCGCACCCTCCCCCTCCCTCCCTCCCTCCCTCCCTCCCTCAGCCCCGCACCCTCCCCCTCCCTCCCTCCCTCCCTCCCTCCCTCAGCCCCGCACCCTCCCCCTCCCTCCCTCCCTCCCTCCCTCCCTCAGCCCCGCACCCTCCCCCTCCCTCCCTCCCTCCCTCCCTCCCTCAGCCCCGCACCCTCCCCCTCCCTCCCTCCCTCCCTCCCTCAGCCCCGCACCCTCTCCCTCCCTCAGCTCCCCTCCCCCCCAGCAGGGGCAGTAGCCGGCCTTGCCCACCTGGCCTGGAGTTTGTTGTTGTTGTTGTTGATGATGGTGGCGGTGGCTCCCCTTGTATATCGTTGTTGGTGTCCGCCCGGGGCCTTGTGGGGGGTGAGGGGGCGGGGCCTCGGCCCAGCAGCCAATCAGTGAGAGTGTAGAGCAGGTCTGCCCGCCTACAGCCCGCCATCAGCCAATCAGTGAGTGTGTAGAGCATGTCTGCCCGCCCACAGCCCGCCAGCAGCCAATCAGTGAGAGCGTAGAGCAGATCTGCCCCGCCCACAGCCCGCCAGCAGCCAATCAATGAGAGTGTAGAGCAGGTCTGCCCGCCATCAGCCAATCAGTGAGAGCCTAGAGCAGGTCTGCCCGTCCACAGCCCGCCAGCAGTGAGCGGAATCCCCGGAACGGTCCCGCAGAGGTGAGCCATGCCGGGGGGGAAGGCAATAGTGTGACACAGCCAATCAGTGAGAGTGAAGAGCAGATCTGCCCCGCCCACAGCCCGCAGGCAGCCAATCGGTTTGGAGGAGGATGGGGGAGGGGGTTGTGTGACGGACGGTCCCGGGGGGAACCGGAAGTGCTGCCAGTTTCCCGCCAGTGCGGTTGGCGGGCGGCAGAGAGAGTGTCGGGAGGGAGGCGGCGTGAGGACAATGGCTGAGCTGCTGACGGTCCCTCGCCCCAGGATCAACACCAGCATGATCTCAGAGCACAGCAACTCCGCTGTCTGTCTGCTGGGCAGAGTGCACAGGGTGAGACACACACACACACACACACGGGGGGGGGGGTGAGAACACAGGGTGAGTGTGTGTGTACACAGGGTGAGTGTGAGAGAGAGTGTGTGCACAGGGTGAGTGTGTGTGTACACAGGGTGAGTGTGAGAGAGTGTGTGTGTACAGGGTGAGTGTGAGAGAGAGTGTGTGTGCACAGGGTGAGTGTGTGTGTACACAGGGTGAGTGTGTGTGTGCACAGGGTGAGTGTGAGAGAGTGTGTGTGTACAGGGTGAGTGTGTGAGAGAGTGTGTGTGCACAGGGTGAGTGTGAGAGAGTGTGTGTGCACAGGGTGAGTGTGAGAGAGAGTGTGTGCACAGGGTGAGTGTGTGAGAGAGTGTGTGTGCACAGGGTGAGTGTGAGAGAGTGTGTGTGCACAGGGTGAGTGTGAGAGAGAGTGTGTGCACAGGGTGAGTGTGTGAGAGAGTGTGTGTGCACAGGGTGAGTGTGAGAGAGTGTGTGTGCACAGGGTGAGTGTGAGAGAGAGTGTGTGCACAGGGTGAGTGTGAGAGAGTGTGTGTGCACAGGGTGAGTGTGAGAGAGTGTGTGTGCACAGGGTGAGTGTGAGAGAGAGTGTGTGCACAGGGTGAGTGTGAGAGAGTGTGTGTGTACAGGGTGAGTGTGTGAGAGAGTGTGTGTGCACAGGGTGAGTGTGAGAGAGTGTGTGTGCACAGGGTGAGTGTGAGAGAGAGTGTGTGCACAGGGTGAGTGTGTGAGAGAGTGTGTGTGCACAGGGTGAGTGTGAGAGAGTGTGTGTGCACAGGGTGAGTGTGAGAGAGAGTGTGTGCACAGGGTGAGTGTGAGAGAGTGTGTGTGCACAGGGTGAGTGTGAGAGAGTGTGTGTGCACAGGGTGAGTGTGAGAGAGAGTGTGTGCACAGGGTGAGTGTGTGTGTACACAGGGTGAGTGTGTGTGTGCACAGGGTGAGTGTGAGAGAGAGTGTGTGCACAGGGTGAGTGTGAGAGAGTGTGTGTGCACAGGGTGAGTGTGAGAGAGAGTGTGTGCACAGGGTGAGTGTGAGAGAGTGTGTGTGCACAGGGTGAGTGTGAGAGAGTGTGTGTGCACAGGGTGAGTGTGTGTGTACACAGGGTGAGTGTGTGTGTGCACAGGGTGAGTGTGAGAGAGAGTGTGTGTGCACAGGGTGAGTGTGTGTGTACACAGGGTGAGTGTGTGTGTGCACAGGGTGAGTGTGAGAGAGTGTGTGTGTACAGGGTGAGTGTGTGAGAGAGTGTGTGTGCACAGGGTGAGTGTGAGAGAGTGTGTGTGCACAGGGTGAGTGTGAGAGAGAGTGTGTGCACAGGGTGAGTGTGTGAGAGAGTGTGTGTGCACAGGGTGAGTGTGAGAGAGTGTGTGTGCACAGGGTGAGTGTGAGAGAGAGTGTGTGCACAGGGTGAGTGTGTGAGAGAGTGTGTGTGCACAGGGTGAGTGTGAGAGAGTGTGTGTGCACAGGGTGAGTGTGAGAGAGAGTGTGTGCACAGGGTGAGTGTGAGAGAGTGTGTGTGCACAGGGTGAGTGTGAGAGAGTGTGTGTGCACAGGGTGAGTGTGAGAGAGAGTGTGTGCACAGGGTGAGTGTGAGAGAGTGTGTGTGTACAGGGTGAGTGTGTGAGAGAGTGTGTGTGCACAGGGTGAGTGTGAGAGAGTGTGTGTGCACAGGGTGAGTGTGAGAGAGAGTGTGTGCACAGGGTGAGTGTGTGAGAGAGTGTGTGTGCACAGGGTGAGTGTGAGAGAGTGTGTGTGCACAGGGTGAGTGTGAGAGAGAGTGTGTGCACAGGGTGAGTGTGAGAGAGTGTGTGTGCACAGGGTGAGTGTGAGAGAGTGTGTGTGCACAGGGTGAGTGTGAGAGAGAGTGTGTGCACAGGGTGAGTGTGTGTGTACACAGGGTGAGTGTGTGTGTGCACAGGGTGAGTGTGAGAGAGAGTGTGTGCACAGGGTGAGTGTGAGAGAGTGTGTGTGCACAGGGTGAGTGTGAGAGAGAGTGTGTGCACAGGGTGAGTGTGAGAGAGTGTGTGTGCACAGGGTGAGTGTGAGAGAGTGTGTGTGCACAGGGTGAGTGTGTGTGTACACAGGGTGAGTGTGTGTGTGCACAGGGTGAGTGTGAGAGAGAGTGTGTGCACAGGGTGAGTGTGTGTGTACACAGGGTGAGTGTGTGTGTGCACAGGGTGAGTGTGAGAGAGAGTGTGTGCACAGGGTGAGTGTGAGAGAGTGTGTGTGCACAGGGTGAGTGTGAGAGAGTGTGTGTGCACAGGGTGAGTGTGAGAGAGAGTGTGTGCACAGGGTGAGTGTGTGTGTACACAGGGTGAGTGTGTGTGTGCACAGGGTGAGTGTGAGAGAGTGTGTGTGTACAGGGTGAGTGTGTGAGAGAGTGTGTGTGCACAGGGTGAGTGTGAGAGAGTGTGTGTGCACAGGGTGAGTGTGAGAGAGAGTGTGTGCACAGGGTGAGTGTGTGTGTACAGGGTGAGTGTGTGTGTGCACAGGGTGAGTGTGTGTGTACACAGGGTGAGTGTGTGTGTGCACAGGGTGAGTGTGAGAGAGAGTGTGTGCACAGGGTGAGTGTGAGAGAGAGTGTGTGCACAGGGTGAGTGTGTGTGTGCACAGGGTGAGTGTGAGAGAGAGTGTGTGTGTACAGGGTGAGTGTGTGTGTACAGGGTGAGTGAGAGAGTGTGTGTGTGCACAGGGTGAGTGTGTGTGTACACAGGGTGAGTGTGAGAGAGTGTGTGTGCACAGGGTGAGTGTGAGAGAGTGTGTGTGCACAGGGTGAGTGTGTGTGTACAGGGTGAGTGAGAGAGTGTGTGTGCACAGGGTGAGTGTGAGAGAGTGTGTGTGTACACAGGGTGAGTGAGAGAGTGTGTGTGCACAGGGTGAGTGTGAGAGAGAGTGTGTGTGTACAGGGTGAGTGTGTGTGTACACAGGGTGAGTGTGAGAGAGTGTGTGTGCACAGGGTGAGTGTGAGAGAGTGTGTGTGCACAGGGTGAGTGTGTGTGTACAGGGTGAGTGAGAGAGTGTGTGTGCACAGGGTGAGTGTGTGTGTACACAGGGTGAGTGTGAGAGAGTGTGTGTGCACAGGGTGAGTGTGAGAGAGTGTGTGTGCACAGGGTGAGTGTGAGAGAGTGTGTGTGCACAGGGTGAGTGTGTGAGAGAGTGTGTGTGCACAGGGTGAGTGTGTGTGTACACAGGGTGAGTGTGAGAGAGTGTGTGTGTACAGGGTGAGTGAGAGAGTGTGTATACACAGGGTGAGTGTGTGTGTACACAGGGTGAGTGTGAGAGTGTGTGTACACAGGGTGAGTGTGAGAGAGTGTGTGCACAGGGTGAGTGTGTGAGAGAGTGTGTGTGCACAGGGTGAGTGTGAGAGAGTGTGTGTGTACAGGGTGAGTGTGTGAGAGAGTGTGTGTGTACAGGGTGAGTGTGTGAGAGAGTGTGCACAGTGAGTATGTGAGAGAGTGTGCACAGGGTGAGTGTGAGAGTGTATGCACAGGGTGAGTGTGTGTGTACAGGGTGTGTTTGTGTACACAACATGAGTGTGTGAGAGAGTGAGTGCTCAGGGTGACAGAGAGATTGTGCAGTGAGTGAGTGAGTGAACAAGGTGAATCAGAGTGAGTGTGATAGAGTGCTTAGCTCTCACCCATCTGATGGTGGGTGAGAGCTAATGTGTGATAGAAAGGTCAGTGTGTGATGGAGCAGTGGGTGAGTGAGTGTGATAAGAGAGGTCAGAGTGTGTGATGGAGCAGAAGGTGGGTGAGTGAGTGTGATAAGAGAGGTCAGAGTGTGTGATGGAGCAGAGGGTGGGTGAGTGAGAGCAGAGGGTGATGGAGAGAGTCATGGGTGAGTGGTTGAAAGTGTAGAGGGTGAAGATAGTGAGTGCAGGGGGTGCGAGACTCTAGATCAGTGGTTCTCAACCTTTTTCAGTAATGTATCCCTTGTTAACGTTCAACATTATCATGCACCCCCACCCAACCACACACACACACACACCACACACCTTATTCCACTTACATTTTATGACCAAGCTTATCTTATATAACAAAACAACTAGCACATACAAAACCAGGGGAATAACAATTAAATATACAATTTGGAAGGCTATAAAACGTTAAATAAGAGCTAAATAAATCAATGTTCCCCCTGGAAGTCATTTTGTACCCCCTGGGATACATGTACCCCTGGTTGAGAACCTCTGCTCTAGAACATGAATGTAGTGAGGATGTTGTACCATCTATATATATATAAAGCCTTAGGTATGTTTCCGCAATTGTAACAATGAATATCTGTGTGATAGAGCAGAGGAAAACAAAAACCAATACAGCTTAAAAATAAACAACCCCCCCCCCCCCCCCCAGTGATTAAAGCTCACCTTTTTTTGTAAACAACAAATACATTATTTCAAAAAAAGTTTCGAAATATATGTATATAACCGCCTGTGACCAGGGCTCCCTCTGCCTCCTCGTCCTCCTTGACCTGTCTGCTGCGTTCGACACAGTCGATCACACCATCCTCCTCCAACGTCTTTCCTCCCACCTCAACCTTCAAGGCACAGTCCTTGACTGGTTCCATTCTTATTTGACCCACCGTTTACACTTTGTATCTTCCAACGGTTTTTCTTCAAACCCCCGCACAGTTTCCCACGGCGTCCCTCAGGGCCCTGTCCTCGGCCCCCTTCTTTTCACCCTTTACACGCTTCCTCTGGGCGACGTCATCCACAGACATGGGGTAAATTTCCACATGTATGCAGATGACACCCAGTTGTAGCTTTCCGCCTCATCCCTCAACCCCCAGACCATCGATGTTCTGACAGCATGTCTGTCCGACATCGAGTCCTGGACGAGGGACAACTTTTTGCAATTGAACGTGAGTAAGACCGAGGCCCTCCTGATTGGCTCAAGCCAGCGCCTCCGCACATCAGGCGCTGCCAGCCTCAACATCCAAGGCTGCACTCTCCACCTCACAAAGCCAATCAGGAACCTCGGCATCATGTTCGATCAAAAACTCTCCTCCCTCCCCCACATCCGCGCCTTGACCGGCACCGCTTATTTCCACCTGCGCAACATTGCCAGGCTCCGCAACTATCTTACCCCCCGCGCTGCCGAAACACTCGTGCACACGCATACATCACCTCGAGGCTGGACTACGGAAACTCTCTCCTCGTCGGCCTCCCCAGCTCCTCCATTCATAGGCTGCAGGCCATCCAAAACTCTGCAGCCCGTGTACTATCCCGCACCCGCCTCCGCGACCACATAACCCCCACCCTCGCCCGTCTCCACTGGCTCCCCATCCTCCAGAGGATCGAGTTCAAGATCCTCGTCCTCACGTTCAAGGCCTTACACGGCCTTGCCCCGCCCTATTTAACCCATCTACTCTCCCCCTACACGCCCACCCGGACCCTCCGTTCAACAGGACTTGGCCTGCTCCAAGCCCCCCGCCCGAACCGCCCCACCATCGGAGGCCGGGCCTTCAGTTTCTCCGCTCCCACCCTATGGAATGCCATCCCTCAATCCCTCCGCTTCGTCTCTTCCCTTTCCTCTTTCAAGGCCGGTTTGAAGACTTTCCTCTTCGATCGTGCCTTTTGTTCCACCCCGAACTCTTCTACCTCCCCTTCGTGTTTCACCCCTTCCCAAACACTCCCCTCCCAGCTCGGGTCACACGCCTCTTGTGCAGCGCCTTGGGACGTCTTCCCGACGTGAAAGGCGCTTTATAAATGTAATATGTTGTTGTTGTTGTATAAACGTGTTCAAAAACACTAGACCGCGTAAGTTACGCTTGTTAGTATGTTATCAATAGCTGGTTGATTTTATTTTGTCAGCCGAGTGAGTGCTTGACTCCCGCAGAACCCATAACAATTCTTAACCGTAACCAGCCAAGCCAGCAGTTACCTGCATCCATCCCCATCTATAGCAATGCTCACTCTCCCCGGGTGCTCACTCTTTTTGTCTAATTCTGTGGAGTACTGGGCATTGGTTGGCAAAAGCCAAACTTGGGGACCCAGGGTGTGCTTGTGATATTGCTGGCTTAGCCAGCTAAACCCACATCATTTATTATTGAGAACATTGCCTGGCAAGCTTTCTAATTGGAACTTTATTTCGAGCACATCACCCTCTGCCATCCTTCTCTTTCACTGAAAATTCTTCCTTTTTACCACCCTCCAAAAAACCCCTGGCTCCTTCCTCTCTGACATCTCCACTCTCCTTTCCTCCCTGTCCCTCTGCTCTGAATGCCTGCTCATAATGGGTGACTTCAACCTCCGCCTAAACTCCCCTTGCACCACAACTTCTGACTTCACTGCCCTCCACTCCTCCCTAAACCTCATAGATTCATAGAATTTTACGGCACAAAAGGAGGCCATTCGGCCCATCTAATCTGTGCCGGCTCTTTGAAAAGAGCGATTCAATCCCACTGCCCTGCCCGCTCCCCATAGCCTAATAGACCCGTTCTCCCTAAATAAAGATCTAATTCCCTTTTAACAGTTGTTATCGAATCAGCCTCCACCACCTTTTCAGGCAATGCATTCCAGATTCGAACAACTCGCTGAGTGAAAAAATTTCTCCTCAGCTCCCCTCTACTTCGCCTTGAAACTATTTTAAATCTGTGACCACCATCCTCCACATTAACTCGCTGACCCACAACCGTGGCCACCCCCTCAACCTGATCATCACAGGCGGCCGTGACATATCCAATCTGTGCTCGGACCACTTCAATATCTCTTTCTCCATTCGCATCCCTCTCTCCTCCACCACGCTCTCAACTGTACTTTTCCACCCATGGAAAAGGACAGGGAGGAGAGGAGACCTTCACCAAGGCCCTCTCATCCACAGACATCCTATCCCTCTGACCTTCCACCCGCAGGCATCTTGAAGCAACCGTCAAGCTGCTCCATGATGGCCTCTCCTCTGTCTTCAACTTTCATTCTCCCTTAAATCCAGGACCATCTCCAAACCCACCCTATCCCCTGGTACAATGGCCATCTCCTCTCCCTGAAATCTCATACCCGGCTGCTCGAGCGCAGGTGGCAGAAAACCGGCCTCACGGTTCACCACCAGCTGTGGCTCGAGCATCTTCACAGCCACTGCCATTTGTCGCATGCAAAAACAGCGTACTACTGCCTTCTGGAGGCCAAAAACAACTCAAAAGGTCCCTTTCTCCACCATTTCTTTATGCGCCCCCTCAAACATCCTCAATTATCACATCCAACACCAAGTACGAAGGGATCATGGACTTCCTTACCACCAAAATCAATCACATCCGCCTGCCCGTCCACCACCATCCCCATTCCGTCTCCCTCACCCACCCCATCCTCAGCTCCTACCATGACCATCCTACATTCCATCACTCAGGTACCTGGGTGTCTTGTTCCACCTTCAACTGTCCTTCTCCATATCTGTGCCATGACTGTCTTTCCTCCACCTTTGCAACAATGCCCGACTCCGCCACAGTCTCACCCCTCAGGCCGCCAAAACGCTCATACACGCATTCATCACCTCAAGCCTCGACTATAGAAACTCTCCTTGTTGGCCTCCCCAACTCTTCACTCCACAAGCTGCAGATCAGCCAAAACTCTGCAGCTCGTGTCCTCTCCCGCACCAGGCTCCCTGACCCCATCATCCTCACCCTCACCCGGCTCCACTGGCTCCCCATCCGTCAGATGAAAGAGTTCAAAATCCTCGTCCTCACTTTCAGTGCCATTCAAGGCCTTGCCCCCAATTACATCTCTGACCACCTATCAACCTGTCCGCTCCCTCCGTTCAACAGGCTCCGTCCTCCTCCATGTCACTCGCCCGGCCCGACCTAGCATCGGTGGACGGTCTTTCAGTCTTTTTGCCCCCACCCTTTGGAACTCCATCCCACAATCCCTTCACCTTGCTCCCTCCCTTGCCTCCTTCACAGCCCGACTCAAGACCCCCCCTCCCTTTTCGACCATGCCTTCAGCCACCTCCTACCTCTAACCTCGGGTCCTGACCCCTGACTGTTCGGTGCCTGGGGACATCCTCCTGACGTGAAAGATGCTTTACAAGCGTAAATTTATAAAATAATTGTTGGTCCTCGTGGCAGCTTGAAATACGTGGGAACATTGTCACTAACATCCCACTCACAGCTTAGGCTCACATTCCTCACCATTGAGTGATGATTCCAACAGTTGGAGGTTTGGAGCTTGAGTAGCAGATGCTTGTTTCTCTGTCAGTAAATCAAGGAGGATTCAAGGTGTGTTGGAGGGGATAATGAACTGGTGTAACGAGGAGCTCTAAATTGCATCTAGTGTTGATCTTGAACACCTTTGTCTGGCTCCAAATTTCAGATTGCGCTGAGTTGTGACACATTTTTAAATTGATTCTTAATTTGGTAGCTTATTTTCCACAGTTCTGAAAAACATATGCCATCAAATTAAGAACTTTATTTCCTGTAATTCTGTGTAATATTATACAGTATTTGAATAATCGGGGATGCGTGACTTTCATACAAAATGCAAGATTAGGTAGATTTGGGCAATTAGGTCTCTTGTTCACCCTTTCTACGCTCCTGACTTTTTCTTCTTTGTTTCCAGTTTTGTTTGATTGGCAAATACGTCAGTCGTAAATAATATAGTTTAATAATGCACCTCTATTATTGTATGTTAGGGGAATATAAATTTTCTATATTTAAGAAAAAGTGGTTAAACGTTGCTTATGCTTATATATGTTAATAGCTTTCGTTAAATTGAAAAGCTTTTAGTAAACTCCCATGGAAGAAAAACTGAATTTATTCCTAACAGCAAAAAGCCTATTATATATCGTGTGATTATTTTCCAATTCCCTATACATTCGTATTGTCGGATTTGACCTGACTGCCAGGAAATCTTGATAGGTTGTCACAAACTGCTACACCTTACCCATCTGATATGTGCTGATACTGATATTCTTGCAAACAGGTTCACCCCACCGGCACCTCATTTATTCTGCAAGACGGTGAAGGAAAGAATGTAACTGTGGAATTGACTGATCCGGTGAGTCATTGTTTTTTTTTAAAAAATGAAATGAAGTGTTTGGTTGACAGTAATTTTTATAATTAATTTTTGTGTAGGTTGTACTGAATCAATTTTTTTTAATAACAGACATATCTGGTAGCAAGTTCTGAAGTTGCAAAATATAATTTGGCTTCAAATGACATCAAGAGTGAAGAAACAGTGTTAAAAACTCTACCCTATTGTGGATTACAGACCTTAAAGGGAAATGATTAAGGAAAGTGCACTCTGTAAAATTGCACTTTTTAAAAAAGAAATATTTTGTTTGTACAGTATTTATAATACATTCGAAAAGACAATTGCTCAAATAATAATACAGTAAAAGCCTGTTTATCCGGCACCCTCGGGCCCTGGCCAATGTCGGTTAAAGCGCCTACCGGATATTCGGCTGAGAAAGGTAAAAAAAAAATTCAATGCATTTTTCCTGAACAGGCAGACACAACTTCAGTTTAACAACATATCTGAAGGATGGCACCTCTGACTTTGCGGTGCCCTCCTCGGTACTGCACTGTGTCAGGCTGCTTTGTGAGCTCAAGTATTGATGTGGAATTTGAACCCACAACCTTGTGACCCAGAGGCAAGAGTGATACCAACAACAACAACAAAATTACATCTGTAAAGCGCCTTTCACGTCGGGAGGACGTCCCAAGGCGCTGGACAGTCAGGGGTCAGGACTCGAGCATGGGAGAGGGAGAGGGAGAGGGCAGAGTGGAAGGAGGGCGGCTAAAGGCACGCTCTTGAGACGTCCTCCTGACATTAGAGACGCTCTACAGATGTAATTTTGTTGTTGATGTTGAGACTGGTCTTGAAGGAGGGAAGGGAGAAGGCGAGGCAAAGGGATTGCGGGATGTTCCAAAGCATTGGGACAGAGAAGCTGAAAGCCCGGCCCCCAATGTAGGGCGATTCGGGTGGAAGACAACAACCACAACAACTTTGATTTATGTAGCGCCCTCCATGCCGGACGGCATCTCAGGGCGCTTTAAGACATGGAGCAGGGGGTCAGCACATCAGAGAGGTGCTAAGTCTATGTCCAACTAAGCCAAATTGCCATTTTATTCTTTGAGGTTGACTCAGAGCCACAGGAGAAAAGTTGTTAGTAAGATAATAATAATCCTTGCATTTCATATAGCGCTTTTCACAACTTCTAGACGTCTCAAAGCACTTCACAGAATATACTGTAAAGTGAATTGACTGTATGTTTGTGGGCAAAACGGGGCAGCCCATTGCGCACAGCAGCGTCCCACAAACAGTCGTGGATTGAAATGACCACTTTATTATAGTGTTTTTTTGGAGGGATTATTATTAGGTGTGTGGAGTAAGGAAACTTGCCCAAGGTTTCGCTCTGATCTACCTGGATTTGAACACAGGTATCATGCTTGTAAGGCCAGTGCTCTAACCACTGAGCTACAGGACTCCAGGATGAGCAAGGATGCTTCATTTTTATTCAGATTCAATTGCTGGAAGTTAATTATGTTCCACGACTTGATGTCAGATCACTATTGGCCAAGACAAAAATAGTTCTGAGTCATGTTCTTGAATTCAGGTGAAGAGAGGAAAGAATTGTGTAATAAAATGGTTCAAAGAAACATAGAAATTTTCTGGCAATGAAGGAGGCCATTTGGCGTGTAGAATCTGTGTCACTACTGCCTATTTTCACATCTTTTTTTACTTATCCCACTTTCCAAACCATATACCTTAATGTTTTTATGGCTCATGCGCTTATCCAGTTCCCTCTGGAAAGATTCTATTGATCCAGGCGCAATATCCACGTGTGATGAATCCAGGACGTGCTTTTGGCAAAGCTACAAACAGTGTTTTTCAGAGAATAGTTGTATCAATTGTTTTGAATTTCATGAAATTCCAAGCTTACATCCAACTTTGCCAATCAAAGATAAGATAAAAAGCATTTTGTTGGTTATTAAAGTGTCAGATACATCCGAAAGTAAAACGTAAATTTTAGAAGGGTTTCATGAAACTGTTCAGAAAGAATGCAATGTCAAATTTCCAAAGATCACCGACATCAAAGGTCTCCTGTGTGATCATTCAGTTGATGAGAGGATGCACAGACTCCAGATGCAACCTCCTTTGAAGTGGCTTTCAAACCGGTCAGGAGGTCCCCATTGCTAGTAAATTTTGGAAATATTGGATGGGAAAAATGCTTTGGGGCTGTTTTCAATAGGGAGAAGAGGAAGTCACTGTGATCTCCACTTGGATTTGAAATAAGTTAATTTCCATAAAAGTATAGAGCTTGAATCCTAATCAGTTTTGTTGTTGTTTTTACTTTGACTTCCCCTGAAAATCATTATACTGTATTAAAAAGAGTGCAAGAGTCAGTGTTGGCGTCGAGTGAAGAGGAAATTTGATTTCAAGTAAAGCTGAAAGGGAGAAAGATGCACTCCATAAATTTCATCCATCCTTGCCAGAGGTTTATTGAATGGCCAAAATAACGCCCTTCAAATTATGATTGATTGTAACCCAGCATCGAATCATCCAGATCCCAATTTCAATCTGTTTGAAATATACATCATAGAATGTAACTTTTCTTCCTCCCCCTATCCATGAGTTTATCTTAAATCAGTTTTTGAATCTGTTTATCTCCTGAAACGGTGTTCCATGTTCCCACTAAAGCATTTCAAAGATCTTCCAAGTATTTTAAATGTCTTCCATATTTATTTACAGCATTGTTTTCTGAGACAAATTGAGTAAGATTGTATTGTGCCAGTATATTCCATGGAGTATTTTTATTTTTGCATCCCAAGGTGCCTACTACCTTCACATGCACTTACCTTTTTCGGATGAGAAGAACTGAAGATCTTGCGCTTACATGATTGATGTGGTGTTGCACTGAACCTGTGGATAGGTTAATTAACTCAGGAGTTTACTTTAATCGCTTCTGCAACAGCTTAATCCATGAGGAGTAACCCACACAGATACTCGTGCTTTAATCCATCAGAGCGGCAGATGTGTGCTTGTATACTGTGAAATTTATAAACTGTGAAACAATGGGTGGGGAGTGGATTGAAAAGTGAAATTGCCCCCATCAGAACAACATTGTATGATGTGGGGCAGATCCAGATCGATAGTTTTCACAGCTATTTGTGCATGTGGAGATTTGCCTTGGATATTTCCCAGAAATAATACCTCTCTGCACGATTCATTCCTATGTATAGCATCAGAGCACAAGATTGCTCTACCATATATGCTGTGTATTGTATTTTCTAGAAAACAACTGCGGATTATCAATTTAAACCAGCATTTAATTTGGTGTCTTAACAACAACAAATTACATTTGTATGGCGCCTTTCACGTCAGACGAACATGCGAAAGCGCTGGACAGTCAAGGGTGTGCATAATCCAATGAGGACATGATAGAGGGGGTAGGATTCTCTCCATTAGAGCAAACAAGTTGAGATAGTTATACAGAGAGTTGATTGTGAAAACCGCTTTCTGCTGGTTTGTGATTTTGCTGGTACAAAAACTAACCAATCTTCCCCCCCCCCCCCACATCCTCTACACTCATACACAACATTTCATACCCGGCATTAAGAATTGAGAGTTGATAGTACAGTAGAAGCCTGTTGATCCATGACTCAATGCACCGGCACTTCCTTATAACTGGCGTGCCAAAAAAAAAGTCCCCATTCGATAAACCGGAACTTATCGGGAACAATAGCAATGGAGCATTTGTAAATGCATAAATAATAACAGAATATTGTATTGGTACTTATTGTTAAAACTGCTCTCTTGCGCTTCTCACCTTTACTGATTGGGGTTTACAGTCCAGCGATTCTTTTTTAAATGGAGGATTATTGGATTATGGATCCTCATTGGATTATGCACACCCTTGACTGTCCTGCTGGTAACTGGAGGTATATCCCTCTGGCTCAGGCGAACAAACACCACAATCAACTTCCAGGCGCAATGGAGTGAGGCCCACGGGTCAGCGTGAACCATTTCAAGTTACCAGAAGGAGTTGCTATTTGCAACTCAGCTGCTATTACTATCTTCAATTGTAAATCAAACCCCATTATAAGTAACAAGTGAGCGGTGTTTTCCAGATGTGATTGAACCAGGTGGTCAGAGCCTCTCTTCTGCCATCAATTATTTTCTGTGTTTGCAAATGGAACATAATGTAATATAATGCAGCTAACAAACTCTCTGTTTAGGTTTCCATGTTTTAAATCCTTTCTGGTAATGAGTAGATATTGAGAATAGAAACATCTCCTTTAAATAACCTTTGCAATTGATGTAAAGTTTCATCAAAATCCTTCCCAATATTTTACTGTACCGTATTGTGATTGTATACAGTAAAAAAAAAAGCCCGTTTATCCGGCACCCTCGGGACCTGGCCAACGCTGGTAAAAGCGCATGCCTGATATTCGGCCGTAACTGCAAAAACAAATTTAATGCATTTTCCCGGATAAATTCCGGTTAATCGAATGCGGACCTTTTTTTGTGATGCCAGTTATACGGAGGTTACGGTTGATCAGGTGCCGGATAAATGGGCTTTTACTGTATTTGTAGGCAAATTTGAGAGCATCAATGTCTCACAAACAGCCATGAAGTAAATAACTGGGGGATTGCTAGCCAAGAAACAAAACAACTTGTATTTATGTAGCACCCTTTACAGAAGGCAGTGCCTGCCTTGAGACTCCAGTAGTACCCCCAACATACTCTGGGATCCCCAACTGTTAGCTTTTATCAACCTGCAATAGCCAGCCAGCCAGCCTAAATAGTTTCCATAATTCAGTAAGTAGGATATGTCCCTCCAGGGAGAGAGTGTGTATTCCATGCCAAACGTGGGAATTTCTGTGTGAATGTGGCATTAAACTCTGTTTGATTTGGATATTCATAATCATGGTGTTGGTTGATGTATTTTTTGTATGTATCGCCCCCCCAGCTGACCAAAACAAACTATTTGAATGCCTTGAACTGAGTGCAGTATCCATTTTCTCTAACTTTACTTGTGTTTCTGCTGTTCTGCAGCTGAATGAGGAGTTGAGTGGTGTGGTTGAGGTGGTTGGAAAAGTCACAAATAAAGCCAGTATCATGGCTGTGTCCTACACTCTTTTCCGAGAAGACAAGAACAGTTTTGGTAAGTACCATATATTTTTGGAAGGGTAAGTATTGCTCTGAATTCCGGTTCTAATCATCCTAATTCTCTCTCCCCCCCCCCCCCCCCGCCCCAATCTGCACAATCATATTTTGAGACAGTTACCTTGCCTTTAAGAAATGTCTGGTCTCTGGTATAATATATACTAATCCTTTGTTTGATAGAGTGCCTTATCACATGGTCAAAATGCCTCAAAGTGCTTCACTTCTTGGCAATGATAAATTAGTGCACACTTATCCATATCCTACAAACAGCCATAAGGTGAATGACCAATAAAATGACCAATTTGACAAGGATATTAGAAGAAGCTTCTATTGTTGAAAGGTGCCAATTATACAGGCAAACAGGATCTCGTTTAACATCTCAACTAAAGGACAGTACACCCAACTCTCCCAACAACGCAGCATATCCTCATCACTGCATAGACGAGAAGGGATATTGGATCTCACTTGAACCCCCAACAATACACACCTTCTGCACTGCAACTGAGACTGAATTCAAAGTCCTGATGTTGAGGCTTGAACCCATAACCTTCTGATTCAACAATAGCAACACATTTATATCCCAGACTCACAAAGATGAGAATGCAACCAACCGAGTCAGGCTGATGTCTGGTATCCGTCAAATTTACCGGACATCCAACTTGTTCTTTGTTCCTGGTTAACAAGTTTCAAAAGTGTCCGTGTGGCTCTAGACTGGATAGTATACGAATAAATACAATATTGATTAGAACTTGGGCTGGAGCATTAACAGCCACGGTACTTTTTGATCCAAGAGAGTCTTATGTCAGTCACCTCTGAAATGAATGCTGGAGGGGTTATGAATTTAGAAGGTTATTGTTGAGAGCTTTATGAGCCCAGAACCTCAATATTGCAGGTTAATCTCTTCAGATTTCGATGCTGAAGCCTCTAGGAGAGCAATGTTAATGTTTGATTGCTAGTAGCCACTTGGGGGTTGCTTCCCCTTCTGTCCATCTACACTTCAATGTCAGTTAGTAATCCATTAAACACTTCAGGTGAATGAACCGCGTGAGAGATCCATGTGAAACATTAGCTACTATCCGAGTGCGAAAGGTAATCCTTCCAGCATTCAGGATAAGAAAGTAATAATATGGCTTTCAGTACTCACCTTAAGGTTGACATACAGAAACAAGCCGGATTATTTTCTATCACTGGTCTTTCTGCATTTTCATTGACCTACTACTTTCTCCTCCTTTCTGTTAGATAGGAAATTATATATAATTGCATCTCTTATGCTTAGTAAATCCTCCATCCAGTAAGTTTATTTTGGAAGCATAATAATAATCCTTGCATTTGATATAGCACTTTTCACATCTTATCAACGTCTCAAAGCGCTTCACAGGATATACTGTGAAGTGAATTGACTGTATATTTGTGGGCGAAACGCTAATCACCCCAAGAAAGATGACATTTATGGTGTGAAATTTATTCTAAAAAGATGTTCTTGTGTTTTTGACTCTCAGTATTACAAAATAAATAAACCCCTTTTGTGTTATCACAAATGGAGATGTTTTATTGCATTTATTAATTTTAAAAATCAAACAAGGAGGACAATTGAGCAGAACTGCTATTATCCCGAAATCAATTTTTTCAACAGATATTGATCAATCTCACAAATTGACTCCGAATTAATTGCATGTATTCTACTCCTAGAGTTCTGTATTGATGTGTTTTGGTCCTTTGTTTGAAGGCTGCTGACATTGGTCTAATGCTCATTACTCTAATACCATTATTTGTCTCCTCAGTCTTCTTCAGTGAAAAATAATTCAGTCGCTTGCCTTATTTCATTCCTTATTGCCTTAAGGCCCCCTCTCTTCCTAGTTTTGGGTCTCAGCTAAATACCTTTCTCTTCGACCGCGCCTTTGGTCACCTTTCTCCCCCTGTCCCTGGCTCGGTCCCGGGATCCGCGATTGTGAAGCTCTGAGACGCTGTCCGGCGTGGAGGGCGCTGTATACATCAAAGTTGTTGTTGGGATCATCCTTATTTCTGTCCAATGCTCCCGTATCCTTCTGAGGAGGATATACGACATTTGAAAATCTATGGTTCATACAGATTCAAATATTGACGAACCTATAATATTCATGATCTAACAAGTTACAAAGTAATTTAGATTCCCCTGAAATCCATTTGTATAGAAGCCGCAATTTCTGGAACACTTAGTAAATGTAAATGTCATCCTTTCTCACAATGTCATCCAGTTGACATTTGGGTTTTCCATTGTCACCTTCAAGGATTGTTCAGCTCCTCAGGCCGTCCTCCTGACGTGAGGGGTGCTGGATAAATGTTGTTTTGTTGTTGCTGCTCCACTGCCCACATCCTCACCTGCCCCAAACTGTGCCAGTCTCACCAGGCTGCCCTGACATTGTACAAGAGGACAGCAATAATTAAGCCCCTTAAATATGTCACCATATTCTTACAAGAGTGAATTTGCCCGTCTCTCTATGTTGTGGATTGAAATAACCAATTTTTGAAACATTTTGGGGGGATTATTATTATTATGCATGCGGAGTGAGAAAACTTGCCCGAGGTTTCGCCCTGCCTGGAATTAAACCCATGTCTCTTGCTTGTAAGCCAAGTGCTCTAACCACTGAGCTAAAGGTCTCCACGATTGTTGCCTTTAAACTAAACTAGATGCTTGTTTTTGTTTCTCTTTGTTTTTCAATTGGTGTGTTAGAGGAGGCTCACCTGCACAATATGATAATGTGATTCCAAAGTACTGTATTATGAATTGCACAAACTGACATTATTTTGTAGGGAATGTATTTAGCACATTGTATTTTTGCTTAATGGGTATGTTTATGTATGTTTGAGTGAAAGACATAAATACCAATGGTTGTTTGAAATGTTATTTTTAAAGTGAGATCAGCGGAGAGCTTTGTATTTTGCAAATTTCATACAGGTATGAATATTTTTTAGGCTGTACTATTTTTACCTTTTCCCTCATCTTTGACAGATCTCGGCCTTTACAATGAAGCCCTTAAAATCATACACGAGTTTTCCCAATACTATCCATTTGGTGTGACAGAAAGCAATTGATTCCACTGATTACACTCATCAAGGCCTGAAGAAGCAGCAGGATGGGATGTCGCCTCCACAACAGATACAGGAATAGTCTATCTCTGGAAAAGCTCCGAATTGATTTGTTATTTTATCGTTAGATTGGTAGCTTTGCTTTGTTATCATGTTACAATGCTGATCTGTTAACGATGGAAGTCAAATTCAGACACAAGTATTGCTATGGAATCACAATCTTCCCTTCTTCTGAAATGTTACAAAATACAGTTTGGGCATTTGAGCAATCTACCTTCTGGATTCATTGAAGGGGAGGAGATTAACTCACTATTCCAGTAATCTAGTCATTCTTAAAATTAAGACTGATGTCTGGAATTACTTTCATGAAAGGGAAACGTTGAGTGAAATTGTTATGTTTTTTTTTTCTATATCCTCTTGATGTATACCAGCTGGTGTTGCAGAATAAAATGTAAATTATTTTCAAACTGGTGAATGTACTATCATTACCTGAGCAACAGTAAATAACTGCTATTGATATTGCCAAACATCGGGCACTAAATCATTGCCACTAAATCAGCTAGGTTTTGGGGTACTGTACTCGATTTGTTTTTTTGCTAGATAAACACTATCCACAATCCTTCTTTTGAGTTACAATAATTCTAATGCCCATTTTCCAGCCTTCTCAAAAAAATGTCTTCACTGTTATTGATAATCTCATTTCATATTTTGTTTCCATCAGTTACCCTATTGTTAGTCTGAAAGAAATGACATTTATTTGTAGTTTCAAATGATAACCTCGTTAGTCCATCGATGCTAATCCTGCACAGTTTAACAAGTTGTATTTACAATTCATTTAAAAATGCAATCGGCAGACATGAGGAACTAATGCAAACGCAAACGCAATGGATAACAAGCATTACAGATCATAAGTATTTCAGTATGTCACATTCTTTAGCTCTAAATTGCTAAGATTTATTTGTTTCTTTTGAATTAAATGCAGTTATGCCAATAATACTTTCATCGTGGAAGTACACAATATAGGTTCAGGCTGACCTTGACTCTAATTTTCACTCACAGTTGGGGAACACACCCAGTATCTCCTTGATGCCTCCAACATATCCAACAGAGAAATTGCAGATGCAAACTATTTTCCTGGCACAGCATGTTCTTTCACATGGATTGGTCCACTGGGATAGAAGCTGTCTGATAGTGTGATGCATTGCTGATAACTAGTGACAATCTAGCATTCTAAGAGAAGTTTGCACCTGAGATTTCTGTTCAGGCTTCAGTGATGGAGATTAAATAGATTCCCAAATAATGTCCTAAGAGTTGACATTTAAGCTTTAACCATCGTCTAATATTGCTTATTCCAGGCACACAAACTATTTTAAATGCACAAAAGATTAGCGGTAGATTTCTGTATATTGCTTTTCTAAAATTCTTGGTAATGAAAACCCCAAAGTACAGTAATGTGAAAATTTCAATGACATAAAAGTCAATTATACTCAAATATATTGGTGCCAATGCATTGCAACATGAATTTAAAACAAAGGACGTGTTTTAAATTTGTGCTCACATTTGTGTCATGATCTGCTCTAGCGCCTCAGTTGCTGACAGCATCACATCCTTGGATGCAACACTCCACCTCACTCCGCCAATCCAGAACCTGTGCATCTTGTTCAACAATCACCTTCTCACACCGCAGGCCACGGAAACTCAGACATGCATCAATAACATCCAGGTTTGACTTTGCAAACTCCGCGTTTGTCAACCATTGGCAGGGGCCAGCCAGCCAGCCATTCAGCCTCTAGAACTCTATCCCGCAGCCTGCCGCCTCGCCCAATCACTTGCGTCCTTCAAGACCCACCACTATGCTTTCGATCAACCCCCTTTCCTGCGTGTGCTCCACCCTCCCTGATCCTGACCTCCAGCTCAAGTCTGAAATACTCTCTGTCCAGCGCCTTGGGATGTCCTCTCAATATGACAGGTGCTATAGAAAGGTAATTTTTTTGTTGTTTTGAACTCCATCCAACATTCCCTTTGTCTTGTTCCCTCCATTGCCCCCTTCAAGACATGTCTAAAGACCCTCCTCTTTGACCATACCTTCTGCCACCCTCCCTGCCCTCTACCCCTCCTGATCCCAACCCCTGCCAAGTCCAAATACCTGATTGACCATCACCTTGGGAGGTCCTCCCAACATCAACGGTGCTATGCAAATGTCACTTGTTTTAAGCAACATCTGTTATTTTGTTCCTGTTAGCTTTGCATACCAACAGTTGAAATTGTTCCCATGATTGCCTTGATTCAGAAAGCACTTTGTTTGAGATTTCTTATGCGAAAGTCACACTATAAACGCAAATTGTTGATTTCATGATGTTGTTTAAGGATGTTGTTTAAAACTTTTCTGCGTATGCAACATATTTGGTGACAAATATCTGACTCCAGACACATTGATTTGATACTTCCCCAAAATAAAAAATATTTACACAATATATTTTGACAGATCTCATCAAATATTAGAGCAGATAGATTCAATATGAAATGCATTATATTCAAACATTCCAAATGTTTATGTATTTCCAGCTAATCTCAAACTCTGCCGTCTGCACACTCACCTGGTTCTGTGCAGACACAACCCCGATTCTCACTCACTCCACTGTCCCTGGCTCCCTGGGGATCAATTTAAAGGTCTTCATCTTCACCTACAACAACTTGACAACAACTTTGATTTATATAGCGCCCTCCACGCCGGACAGCGTCTCAGAGATCTATAAACCCCTTCACTCCCTCGCACCTCACTGTCCAATATTTTCTCTGCCCCATTCCTTTGTTCACCCTTCGTTTGCTGCTCTCTCACCTCCACCGCAACAATGGAGACTGAAGCTTCAGTTCCAACACCCTTAGCCCCTGACATCTGGCTCTCTCTCCATCACACTTTCTCAGTCTTTAAGTCCCACTTTGACTGTGCTCATGGTCACCTCCCCATTCCTCTTCGCTCAGCATCCAACCCATTTATAAAGCTCTCCAAGATGTTATCCTACATGTTGGACTCTATATAAATACAAGTTGTTGATTAGGATCAGTTTGACACGCCGTTCATTTTGCCACTTTATTTTGGTGCATGGTATATTTACAACAACAACAACAACAACGATTTATATAGCGCCCTCCACGCCAGACGGCGTCTCAGAGCCACTGATCATTACTATATCCTCAATTAAGTGAGCTAATGTCAAACTATGTGCGAGTGTAATACAAGGACTAGGAATGAAAGCTTTCCTTCATTCAGCATCTAGCATTATGTCTGAACTTCAATGTTATAATTATACAATATATAGTAATCCTAAACCCGTAGGACTGTAGCCTTTTGAATGAATCCATTTGAACAAGGATCCAAGCTCAGCCCAAAACATCCTGCAGTGTTTTAGGGAAGTCTGGGATGTAGTTTGAACATGCTGCTTTTGCAGAATCTCTTGATAATAATTGCACGATTATAAAAAAATACATGGATTGAAGCGTGGCCAAGCTGTGGCAAGTGTCACCTTTGGTAATCCCATCGCTGATATGAGATGTCAAAGAAACTATAGTAAAATCTTCATAATCATGCACGGTCGGGCCCACTCACCTCCCGGATTTCGGAGTTTGCCGGTGTTTAGAACCTAACCTAGAAATGGTTGGGGAAGCCCTGCCCCATACACCACGTGAGCTGTAAACACAGCCCTGAAGCCAAACACTGGCCGAGCTCCACCCACAGCGCCAGGTGACAGAGCGTCGACACAGGGAACTACAAACCGCTGTTCCCAACTTCGGGAGATTTGCTGACATTGGAAAACATCTAATGCTGTTTGTATTTTGAAATCTTGCCGGTTTTAGGGAGTTGCCAGCTTCAGGAATATCAGATTATCGAGGCTTTACTGTACAATCTCCTTATTGCTTTGTGCTGAACGACCAATTTCAGAAGAAAAAGGAACTTCTTAACAAGGGAGGCTCGGCATCAGGATCCCTTGAAGAATTGAAATATCTCATTTTGTAAAATTCTTTAGCTTTGCTCTATTAAACAAATATCGTGTAAAAAGCAAGTCCAGCTGACATCAGGGGAGGTTTATTGATGTTCATGTAAAGGAGCTGGATCAACACTGGCTTATACTATAACCCAGGTACTTCATAGAAACATTGAGTAGGCCATTCAGCCCCTCTAATAAACACAGAAGTCCCTGGGAACACACAGCAGGTCAGGCAGCATTTATGGAGAGACAAAAATGAGTCATCGTTTCAGATCGGTAGTCGTCTGTCAACCCCTCAAGCGTGTTTCACCATTCTGTAAGATCATGGCTGATCTCTACAGCAGGGCTGATGTTAATCCACTTTCCTTCAATTCTTTGGTGTAAAATATTCTTTGATCCAATTAAACAAAATTAATAAAAGTTGATCCTAATTCTGTGTGATTACACAGGTAATTAAAATAGGATTAGTGGTAAATAAAACGCTCTAGTATTGTGGAGCAGAAATAAAACTATCTAGTATTATGGAGCAGAAAAATTGTTTGTGACACCACACAGTTAAAGTTAATTTACTAAATGCTTAAGTTAGTTTTCTTTCAGCTTTCTCTCCACGAAACAACCACGATATTGCCTGAAAGGTAAGCGTTTACCAACAGTCGTAAGACAGTCCGTTGATAGGCGTTATCAAACCATAATATAATCCATCATTCTTTAATCCATGAAGAATTGGTTCCCAGATGCAGCTCAGGAAAATTGCATTTGCTAAGATTTGTGACAGCTGCCCACCACCTGACACTCAGCAATCAGTTGAACTGTTCAATGTATCACAAGGGAGCATGTTGTGCCTGAGCAGATAACGTGGAGCGACAGTGTGAGGATGTGACGGCCAGCAGCACACTGCCCCTCCGTATCACATTACGATAAGTCAGTATTTTCATACAAGCTCAAATTGGAGTCATTGGTGTTCTGGAAATTGATATCTTTTTTAAGGAAAATAAACTGGAAATACACATTCACAATATGAAACAATATACATTTCATAATAAAAGCTCTTCTGCAAACCCCCCCCTCCCACCAAGTATAATATGCTATATTATGGTTTCCATTTTCCAGGATAGTTTATTTCAAACCTGCTCCACCCCAATTAGCTATTGACAGTCAGACATCATATCCTCAATGTGCTTATTTCCTTCAACTAATTGTCAAAATTGAAACCACCCTGTTTGGCTCTGACCAGCTCCTCACCTCTGGCTCCATCCACCTCCCCAGCTGTTTACTGCAGCTCACAATCAGGCCATCATCTGAGGGCGTGGCTGACTCAAGTTCTCTTTGAAGCCCTCGATCTGCTAGTTAATGAAGTCGCTTCTGTCCATCCAACCCAAGTCTCTACCTCAGCACCAACAGGACCCAAGCCTTTATCGCACAGTTTGCTGTAATTTTTCCAATGTTCTTCTCACCGGCCTTTCCAGCGAGATGCTTCAAAAGCTCGTTTAGAATTCCACAACACCATTCTCTGCAAGCACATCACCCCATCCTCCCCAGGTTCCTGTTTACCTGTTTAACCAGCCAGCAAATTCACATCATAAACTTTGCTTCAACTTTCAAAAGCCTCTACCACCTGGCTTCACTGCTACTGTGATCTACAATCTTACTCTCTTGCCGCTTCCTGTACGATCTTTCATCTGCTTTGTATTCCCTGCCCCTGCACCTTCCTCTGTGAAAGGAGCTAGATAAGTGCAAATTGTTTATCACTTACCTGTCAGAGTCAAAAATCTTGATCAGATAATCTGCCCGTATCTGCAAACTTTGCTCGATATCTGTCTGTGCTTCAGAATGGAGTAGGAATAACAACTTGCATTATCTAGAACCATTCACATGAGGTAGTGTCACACTGGCGGAGTCTGATCTAGAGCTGGGGGAGTGGGAGGGGTGAGGTGACCACAGGCATGATTAAGAAGATCTTTAGGCGGGAATTGAAAGTGGGGAAGGACAAGGCAGAGGGATTGAGGGAGGAGTCCCAATTTCTGGAAGAGGGGCAAACAGGATTCCAGAGCCAGCCGAGTGGAGGCAGGAGGTGGTGGAGTGAGGGGTAGGCAGGTTGGATAGATATCGAGGGCTGAGGGCATGAAGGTATTTTAAAACAAGTGAGAGGATCTTGAAATCAATCTGTTTTGTAATTGGGAGCCAGTGTAGCCTGCCGAGGACTGTGTGACCGATGTTGGGTAAAAAGGAAAGCCGGCGGTCAAATCTGACCCCAAAGTTGTTCATGGATTTGGTGAGTCTGAGGGAGAGGCTGAGGAGTTCAGACTGGGAGGAGAGAAGACGTTGATGGGAGCCAAAGAGCAGAGCTTCTGTCTTGCCAATATTCAACTGCAGGAAATTTGTACTCAGCCATGGGGGAGGCAGTGGATAGAGAACAACAACAACATTACTTTTGTAAAGTGCCTTTCACATCAGGAGGACGTTCCAAAGTGCTGAGCAGTTGGGGATCAGGACCCAGAACAGGATTTGGGGGTTATTTTTGGCCTTGAGAATGACATGTGAATAGAAGGCGGTTTTGGCTAGAGAGGGGATTGCTCTCGCCACAGCTAACAGTGAACTGTGAGATCAGTATTTTGTGGTTGAGAGACCGGGTTTGGAATTTGAGGGAGCGAAGGTCACTGATCGATGTACCAGAGTAGAAGGTCTGAGGATGACTGGGTGTTTTTGAGGGAACAGGGAGGGCGGGGAGAGGAGCAGAAGCTTTTTCCATGGGTGAAAAAAAATGGCTTGGAGATGAACAAGGCCTTTCCTGTGATGGATACAGCAGTGATGTCTAGACCATGGGTGATGATGGTGTTGCGAGGGTGGCCACGGTTGTGGAGCTTACGTGGAGGATGAGGTTTAGGGTGGAGAGGGGGGCAGTAAAGTCACAGGAAATGGGTCAGGAGGGGTTGAGATGAAGGTTGAAATTGGCCAGTATGAGCAAGCGTTTTGTACAGCGGGACAAGGATGAGAGAGGATATCCGTGGAAATCGGTAAGATTAGAAAAACTAACTGCACAAAACTAAGCAATTTGTTTGGCCAGATGTGTAGTGTTTCCCTTTCAGTAGAATGTAAACTGAGTCTGTTTGTACGTGATACAAATGTGCACTCTTTATTTACATAGAAAATAAAACACCTTTGGTTAAAGGCACCTATCTGCGCCCCCCACTGCCCCCCTCCCCCCACGTAAAGCAGTTATCAGAAGTGTTGATAAACAAAACAAATGCAACGCTCACAGATCAAATGCAAGCTGAGTAACACTACAGCTCCTTTTAAAGCAGGTCACTGCATACTGCCTGCTACCCCCTGGTAAACACTATGACATACTCTTCTAGGCTGCGCTAGGGCCATATCAAATATTATTACTTTAATTGGTTTGACTAATCAGCTGACTAAACAATTATTGCTTGAGTGAGAGACAGGCTTTTTCACATCCATCAAGTTGTAATTAAAGGAAGTACTGTATATATATTTTTAACCGAATCCAGGATAACTATGCAATACTTCCCGTACATATTACAGAAGGGGAGATTAAAACAATCCGACAGTTTCTGATCAAGGCTAACTCTAATCTGTCTAAAGTATGCAGAAATTCCGTTAATAACATTTGAGATTGTGAGATACCAGTAAAAGGTATTTTATTTCCCCTTTCAACGAGGGAAAATCATGGCTATCTCGGTCATCTCTCTTTCCCCAAGTCACAAATAGGCACAGCTTTCTTCTATATCAATTTTTCCTTTACTAGAATTGAAGATATTCAGATTTTAAAAAATATTGTTTAAAAGTCAACCTTACCAAGTGATTCCCTCAGAAAATAAAACCTCAACTGTATTTTTCATTCATTTATCACTGGTGCCTGTAGCTAAAATTGCATGTAAAGCTGGAGACAGTAAAGAATCTTGGTTGAATGCTGATGGCAGGTTCAAGGACTGTTCAGTATCACCTAGTGCATATTCTGGATAATTTTCAGAATCTGAAGATGGTCCCAGGAATGTCTTCAAATGAACTGCATCAGCCCTTGAAACATGACGCAGATGACACACTAACAGACTCATTTCTGCAGCACCTCGGGTATGTCAAGTACATCAAAACCATTCAGACATCAAATTGCTGATCTGATGGAACGATTTATTTTCCCATTACTTTGAAAGCTGCGGGTGATCTGTGTACGAGCAATAGATGTGGAGCTTCAAGGACAACAATTAGAATATCAGTCCCTGTCTCCAAGGTTCTTCTCTCTGGTTTAGCTCTGAGAAGTCTCGGCTGGTATTAGATTTCCTGTTGTGTCCAATTGCATACACTTACAGGTACATGCAGATACTGGGCATTCATTGTGATCCCTGTGAAAACAAAATCAACATATTAGTAGAATCAGGAGAGATTTTGTTTTTAAAAAGGAGTGTTGCACAGAAGCTTGGACCATCTACACATAAACTATGACTTGTGAGACTGAGATAAAAGTGGAACGTGTAGTTTTAATTAATCTAAAAATAGAAATTGATACGGACGGGGTATAAAAACATAAATAGTTTATATCAATCCAAGAGCAAGGTAAGAGAAAGTAAAAGCAAATACCAAAATAGTTTTATGAAAAGGTGCAGAGTATAGAGAGAAAGTCTAAACCTATATTATACGACTACAAACATAAAAAACAAAGGGAGAAGTCACCTGGTAGTTCAGGGACGTGACTCCAACATAGTAATAATAATAATACTTGCATTTAATATAGCGTTGCATTACCCAATGGTTTATCGACGGCTCAAAGCGCTTCACAGAATATACTGTAAAGTAAATTGACTGTATATAAATTGTGGGTGAAATGCGCCAGCCAATTGCGCACAGCAGCGTCCCCCCACAAACCGTCGTGGAGTGAAATCACCAATTTAATTATTGTGATTTTTTTTTAGAGGGATTATTATTAGGTGTGTGGATTATTATTAGGTGTGTGGAGTAAGGAAACTTGGCCAAGGATTCGATTTGACCTGCCTGGATTCGAACACATGTCACAAGAGATGAAAAGAATGAAAGTGAAATAAACTTGCTGTCATGACTCCCAGATGAGAAATGGTCATTGGTAAGTACCAGAAGGAACCTGGCACCAGTGGAAAAGTTCAGGCTTTGCAATGAATTGAATTTGTGCAGCTCTTATGAATCCAGTAAAAATAAATTTATGGAAAAATGTTAAAAATAGCCACGTTGCATCTGTCAGAAGTGTTTTAGGTTAGGGAGACATTGTGGAGTCCTGTAGCTCAGTGGTTATACCACTCACCTTAAAAGTGAGAGGTCTGGGTTCAATTCCAGGAAAGGTGAAACCTTCGACAAGTTTCCTTATTCCACATGCTTAATAAAAATCTGTTACAAAAATTGGTCAATTCAATCCATGACTGTTTGAGGCACACTGCTGTGCTCAATTGGCTGTCGCGTTATACAGTCAATTCACTTTACAGTAGATTCTGTGAAGCGCTTTGAGACATCTAGAAGACATGATAAGGCCCTATATCAAATGCAAGGATTATTATTATTATTATTCGGGAAATACACAATTAGCAAAGTTGAGAGTATTGCTGGGGTTCAGACAATGGCAGAGCTTAATCCTTGCATTTAATATAGCGCCTTATCATATCTTCAAGACGTCTCAAAGCACTTCAAACAATCATGGATTGAGTGTCCTTTTTTTTTAAAAAGGGATTATTACCCGCCAGAAAAGTGACCTGCCAATCGACTAACAATCTGGTTCCTAGTTACGGCTCACTAGAAGCGTGTGGAGTAAGGAAATTTGCCCAAAATTTTGCCGATTGGGAATCAAACCCAGAACCTCTCCCTTGCGGGCAAGTGCTCTAACTACAAGACTCCATAACTAATATTTAGGGGGTGGGGGTTAATTATGCCACTGAGCTCCCGGAAAGAGCCAATAACCTTTTACTTTATGAATAAAGTTTGAACACTTAATAAATATTTTAATGCTTTAAAATAAAACTGTAAATCTTTAGTGCATTAATTAATATATAATACATGTTATCGATCAGGGTTAAAACTCTGGATCGTAGGAAGTTTATAAGAAATAGCTGCAGAGCACTGAATGGAAAAATAATGGAACCTCTCTTAATGCCAATGCCATGGTATTAGAGGAGAGGGTAGGAGAAATGGATAGAATAATTATAACCAGAGAGGAAGTGCTAAAAAGGTTGACGTCGCTCAAGGTGGATAAGTCACCTGGTCCGGATGGGATGCACCCTAGGTTACTAAGTGAGGCACGGGAGCAAATAGCAGGGACTCTGGCCACGATCTTTCAATCTTCCTTGGACACAGGGGTCGTGCCAGAGGACTGGAGGATAGCTAATGTTACTCCCTTGTATAAAAAGGGGCAGAAGGACAAGCCTGGTAACTACAGACCAGTCAGTCTAACGTCGGTAGTGGGCAAAATTCTAGAGTCCATAATCAGGGACAAGGTAGATCTTCACTTAGAAAGATATAGGCTAATAAAGGACAGTCAACATGGATTTGTTAAAGGCAAATCTTGCCTTACAAATCTGATAGAATTTTTTGATGAGGTAACGGAATGGGTGGATAATGGTAGCGCAGTTGATGTAGTTTACATGGACTTTCAAAAGGCATTTGACAAAGTGCCACATGAGAGACTTATTAAGAAATTAAAGGCCCATGGCGTAAAAGGGACAGTGGCAGCGTGGATCCACAACTGGCTGCGAGACAGAAAGCAGAGAGTTGTAGTGAGCGGCTGTTTTTCAGATTGGAGGGAAGTGAGCAGTGGTGTGCCACAGGGATCGGTTTTGGGACCATTGCTGTTTGTAATCTACATCAATGATCTGGACTTGGGTGTACGGAGTACAGTTTCCAAGTTTGCAGATGATACTAAGTTAGGGAGAATAGTAAACAGTGAGGAGGATAGTAGCCATCTGCAAGAGGATATAGACAAATTGGTAAAGTGGGCAGACACATGGCAGATGAAGTTTAATGCAGAGAAGTGTGAGGTGATGCATTTTGGGAGAAGAAATGAAGGGAGGCAATATAGGCTAGATAGTACAATTTTAAATGGTGTGAAGGAACAGAGAGACCTGGGGATTTGTGTTAGTGACTCGTTGAAGGTGGCAGGACAGGTAGACAAGGCTGTTAAGAAGGCATATGGGATACTAGGCTTTATAAATAGGGGTATAGAGTACAAAAGTCAGGAAGTGCTGACTAACCTCTATAGGACTTTGGTGAGGCCTCAGCTGGAATACTGTGTTCAATTCTGGTCACCACACTACAGAAAGGATGTGAAGGCATTGGAAAGGGTACAACGAAGATTTACTAGGATGGTGCCAGGATTGAGGGACTTCAGCTATGAGGAGAGGCTAGATAGGCTAGGGTTATTCTCTCTGGAGCAGAGAAGATTGAGGGGAGACCTAATAGAGGTTTATAAGATCATGAGGGGTTTCGACAGGGCAAATAGAGAAAAACTATTTCCACTCGTGGGTGAATCTGTGACTCGTGGTCACAGATTTAAAATAGTTTCAAGGCGAAGTAGAGGGGAGCTGAGGAGAAATTTTTTCACTCAGCGAGTTGTTCGAATCTGGAATGCATTGCCTGAAAAGGTGGTGGAGGCTGATTCGATAACAACTTTTAAAAGGGAATTAGATCTTTATTTAGGAAGAACGGGTCTATTAGGCTATGGGGAGCGGGCAGGGCAATGGGATTGAATCGCTCTTTTCAAAGAGCCGGCACAGACTAGATGGGCCGAATGGCCTCCTTTTGTGCCGTAAAATTCTATGATTCTATGATTCTATGAATCAGCTCCATTAATGGCAGGATTATCGAGCAGCAAATTAAGTGATTAAAAATAAAATGATTAAACCACAATGAGATACTCAGCCAGATAGCAGACCTGATAGTGTCAATGTGGTCTGTGTTGTAATTTTCTATCGTTAATTGGTCATTAAAACAGAATTTATGACAATTTTTTCGAGGTAGTTGATGAAATGACTCAATGAAATACACCCCATGATGAACATATTCTGTAATTAGCACGATCGAGCTGTGATGCCTGGAGTTTATTGATTGTACCTGAATTATAAAAGGTAATAAATTATAGCCTCAAACCAACTTACTTGAACCAGCTGAGCATGTGCCCAGCGTGGCCCCCGTGGCGACAGTTTTGGCACCAGGTAAACCAGTTGTTGAATTGTGCCAATTTTTTATCTTTGCTGAGGTCGACTTTTTCATCCGGCTTCCCAGTTCCTAATACAATCAAATCAATTCAAAATTAAAACAGGAGAAAGGTATCGTGGAAACCAAATTTCAAATGTATTATAACAACAACAAATAACATGAAGTAAATATCATTACAGGGCAAAGCTTTCACAGTCTCTTCACCTCTCCACCTACTACTTTTTCATTCAGAAACATGTAGATTTGGCAACATTCTTCTTATATATCTTTGTATGCGTTTGTGTGCACATGATATTTTAACTAAATATTATTGTCTTTTATATTGTTTTTCCCCCTTAATTATGTCTGTTATTAAAAGCCTCTGTTCATAAAATATACTAAGCTTTATTTTTAAATATGTTTTATAAGAAAGAGAAGATTGGCTTTCTTGAAGGGGCTGATGACCTTTTCTTTGGGTGCAACCACATGAATAATGTCAAAAACAACAACAAACAACAAAATTACATTTGTATAGCAAAACACACCAGAATTGTGTGGTTCACTGAAACAAAGGATGTGGATTGAACTAGTTTGCAAACATGATGTTTATAGTTTCTGATACTTATTCAATTCATTTTAGAGAAAATCAATATAGAGCAACAACACATGTATCACATCTGTAATGTTTAATCCAGTAGTATAGGCTACTTGTAATTAAACAAAGAGAAGTTTAAAAAGAGTTGTCTTATAGTCAAATCAAGATAATAATAATCCTTGCAATTGATAGCACTTTTCACATCTTCTAGACGTCTCAAAGTGCTTCACAGGATTTACTGTAAAGTATAACGACTATTTTGTAGGCAATATTTTTTAGCAGTGGAGAAGAACATATCAAAACTTAACAATACAAGATCCGGTGATTGTCAAACAAGACAATATCATAAATGACAGAAGTGAATCTTGTGTAGTTCATCACCTGAGAGTTAGATCCATCAAACATACCACAACTTGTATTATTTATAATATCCACCGTGGGGTTGACAGGTTATTCATTCTGCCACTGTTCAGCTATGATGAGTTGCGCTAATGTTTTATTCTGCCGTATGTTAACAGTAGTAATACTACTGTATATGCATTAGAAAACATTAAGATAGAACAGCCTATCAGTGCGTTTCAGTATTATTCTTACACTGTTCATTTGAATTGAACATTTATTTCAAGCATTTCCTCTCAAACCTTCCAATGTAATTCCATGGCCAGACAGAAGACCAGGAGAGCAGGCTTTGTACTCCTCCGTACTTTACAATGCGACTTGTTTGCACTGAGATTCTCAAGGAGCAGGATAATTATCACTGGACATTTTTGACAAGCATTGGGTCACAGACGCCAAAGCAGAGCTGCTGTATGTCTACATCAACAAAACAGTTAGAACAGGCCTCGGTGACATGAAGCAGTACTCACCTAGACAGCTGGACACCGGTGTTCCCATATTGATGAGACAGAGGGCACAACGGGGAAGAGGCTTTCGACAACCTGGACAACTTGTGACCTTTGATTTGGTTGGGGAGCCACTGACACCATATTGACTAAAACTTCGCCCCTGGTGTGGCAGAGCAGAGCAGCTATACGATATGGTTTTCCCACAAAAATTACAACTGACAAACACCTGTAAAATAGGACATTACCCAATGGTAAATAAAAACTCATTGCATTCATTTCCTAACACGGATTAACTGCCCATCAACACTATCATACGGCTGGAACGCTTTTAACAGAGAGAAAGATAAAAAGTAGGTAAATGTCTATGAATCTTTTCTGAAATCAGATCGACTAGTCTCATATTTCTTTGGATTAAACCAGATGGCTGAACATTTCCACAAACATTTCACTTGACCCAGTCATGTCTTGATCTAATCATTACAAGCAGGTTCATGAACAAAAAATAATGAAGATTTAACTTCGAGAAAACTCGTTACATTTCATGCACTTTACAGCTTGCTGAGAAACAACGACAACATGAATTTATATAGCAACCTTCATGCAGGAGGCTCAGTGCACTTAATAGTGTTAAGAGCTGGACGCTGAGCCACGAGATGGAAGGTAACTGTTAGGTATGATCAAAGAGGAAGGTTTTGGACGAGAACTGAAGACAGGCAAGGAGGGGGCAAGGCAGAGGAACTCAGGCAGAGTTCCAGAGTTTGGAGGCACAGTGGCTGAAAGCCATATTTGGCATCCAAGATGAGGATGGAGAGTGCTTGCAGAAAGAGAGTGGAGTTGATATGTGATGGAAAACAAGAGTTTGGGATCATTCTTGGCCTCCAGGATTGCTTTGCAGGGAATTGGTGGTAGATTCGGATATGTTCAGGTATCCAAACAGAATTCCACGCATGCCATCTGCACACAGAAAAGCACCTCATCAACTTTGGGGGAAAATTGACCTATTTCTAAACCTTCCAGCCAATTGGCATTAGCCCATTAAGTCTATTCTCCAGAAACCACAGCCTGAAATGTTCAAAGATGATGCAATATGGAACAGCAAGGAGACATGTTACTCCTATGCCATCTTTTGGTAAAAATGTTAATTACACAAAATCTAACACAATCCACAATGATTCAAAGCAATAACCATCTCCCTGATGGAGATGACATCAGATGCGTTACCATCTTTGAACAATTTCACATATTATATATATCTATATAATACTGTAAACCTTGGTAGCTGTAACTCAAACAAAGGCAGTAAATGCAGTAGGAGTTCCAATGGCGGCATTCAACAGATTAGATTCAAAGTGATGTTAAAACGAATCCAAACATTATCTTTTTCAATAAATGTACAAGTGAAGTTATTTCCATACTATGCACTTCCATCTGAGGACTTTCAACAGTCTTGATTCGATATAATGGCAATTTAAAAAATATTATGGCAGAGTATATTGCAGAAAAAACAGGCGATTAATCAGGTCTTTTGGAGGATGTTAGCATCATGAACCATAGAATGTTATTTCACCGTTCTTTCAAATAATGATTGGCCTTGATAAAAACTAAATCCCTCTATGGACAAAATACGAAAACTGTATTGCAAAGAGTATCCAATAAGGCAGTATCCTGACAAAATACAAACAACATTCAGTACCAGAAAATGTCACCAATTTTGAACCTTACCACTTAAAACAACAACAAAATTACATTTGTAAAGTGGATTTCACGTCGGGAGGACGTCCCAAAGCACGGAACAGTCAGGTATCGGGACCCGAGTGTGGGTTGAGATGAAGAAGGGCAGAGGGGTAGGAGGGCGACTGAAGGCACGGTCGAAAGGAGGGTCTTGAGACCACCCTTGAACGAAGCAAGGGAGGGAACAAGGTGAAGGTATTGTGGAATGGAGTTCCAAAGGACGGGGGCAGAGATTCTGAAAGCCCGGCAGCCGATGGTAAGGCGGCTTGGGCGGGGGACACGTGGCAGGTTGGAGCTGAATGGAGGAAGCAGACAGGTTGATAGGGGTCAGGAGAGGTCTGGATGATCTGCAGCTTGTGGAGGGAAGAGTTGGGGAGGCTGACAAGCAGGGAGTTTCTGTAGTCGAGCCTTGAGGTGACGAATGTGTGTATATTATAATGATCATGACTTGTGAGAGGAAATACAGAGTTACAGTAGATGAAGTAATAAGTGTGACTTTGGATTCCGTCAATCAGACATGTATGTTTGATTGGTTTTGGAAATCACGGCTTAAAATTACACCACTGACTGGCCCAGGAGCCATAGTCAGTCTCCACACCAGGATTTCCTCTCATTGGCCACTGATGGCAATCAACTGAAAAAAGTAACCATTTAGTTGCAACTCTTTTTGCACCAAACACAAGGTCTTACTTTTATTTCAACTAACATTTTAACATGACGTTGTTGAGTTGTAAAAGCCCTTTTACCTGTGCAAGAGGTTTCGAACTTGGGTCCAATTTACTCCTATGGATGTCAAACTCTGCCCTTTTATGCCAAAATCTCCATGCATCCAGTAAGTTCCTATAGTTCTCAATCCAATACTGCACCCGGGCATCTTTAACAACATCACTTGGAGATCCCTAAATGTGTTAAAAGTACCAATAAGTTATTTTGGAACACATTATTCAGAAAACATATATTTCAACAATGGCATGCGACAAGTCCATGACAATGGGTTCTGCATAGCTGCCAACCCTTTTTTTTTAACAAAATAAAGTACTCCTGCAAGCTAAAAACAGTATTTTGGAGTAAAAAAAAGTATTTTCCCCAGAACCTACTGGTACTTAACGAAAAAATTACAGCGCAAAAAGATGCCAAGTAAAATGCGACTTCAAATCCCCGTATGTGGCAAAAATTGCATTAAGAGGGAGGTCCCTACTGTGTTTCCGTTTTTGAAAAAGATCGTTCCCAGTGATGCCTTGTGCCTAGCCTAGTGCCCAGCGCTAACATTTACAGTGTATCTGCGACGGCAGAAGGTAGGTAGCACTGCTATTGAAGGCAGGGAGAGAGAGTTAGAGAGAAAGAGACTGAGACAGAAAGATAGAGAGACTGTGAGTGAGATTGTGACAGCCAGAGACTCAAACAGAGAGAAAGACACAGAGAGAGAGAAAGACAGAGAGGGACAGACAGAGAGAGAGAAAGAGAGAGAGCGTGACCCAGACAGGCAGAGAGGGAAAGAGACACGGAAAGAGAGAGAGAGAGAAAGACACACCCAGAGGGAGACTGAGACAGAGAGGAGAGACAGACTGACAGAGCATAGAATTTCCAAAATTCGGATTTTCCAAAAAACGTATTTTAACAAGAAAAATCGTACTGCCGTATTTACTTCAATTTATCGTACTAAATACGGCAAAAATGTCCTGGTTGGCAGCTCTGGTTCTGTATTTCACTTGCAAAACCAATCTGACAGTTGGGGTTAAAAGATGCAATTTTTTTTTTTTTTTTTACTTTGAAAAACGTTGGAGCAAAAATTCATCATTGCTGATTCACCAAACACTAGATTAAACAAAACAATTTATCCTCTGAACCTCTCATAATGTTGAACTCTATTAGAACTCTTCTGCTCTAGTGAATGTAATCCTATTTGTAAAAACACACACCTCTCATCAATGCTACTCCCTTCCATCCTCAATAAGATCCTTGAGAGTCAATGCTGCGCCTTCTCTATGGCTTGATAGCCATTTAATAAAGGTGTCTATATTAGTAACAGGGGAAGCAAATACTAAGGCTTGGCTGTAACATCATCCCAAACCCATGGGATTTCTGCTCCAATGTGATCTGATATTTGTGATGCAGCATAGCTATTGGTGACTTAGGTTACCAACGTCACATGTTCGACCCCCGACTACCCCAGTGCAATATACATTATGCTGCAATATACAGTAAAAGCCCATTCATCTGGCACCCGATCAACCGTAACTTCCGTATAACCGGCATCGCAAAAAAAAGGTCCGGATTCAATTAACCGGAATTTATCCAGAAAAATGCATTAAAAAATTATTTGGGGGCGTTTTCAGCCGAATATCCGGCAGGCGCTTTAACCGGCATTGGCCAGGTCCCAAGGGTGCCGGATAAACGGGCTTTTACTGTACATTTTTTTAAATGTCTGAGAATGACCCAGGGAAATTGTCTGCTTGGTTAAGTGGTGTGCAGTGGGCAGACTACTGTGTCATATGAAGAAAATCTGATGATTACTTTGTCCTTCTTAAACCATGCCCCTGTTGCCACATCATCATTAATGATCACAGATCTATCTGTAACTATTTTCAATTATCTATTATTAATTAGCATTTTATACATCTCTTCTGATTTACATACAAAATATAGCACAATTTTCTCACGGGAGATAGGACTGTAGACTTATGATGTTCCACATCAGCTAATACTTAGTACAGTAAAAGCCCATTTATCCGGCACCCGCGGAACTGGCCAATGCTGGTTAAAGCGCCTGCTGGATATTCGGGCAGCCCGCGGCCAAAAACCCACCACAAAAAAACTAAAAGTTTGTTTAACACACACCATACACACCAGACTAAATAATAGATAATAGCAGAATATTGTATTGGTACTTATTGTTAAAACTACTCTCTTGCGCTTCTCACCTTTACTGATTGAGGTTTACAGCCCAGCGATTCATTTTTTAAATGGAGGACACCAAGTGGGTGAAAAAAACCGCAGCGTGACTTTACTAATGGCAAGTTTATAGCCCTAGACTTGACTAGCAGCAAACCAAAATACTATACCTGCGCGACAATGTGAGTTATCTGCTATGATTATCGGCTTACAATCATAGAATCAGAATTTTACGGCACAAAAGGAGGCCATTCGTCCCATCTAGTCTGTGCCAGCTCTTTGATTAGAGCAACTCAATCCCACTGCCCAGCTCTCTCCCCATAACCTAATAGACCTGTTCTCCCTAAATAAAGATCTAATTCCCTTTTAAAAGTTGTTATCGAATCAGCCTCCACCACCTTTTCAGGCAATGCATTCCAGATTCGAACAACTCGCTGAGTGAAAAAACATTTCCTCAGCTCCCCTCTACTTCGCCTTGAAACTATTTTAAATCTGTGACCACGAGTCACAGATTCGCCCACGAGTGGAAATAGTTTTTCTCTATTCGCCCTGTCGAAACCCCTCATGATCTTATAGACCTCTATTAGGTCTCCCCTCAATCTTCTCTGTTCTAGAGAGAATAAACCTAGCCTATCTAGCCTTTCCCCATAACTGAAGTCCCTCAATCCTGGAACAATTCTAGTAAACTTCTTTGCACCTTTTCAAATGCCTTAACATCCTTTCTATAGTGTGGTGACCAGAATTGGACACAGTATTCCAGCTGAGGCCTAACCAAAGTTTTGTAGAGGTTAGTCAGCACTTCCTGACTTTTGTATTCTACACCCCTATTTATAAAGCCTAGTATCCCATATGCCTTCTTAACAGCCTTGTCTACCTGTCCTGCCACCTTCAAAGAGTCACGAACACAAATCCCCAGGTCCCTCTGTTCCCTCACACCCCTTAAACTTGTACTATCTAGCCTATATTGCCTCCCCTCATTTCTTCTCCCAAAATGTATCACCTCACACTTCTCTGCATTAAACTTCATCCGCCATGTGTCTGCCCACTTTACCATTTTATCTATATCTTCTTGCAGATGGTTACTAGCCTCCTCACTATTTACTATTCTCCCTAACTTAGTGCCATCTGCAAACTTGGAAACTGTGCTCCCTACACCCAAGTCCAGATCGTTAATACATATTAAAAAGAGCAGTGGTCCCAATACCGATCCCTGGGGGACGCCACTGCTCACTTCCCTCCAGTCTGAAAAACAGCCGCTCACAACTCTCTGCTTTCTGTCTCGCAGCCAGTTGTGGATCCGTGTTGCCACTGTCCCTTTAACAACATGGGCCTCGACTTTCCTAATAAGCCTCTCATGTGGCACTTTGTCAAATGCCTTTTGAAAGTCCATGTAAACTACATCAACTGCGCTGCCCTCGTCCATCCATTCCGTTACCTCATTGAAAAATTAGATCAATTTGTACGGCAACATTTGCATTAAACAAATCCATGCTGGCTGTCCTTTATTAGCCTGTATCTTTCTAAGTGAAGATCTATCTTGTCCCTGATTATAGACTCTAGAAGTTTGCCCACTACTGACATTAGACTGACCGGCCTGTAGTTCCCAGGTTTGTCCTTCTGCCCCTTTTTGTACAGGGGAGTAACATTAGCAACCCTCCAGTCCTCTGACACCAACCCTGTGTCCAAGGAAGATTGAAAGGTTGTGGCCAGAGTCTCTGCTATTTGCTCCCGTACTTCCCTTAGTAACCTAGGAAGCATTCCATCCTGACCAGGTGACTTATCTACCTTGAGCACCGTCAACCTTTTTAGTGCTTCCTCTCTGCTTATACTAATCCTATCCATTTCTTCTACCCTCTCCTCCAATACTGTAGCATTGGCTGCTTCCTCTTCTCTTGTGAAGACAGAGGCAAAAACTCATTCAGTACATCAGCCAGGCCCTCTGCCTCCACAATCAGATTTCCTCCTTGGCCCCTAATTGGCCCCACCCTACCCTTGACCAATCTTTTACTCTTAATATGTTTGTAAAATACCTTGGGTTCCCTTTAATGTTACCTGCTAATTCATAGAATTTTACGGCACAAAAGGAGGCCATTCGGCCCATCGAGTCTGTGCTGGTTCTTTGAAAAGAGCGATTCAATCCCACTGCCCTGCCCGCACACCATAGCCTAATAGACCTGTTCTCCCTAAATAAAGATCTAATTCCCTTTTAAAAGTTGTTATCGAATCAGCCTCCACCACCTTTTCAGGCAATGCATTCCAGATTCGAACAACTCGCTGAGTGAAAAAAAAGTTCCTCAGCTCCCCTCTACTTCGCCTTGAAACTATTATAAATCTGTGACCACGAGTCACAGATTCGCCCACGAGTGGAAATAGTTTTTCTCTATTTGCCCTGTCGAAACCCCTCATGATCTTATAAACCTCTATTAGGTCTCCCCTCAATCTTCTCTGCTCCAGAGAATAACCCTAGCCTATCTAGCCTCTCCTCATAGCTGAAGTCCCTCAATCCTGGCACCATCCTAGTAAATCTTCGTTGTACCCTTTCCAATGCCTTCACATCCTTTCTGTAGTGTGGTGACCAGAATTGAACACAGTATTCCAGCTGAGGCCTCACCAAAGTCTTATAGAGGTTAGTCAGCACTTCCTGACTTTTGTACTCTATACCCCTATTTATAAAGCCTAGTATCCCATATGCCTTCTTAACAGCCTTGTCTACCTGTCCTGCCACCTTCAACGAGTCACTAACACTAATCTCCAGGTCTCTCTGTTCCTTCACACCATTTAAAATTGTACTATCTAGCCTATATTGCCTCCCTTCATTTCTTCTCCCAAAATGCATCACCTCACACTTCTCTGCATTAAACTTCATCTGCCATGTGTCTGCCCACTTTACCAATTTGTCTATATCCTCTTGCAGATGGCTACTATCCTCCTCACTGTTTACTATTCTCCCTAACTTAGTGTCATCTGCAAACTTGGAAACTGTACTCCGTACACCCAAGTCCAGATCATTGATGTAGATTACAAACAGCAATGGTCCCAAAACCGATCCCTGTGGCACACCACTGCTCACTTCCCTCCAGTCTGAAAAACTGCCGCTCACTACAACTCTCTGCTTTCTGTCTCGCAGCCAGTTGTGGATCCACGCTGCCACTGTCCCTTTTACGCCATGGGCCTTTAATTTCCTAATAAGTCTCTCATGTGGCACTTTGTCAAATGCCTTTTGAAAGTCCATGTAAACTACATTGTTTCTCATGCAGTCTTTTTGCCCCTCTAATTTCCTTTTTCAGTTCTCTCCTGCTCTTCCTATATTCTGCTTGGTTGACCTGTATCTTGTGCCTGATGTTTTTCACAAGCCTCCTTTTTTTTGCTTTATTTTAACCCCAATGTTTTTGACCTGTGCCCGAACTATCTTCCTTGAAGACTACCCACTGTTCATTAAACCTTGGCTAGGTCCGGTTTTAACTCACTGAAATTAACCTTCTTCCAGTTGAGTGTCTTCAACTGGCTTGCCGCTAGTAAGGCTTTAAAGTCGCGCTCTGTTTTTTTCACTCGCTTAGCGTTCTCCATTTTGAAAAGAATCACTGGACTATAAACCTCAACTGCAGCATCATGGTTTCAAGTATAGCATCTATCAGTAAAGGTGAGAAGTGCAAGAGAGTAGTTTTAACAATAAGTACCAATACAATATTCTGTTATTATTGATGCATTTACAAATGCTCCACCACCGCTATTGTTCTGGATACGTTCTGGTTTATCGAATGGGGACTTTCTTTTGGCGTGCCGGTTATAGGAAGTGCCAGTTCATCGACTCACGGATAAACGGGCTTCTACTGTAGTAAACTTTCTCCTCCTACCCTCAAAAAGAGCTTTCACCAGAAACTATGCTGTTTGAGTTAACAACCCTTCCCTATGAGCGAGAAGAAGTATGTTTGAATGTAATAATATATTATTATTTGAATGTAGGCCAATGCTGGAATTTCAAATCAATGGATAGAACCAATACATCACCGCTTGTGGAGTCTCACATTTTTGATCTGTAGTTAATATTAGTTTTGGTTCAACTTACCTGTAACATACAGAAGCTTGCCGTTTGCACATCACCTGTTCTGTCCACATAGCTCTCCATTAAATCAACGCCATCTTTTGTCAAGCCTGTTAACAGGATCCCCTCCAGATTTCCAGCTTCTTTCATTTCATTCGTGAGTTTCTCAATATAACGAAGCAGCTATGTAGGACATAATTAAAATTTGTATTATTAGCTTATAATTAGGCAGAAATTCTGTTGATCAGAATATTTTGACAATACATAACATTTTCACGTACTTCAGCAAATTTCAAGTAAATTCAACTGTTGATTAATATTGTTGTCCATCAACCCATTTGCCTAGTTTATCACTACCTCACATTGTTGGGATATGGTTAGCAATAGTAAACCAATACCTTTATGTCTCTGAACTTTCCCCTTGGTCGGTTCTAACCATCCATGGAGTATGTGTGTGTGTGTCCTATTTCACTTCCCATATGCATTACTCATTAGTTTACAGTTATCTAGTTGTTGATGTTGATTCATATCTTAAGCTTGATACCTATGAACATCATTTTGTAAAAGACTCAAATGTGGCACTTTGTCAACAGTGTTTTGGAAGTCTAGTTACAAGATGAAACATGGCTCCTAACTGAATTTTTTTGTCATTATCTCAAAAAGGTCTACGATTCTTTAAGGAAATGAATATCCAGTTTTTTTGGGTCACCCAACACATGCAGAAACACATCACCATGCTTAGGAGTATCCAAACCACACAGTGCCACATATATATTTAATCTATCCATAAAAATGTCCATATGTGCACTCTACCTGCAGACAACTACCCTCTTCACCTGTTTCTGGAGTGTGGAAGCCAAAGGTTGGCATAAAGCCAAGGCTTGGGGAATCCATTTGTGTGTGTGTGTACTGCTGGAGTTTAACAAGTTAAACCTATTGAGCGCAGCAGTGTCTGACAAGCTTTCCTCCACCTCCATCATGTTGCCTCCATTTGACAATGCTGGTAGTTTGCATGGTTGGAGATCAAGGGTGCTTTTTTGAGAGGTGAGTGATGACACCGGTTTTGAGGGGCCAGGGACAGAACCTGAAGAGAGGGACTGGTTAACTGTGTTAGCCAGTAGGGGAAATAGGAGGGGGAGGTGCATGACCAGAAGCTGGGTGGTTAGGTAGCAGGTGGTGGGCTTCATGTGGGACCTCCTCCCGCCATGAAAGGCACTCTATAAATGTAACATGGTTGTTGTTATTGTTGTAATGATGGTTCAAACAGAGGAAGAAGAAATTGAGGCAAAGTATGCAGTTTTATCTTGTGTGAGAGGGTGTCTGTAAGGTACTCATGAGGAAGCTTTATCCATGGAGAGATGGTGGAGAGCTTGGTGGATGGGAGGGGGTGAGGAAATGGTCAGAGATGGCTTTGTCTAAACTGGAGAATTCAGAGATTATCAGGTCATTGGTGATATCGAGATTGAGGGGATGACCAGGGTTGTGGATCAGGGAGTTTAGGTGTAGGGAGGAGGTTTAGCAAGCTCAGCGTCTTGGGAAGTTCTCCAGACGTGAAAGGCGCTCTACAAATGTAATTTGGTTGTGATGTTGTTGATGGCAGTCAAGTCAGAAGAGATAGGAAAAGGAATTCACCCATTATGAGCAGGCTCTCAGTATCGATAGAGAGGGATGAGAGGACATACCTGAGAGGAAGGAGCCAGATGTTTTTTTTTGAGTGTGGGTAGACTAAGAGGACAAAGCAAGCAAAGAAAGAAAAAAGGGACAGATGGTACAGTGTGAGGTGCTCAGAAGGGAAGGATAGGGGGATAGGGGGAGGTATAATGGGATAACCAGGGGTTTGGGAGTTGAGGCCAGCCTACTGCCACATTTCAGAGACAGAAGAATTTCTGCTCCTAGAGATTGTTCTACCCACAAATCCAGCCGTGAGCCAAACAGGCTGTTAAGTCATCAGCAGTTTCCTGGAGTACTGTGGACTCCACATCCAGGTCAGGAGCTGACACTGCCATAGAGGAACAACTCAATTGAACATTCTGTTGCCATATACATCATCTTGAAGGTCGATGTCCCCCAAAACCTCCACTCCACCACTGGAGGTTAAGCTTTCAGCCACTACGATTGGAAACTTTGAAACTCCCTCCCTCAACCCATTCGCCTGACCCCCTCTTTTTTTTATCTTCAGATCACACCTGAAGATCTTTCTCTATACCTAAGGCACTTACTGTCACCTTCCCCTTCCCTCTGGCTCCGTCATTATGAAGTGCACTTGTCCTTGCCTAATATCGCAGTTGAGTTTGCGAAAGGTGCGACTTTCAGCGAACCTAAGTTAAGCAAACCCGCGCAAGAATACCGGACGTTCAGTGTCTATGTACGCCTACGCTACCCAAAGTAGTTTGTTTCCACCCGCGCGAATGACGTAATAGCGAACGCTGTGATGTTAATGAATATATGTTCCCCCAGGTATCATCAACGTAATAACGAAACAACGTTGACCGAAGCAACGTTAAGCGAAGTCTACCTGTACTCTGAGATGTACTCAACACTCCCGGTGTTGAGGGCACTATGTAAATACAAGTTCTTGTTGTAGTATCTGTAGCCATTTAACTATATTTTGACGATTATTCATCTTCAGCATCCAAGATGTATATTGATAAAAAAAAATAAAAGATATATACAAACACACACAATCTCCTGTTATAAAGGGGTAGTTGAGGTCCATAGAACACCAACCTGCCTTATAATGAGGCTTTGACAAGCAGTCAGCATTTCTGCATTCACTTCACAATAGTTGGCCACCAACTGTACTAAAAGTGGCCAATATCATCAGGTCACTGATATCATTACATTCCACTTTGTGCAGTAAGTGAAACTATGGTAACTGATGCAGAAATCATCTATTTTTTCCTTTAGAATAGAAACTGTCAGTGCACTCCATGTATATTGGCTGGTAAGACACATGTGCAGTAAATCTCTCCACTGTCCTAACAACTATAACTCAGGGTTAGGATTTTAATACTAAATACTAAATAAATGAAGCTGCACTATAGCTAGTAACACCCATGTAGAATTAATAATTTCCATTCCCTCCAGTTACATTCCCCCTCCAACTATCATGTTTGACTTTATACAGAATAAATTTCACATTTCAAATCAATTCATGAGTTCATCCATTACTGAACACTCACCTGGGTATCATTTAGAAACATGTTGGCAAAGGCAACTCGGTCACGTACAGCTACATTGCTCTCAAACTAAAGACATGGATTTTTAAAAAATCACATTACCATTTTGCAACAAAATCAATTGACAAATCATATATTAGAACAGTAAAACGCATACACATCATATCAGTTATGAACATAATATTTCATATGACTTACAAAGTCCAGGCAAACTATCATAGAAAATCCAATTTAATCAATAACCTACACTGAGCATGCAGTTGTCTGTCACTGCAGCCAGTAAGTACATATGCGATGATGGGTCAAGACTACATTTCATGTGTTTCAATGAGTCTTGACCTGTCGCCACATTTGCACTCATGCATTGGAATCACATTGAAATTAAAAAAATGTTGTGACTGCATTAATGAATCAAAACTGTTTCAGCATCTTGTGACGTCCTTCTGACATGAAAGGCGCTATACAAGTGTAATTTTGTTGTTGTTGTTTTACGCGATGCAATGCTGGTAAATGTGGGAATAATGGAGAGTTGGGGAGTGGCGTTACAAGTTAGGTGATTAACGTGATGCAAAGAAATCTAAGTGATTTTGATAGGAAACTGAATGGGACTCAAGTAAATTTACAATTTGGGTGATTATATGATTTAATAACGACAAGACCTATAATAATCCTTGCATTTGATATAACTCTATTCAAGCCTTCTAGACGACTCAAAGCGCTTCACAGAATATACTGTAAAGTGAATTGACTGTATATTTGTTGGCCAAACGTGACAGTCAATTGTGCACAGCAGTGTCTCAGTCATGCATTGAAGTGACCAATTTATTATTGAGTTTTTTTCTTGAGGCATTATTATCAGGCATGTGGAGCAAGGAGACTTGCCCAAGGTTTTTCTCCCTGCCGGGAATCGAATCCAGGTCTCGATTGCAATGCAAGTACTCTAACCACTGAGCTACAGGACTCCTGACTTCTACAAGTCTACCCTTCTAGAAGTTTTACAGTATAAACTCACATCTGGGGAAAAAGAAGGAAAACTTACCAGTACACCATCGTAAGACCCTGGTTCACTTGTCAGAAAGGCAAACATGACACACAGATAAGGGTTATTTAGCTGCAGCCTCAGAGAGCTACACATTTCTCGCCATAGAGAATTCTTCTCATCGGTGTAGCCTGACAGTGCCATGGCTACAACATTCAGGTTCAGATCTCCTGCAATTGATAAAGGTTTGTTATTAAAGTATTGGATGTGTTCTTTTATTTGTGTTTTTTTTAAACTCCACAGTATCCCTGAATATTCATTATCCTGGCTTATATTTTCTCAGCATACAAATTCACCCCCAAATTTGAATTAATTAAGATAATAATTTGATTGCTATTTGTAGGTGGTTGTTGGTGCAAATAGCTGCCATATTTGCCCACATAAGATTCACGTCACCAAATTAATTAAATGTGCTGCATACAAAGAAACAAAATTTTACAGCCTGGCCTTGTAGGTTTTATTTAAAGTTTTATGAAGGAATTACCTCTTGTTTGTGTTAGCGGTAATTTTACAATCTTAAAATATTTAAGGCTCTAGCAGTAAGTAGCGTTAACCTCATGTCCTTCCCCCCGAATGACTTACACGTTCAATGCTAAACAACAGGTGTACTCAAAACATAAAGTATTGGAAACAGGGTTTATTACAAAGTTATAGATGAACGGCCTTGAAGGAGGAAAGGGAGAAAGCGAGGCAAAGGGATTGTGAGATGGGAGTTCCAGAGTGGGGGCACAGAGGCTAAAAGCCAGGCCACCGATGGTAGGGCAGTTTGGGTGGGGGATGTGGAGCAGGCCTGAGTCTGCTGAACGGATGGTGCGGGGGCGGCTGATAGGGAGACAGTAGGTTGGAGAGACAGGCGGGGGCGAGGACGTAAATGGCCTTGAAAGTGAGGAAGAGGATCTTGAATTGGATCCTCTGGGGGATGGGGAGCCAGTGGAGACGGGCGAGGGTGGGAGTGATGTGGTCGCGAAGCCTAGTGTGGGAGAGGACACGAGCCGCAGAGTTCTGAATGATCTGCAGCCTTAGAAGGGAGGAGCTGGGGAGGCTGATGAGGAGAGAGTTCCTGTAATCGAGCCTAGATGTGATGAATGCGTGTATGAGAGTTTCGGCGGCATGGGGGGTGAGATAGTGGCGGAGTCTGGCAATGTTGCGCAGGTGATTGAAGGCCGTACTGGTCATGGCGTGGATTTGGGGGAGGAAGGATAGTTCGAAGTCGAACAAGACGCCCAGATTCCTGACTGGCGAGAGATAGAGAGTACATCCTTGGATGCTGATGTTAGCTAGCGCCTGAGGTGTGGAGGCGCTGACGCAAGTCTACACTTGTTTGATACAAAAGCCTGAGAACCTAATAATCTAATTTTTTCAAGTTACTGAAGTCATTGTTATCAAAGTCTGGGCTTTTTGCCGAGGACACTTTTATCTCTCCTTTGAGGTCTGCCGTTAAGGATGATAGTTACTCACATTTGGTGTTAGCTTCTCTGCCTTCACACTCTATGTATCACACATTCCTATGATAAGAGATTCCGACTGCAGTGGAATGGTTCAGTAATAGTAACAGTATTAAATTTATCTGTGTGGTGATGATCCTATGACTTTCTCGGTGGTAATACTGTGGTTAACTGTTGCAGTGCCAACAAATTGGAACCCAGTTATTAGTAGTGATTGTGTTATAATAATAATCCTTGCATTTGATATAGCACTTTCCACATCTTCTAGACGTCCCAAAGCGCTTCACAGAATATACTGTAAAGTGAATTGACTGTGTATTTGTGGGCAAAATGCGGCGACCAATTGCGCAGAGCAATGTCCCACAAACAGTCGTGGATTGAACTGACCAATTTATTATAGTTTTTTTTTTTAGGGATTATTATTAGGTGTGTGGCGTACGGAAACTTGATGCTGCCTGGAACAAAGCTCTCACGTTTATTAGGCGAATACTCTAACCACTGAGCTACAGGACTCCACTGTTGTTGCAGGCAAAGAACATACAGCAGGTATATAAACATACAGCCATGATGTGAACTCCCAATCTATACACAGTAATCACTTAACTAAAACGTTTTTAAAAAATCAATTCTACCACAACAACAACAACAACAAATTACATTTATAGAGCGCCTTTCACGTCGGGAGGATGTCCCAAGGCGCTGCACAGGAGGCGTGTGACCCGAGCTGGGAGGGGAGTGTTCGGGAAGGGGTGAGACACGAAGGGGAGGTCGAAAAATTCGGGGTGGAACAAAAGGCACGGTCGAAGAGGAAAGTCTTCAAACCGGCCTTGAAAGAGGAAAGGGAAGAAACGAGACGGAGGGATTGAGGGATGGCATACCACATACCTTTTCCGAAAGCAGCTCCCTTGTTGAGAATTTGTATGGCTCTTCGGATATCAAGGTTAAATAGGGCAACGGCGGCAGCTCGTTCCCATTCTTCTCCTTGTTCTAATGAGCTGAGAAAGGGGGCTACATCAATCTCTGGACCTTTCTGTATCCAGCCACAAAGCTGCAGAGCCAGACATCTCTCCTCACTCTGATATCTGATAACATCCGTTTGCCGATCAGACCCAGTCCAGCTGTGTTTGTAACCCTCTGTTTTTCTCTCTGTTGATGAAATCATCAATGAAAAATTGAGGTTTCACACAATTTTGACCTTTTCCACAAGCATCGAGATACAATGGAAATAAAAATGGAAATAAGGCAGGAGAAATGTCTTTAAATCTATAAATTAAGGAAATATAGATGCAGGAAAGCTATTAAAGTGAAATACAAACAAAGAATGAGGAGAAGGCCAAGAAAAAGCAAGTAGGCACCTGCTCTGACAAAACAGAAGTTCCTAGGATCGAGACACAACATAATATTTCTGCTGTATATGATAAATAAAAGTTCTCATGACATGACAACAATGTGGAGGATTATGAACATTATCACACTATCACCCACAATCTCTGCTTAATTGATTCAAAAAACGTGCATTGTTCAACTTCCTATTATAATTCATCTTAATAGAGTAAAAGCCCGCTTATCCGGCACCCGATCAACCGTAACTTCCGTATAATTGGGATTACAAAAAAAAAAGTCCACATTCGATTAACTGGAATTTATCCGGGAAAATGCGTTTTCGGCCAAATATCCGGCAGGCGCTTTAACCGGCATTGGCTAGGTCCCGAGGGTGCCGGATAAACGGGCTTTTACTGCATTCTGTTACTTCACTAACCAAATTATATGAAGGCCCTATGTACCAAGGAAAGACAAGATTTTCTAGTACAACGTAAGTAACTTAGTATTTTTTCAGGCACTGTAGTTTTAATAACAATTTAAATAGAGCAAAGGTTAATTTTTTGGGCGTCAACCAGACATGTGATACATGTGGTACCCATTGTTAAGATTAATGCACAGTATCCACCTTGGTTGTTACACAGCGTGTGAAACTTCTGCTGGTGAAGCTCTCTACACTTCCAAACTGTGGAACCATCCCTCAATGGGTAGGAATATGTGTCTGACCTTACTGCAAGAGGATCGTGACATCTTGCATCAAATTGGAGCTCTATTATATCTGACAATCATGTACTACCTGCAGGTTATAGTACATGAAACATCACAAGCTCGTCACACTGTTTATGATTTACAGGTATGACAATTGAAGAATAAGATTACAACTATCATCAAACCATTGAGTTGATTCAGGTAATTATTCAAGTGAAACACAAAAATAATTGTGAAAAACAAGTCAGATAATAGTACCAATTGATAAATATTTAAAACTTTTTTATATTTAATTAAATCAGAAACAATTTTATTTCCTTAAAAGGAATTGATTACAGGTAGGTCATCAAAAGAAAGTGATTAAAACAATTGTTAGTTCTGATCTGTTACTCAAGTATCTTTCTTTTATATATCACTGAACCATAACAGTTATGTTTTCAGTCACATTAGTAACTACCAGTAATTTAATTACTTTTTCCATAATCTAGTTTTTGCCCTTAAAGATTAAACAATTGAGTTAGCTGAATAAAAATTAATTTTCAGACAATCTGAAGCTGAGCTCTGGCGTCAGAGCTGAGGCTGAGAAACCACACTAAGTGAAAAATACAAATATTTGGAAACACTAAGTAATTTGTACTCACCTGCACTTGATTTCACTATGGTTTTAATGCCAGAATATACCAGAGGCACTTTGTTCACAGGTGGTTTCTGATCTGCATCTTCAGCATACTGTTTCATAAGTAATTGTAAATATAGGAAAGTTACACAGGAGAGATATAAAGAAAGAATAATCCTGTGAGATTTATTTTACCTTGTTTGACGGGAAATTGACAGAATAAATTTATATAAGATCCAACTACAGCTACCAGAATAATGGAACTCCTCAATTAACGTTTTCTTGAAAAGTGCGATTTGAAGTGAAACAACGTACAGCAAAACCTAAATGACCAGAGGCCCTAATGATACAAATAGGGGTTACGATCCTTCAGTACATTTCTGATTTAAATTTTCTTACACTAATATTAAATAAATACCCCCAAACAACACCACTAATATTGAAAATTTAAATAAATGTTTAATAAATATATATATAAGATAAAAATACAATTAAGAGAACACTTATTGGAGATGGCTGATGTGGTAGTGGGAGGGGGTAAAGTCATTCAGATGAAAGGGCGGGATTATCTGCCTCTTGCACGGATCCCCAGAGGGGCCTCCCTCCCACCGCGGCCCCAAACAGCTGATAGCTGGCATGCATTTGCGCCTTCGTATATTTTTTCTAAAGTTGTTGAAATGTACGAATGAGCAAACGCTTCTAGCGATCAGCTGTTTGGGGCAATGGCATGAGGGAGGCCCCTCTGGGGATAAGAACATAAGAATTAGGAGCAGGCCACTCGGCCCTTCGAGCCTGCTCCGCCATTCAATAAGATCATGGCTGATCTTCTGACCTAACTCTGATTACCTGCCCTATCCCCATATCCCCTAAACCCTCTATTTAAAAAAAATCTATCAGTCTCAGCCTTGAAAATGTTCAAGGACTGAGCATCTACAGCCTTCTGGGGTAGTGAATTCCATAAATCCACTACCCTCTGAGTGAAGAAATGTTTCCTCAACTCTGTTCTAAAAGACTGACCCTTAATTTTAAGACTGTGACCCCTGGTTATAGATTCTCCTACCAGGGGAAACAGTCCCTCAGTGCCTACTTTACTTTATCTAGCCCTTTATCCATATAAGAGGCAGGTAATCCTGTCCTTTCATCTGAATGACTTTACCCCCTCCCACTGACCACATCAACCATCTCCAATAAGTGTTCTCTTAATTGTATTTATTATCTTATTTATATATTTACTAAACAATTAGTATAAAATGTAATCAGCTAATATCCCTTCAATTAATCCAATTTTCTAATAATTTTTTTCTAAACTATTTATTAATTCATCAACAATGTATAATTGAAACAACGTATATTGGGACGAGGTATAGAGAGGAGTTCCAGTATTCAGTAAGATAGCCTTGAACTTTCTACGTTTTGCATCCAAATGTTCACTACACTAAACCAACAATCCTACAGTTCAATATAAAACAAAACCACTGTCATTATTTCTCACCACAGCAGTGAAACATATCAGCCCCAAACCAGTTCCAGGTTAGCAAATAGCTAGATCTGTTTATACTCACACACAGACTGAAAAAGCAAAATGAAAACACAAAATCCACAATAGATTAACAATGTCAATGAAGGTCAAACACAAAACATTAACCCATTAATCTTTTTCAATGCTGAGCAAATCTCTACGCATTTATGGTTTGTAGTATTTCAACTCAACTATTTAGTGTCCAAATACAGTAAAAGCCCGTTTATCCGGCACCCCCTGGACCTGGCCAATGCTGGTTAAAGCGCCTGCTGGATATTCGTGTGGCCCGCGGCCGAAAACCCACCACCAAAATTTAAGTTCTTTTAACACACACCATACACACCAGACTAGGTAATAGCAGATAGTGACGGAGTATTGTGTTGGTGCTTGTTGTTGGGGCTTCTCTCTTGCGCTTCTCAACTTTGCTGGTTGGGGTTTACAGTCCAGCAATTCTTTTTTGAGTGGGGGGCGCCAGGCGGGTGAGGGAGGCGGCAGCGCGATTTTAAAGTTGCGTGACTTTACTAGCTGCAAACCGAAGCCCTAGACTCTACTAACAACAAACCGAAATACTGCACCTGTGCGACAATGTGGGTTATCGGTTAGCGTTATCGGCTTGCCGCTAGTTCGACTTTGAAGTCATACTCGCTCCGTTTTTTTCGCCCGCTTGGCGTGCTCCATTTTGGGAGGGGTCGCTGGACTATAAACCTCAACCATAGCATCACGGCTTCAAGCGCAGCATCTACCAGTGCGGGTGGGGAGCGCAGGAAAGTAGTTTTGACGGTGAGTGCCAATGCAATATTCTGTTATTATGTTTTTATTTATGCATTTACAAATGCTCCACTGCTATTGTTCCAGATAAGTTCCGGTTTATCGAATGGGGACTTTTGTTTGGCGTGCCGGTTATATGGAAGTGCCGGTGCATCGAGTCACGGATAAATGGGCTTCTACATTCCTGGACAACTGCTATATTGTAGTATGTACAATTTTGTAGTAACAAGGAAGATCACATTCATGGATACTTCGGTAATTATTTTTAAACAAATTTAAAAATGGAAGCACAATTCTCTCGACTTTGTGGCCCTGAACATTGGCATTCGTACATTTCAACAACTTCAGAAAAAATGTACGAAGGCGCAAACACATGCCAGCTATCAGCTGTTTGGGGCCGCGGCACGAGGGAGGCCCCTCTGGGGATCCATACAAGTGGCAGATAATGGATATGGATAAGTACTGATGGCCAATCTCACATCCTGTTTCACACGCTATGGACAGCTGACTGAGAAAACCATTAATCAGCCTAACATTGTTGAAAGCTCATCAGAGGAAGAAAAGCATGAACATGAAAAAATTGAGACTGGTATTTCAAATCAGATCTCGTATCTAAACAGTTTTAAACATTTTGCACATGACGTCTTTTGTACTTCTAAACATTTCATTTTCTAGCAACTGGTTGAAGTTTGTAGAGTGATACACCGAGTTACAAACATTTCCAGAATAGTTTCACAACAGAAGTCAGCTGATTAACATGTCTGCCAAGAAACATTTCTGGAAACAAACTTCTAAGAATAATTGAGATAAAAACAGAGATCGCTGGGAACACTCAGCAGGTCAGGCAGCATCTATGGAGAAAGGAAAAGTGAGTCAAAGCTTCAGGTCCACTACCCTTCGTCAGGGCTTTAAGAATAATGCTCTAACAAGCGCTCTGAGATGCCGTCAGGCGTGGAATGCGCTATATAAATCAAGGTTGTTGTTGTTGAATAATTAGTCACTTCCCTTCTTCCAGTAAAAATAGACGGGAGAATCCACATGTACAGAACACATACTCCAATTTTTTTTGACAAAATTTAAATGCACTATATTTACAACCCCAAATACGTTCCAATTCAAATAAGAAACAGACGGATCAAAGCAGCCTTGTTCAAAATCATAGTTGTCAAAAATACCTGCTCAGGCAAACCAGATAGTTACAGCACAGGAGGCAATTAGCCCATCATGTCCATCCTGGCTCTTTCAAACTACAATCCAACCAGTCCCAGTCAGTTGCCTTTCCCCAATACCCAAGTAAATTATGCCAATAGTGAGGCTCACCAGCCTTTCCAATCTTAGATCCTGCTCCAGACACTTGATTCAACTAGAAAATCTGATATTAGACAGCAGTGCCAAAATAAATCTTTCATACCTTCAAGTGATATTTCTGTGACTTATATCAAATAAGACAAGTCTTCAGCCAGCTATGAGTTGCTCTGAGACACTACTCATGTGAAGGGCACTGTATAAGCCCAAACTGTTACTATAGTTGTTTTCTCACTACAAAATTAGGAACCAGTAAGTTAGAATGTGTAATGAGAACATTTAAAGGTAATGCACTCTTCCTGCTCAGTAAGTTACTCGTTACTGATAATCCTTGCATTTCATAACGCCTTATCACATCGTTGAGACATTTCAAAGTGCTTCACATGATAAACTATAAAGTGGTATCATGCGTGTATTTTGTGGGCGATCGCAGCAGCCAATTTCCACATAGCTGTGTCTCACTGCCTTGGAATGCACAACCAATTTTATTTGGGGATTGTTGGCCATAATACCAGGGTAAATTCCCTTCTCTTTTCGAAGTGCAGTCAGATCTTTGACAGGCAGATTTGGCCTCTGTTTAACGTTTCATCCGAAGGATGATACATCCAACAATTTAGCACACCCCCAGCACTGCATTGAACTCTCAGCATAGAGTATGTATGGGTTCCAAATCCAAATGTGGGGCTTGAATCAGCAACCTGCTGTTCAGAGTGCTACAAATTGAGATAGGCTGACACATAATCACCTGAATTTCCTGAAGTGACATTTGATAGTGATCCTAGCGTATCTGCCGTTGTGACATATAAAGCCTTGAAAATTGGCAGAGTCTGCATGAGCACTACTGATGCAGTCACAATTTGCTGCCGTCTTTTTAAAAACACAGACATTAACAGGACTTTAAATTGATTTGGACATTACATTATTTGAAATTCTGTTATTATTTATAATCAAAGCACACAATTCCTCTGAAGCAAAAAGGGAAAGCTATAATTGTTACCATTAAAAAAAGTCCAATAAATATGTTAAACGTGCTTCAGCATAACAAACCACAAACTGTAATTTATATTGCTGGATAAACAATGTTGATTTTCTCTGTTGAAACATTATCCTGCTGCTCAGAGGATTTCAAACAAAAGGATATAATGCAGAGTGTACCACAGGGATTTTAGCTGTGGATCATCATTGCCAGCTAAAACATGGTTTCTCCACACCTGCTCCGTGTCAAGTCCATATCTCGATAGTGCCCGCTGTCTCATTTTGGTGGCAATGTCCTTCTCTCCATAACTAGCTTCTCCCTCTTCACTGCAATGATACAAATGTCTCCCACACGCCCACATCAGAGATGTAGTAGGACTCCAAGCCAATGAAATACGTTCAAAGACAGTAAAGTCTGACATTGTTCGGTTAGATGTTACCACAACCATGCGGTTCTGATTAGTTGGATGCCAGGCAAATGAGGCAATGCAGTTATCACATGGCTGCACACTCCTTTCAATTATGGTAGGCTCAGTTTCGTCCCCTATGGGTGTAGGGGTATGCTGCATATCATACAGGCGAATTATATTACTATCTCTCGTCAATGTAGCCAGCAAACCAGTTCTAGTTGGGCACCAAGCTAATTTTGTAAGTGGCTTTGGTTGCTCGGTTAGAGTCAGCACAGGCTTTTCAAACTTTCGCAGGTCCCAGATGGCCACTTGACCTTCAAAGAAAGATGCCACACGATCATGAAAATGAGGGTCAACAGTTACTCCCTGGACAGCCTTTGTGTTCACAAACATCTTCTGGCTGGTATTTCTCAAGTCAAAAATGGCCAGATTGCGGTGCATGCCTGCCAATAGTAACTTCTGGTCTCTTGGGAGCCAACAAAGGGAAAGGCATGCATCATTCTGTCCTAATTCATACAGCGGCTTTGTTACAACAAGGCCAGCATCGGTGTCACCAGCAGAAAGACGCACTTTCTCTGCCGGCATAGCCACCTCTGGGGTATATTTGCTGCTAATATCCCAAATGAGTACCGAGTAATCTGCCCTGTGTTTGTCCATACCAGCAGCAAGCCAGTTGCTGTCCACAGGATTCCAAGCCAATGTGTTGCACTGACGAGCATGTTTTGGTACAAATTCCTTTCCAATTAAGTCTCTAAATTTGGAATTCCGATCTTGACCAAGACTAGTGAGGACAACTCGTCCATTGGCTTGACCGACAGCAAGCAAGCATTCCGGATCATACTTAGGATACCAAGCAACGCATTTCATGTAGGCGGTATCTGAATTGATTGCCAGCAATGTGGCTGTGGTATCTTCTGAAAGCCGCAAGGAACCTGCTTTAGCTTCTGAACTACCTACTGATTCAGTACGATAAAGGCACAGCTCAGAGTCACACACCACAAATCTGTCTACATGGTGTGGCGCCCACAATATGTCGGGCTTCGAGCCACTCATACTTGACACCAAAGTGGACCAAACTTCATTCCAAATGAACTGCTTGATCGAAGGGTGAAAGACACATTTCACTTTCAAGCATCTGGAAAACAGAAAATTGTTCTTGTTTATAAAATGATAGTAGTGTTCACAACACAGAAAAATAATTTGTCATATGATGGTTGGGCTGGCTCGCTGAAAATACTACAATTTTTTTTAATTGTATTTTCCTATATACCTTAATATTTATCATTTTCGAAGTATTTAGTGCCAGTCATGCAACAATCAAATGTTTACCATTACAATAGGTACAACACCGAACAACTGAAATCTAAATTATACCAGAAATAACATACAGGACCTAATAACTCACTGAATTTAGACCAGAAATAACATACAGGACCTAATAACTCACTGAATTTAGACCAGAAATAACATACAGGACCTAATAACTCACTGAATTTAGACCAGAAATAACATACAGGACCTAATAACTCACTGAATTTAGACCGCTGCAAATAAATGAATTGCAAAACATTTGTTCCTTCTTCCAATACCTGGGAACAGAGTGCCTTGCCAAGTTGTGTTCTCAATCAGAAGTCTGAGCTTTGTTACTACTGTACATAAATCAGCATGTTACCACAGCTTTTCATTAAATTCTGATGTTACATAACTGCCATTTCAAGTTACCAACATATTGGCAAGAAATTCTCATTGAAAATGTTTTTTTTCCAATTTTGTTCCTTTGGTTACTGAAGTTAATATTGTTAAAAAAAAAAAAAATGTAAATGTCTAGCTTGTATAATGCATATATACCTGTATACCTCTGCTCTTTGTCCCTGCAAATCAAAACCAAGGCCAGATTACCATATATCTGCATTCTCCCAAATTATTAACCACTGCAACTTTATTTTGATCAGCTTCATTTAATAAGCACGACCACTAAATGTTTGTACTTCAGCATCAACAGTTTACAAGTTATAAAAATTAAATAAATATGCTAGAGAAGCATACAGTACTTCACAAAAAGCATCTGAAACGTACCAGCTAACCATGAGCATCCAAATGACCAATTTCATGTGCGAGTCTAGACTTAGCAATAACAGTCTATTTTGATCTCAGGTGGTAGTGTTACAGGGAGAATTATAGTTGCCAAATCAACCTTCTGGTCATATATACGCTTCCCAGCATCATTCTCTGGACAATTATCAAATCGTGAAAATCCTAACCGAGCTTATCTCCCAAAACCCATAAACTGTTGCTGCACTAGACTCAGCACTTTGGTACACGGGTTTGGTGGAATTACTAAACTTGCATTTTGAACAATCAGTTCTAGTGGTGAACCCAGAGTGCTTCAGTGATGACATTTCAATACAGTAATAATAATCCTTGCATTTGATATAGCAGTTTTTACGTCTTCTAGATGTCTCAAAATGCTTCACAGAATATACTGTAATCCTGTATATTAGTGAGTGAAATGTGGCAGCCAATTGCGCACAACAACAAAAACAGCACAGCAGTGTTCCACAAACAGTCATGGATTTAAATGACTAATTTATTGTTATTTTTCTTTCTTGAGTACATACTTTGTGGATTCATTTTTTCATGACAATATCACGATTCAACATACTGGCAATTTTGAATGCTGATCATTTTAATTTTTAGGACATAGGCACAATACTGGGCCCAAAATGGACACAGGCACTTAACAGGATTCACTGTAAAGTGCAGTGACTGTATTTGCAGTAAGATACTATGATTCTAAATAATTATAATGACAGATAACATAGATGTCGCAGTGCCTTACGACATCCTCCCAACGTGAAAGGCGCTATACAAATACAATGTTGTTGTTTTGTGTATGTTGGTATGTGAGTGTTGGTTTGTGTGTGTGTTAAGTGTGTTTGTGTGTGTTGGTGTTGTTGTGTATGTTCGTGTGTGAGTGTGTTGATGAGTGTGACGGCGTGTTAATTGGTGCGTAAGTGTGTTGGTGTGAGTGTGCGCGAGTGTTGGTGTGTGCAAGTGTGTGTTGGTGCGTGTGAGTGTTATCTCTTGTGTGTTTGTGTGTGAGTTGTGCTTGTGTGAGTGAGTGTGTGTGTGTGTAGATGAGGCTTAGACAGTAACAATAATAATCCTTGCATTTGATGTAGCGCTTTTCACATCATCTAGACGTCTCAAAGCGCTTCACAGAATATACTGTAAAGTGAATTGACTGTATATTTGTGGGCGAAACGCGGCAGCAATTGCGGACAGCAGCGTCCCCACAAACAGTCGAGGATTGAAATGACCTAATCTATTACAGTATTGTGTTTTTTTTGTAGGCATTATTATTAGGCGTGTGGAGTAAGGAAACTTGCCCAAGGTCTCGCCCTGACCTGCCGGGAATCGAATCTAGGGTTCTCGGTTGTAAGGCCAGTGCTCTAACCACTGAGCTACAGGAACTGACGGAAGAGAAGCCTGAGCAGCGCCAGCTGGGGGGCTGGGAGAGGAGCAGCCTGATCTCAGTCAGTGTCCCTGTCCCTCTCTCCGGGCTCCCAGTCACACCCGCTCCCCTGGCGGGAGTCACTGCCGAGGCCTCTCCTGGGTCAGATCAGGGCAGCTCAGGCTCTGACTGGCAGCCTTCTCGCCTGACACTCACTCCCCCAGCCTCACACTCCCCCAGCCTCACACTCCCCCAGCCTCACACTCCCCCAGCCTCACACTCCCCCCACCCCCCCAGCCTCACACTCCCCCCACCCCCCCAGCCTCACACTCCCCCCCCAGCCTCACACTCCCCCAGCCTCACACTCCCCCAGCCTCACACTCCCTCCCCCCCCCAGCCTCACACTCCCCCAGCCTCACACTCCCCCAGCCTCACACTCCCTCCCCCCCCCAGCCTCACACTCCCCCCAGCCTCACACTCCCCCCAGCCTCACACTCCCCCAGCCTCACACTCCCCCAGCCTCACACTCCCCCAGCCTCACACTCCCCCCAGCCTCACACTCCCCCCCCAGCCTCACACTCCCCCAGCCTCACACTCCCCCACCCCCCCAGCCTCACACTCCCCCAGCCTCACACTCCCCCAGCCTCACACTCCCCCCAGCCTCACACTCCCCCAGCCTCACACTCACCCCACCCCCCAGCCTCACACTCCCCCCCCAGCCTCACACTCCCCCCCCAGCCTCACACTCCCCCCCCAGCCTCACACTCCCCCCCCAGCCTCACACTCCCCCCCCAGCCTCACACTCCCCCCCCAGCCTCACACTCCCCCAGCCTCACACTCCCCCAGCCTCACACTCCCCAAGCCTCACACTCCCCCCACCCCCCCAGCCTCACACTCCCCCAGCCTCACACTCCCCCCACCCCCCCAGCCTCACACTCCCCCAGCCTCACACTCCCCCCACCCCCCCAGCCTCACACTCCCCCAGCCTCACACTCCCCCCACCCCCCCAGCCTCACACTCCCCCAGCCACACACTCCCCCAGCCTCACACTCCCCCCACCCCCCCAGCCTCACACTCCCCCAGCCTCACACTCCCCCCACCCCCCCAGCCTCACACTCCCCCCAGCCTCACACTCCCCCAGCCTCACACTCCCCCCAGCCTCACACTCCCCCCAGCCTCACACTCCCCCCACCCCCACACTCCCCCAGCCTCACACTCCCCCCACCCCCCCAGCCTCACACTCCCCCAGCCTCACACTCCCCCCACCCCCCCAGCCTCACACTCCCCCAGCCTCACACTCCCCCCACCCCCCCAGCCTCACACTCCCCCAGCCTCACACTCCCCCAGCCTCACACTCCCCCCACCCCCCCAGCCTCACACTCCCCCAGCCTCACACTCCCCCCACCCCCCCAGCCTCACACTCCCCCCAGCCTCACACTCCCCCAGCCTCACACTCCCCCCAGCCTCACACTCCCCCCACCCCCCCAGCCTCACACTCCCCCAGCCTCACACTCCCCCCACCCCCCCAGCCTCACACTCCCCCAGCCTCACACTCCCCCCACCCCCCCAGCCTCACACTCCCCCCACCCCCCCAGCCTCACACTCCCCCAGCCTCACACTCCCCCAGCCTCACACTCCCCCCAGCCTCACACTCCGCCCCCAGCCTCACACTCCCCCCAGCCTCACACTCCCCCCACAGCCTCACACTCCCCCCACCCCCCCAGCCTCACACTCCCCCCACTCCCCCCAGCCTCACACTCCCCCCAGCCTAACACTCCCCCCACCCCCCCAGCCTCACACTCCCCCCACTCCCCCCCAGCCTCAAACTCCCCCCAGCCTCACACTCCCCCCAGCCTCACACACCCCCCCCAGCCTCACACCGCCCCCCAGCCTCACACACCCCCCAGCCTCACACCGCTCCCCAGCCTCACACTCCCCCCAGCCTCACACTCCCCCCACTACCCCCCCAGCCTCACACTCCCCCCCCAGCCTCACACTCTCCCCAGCCTCACACTCCCCCCCCAGCCTCACACTCCCCCCCCAGCCTCACACCCCCCCCCAGCCTCACACTCCCCCTACTCCCCCCCAGCCTCACACTCCCCCCAGCCTCACACTCCCCCCCCAGCCTCACACTCCCCCCAGCCTCACACCCCCCCCCCCCAGCCTCACACACCCCCCCCAGCCTCACACTCCCCCCACTCCCCCCAGCCTCACACTCCCCCCACTACCCCCCCAGCCTCACACTCCACCCCCCCCCCCCAGCCTCACCCCCCCCAGCTTCACACTCCCCCCCCCCCAGCCTCACACTCCCTTCCCCCACACATACACACACTCCCCCCCCCAGCCTCACACTCCCCTCACTCCCCCCCAGCCTCACACTCCCCCCACTCCCCCCCAGCCTCACACTCCCCCCACTCCCCCCCAGCCTCACACTCCCCCCACTCCCCCCAAGCCTCACCCTCACTCCCCCCCAGCCTCACACTCCCCCCCCCAGCCTCACACTCCCCCCACTCCCCCCCAGCCTCACACTCCCCCCACTCCCCCCCAGCCTCACACTCCCCCCACTCCCCCTCAGCCTCACACTCCCCCCCCACCCAGCCTCACACTCCCCCCCCCCAGCCTCACACTCCCCCCCCCCCCAGCCTCACCCTCCCCCCCCCCCAGCCTCCCCCTCCCCCCCCCAGCCTCACCCTCCCCCCCCCAGCCTCACCCCCCCCCCCCAGCCTCACACTCCCCCCCCGCCTCACACTCCCCCCCCCCCAGCCTCACACTCCCCCCCCCCCCCAGCCTCACTCCCCCCCCCCCCCCAGCCTCACTCCCCCCCCCCCAGCCTCACCTTCCCCACCCCCAGCCTCACACCCCCCCCACACATACACACACTCCCCCCCAGCCTCACACTCCCCCCCCCCCCCACACATACACACACTCCCCCCCCCCACACATACACACACTCCCCCCCCCCACACATACACACACTCCCCCACACATACACTCCCCCCCCCACACATACACACACTCGCCCCCCCCACACATACACACACTCCCCACCCCACACATACACACACTCCCCCCCCTCCCCACACATACACACACTCCCCCCCCTCCCCACACATACACACACTCCCCCCCCTCCCCACACATACACACACTCCCCCCCCTCCCCACACATACACACACTCCCCCCCCTCCCCACACAGACACACACTCCCCCCCCCCACACACAGACACACACTCCCCCCCCCACACACACAGACACACACTCCCCCCCCCCACACAGACACACACTCCCCCCCCCCACACATACACACACTCCCCCCCACCACCACACATACACACACTCCCCCCCACCACCACACAGACACACACTCCCCCCCCACCACACAGACACACACCCCCCCCCCCCACACAGACACACACTGCCCCCCCCCACACATACACACACTCCCCCCCGCCCACACATACACACACTCCCCCCCGCCCCCCACACACACACTCCCCCCCCCCCACACACACACACTCCCCCCCCCCCACCCACACACTCCCCCCCCCCACCCACACACTCACCCCCCCACACCCACACACTCACCCCCCCACACCCACACACTCACCCCCCCACACCCACACACTCACCCCCCCCACACACACTCACCCCCCCCACACACACTCACCCCCCCCACACACACTCACCCCCCCACACACACTCCCCCCCCCCACACACACTCCCCCCCCCACACACACTCCCCCCCCCACACACACTCCCCCCCCCCACACACACTCGCCCCCCCACACACTCCCCCACCCCCCCCCCCACCCCCGCACCCCCCCCCCCCACACACACACTCCCCCCCCCACACACACACTCCCCACACACTCCCCCCCCCCCCCCACACACACTCCCCACACACTCCCCCCCCCCCACACACACACTCCCCACACTCCCCCCCCCCCACACACACTCCCCACACACTCCCCCCCCCCCCACACACTCCCCCCCCCCCCACACACTCCCCCCCCCCACACACTCCCCCCCCACACACTCCCCCCCCCCACACTCCCCCCCACACTCCCCCCCCCCCCCACACTCCCCCCCCACCCACACTCCCCCCCCCCCACACACTCACCCCCCCCCCACACACTCCCCCCCCCCACACACTCCCCCCCCCCACACACTCCCCCCCCCCACACACTCCCCCCCCCACACACACACTCCCCACACACACACTCCCCACACACTCCCCCCCCCCCCCACACACTCCCCCCCCCCCACACACTCCCCCCCCACCACACACTCCCCCCCCACCACACACTCCCCCCCCCCCCACACACTCCCCCCCCCCCCACACACTCCCCCCCCCCCCACACACTCCCCCCCCCCCCACACACTCCCCCCCCCCCCACACACTCCCCCCCCCCCCACACACTCCCCCCCCCCCCACACACACACTCCCCCCCCCCCACACACTCCCCCCCCCCCCACACACTCCCCCCCCCCCACACACTCCCCCCCCCCCCCCCACACACTCCCCCCCCCCCCCCACACACTCCCCCCCCCCCCCCACACACTCCCCCCCCCACACACACTCCCCCCCCCCACACACACTCCCCCCCCCCACCACACACTCCCCCCCCCCACCACACACTCCCCCCCCCCACCACACACTCTCCCCCCCCACCACACACTCCCCCCCCCCACACACACTCCCCCCCCCCCCCACACACACTCCCCACACACTCCCCCCCACCCCCACACACTCCCCCCCACCCCCACACTCCCCCCCCCCCACACACTCCCCCCCCCACACACACTCCCCCCCCCACACACTCCCCCCCACACTCCCCCCCCCCACACACTCCCCCCCCCCCACACACTCCCCCCCCCCCACACACTCCCCCCCCCCCACACACTCCCCCCCCCCCCCACACACTCGCCCCCCCCCCCCCCACACACTCGCCACCCCCCCCCCCACACACTCGCCACCCCCCCCCCACACACTCGCCACCCCCCCCCCACACACTCGCCACCCCCCCCCACACACTCGCCACCCCCCCCCCACACACTCGCCACCCCCCCCCCACACACTCGCCACCCCCCCCCCACACACTCGCCACCCCCCCCCCACACACTCGCCACCCCCCCCCACACACTCGCCACCCCCCCCCACACACTCGCCACCCCCCCCCCACACACTCGCCACCCCCCCCCCACACACTCGCCACCCCCCCCCCCACACACTCGCCACCCCCCCCCCACACACTCGCCACCCCCCCCCCACACACTAGCCACCCCCCCCCCACACACTCGCCACCCCCCCCCCACACACTCGCCACCCCCCCCCCACACACTCGCCACCCCCCCCCCACACACTCCCCCCCCCCCCCACACACTCCCCCCCCCCCCCCACACACTCCCCCCCCCCCCCCACACACTCCCCCCCCCCACACACACTCGCCACCCCCCCCCCACACACTCGCCACCCCCCCCCCCCCACACTCGCCACCCCCCCCCCCCCCACACTCGCCACCCCCCCCCCCCCACACTCGCCACCCCCCCCCCCCACACACTCGCCACCCCCCCCCCCACACTCGCCACCCCCCCCCCACACTCGCCACCCCCCCCCCCACACACTCGCCACCCCCCCCCCCACACACTCGCCACCCCCCCCCCCACACTCGCCACCCCCCCCCCCACACTCGCCACCCCCCCCCCCCCCACACTCGCCACCCCCCCCCCACACTCGCCACCCCCCCCCCCCACACACTCGCCACCCCCCCCCCACACTCGCCACCCCCCCCCCACACTCGCCACCCCCCCCCCCACACACTCGCCACCCCCCCCCCCACACACTCGCCACCCCCCCCCCCACACACTCGCCACCCCCCCCCCCCACACACTCGCCACCCCCCCCCCCACACTCGCCACCCCCCCCCCCACACACTCGCCACCCCCCCCCCCACACACTCGCCACCCCCCCCCCCACACTCGCCACCCCCCCCCCACACTCGCCACCCCCCCCCCACACTCGCCACCCCCCCCCCCACACACTCACCCTCAGCCGTTACGCCCTCAGTCTCGCTCACACACCAGCTTCATCCGGGATCTCTGCCTTGCACCGCGCAAGCGCGGGAACAGAATAACCACGTGACCCCCCTCCCCCTGATTGGCGGTCAGTCCCCCCCCCCCCCAACAGACAATCACACAGTAAACACCAAACACTCTCAAACACAACACTCAGCAGGTCAGGCAGCATCCATGGAGAGAGGAAGGAGACCCTTCACTGAGCTTCTCTCCCCCATTACCCCAGTCCTCGCCAGACTTCACCGGCTCCCTGTCCCTGAGAGGATCGACTTCACCCTTGTCTTCAAACCCCTCCACTCCTCTGCCCCCCCCCCCCCCCCTATTTCTCTGATCTTCTCTCTCCTCAAACCAGCTCCCATTGCCTTCTCTCCTCTGGGTCTGGCCTCCTCCATGTCCCCCCAAATCCTCCGCTCCACCCTCGGCGGCCGTGCCTTCAGCCACTACTCCCCGAGGCTCTGGAACTCTCTCCCTCACTCCCTTCCCCTCGCCCCCTCTCTTCCCAGCTTCAGGTCACAGCTAAATACCTTTCTCTTCGACCGCGCCTTTGGTCACCTTTCTCCCCCTGCCCCTGTCTCGGTCCCGGGATCCACTATTGTGAAGCTCTGAGACGCTGTCTGGCGTGGAGGGCGCTGTATACATCAAAGTTGTTGTTTTGTTGGTTGGGTGCTGGATAACCAGCTCTTACTGTATTACCGTCCTGGCAAAACTCCATTGGCTCTCACTATCTCAGTATTCTTGCATTGATGTTAAAATCATCCAATGCTTTCTACTTTGCCTAAGTAACCTTCTCCAGCCTTCGGTTCCACTGTCTCCACCATATCCCTTCACTCCACCATCAGTCTTCAGGAATAATTCCCTGTCCCGTAGAACTCCCTTCCAAAGTGACTACATGAATGCCAATTTTTATTTTCCTGTACCTTTTTGAACCTCTTGCACCATTTTTATATTTCTGGGCAAAATATGAGAAAAGCTTGTTATCACGATCCTCATCTAGTTTAGATGTCTCAAAAATGGCTTCAAAATTAATTTAAAAGATTTTTACAAATTCTTAAAAAATTTAATTTTAAGAAGATGGCCTTAAGGGTCAAACAATGAGAAATTTCAGGCCGGGGGAAACAAAACATGCCCATTTATTCAGTAACAAAAAGTTTAAACATTTTTAATGAATGATTTACTTGTATATTTCAAATAATTAAAAAAAACATTAGAACAGGACATCAAAAAGTACCACTGTGATGGATCTTATCTGATGCTGTTGAAAATAATACAATTTTAAATGCGATGTGTACCAGGAAGCCAGGTGGCTCGACAGACACATGTCCTGCATTTCACCATTCCTAAGCCTACAGCAAGTCACCTGGGAAGCATAAACTTACTGAAGTATTTCATTAAAGAGGAGGGTTAACGGGTCAAATGTACAGATATAATAATAATAATAATAATAATTCTTGCATTTGATATAGCGCTTTTCACACCTTATCGACATCTCAAAGCGCTTCACTTCACTGAATATACAATAAAGTGAATTGACTACTGTATATTTGTGGGCAAAATGCGGCAGCCAATTGATATAGATATATAACTGGTCATTGTTATTATCTTTGCTATTATGTTTGGGGTACTGGTTTCGTTATGATCCTTTCACAAATATACATTTGAATCCTACTGCTACCTGAACCTGATAGTTGTTTGAGCAAGAACAGTTTTGTATGATATCAAAGTCGCTGCAGACTGAGCTCAATAAATACTACATTACAGACTCTGTTTTTTGTATTGCTGGAACTAAGAAGGGGGTCGAAAGTAAAAGGAAAGAGAGCAGGGTTAACTGCCAAAGTTGTGGGGATGGATGGACAAATATTTTAAAGTCAAAACAGAAATTGCTGGGAACACTCAGCAGGTTCAGTAGTGTCTGTGGAGAAAGGGAGTCAACGTTGCAGCATCTGCAGAACAGAATTTTGCATTTTGGAATATTTTAAAATTCTTGATTGATTAACTTTTGGGATCCAGTCTTATTCACGATAGGCCTGGATTTATTTGGTCTATAGAAGAAGTGAGTTTAATGGGTCAAATGCTTTTTCTCATTTTTCTCTTTGCTGTAATAAATATTTTCCTCATTATTTGTTGTGTGCTTCTCCATAGATAGTTATAATTTAGAGCCTCTCCCCCCACGTCCCCCCACCCCAATTAAACAGTTGTGATTTAGGAATGAGGAAATAAACTATCTTGTCAAAGATTCAAATTCAATTTGCACTTAAAATAAGTAATTGGAAAAAAAAGCAACTTAACTTTAATAGAGGAAAATATGACAATATTTTGTCATATTAACAACGGGCTGTTATGACTTTGGATATAGCGTTCTTAGCTAAATACTCTTGAGTTTGTGCAAAATGGATAACATTCTGTCAAATATAAATATTAAAAATATAAATATACAGTCAATTCACTTTACAGTGTATTCCGTGGGGCGCTTTGAGACGTCTAGTAGACGTGAAAAGCACTATATCAAATGCAAGGATTATTATTATTATTAAACTTGACCAGTTCCTTACCTTGTACCATTAAAATTCACTTTTTTTAATTAAGGACCTTGGTCCTTGTCTTATCTATCTCCTTTACTATGATCATTTTGAATCGGATTATATTATGGTCACTAAATCCAGAAGTGTTGCCCCACAGTTAAACTCTGACCCGTTCTGGCCCATTGCCCATGATTAGGTCAAGTTGCACTTCTCTTGTTAGAATTTCTACAATTTGGGAGAGAAACAAGTTGAGCACCCATGGCAAAAACTGCACCCACTTCTCCCTTTCTCTGATCTCCCTCTGCCAATGTATCTGAGGATAATTGAAATCCCCCTAAATTATTACTTTATTATTTTTGCTCAATTCCTTTATCTGCCAGAGTATTTCTTCTTCCATTTCTTTCCCCAAATAATTTCCCTAGTAATCAGTCCCCAATGATTACTGTCCAATTAACTGCAATAACTATTACAGACAAATTATTTAACTGTTGGGTTTAGGAGTTTACTTGACAATGCACAGAATTATAATATACCACAAGATGGCACTCCAGACAAAAATGAAATGAACTTTGCAACATAAATGTGCAGTAAAATACCTGTTTGAATTCAATTACATTTATCGATAATGATAAAGATAGGACCTGATTAACTGCAAACAATGGTAAAATATACACCAAATCCTGTGATTCACTCGCCCACAGAACATGGCATTGTTTTGTATCAGCTGCTACATGTAAAGATGAAACCAGATTGCTGACTTACAATCGTAACATTTACAGACAAAGATGAAATACCCATCCACAAATTAAATCTTATCAATGGATGCAGGGATGTGTATTTGTGTGAGTTTCTGCTCACCCACATCTATATTAATACTTTCTTTCACTTCAGGCAAAATTATTTCGAAGTTCAGCAGTCAATAGCAATGGTGTCCTGTAATAATAAAACAGTAAATAATAATCCTTCAATTTTGATATAGCGCTTTCCATGTCTTCTGGATGTCTCAAAGTACTTCACAGAATACACTGTAAAGTGAATCATAGAATCATAGAACCTTACAGCACAAAAGGAGGCCATTTGGCCCATCAAGTCTGTGCCGGCTCTTTGAAAAGAGCAATTTAATCCCACTGCCCAGCTCTCTCCCCATAACCGCACAAACCTGTCCTCCCCAAATAAATGTCTACCTCTCTTTTAAAAGTTATCGAATCGGCCTCCACCACCTTTTCAGGCAATGCATTCCAGACTCAAACAACCCGCTGAGTGAAAACATTTCTCCTCATCTCCCCTATGCTTCGTTTTGAAACTATTTTAAATCTGTGACCACGAGTGGAAACAGTTTTTCCCTATTTACCTTGTCGAAACCCCTCGTGATTTTAAAAACCTCTATTAGGTCTCCTCGTAACCTTCTTTGTTCCAATGAGAATAAGCCTAGCCTCTCTAGCCGTTCCTCATAACTGAAGTCCCTCATTCCTGGTACCATCCTAGTAAACCTTCTTTGCACCCTTTCCAATGCCTTAACATCCTTCCTAAAGTGTGGTGACCAGAATGGGACACAGTATTCTAGCTGAGGCCTAACCAAAGTTTTAAAGAGGTTAGTCAGAACTTCCTGACTTTTGTACTCTATACCCCTATTTATAAAGCCTAGTATCCCATATGCATTTTTGATAGCCTTGTCTACCTGACCTGCCGCCTTCAAAGAGTCACTTATACAAATCCCCAGGTCTCTCTGTTCCTTCACACCCCTTAAAATTGTACTATCTAACCTATATTGCTATCTCCCCTCATTTCTCCTCCCAAGATGCATCACCTGACATTTCTCTACATTAAACTTCACCTGCCATGTGTCTGCCCAGTTTAGCATTTGGTCTATATCTTCTTGTATATTTGTGGGCAAAATATGTCAACCAATTCCACATCTTCTAGCTCAAAGCTCTTCGCAGAATATACCATAAAGTGAATTGACTGTATATTTGTGGGCAAATGTGGCAGCCAATTATCCACAGTAGTGTCCACAAACAGTCGTGAGTTGAGTGATCACATTTTTTTATTATTATCCCCAGAGAAACAATACACCGGTCGACTAACAATGAGAGTTCTGCTTACTGCGAGGTAAACAAAGAACATAGAAAGTAAGAATTAGGAGCAGGAATAGGCCATTCAGCCCCTCGAGCCTGCCCTGCCATTTGATAAGATCATGGCTGATCTTCTGGCCAAACTCTAATTACCTGCCCTATCCCCATATCGCCTAATCCCTCTATTTAAAAAAAATCTATCAGTCTCAGCCTTGAAAATGTTCAAGGACTGAGCCTCTACAGCCTTCTGGGGTAGTGAATTCCATAAATTCACTACCCTCTGAGTGAAGAAATGTTTCCTCAACTCTGTTCTAAAAGGCTGACCCTTAATTTTAAAACTGTGACCCCTGGTTATAGATTCTCCTACCAGGGGAAACAGTCCCTCCATGCCTACTTTATCCAGCCCTTTAAGAATCTTATATGTTTCAATAAGATCCCCCCTAATTCTTCTGTGACCAAAGAGCGTCCCCAAATGCTTTGTGGTTTTGTTTGTGGGGGAAAGTCTCTCCCCATAAAGGGGGGAGCTTTGGAGTGGGGGGGTTTATTTGGCCTGCCATCCGGTAAGTGAAGGATGGCAGAGCTGAGATTAGCCCGATTTTAACTGCTCCCTGTAAATAAAGGCAGCAGCGTAGAGAGGTGATGAGGCCCTGGTCCTATAAAGGGAATGTGGGTGAAGGTACGTCCGGAACCAATTTCCAATGGACACGGTGGCTGGAAATTGAGTAATAGGCATCTATGATTGTAACGCAAACAGAATTTTGTTTCCACAAAGCTGGTGGAAGTTTTTGTTTTGGAGGATGTTGCGAGAGTAGAAATACAGGGCCGTTGAGCGCTTGTCACGGTGGGGAAGGTATGTTTTTTGGAGTGTGGTGTCACGGGGATGAAAATATATGTTTAAAAATAATTAATATGTATTTTATATTTTTTAAAAAGCACTGATCTTAACTCTTTAGATTCCAAAATAACTGATGATACCATATTGGCTGGTTTTATTCTTACTTATGCAAACACACGCTACAAAAGATTACAAACATGACCAGAACAATACTACCAGGCACCTGCTTCTGGCCCTTCCCTGCCTGTAAACCAGAACAACTGGAACCAAACTAGCTGGACAACAGTGACAGGCTGGAGATCTCGGGTTCCACCTTGAGATATTCCCCCAACTGTTGTGATGAGCCACTCTTTCCCTCCTATCTTGATACTTCTCCACCAGCCTCATCATAACTAACTCAGCCAGTCGATCACTTGGACATTGTCCAGAAGGGATGCCGAGACCAGACAATCTGAAGGCCAGGGATGCGGGGAATTGTTAGTCAACTCCTCCCTTTATCTTATCCACCGTGGTCTGAACTCGCCTCCCTTCTTTTCCCAGACCTTGAGATGGTTTTCCCAAACAATGGCTAATTGATTAACAACAAATAATGATAAAATATACACCAAATGTGGGGATTCACTCGTCCCAGAACGTGGCATTGTTTTGTATCAGCTGCTACATGTAAATATGATTATTATGTGTGTGTGCACGTATACACACAACTGATTGTCTTAATAACAATATTCCTTACTTCTTCTTATAAAATTAATATGTTTGCTAATTATATTGCAAAGCATCCTTCATAACAAGGGCAGAGTGAAGAAACTGGAGCCAGATACGAAAAGATATTGGTTAAAACTAAGCAAAGTGGCTTTATTTTAAAAAAAATTAGCTAAAGGAATTTGAGGCTCATCCAGAATTCAACAAAGAACCGCAGTACTGGAATCGAGGATGGAAATGGAGAATTAGAATTGGATGTCATTGGCACGCGTGTGGAAACTGATATACAATATGTTAAACTGTATAATTAGGGTAAATGGAGAGCTCCACGCAGATATGCAGAGTCAATAGGGAATTAAAGCAGGAAGGGTAAAAGTCTAGTACAGCCAAGTGGTCTCTACTCATACTGGAATTTTTGTTATCTTTTGTCCTTTTGGTCTCCAAGGGGGATCCTCGGAGTCCCCACAAGCCACTTCACCAGCAACTTACAACTCACATTGGGTGACAGCTACAACCTTCATCACTCATAGCACTCCCTGCTCTTGCTCAATAGCAATACCACAATCGCATTTATTCTGCTGGGACCATCTTGTGCCATAGCAGCTGCACAAGCTGCCTAACTCTTTTCACTGTCTGTACATGACAGTAAGACACAGTATGTTTTAGTAAGATAACAAATGATTTTCCACGATGTGTGTGATTTTATCTGCCTTGTCAGAGAAGCACTGAGCAGAGATGGTCATATTCACCTGGGCTTCAAATATGTTTGTATCCTTGCTCACCCTCACGTATTATCTCTAACTCCAATGTTAGCTTCATATATGTTAGAAAGTGAAATGGAGGGAGACTAAGGAAGAATAACAATTATCCTCCAAATATATATTTAAAACAACAGAACAATGCTTAAGATAACATTTTCAATTAAGAACTGAAAGACTGAAAGGAAAATTAAAGAGAACGTATGAAATGGACATAAATAATAGAATAATACACTATAGTTTAATGTGAAATGAAAGGAATAAAATAAATGCCACTAGGGTCTGTTACATCCTGCGATGGATAAATAATGATTTGCGGTTTTCTTTCTGTCAGGGAAATTGTTTCTTTGAGATGATTATAAATAATATATATTCTACCCACAAATAAATATAGATATGTATTTTTTTTAAATCATTAGTCTGCCCCTGGAAAGGGGTCCAAATGTAATTTTGTTGTTGCTATTGTGAGAATGGTGAAAAATGCTGAAGTGTGAAACGATGTGTGTTTTGGGTGCTACTCAACAACAATAACTTTGATTTATTGAGCGCCCTCCACGCCGGACGGCACCTCAGAGCGCTTCATTACTCAAATTTTCTTTGGCACAAAAACAATAGAGTAACAAAATGACATTGATGAGCATTAATGAGGAGATTTCTGATTGTAATGATGGTATCGGAATAGTTGTTTATTTGTGAAGCTTTTGAACATTAGCTTTCCAATTTTTAAATATCTCTTTGCTAAGTACCATTCCTGCATCTTGTGCATGAATGTGAGTTGCAGGCCAGTTCACATGATTGCATTTGATCCCAATACAGAATACTTTCATCTGCCGTTGATATTTAAACAAACAAACAACTTGGATTTATATAGTGCCCTCCACGCCAGATAGCCTCTCAGAGCGCTTCAAAATAGCGTAGCCAGAGGCCAAGCTGGGGGAGGGGGAAGGTGACTGTAGGTGCGGTCGAACAGAAAGATCTTCAGGCGCGACCTGAAAATAGAAAAGGAGGGGGTGAGGTGGAGGGTTTGAGGAAAGGAGTTCCAGAGTTTCGGGGCGTAGTGACTGAAAGCATGGCTGCCGCTGGTGGAACAGAAGATTTGAGGGACAAGGAGTAGGACAGACCCAGTAAAGTGGAGGCAGTGGGTAACACTGTGAGGAGAGAGGAGGTTAGAGAGGTATGGGGGTGCAACAACAACAACAACAACAAAATTACATTTTTATAGTGCCTTTCACGTCAGGAGGATGTGGATAGTTACTGCTTCAGACCTGAGCTGAGTACGTGGGGGAGGGGGAGCGGCGAAGGAGTTGCCGATGGGTCCATCAAAGAGGAGAGTCTTGAGACGAGACTTGAAGGAGGCCAGCGAGAGGACAAGGCGGAGGGACTTCGGGATGGAGTTCCAGAGGTTGGGGGCAGAGTGACTGCCAATGGTTGGGCGGGTGGGCAGGTTGGTAAGGGGATAGGAGGTCATGGATGTAGGGTTGGGCGAGGTTCTGGAGGGCTTTAAATGTGAGGACCAGGATCTTGAATTGGATCCTCTGGATGATGGGGAGCCAATGGAGTCGGGCGAGGGTGGGGGAGATGGGGTCACGGGTGCAGCGGAGTGGAGGGATTTAAACACGAGTGAGGATCTTGAAGTCAATCCACTCTGTGACAGGGAGCAAGTGAAGTCTGGTGAGGACTGGGTAATCAGGGAGTGAAGTGTGGTTCGAGTGAGAATGTGGGCGGTGAGGTTCTATATGAGTTGTATTTTATGAATGGTGGTGGAGAGGAGACGGGCGAGTCTTTTTTAATATACATAATGATTCACATCCATATGATATCAATGCTGCTTTAAAGCAGGTGTAAGTGAATGTCAGCAAATTGCTATCATGTCGGGATAGAGCAGAGCAGTCTGCTTACAGATATTAGATGTCTTCTCCAATGTTAGAATTTACATGGCCATCCAGCTAATGACCAGCTCTCTGTGTTGCTCATTCTCTGTATCATTTATTTTCAAATTGCGATTATACAATTCTCAAGACGATTGTTATTACTATTATTGCCCAATTCATAAATTTGAGTTGGACTTGAGTATTTTTAAACAGACCCGAGGGGGCTACAAATAAAACCACTGTGGTTTCCCGATTCCTCCCTCCACAGGCTGCAGATAATCCAGAACTCTGCGGCCCGTGACCTCTACCGTTCCAAACTCCGTGACCCCATCTCCCCCTTCCTCGCCCGACTCCGTTGGCTCCCCATCATCCAGAGGATCCAATTCAAGATCCTGATCCTCACATTTAAAGCCCTCCACAACCTCTCCCCACCCCCCACCCTACATCCGTGACCTCCTATCCTCTTACCAACTTGCACCTGCCCACCCCATCCGCCTGCTCCACGTCCCCCGCCCCATCATTGGCGGGTGATCCTTTTTAGACACTCTGCCCCCAAACTCTGGAACTCCATCCCGCAGTCCCTCTGCCTTGTCCCCTCCCTGGCCTCCTTCAAGTCTCACCTCAAGACTCTCCTCTTCGATTCCCCTCTCGGCAACTCCTAATCCCCCACTTCCCTTCCCTCCCCCCGTCCCCGGCTCAGGTCTAAAGCAGTGACTGTCCAGTGCCTTGGGACGTCCTTCTGACGTGAAAGGCGCTGCACAAGTGTAATTTTGTTGTTGTTGCTGTTGTTGTTTGTTTCAGCCCAAAATAGTTGCAAAATATTTTCTATAAAACTTAGAATCTCTATTACTCAAGTGATACGTTTTTTTAAAAAAATGTGATTTTTCTTTCCATTCATAACTGTTTCCACCACTGGAAAATGTAATTCAATCTACGTGCTCCAAAAATAAAGTATTTTGTTTGTAGTGAATGAGAAAATTGAACATATTTGTTGCCAACAGTAATTCTATTTGAAAGACAATTTTTTTTTGTGAAGCCTGTCATTCATTCTGATACTTGTATGTGATTTTTCTGCTGACCAGACATCTGACACATGCAAAAAAAAACATTACCATGTTTAACACACTCAGTGATTGTAGCTCAGTGGTTAAAGCACTCGCCTTTACAAGCGAGAGACCTGGGTTCAATAATACTACTAATAATGATAATAATTCTTGCATTTGATATAGTGCTTTTCACATCTTTTAGACGTCTCAAAGCGCTTCATAGAATATACTTAAATAATAACTTGGTGTAGGAAATATGTTAAACATTATATATATAGGTGCTTCTCAAAATATATTAGTGTATTTGCACATATAAGATATACTCACATCAGGGCTCATTTAAGAATCCCTCCCCCTCCCCCCCCACCCCACCCCAAGCCTTAATATTCATGTTAAATCTCTTGCTATAGGCAGTGTTGTGGGCGGTTTTGCGGGGGTGGGGGCTATCTACACTGACAGCCACACAAGCTCCCCAGTCTCACAGCCCTTCACTAGCTTGTCGTCTATCAGAGGAGGTAAGGTGAGCCTCTCATGCACTGTTTCATTATACACTACATTGTATTCCTGTTACACTAGATCATTAACCTGCTTCAGGGCATTAACCATCAGAGCAACTCCCACACTAACCTGCTCACTGTCCTCGGCTGGGGAGATTTGTGTCTCAGTGAAGATCTGCGTTCAACTATTTGGGAGCCTGCGTTTGTTTGATGCTATTTTCACGAGAAAAATACCAATCGGCGGCCACACACACAAACTGCCAGGAACCCTGAGAGGACTATTGGGGTCATTTAATCCCTTTGGTCGTTTCTTTGAATCCTAACTTTCAGCAACTCTGAAACAACCGCATTTGTGAATCAAATAAGTTTGATATTATGTGTGTTGTTTATTTGAGAGGTGGTGCTCTGTCTGACTGGATATATACCTCCTGTCAGTGTCTGTCTGTGTGTCTGTCTGTCCAGAGCTGTGTTTGTGAGACTGTGAGTGAGGGGCAGGGACTGGGGTGAGATGCTGAGTGAGGTGCAGTGATTTCCCTGACTGACTGACTGACTGACTGAGCCCATGCTCTGTGTTTGAGGTGCACACGTTCACAAGGGTTGAGAGGATGAAGGCTATACCGACAGCTCTGTTCTTCACGCTGGTGATTCTGACAACAAGTGATGCACAAAACGTTGGCAGAAGGAGGGGAAGGAAACAGCATGCCAGTCTCCAACACTCTGAGGTTTTGGGTATGGCGATATCTGAATTTTTATAAAAATATGAATTCATGTTCAGATTCAAGATTCAGTAATCACAGGGACCTGTGCAACAAACAATGTTAGAAATTGCTTTTTTAAAAAAAAACTTTTAGTTTTTATAATATAATATAAAATTGTACGCAGACACTTTTATAAAAAGAAATGTGCTTTACTAATTGTTTCTGAATTGATTCTGTTGAAATGATTTATTTGATGTGCAGAATTGTCAATATAAAATTCGCTTTGTTAAGATACACTTGGTTAAATGTGTTTCTATGCATATGTCTCAGTCTCCATCCTTGTAAGGTAAACACTGTGGATCTCTTAAATTTCATTTATTCTTTGAATTAGTTTGTTAAACGTGAGAGAAGTTCCGATAAACCATTCGCTGATCACAACAACAACAGACTGACATTTATAGAGCGCCTTTCACATTAGGAGGATGTCCCAAGGCGCTGAACAGTCAGGTCGGGACCCGAGTGGGGGGGGGGAAGGGTCGGGGTAGGGGCAGGGGGTCACAGAATAGGAAAGGAGAGAGAGTCAGGAGGGCGGCAGAGGGCACGGTTGAAGAGGAAGGTCTTGAAGGAGGCAAGGGAGGAAGCGAGGTGGAGGGGCTGAGGGATGGAGTTCCACAGTGTGGGAGCAGAGAGACTGAAAGCCCGGCCGCTGATGGTTGAGAGGTTAGGGCGATGGACGCGGAGCAGGCCTGAGTCTGCTGACGGAGGGTGCGGGCGGCTGATAGGGAGACAGTAGGTTAGAGAGATAGGCGGGGGCAAGGCCGTGAATGGGCTTGATAGTGAGGACGAGGATCTTGAATTGGATCCTCTGGGTGATGGGGAGCCAGTGGAGACGGGCGAGGGTGGGAGTGATGTGGTCGCGAAGCCTGGTACGGGAGAGAACACGAGCTGCAGAGTTCTGAATGATCTGCAGCCTGTGAAGGGAGGAGCTGGGGAGGGCGATGAGGAGGGTGATCAGGGTGAAACTGCTAAAGATAAGAGGGAAGATGCTGGCTGTCACCACTCTTTGCATCAAACCAAAGTCCCTTCAATATTAAGTAAAAATAATCCATCAAGTACATAGAAAAGCAAAACTAACAAGTTTTCAAGAATTATTTTATGAGTTCACACATCAGTTCCAGCCTTGATAACCCAACTGTCCTGCTAGTTCTGCTCTTCCCTGCATAAGCTTCAGACCACCCAGAGCTCTCTAATCTATCTTCTTTTGCACCAGGCTCCCCTGGAACTCCCCTTCATTTACATCCTCCCTCTCCGACTTCAATACTCGTTTTAATTGAAGTCTTAATAAGACTTAATTGAATAATAACAGGGCCGCTCAGTCCATGACTTTGTTTGTGTGCAATTAGCTGTCATGTTTCACCCACAAAATATACAGTCAATTCACTTTACAGTATATTCTGTTTTGAGACATTTTGAAGAGTTGATAAAGCGCTGTATCAAGTGGAGTTATTATTATTATTATTATAATCCATCTCTTCCACTGTGCTCTTGGCAACCCGTTCTCCTTCTCAGCTCCCTTACCAGCTCAGGCTGTCATCCAGCCAGCTCTGACCTGCTGACATCCTATCAACCTGTCTGCTCCATCCATTCAGCTTTCAGGCCCCAGCCTGCTCCATGTCTCCCAGCCGATCCACCCTACCATCGGCAGCCGGGCCTTCAGCCTCTCCGCCCCTAAACTTTGGAACTCCATCCCACAATCCCTTTGCCTTGCTCCCTCCCTTGCCTCCTTCAAGGTCGGTCTCAAGACCCTCCTCTTTGACCGTGCCGTCAATCGCCTCCTTCATCTCTGCCCTCCCTCATCCCAACCCTGCCTCCGCCGTCCCACCCCCTCCGCTCAGGTCCCGACCCCTGACTGTTCAGCACTTTGGGACGTCCTCCCGACGTGAAGCACTCTCCTAATGTAACTTTGTTGTTGTTGTGAGACACTGTGAAGCATCATCCCAACTATAAGCACGGAATATATAAATTGTTGGTATTCACTGTAACCTTCTCGATAAGAAAATAGTTTATTATTATTTATTGTTATGCCATTGATTGTTTGAATTGAGGTTATTTGTACTTTACGGACACCACTAATACACATCGAATTAGAAGCAACTACACAAGCGTAAAACATCACAAACCGTGTTGGAAAGCACTGGATTACATATTGTATTGTGCTGTGTAATAATTAAACAAACTGTTACAGTGTCTAAAGCAGGTCACCCAAAACATGGCACCCGGGACAATGTAAAGCTGCTGTCAGCTTGGACGATGGGATCAGGTTTTGACCTGGACATGTACCCATAACATTCTGACCCAGAGGCAACAGTGCTACCGACTGAACCAAACTACCTTCACGTTTGATTATTTGGAATATTATATTCAGTAGAGGAGCATAGAACTCTTAGACTCAGGTGACATTATCCCTGTTCAGTTTATATGTTTATAACTTGCTTGATCACTTTAGGCCATTCCTATGAAAAACTGGATCAAAACTTAGGGTCAATTAAAACACAGAGTGTTCATGCATTGTTTATCGAGTCTGAGCAAACAACTTAGGAGGTTAATGGGATTGACGCATTATTGAAGGTAGCAAAGAAGTTGAGCAGAATGAAAAGGAACAGGAATCAATACATGATTATATTGCATAGGACTTTATTGCTGACAAGCTGGGCTGGTGTTATTGCTCAGTGCTGTAAGTGAGCTAGAAAGATGCATCAAAGGAACTTGAGCAAAACAATGATGAGAGAGGTGAATGGATATTGGGTGCAAGCAACCCATTCAAAGATGTTAGCAAAAAAAGCAGTCTAAAGTAAATATATTGTTGTAACTTGAGAAAAAAGTGACTTAAAGGGTGAGATTTCAAGTCGAGAAATAATACATTCTGCAGGATTGTCTCACTGACTAAACAAGGCTGGTTTATGAGTTGGTTTAACACAGAAAGTTGTTGAGATGCTTCACCATCGTGGTTGTGAGGCTAAAGTCATCACAGCATTGAAAGTGGTGGTCAGACTCCCCCACTGTGAAGCGCTCTGTGACACTACCTACATGAAGGGCGTTTTATAAATGCAAGTTGTTGTTGTTGAAAGCAGAACTGGATGAATAATTGAGGGAAATAAGATGGCAGAGTACGGGAAAGAGCAAGGAAATTTCATTAAAATAACAAACTCCGGTGGGGAAGCCACTCTAAACTGACATCTGGGGGCCAATGACTTCCTGTAAATTTATTATGATTCGAAGTGGGAAACCAGGAAAAAACTTGTACAAAATCTTTTTAAGAGATTACTCTCCTCAGGTTAACATGTGTACTTATCTCAGATTTTAAAAAAGCGGTATTTAGAACCCAGGTAGGATGAAGCCACTTATTTAGAGGGATTTAATGCCACTTGTTGGTTTACTTTACAATGAACACTGCAAATGTCACCCTGTAATCACAGTGACCTTGGAAGCTTAGTTACAACATTCACTTTCAATTTGCCGAAGCTCACTGAAATATATCTTACTGTTTTAAAAAAACACATCACTAGCAAAACAACAAAGTGTCAAAGAATGGTTGGAATTCAGCACAGGAACCTTAGCATTATATACAAGTGTCAATATAAAATACTCATCTTTATGGCATCACCTTTGCATTCCCATCTATTGCTTGGATCATTGAAACAGCATTTAAATATTTACTAATGACACCAATCCAGCTGCTCTCTTCATTCAGCAAGGGCTGCTTCATGTCCCCACCATTTCCCCACCATCAGGAATCTGTCCCTGCTCTCTGGAACTCTATTCAGGATACCTGTGACCCGCTCTCTCCTCCACTCATTTAAAGTGCAACTCAAGACCTACCTCATTGACCGGACTTTTGGTCATCTTTCCTCAGCTGCCATCCCCAGCTCAGGTGCTAAGGCAGGTTGTTCAAGTGGTTCAGATCATCCTCTCAACGTGAAAGGCACAATTTATATTGTATTCTACTGTAAAATTCTACTCCAAACCTCCCTGGATGACTAAGGAAATCGGGGCCAAAATAAAACAAAAAAAAGAGGCTTATGATAAGTGTCAGGCTCAAAATTCAGAAGGGAACCAAGCAGAATATAGGAAGTGTAGGATAGAACTAAAAAAGGAAGTTAGAGGGGCAAAGAGACTGCATGAACAACAATTAGCGAGTAAGATTAAGGGGAACCCTAAGGTTTTTTACCAACATATTAAGAGTAAAAGGTTGGTCAAGGAGAGGGTGGGGCCAATTAGGGACCTAGGAGGAAATCTCATTGTGGAGGCAGAGGGCATGGCTGATGTACTGAATGAGTACTTCGCCTCTGTCTTCACAAAAGAAAATGATACAGCCAATGCCATGGTATTAGAGGAGAGGGTAGGAGAAATGGATAGAATAATTATAACCAGAGAGGAAGTTCTAAAAAGGTTGACGTGGCTCAAGGTGGATAAGTCACCTGGTCCGGATGGGATGCACCCTAGGTTACTAAGTGAGGCACGGGAGCAAATAGCAGGGACTCTGGCCACGATCTTTCAATCTTCCTTGGACACAGGGGTCATGCCAGAGGACTGGAGGATAGCTAATGTTACTCCCTTGTATAAAAAGGGGCAGAAGGACAAGCCTGGTAACTACAGACCAGTCAGTCTAACGTCGGTAGTGGGCAAACCTCTAGAGTCCATAATCAGGGACAAGGTAGATCTTCACTTAGAAAGATATAGGCTAATAAAGGACAGTCAACATGGATTTGTTAAAGGCAAATCTTGCCTTACAAATCTGATAGAATTTTTTGATGAGGTAATGGAATGGGTGGATAATGGTAGCGCAGTTGATGTAGTTTACATGGACTTTCAAAAGGCATTTGACAAGGTGCCACATGAGAGACTTATTATGAAATTAAAGGCCCATGGCGTAAAAGGGACAGTGGCAGCGTGGATCCACAACTGGCTGCGAGACAGAAAGCAGAGAGTTGTAGTGAGCGGCTGTTTTTCAGATTGGAGGGAAGTGAGCAGTGGTGTGCCACAGGGATCAGTTTTGGGACCATTGCTGTTTGTAATCTACATCAATGATCTGGACTTGGGTGTACGGAGTACAGTTTCCAAGTTTGCAGATGACACTAAGTTAGGGAGAATAGTAAATAGTGAGGAGGATAGTAGCCATCTGCAAGAGGATTTAGACAAATTGGTAAAGTGGGCAGACACATGGCAGATGAAGTTTAATGCAGAGAAGTGTGAGGTGATGCATTTTGGGAGAAGAAATGAAGGGAGGCAATATAGGCTAGATAGAACAATTTTAAATGGTGTAAAGGAACAGAGAGACCTGGGGATTTGTGTTAGTGACTCGTTGAAGGTGGCAGGACAGGTAGACAAGGCTGTTAAGAAGGCATATGGGATACTAGGCTTTATAAATAGGGGTATAGAGTACAAAAGTCAGGAAGTGCTGACTAACCTCTATAAGACTTTGGTGAGGCCTCAGCTGGAATACTGTGTTCAATTCTGGTCACCACACTACAGAAAGGATGTGAAGACATTGGAAAGGGTACAACGAAGATTTACTAGGATGGTGCCAGGATTGAGGGACTTCAGCTATGAGGAGAGGCTAGATAGGCTAGGGTTATTCACTCTGGAGCAGAGAAGATTGAGGGGAGACCTAATAGAGGTTTATAAGATCATGAGGGGTTTCGACAGGGCAAATAGAGAAAAACTATTTCCACTCGTGGGTGAATCTGTGACTCGTGGTCACAGATTTAAAATAGTTTCAAGGCGCAGTAGAGGGGAGCTGAGGAGAAATTTTTTCACTCAGCGAGTTGTTCGAATCTGGAATGCATTGCCTGAAAAGGTGGTGGAGGCTGATTCGATAACAACTTTTAAAAAGGAATTAGATCTTTATTTAGGGAGAACGGGTCTATTAGGCTATGGGGAGCGGGCAGGGCAGTGGGATTGAATCGCTCTTTTCAAAGAGCCGGCACAGACTAGATGGGCCGAATGGCCTCCTTTTGTGCCGTAAAATTCTATGAATCTATGAATCTATGAATAGGCTTCCGCAGGATCAAAATTCAAAGCTTTGAACTGGGATTCATTCTTCTGTTAGAGCAATAAAAAAAATCAAAAGAACAATGGAGATATTCTAACATCTGTATGTATCAGAAAATCTTGACAGATACCCCAGAAATGAATGTTATTTTTAAAATGATCGCATGTACTCATTCTAAAATATTGTCGTTTACAGATCTCAATTGTACGATGGAAGTCATTTTCATCCTGGACAGCTCTGAAAGTGCTAAAAACATCTTGTTCAACAAAGAAAAAGAATTTGTGATTGATTTCTCAGAGAAAGCTCTCCAATCTGAAAAAAAGACCAAATGGTCATTGAAGTGGAGAATAGCTGTTCTACAGTACAGCAGCACTGTCAAGATGGGCCCAACATTCAGAGAATGGCAGGACCTCGATCATTTCAAGAGTCTTGTGTATTCTATGACCTACATAGGGCATGGCACGTACACTGCTTTTGGGATAGGAAATGCAACTGAGCTCCTTCAGACAGAGGGCGGGCACAATAGTGTGAAGATATTCATTTTAATGACAGATGGAGTAGACCATCCCCGTCATCTGAACACTGTGGACACCGCCATCCAAGCAAAGAACGATAACATTAAAATATTTGCTATTGGGCTTTCACACGTGGCTAAGGAGGCTCCGAATGCCAGGAAAATGCAAGCTGTGGCAAGCATCCCCAGCACCCAGTTTGTACACGTGCTGACAGATCACAACCTGACAGAAACAATCGTCAATGAAGTGGTAAGTGACGGCAAAACTTCACTGGACTGCTTGTGCTTTCATTTGGAGGTGGACTACAAAAACATGGAGTGCACAGTGCCTGTATTTACAGTACATCTAAAGTCTAATTGCCTCACTGGTGGTTGAGCAGTCTGAGGCTTGAGAGCTCTCAAATTTGTAGACTTAAATTCATCGTTCCTAAGAGTCAAGATAATTTGGAGTTTGGGGATTCTTGCAATTCAGTCTTAATCTGGAAGCTCATTTTTCTTAATATAGTTTTTCAGTAATGTGAAAAATTAGCTTCCGACGAGAAGCACTGTCTACGATATAACCTGTCAAATACTTTATTTATTTTGAATGCATCAATCAAATTTTGACACACTTTCTATTGATAGCCCTGTGTAATAAGCCGCTGTCATGAATTTTCCATTAATTCAGATCGATCAGAAATCATTAGTACTAAAACACAGTTTTATTGGAATTTTTCTTTAAAATGGACACAATTTTTACTCAAAGTTTTTAACAAAAAACTTGACATTGAAGTTTTTACTACTTGGCATTCAACAAGAGATAGATACTTGCCCACAAGGAGACAAATTGTAGAGTCAATCATCAAAAAGGAAATGGAAAATTGCTGTGTATTAATAATCTAATAAATGACATCCAACATGGATTCAGAAAGAATTTTGAAGTGATGACAGCACAGATACACTGTGAGAAGCCATATGATATAGTACATAAAGAATTCCAAACGTCACTTGATGAAGTACCACATAAAAGACTCTTTCACAAACTATGGTCACTGAGTATCAAGGACAAGGCGAACATGGATTCAGATTTGGCTGAAAGGAAGGAAGCAGAGAGGGGAGCTAGGTCAGAATTTGTGGAGGTTTACAAGTGCTACTTGAGAGTCCACTCTGCTTCTATTGACATTATTAGTCTCCATTCGCCTCGCTATCTATTCTCATGTCAAAAAAAACACTCACATCTCCTCTAATGCTATTGCTACTCTTTGACTGTGTGCAAATTGTCTGCCACATTCACATACAAATACAAAGTCACTGCACTTTACTGTAATGCTCTTTGAGACAACTGAACAACATAATGAAGCACAATTTTAAATGTAAGGATTATGTTTAATTGAAGCTGTTTTGAAGAAGCTTGGCTTTCACTTTCATGTAAAACACTGCTTTTCTTCTCAAGAAGCCTAACACAATCAAACTTCGCCCCATACTGGAGCTAGCTTTTTCTTGATTTTAGTGTTGAAGATACATTAAAAAACTGCATACAATAAAACAACAACAAAATTACATTTGTATAGCACCTTTCACATCAGCAGGACGTCCCAAGACGCTGATCTGTAATATCTTTCAGGTGAACCCTCTCACACATGTACCCTCCATCATCTCTCTCTGTTATTACTATTATTCCAAGAGCTCTCCTCTCTTATTCTCCTCAATTTCCAAATACGATGTCCTAAATGCAGTTCTTCATGCCTTGCCTCTCTTCCATTTTTCCTCCCAACATTTTAGGAGTCAATACCAATTTAAGACTAGTTTGTTTCCTCTTTCTCAGCAACCTGCACTTTCAGACGTTTCACTGTGGTTGTCACAGGAATTGCCTTCACCAGTCTGCTCAACAGTTATTGCATATTGTATTACAGTAAAACCTTGATAATCCGACATTCTGAAAGCCGGCAACTCCCTAAAACCGGTTCTAAATACCAGAAAACTCCGATATCCGGGAGCTGAGTGGGCCCAACCATGCCGGATTATCAAAGTTTTATTGTAATAAAAAATCTCAGTAGAAAATATCTAAATTGAATACATTTTACTGATACTTTCATTCCTTTTGCACTAAATACAACAATATTTTGGTCACAGATAGTGCATAAATGTGTTTACTTTAAGTTATACTCACTGGTTACATTTATTTATAATGAATCAATTATAATGGAATGCAAATTCTCTTGTTATAGGATGAAAGAGTACTCTTATAGGAGAAGGTCAGTGTCGGGTGAATGCTTTCAATCCAAATTGGCCAAATGTACGGAAGGGTTTGGGGTATGAACTCTGGCAGCAAAAGTAAAATAAAATGATGTCTCAGTAGGACAAAATGTTGGGCAAGTTTCTTTACTCTACACACCTCTGTTTACCTAGCAGTAAATAGGAACACAGTTGTTAATCGATTGGCAGATTCCTTTTCCAGGGGTAATAATACTTCCATCAAATAATTAAGTAAATTCATTAATTTCAATCCACGATTGTTTGTGGCTCAGTGCTGTGCACAATTGGTGGCCGCATTTCACCCACTAAATATCCAATTCACATTACGGTCTATTCTGTGAAGCGCTTTGAGACGTCTTGAAGTGATAAGATGCTATATCAAACGCAAGGATTATTATTATTATTATTATTATCTTTGCTTTGTGATAAACCAATTTCTTAGGTGGTCTTCTATCATGGGTACAGTAGCTGAAGGTCAGTAAAGAAACAGGTGGAACAAACAATGATACAATAATAGGGGGAAACTGACCTGGATGTGTTTAATGTGGATGTGTATTTCGCAGTGTACCATCAGATTTGATGTACAAATGACAGTGACTCCCTTTGAATCAGTGACTACTGAATACCCTCTTCCGTTTTACGCTTGTCCTGGTAGCTCTGAGAATCCAAAGTGTTGATACTTTTCACTTGTGAAAGTACAGTGGGAGGATGGCTGTTCAATCCTCAAATAATTAACAACACAATCCACAGCATATTCACAGAATATCTAAAAATACTCAGAATTAATCATATACAAAATACCAAGCATACCTGTTATGAGGTGAAACACTAAGCAAATGAAAGACTTGAAGTATTATATACCACTAATGCCACTGAAATCCTATTTCTGTTCTTTCTCAGCTCAAAGTTGCTGACATATCGGTGAGTGCAGATCAGTTTTACTATTGCTTTATCTTCAAATGATTGGTTCTTTTTGTGTAAAACTTTTTTTAGCCATTTATTCTGCACCAGACCTGTCTGCAATAGAAGTGGAATGTTGAAAGCTTCTTGCTTTGAAATAAAAATCTACTGTTTGTTTTGGATCTCTAAATAGTGTCCCAGGCCTGTGCCATGTTCCTGTGAAAAGGGGGGAAAAGGTGAAACTGGACGGCATGTAAGTATTGTCAAACCTTTTTTACACGTGAATTTATTGGTTTGGGAAATTTGTTATTGGATGTCACTCGCTTACATGAATGAACGTTCATGTTTTTTTCTATTTCTGCTAATACTTTTCAATTATTTCTGTATTTGGAGAAAGCTCTTTGTGGAGCTCCTGTGGCTCAGTGGTTAGAGCACTTGTCTTGCAAACTGGGGAGACCTGTGTTCAAATCCAGACAGGTCAGGGCCAAACCTTGGGCAAGTTTCCTTACTCCACACGCCTAATAATAATCCCTCCAAAAAAAACCACAATAATAAAATTGGTCATTTCAATCCACGACTGTGTGTGGGATACTGCTGTGCGCAATTGGCTGCCGCGATTCGCCCACAAATATATACAGTCAATTCACTTAACAGTATATTCTGTGAAGCGCTTTGGGACGTCGATAAGATGTGGAAAGCGCTATATCACATGCAAGGATTATTATTTTTATTATTATTATTTTATCCAGATGCACCCATCCAGGAATTTTTCTGAAAACATGCTCTAATGTGGCAGATAAATTAAAGGGCAAATGTGTGGCCCAGGGATAGACTGACCATGAAATGGAAACAGTCGTGTGAATCAGTTGGCATTGGTTCCTATTCCCTAGTTAGTTAATAAACACTGCAAGCAATTTTATTTGTTCCTCTTTGGTGTCATTAATAAGCCTTGATTTCCAACAAACAGAATGAAAGCCGCTGTTGTCAATAAGTAATAAAATGCATCTCTTTCATAGATTCATAGATTCATAGAATTTTACGGCACAAAAGGAGGCCATTCGGCCCATCTAGTCTGTGCCGGCTCTTTGAAAAGAGCGATTCAATCCCACTGCCCTGCCCGCTCCCCATAGCCTAATAGACCTGTTCTCCCTAAATAAAGATCTAATTCCCTTTTAAAAGTTGTTATCGAATCAGCCTCCACCACCTTTTCAGGCAATGCATTCCAGATTCCAACAACTCGCTGAGTGAAAACATTTCTCCTCAGCTCCCCTCTACTTCGCCTTGAAACTATTTTAAATCTGTGACCACGAGTCACAGATTCGCCCACGAGTGGAAATAGTTTTTCTCTATTTGCCCTGTCGAAACCCCTCATGATCTTATAAACCTCTATTAGGTCTCCCCTCAATCTTCTCTGCTCCAGAGAGAATAACCCTAGCCTATCTAGCCTCTCCTCATAGCTGAAGTCCCTCAATCCTGGCACCATCCTAGTAAATCTTCGTTGTACCCTTTCCAATGTCTTCGCATCCTTTCTGTAGTGTGGTGACCAGAATTGAACACAGTATTCCAGCTGAGGCCTCACCAAAGTCTTATAGAGGTTAGTCAGCACTTCCTGACTTTTGTACTCTATATCCCTATTTATAAAGCCTAGTATCCCATATGCCTTCTTAACAGCCTTGTCTACCTGTCCTGCCACCTTCAACGAGTCACTAACACAAATCCCCAGGTCTCTCTGTTCCTTCACACCATTTAAAATTGTACTATCTAGCCTATATTGCCTCCCTTCATTTCTTCTCCCAAAATGCATCACCTCACACTTCTCTGCATTAAACTTCATCTGCCATGTGTCTGCCCACTTTACCAATTTGTCTATATCCTCTTGCAGATGGCTACTATCCTCCTCACTATTTACTATTCTCCCTAACTTAGTGTCATCTGCAAACTTGGAAACTGTACTCCGTACACCCAAGTCCAGATCATTGATGTAGATTACAAACAGCAATGGTCCCAAAACCGATCCCTGTGGCACACCACTGCTCACTTCCCTCCAGTCTGAAAAACAGCCGCTCACTACAACTCTCTGCTTTCTGTCTCGCAGCCAGTTGTGGATCCACGCTGCCACTGTCCCTTTTACGCCATGGGCCTTTAATTTCATAATAAGTCTCTCATGTGGCACTTTGTCAAATGCCTTTTGAAAGTCCATGTAAACTACATCAACTGCGCTACCATTATCCACCCATTCCGTTACCTCATCAAAAAATTCTATCAGATTTGTAAGGCAAGATTTGCCTTTAACAAATCCATGTTGACTGTCCTTTATTAGCCTATATCTTTCTAAGTGAAGATCTACCTTGTCCCTGATTATGGACTCTAGAAGTTTGCCCACTACCGACGTTAGACTGACTGGTCTGTAGTTACCAGGCTTGTCCTTCTGCCCCTTTTTATACAAGGGAGTAACATTAGCTATCCTCCAGTCCTCTGGCACGACCCCTGTGTCCAAGGAAGATTGAAAGATCGTGGCCAGAGTCCCTGCCATTAAGAGTACGCTTTGAATTAACAGTGGTAACTGAGATTTACAAAAGGACAGCATAACTTCATAATGGTTACATTATCAAACAATTTAACCATATTGGCAAGTTGCACAAAGGTTTGACTTGCTCATTGTTTGAAATCTGGCAGAGCTGGAAAGATTCGAAATGGTCAGATCATGAAACCACTGCTTCTAATTAAGAATAAAACAATCTTTGTTGAGAGGCAAGAGCCTAGAATTGTGACTTAGTGGATGTCTTGATCACTAAACCTATATCAAACAAAAATGCCTTTGTTGCGTTTTGATAACAGAAGACCCAAGTGATCTTGGGGTCAAAATGGTAGAATTCTTCGACAGATTCTGTTGCTCAATTAAGGAACAAGGTTAGAATATATTTTGAAATATCTTCCACCATGATGTCTAAATAATGGTTCTGGAGAGCTGATAGTGTAGGCTGACTCCCTCCCCAGCGCAATACTTGGGCAATGCTGTAATGCCGAATGAGAGATTAAATCAAGTTCTCACCTGCCGGTCAGGTGGATATTTAATTATCCCTTAAAACTGTTCAAAAAGGGATTTTCTTGGTGTCCTCATTCATTTCATGGCTGTTCAGGTGGATGTTAAAGATTCCCTAGCACTGTTCAAAAAAGAGGAACGGTTCTGGTCAATACTCCGCTATATAAAACGCTATATTAAATGTAAAGAATTATTATTAGGTTATTTTGTGTGGCTGTTTGAGGGGCTATGCTGCCTCAAAGCATTTCACAGATATTATATACAATTGTTGTATATCATTTCTGTGAAATGCTTTGAGTGTTTTGATGGTATACAGAAAGGCTTTAAATATATGTAGTTCTTAATCCGTTCCTTAGCATTCTTTTCCCACCCTTTGATGAATACACGATCTAACCCCCAAAAATACATTTTTAAAAAAAGCAATTAAATCTGATGGTTGTTTATATCCCCAGGGTGGATGTCCATCTGGTGTTTCAAACAGTTCAACCTTAACATGGCAGTACATTTCCTGCTGGGAGTCCTTTTATTTTGTTCTCCATTCTTGAGTTTTTCAGGACAATTAAGCTTCTGCCGAGGAGCTTCTGGGGAGATATTCTATCTGGGTCTAAATTTACTTGTATTTAGGTAATATTTTATTGCATGCAGAATTTGTAACATATTCCATAATATATAACCATAATTTTAAAGCCATTTTTCTATAAGTTCCTTTTAAGAACTACAGCAAAGATGACTTTATATTTAAGACTAAATTCAACGATTTACGTAATCCTACTCACTTTCAAATACTACTACTACTACTACTAATAATAACCCTTGCATTGATATAATGCTTTTCACATCTTCTAGACATCTCAAAGCGCTTCACAGAATAGACTGTAAAGTGAATTGACTGTATATTTGTGGGCGAAACACGGCAGCCAATTGTGAACAGCTGTGTCCCACAAACAGTCGTGGATTGAAACGACCAATTTATTATTGGGGTTTTTTGAGGGATTATTATTGGGCGTGTGGAGTAAGGAAACTTGCCCAAGGTTTCGCCCTGACCTGGAATTGAACTCAGGTCTCTCGGTTGTGAGGCGCACTCTAACCATTGAGCGACAGTAACACCTGGCTGGAGTTTCTACACTATGTGGGTGCCTATTAACATTACTCTGAAATGATTAATGATGTAGTTATAACATCATTGCATTAAGATAGATTTTCCTCTACATTAGTGTGTCCATCATAGTGTATGCCACAAACCCTCTGGGAACCATTTTAGAGCATTTTTCTGAATGTACAACTTGCGGACAAATGTAAATGCAAGTAGAATATGTTTATGGAGGAAACAAATATCCTATTGCAACTGACTCATGCCAGAATGGGTTATTTAATCATCCTAATACTGTAATCATTTAAGGATATAGGATCTTTCATTTCAAGAGGTCTTATTAAGACACTATTTGAAAAACCACAATAGTAAAAAAATATTTTGGGCATTTCAATCCACGACTGTTTGCGGGACACTGCTGTGTACAATTGATTGCCGCGTTTCGCCCACAAATATACAGTCAATTCACTTTACAGTATATTCTGTGAAGCGCTTTGAGACGTCTAGAAGATGTGAAAAGCGCTATATCAAATGCAAGGATTATTATTATTTTGTGGTGATTGTATTCTGTAGCCAATTCTCACATGGCTTTGACCCACAAACAGTCATGAAGCCAACGATTCCTTTTATTTGGGGGAGTGTTGGCTAACACACCAGGAGAAACTGCCTTTTCTTTTTGTATAGTACCATGGCATGTTTAACACCCAGCTGAACCTGAACATGCAATCAGGACCTGAAACTGTTATATCCTGTGAAGCTCTTTGAAATGTCTTCCTGACGAAGAGATGCTATATCAAATGCAAAGATTATTACTATCCTCTATCTTAATCCCCAATCCTTGCTCTTTCCTTATGCCAGGGTGACTGAAGATTTCAGAAAATGTTTTTCTGATAAAACGAGGGAGAAGACGGGGAGGAGCAAATATGGCCCTTTCAATATCTCTGCGTATCCCTGCATGTAAACCGAGTTACCAGGTTCATTTACACATTTAGAATCAACTAACTACTGCCTTTAGGAAAGAAGATTTAGTCGTAGGAATTTTCCAGCATCTTGGGAACATCCTCCTGACGTGAAAGGCCAAGTGTCGTTTTGTTGTTGTTTTTACGTGATAGGTTGGGATCATCCCAGCCACAGGAGAATTAAATCCTGTTGCCTCAGATCCTCAGAAAATTTGAGGTTTGCACCAGCATAGTAAGCAGATTTATTCATAATAATAATCCTTGCATTTTATATGCAGTAAAAAGCCTATTAAGTTTATCCGGCACCCGATCAACCGTAACTTCCGTATAACCAGCATTGCAAAAAAAGTCCGCATTCGATTAACCGGAATTTATCCGGAAAAATGCATTGACATTTTTTTTGTGTGTGTGTTTTGGGCTGAATATCTGGCAGGCGCTTTTACCGGTATTGGCCAGGTCCTGAGGGTGCCAGATAAATGATCTTTTACTGTAGTGCTTTTTTAATTGAAAGATTGTTTACTGAATTTACTGTAAAGTTTAGTGAAGCAATGTCCCACAAAGAGTCTTGAAGTTAACGGTCAATTTTATTTGAGTTTATTGATCAGGATCCTGGAAGGAACTTCCTTCTCTTTTCGAGTATTATCACTGGATATTTAACATTCACCTGAACAAGCAGACCCCTCACCATCTCTCCGGGGTTCCTCAGGCTCTGTCCTCAGTCACCTTCTCTTCAACCTCTACATGTTCCCCCTTGGTGGCATCATCCATATATATGCGGATGACACCCAAATCTATCTCTCTTCCTCTACCCTCAATTCCAGCACCACTGGCGTCCTGACAGGCTGCCTGTCAGACATCAAGTCCTGGATAAGAGACGGCTTTCTACAGCTGAATGTCAGCAAAACAGAGGCCCTCCTGATTGGCTCACTCAAGCGCCCCCAGCCAGCAGCGGCAACATCAGTATCCATCCCTTCTCTCCATCTCACCAAGCCAGTCAGGAACCTCAGAGTCTTATTTGACCCTAGCTGTCCTTTCTCCCCCATATCCATGCCATGACCAGCCTGCTTTCCACCACCTCCACAACATCGCCTGTCACCGTCACTGCCTCAGCCCTCAGGTCGCGGAAACTCTTACACACGCGTTTGTCACCTGAATGCTTGACTATGGCAACTCCCTCCTTGTCGGCCTCCCCAGCTCCTTCCTCCACAAGCTACAAATCATCCAAAACTCTGCAGCTCGTGTCCTCTCTCTCACCAGGCTCCACGACCCCATCACCCCTAATCTTGCATGGCTTCACTGGCTCCCCATCCCTCAGAGGATCAAATTCAAGATCCTCGTCCTCACTTTCAAGGACCTCTACGGCCTTGCCCCTCCTACCTCTCTGACCTGCTGACCCTCTATCAACCTGCCCTCTCCCTCTATTCAGCAGGCTCCAGCCTGCTTCATGTCTCTTGCCCAACCCACCCCACCATCGGTGGCCGGGCTTTCATCCTCTCTGCCCCTCTGCTTTGGAACTCCATCCCACAATCCCTTCACCTTGCTCCCTCCCTTGCCTCCTTCAAGACAGATCTCGAGACCCTCCTGTGCCTTGAATCGTCATACTACCTCTCTGCCCTGCCTCATCCCAACCCTGCCCCCCCAGCAGCCCCCGCTCAGGTCCTGACCCCTGACTGTTCAGCACCTTGAGATGTCCTCCCAATGTGAAAGGCGCTCCACACACGCAATTTTGTTGTTTGTGTTGTTGTAAGGTTCAGCAGGGGCCCAATGGGTTAACTCGGCTGCTTAAGGTGATTTCAATGCTGTTGTACAGTAGAATGGAGCTCAGTCTGGAGCTTGTGAATCAACAAGTAACTGAGTCCTGATGGCAGGAGCCCCCTGACTGGCTCAGGGCCTATCACAGGGCCCTTGTGCCTACCACACCCAGATTGGCTCACATACAAGTGACTGCACTAACTGACTCAGTGGGGAGGAGCTTCATTGAAATAAATACCATCTTCCCATAGAGGAGCTAGTCAGGATGTCAGTCAGTTCTATCCAGAAGGCAATTGAGAAAGAGCTTACGTAACATACTGTGGAGTGTACTGTAATTCCCACACTCCCGTTTCAAGCTGTTTCCTAAAGTTCTCTGGGAATGCTACAGCCAATGCCAAACAAACAGTGGGACACTTCTAGGCCTCATAAGTTATAGACAATACAGGAGGAAGCTCTTTGGCCGATCCAGTCTACAGCTGAATAAAATGTTTGTCTATATTGTATTTATTATCTAGGATCATAAGACTGTGCTCATGGTCATCGAATGCTGCACAAAGTGACCCATCTTTTCGAAACTTTTACTGTAAATATGTAGACAGAGTGTTTAATGTAATATGGAAATGTTTCACAATATAGGCACAATATACCCTGTACAAATATCATTTATTTATATATCAGTTAATGTTGTTTATAGGGTAACCAAAATATTGTGATATCTACCCTGTGATCTCAAACAAAATAATAAGTTCGTTAAGAGTTATTAGACAGTGTAATGTTATCACATATTTTGGTCACCCTGTATATACTGTATACAATATATATATATTATATATATATTATATATATTATATATATATATATATATATATATAGCAACAGTCACACCAACAGCTCTGTAGGGAAAATATTTTTGTAATTCAAACTTTTTATTCTATACTTCTACTTGTAAGTATTGATCTATTTACCCCTGGAAAAATATCATCCTTTTTTTCACATGCAGAGCCATATACTGTCCCATGTACATCATGTTTCATTTCTGTAAGTGTACAATAATTTGTTCACTAAAAGTTAATGTGCAACGTACTGACATTTAAATGTAATTTTCTAGGGAGAAAATGGTGAACGCGGAAGAAATGGTGAGAAGGGGTCACAAGGAGGAAAGGTACAAAAAAGCTACTTTGCTCAATTTACAAATCATTCTCATTTGCAGGCTCACACAGGAGAGGACATACAGAAGTATTTTCTGTAAAACTATTAAATCGCTGAAGGCAAACATATGCCACTAAAGAATAGTTATATTTTATGGCTAGATAGGGAAGGAAGCCCTTTGGATAGAAAAATATTCCTATCCCCCATATTTTCTCCTTCGAGGGCTAAATTAGGTTGATTCCTTAAAGAGTTCATTGTTGGATTTGTCATTCTGAAGTCAGTCATTGACTGACTTCACCAACAACAACTAAATGCAATGTATAGCACTACATCAGGAGGGTGTTGCAAGTCCAGTCAAGAGTTTACACCAGCTTACAGTTCTATAGTATAATATGGCCAATTGTAATACATTGAACTGTCCTCAGTTCATCATTGGAATTAGTCCATACTAATCTGAAAATCTTCGTAACTACAGGAATTTTGAAACAAGTGGGATTTGGAATCAGATTTAGATGCTGTTGTGCTTGCCTCGTAACTCGTCAAGCAATTCTCCTGTAATTACTGTTCATAAAATGGACTTATCAAACATGACACTAGAACATTTGTCAAGATTAAATTAATCTAGTGATACTTGAGATGGTGCCTTCAGGGAGACTAAAGGTTAGTTGTCCAAAAAAAACCAATATGTGCCCTATAACGTTTTTTTCAACAAAAAATGCTATCATAAAGGCATCCTTTTAAGAGAATTGAGTCCTGTAACAGTTTTAATTACTTTTCAGGGCTAAGATCATTTATCAATGCCAACAGCAGACTATCAAAGTATGACTATCAAAGTATTTCAGTTCTAAGTGGGATTTCTGCTTCTGGTTGGAATGCAATGGGTCGAAACGTGACTGCATTTGTTACTGTGTTCTGGGAGGTGTTTACCTCCCTTACATTCCAGTAGGTGACCTTGTCTGCCTTGGTTGGACTTTTAAGTCGTAATATTTTTTGAGAATGTAACACCTGGCAACATTGGTCATACTTGATCATACGTATCAAGGAATCAAGTAAAGTAAGGGATGGGTTACTTAGAGTAACCTATTAGAGTTTATTGGAAGGATGTCATATATTTTGTGTTAAACAAAAAATACTATTTTTATTTTAGGATTAAATGTGCACAGAATTCCCACAAAGAGTGATATAAACTGTTTCATGATTTTTATGTTAAATTATGGTGGCAATTGTTTCTTCATAGATTTTATTGTTTAATTAACACATCAAATTTATTAAGGTTTCTTAAGTCTTGTTCTCTAGAACACATGGTTTATATATGATATAATACACCACATACAGACAGTGTGGATTTAGCAGTACTTAAAAATAGAAGGGACTTTCCTGGCTAACAATCATTCAGATGAACTGGTCATTGACCATACAACACATTGTGGGAATTTTACAGTGAGAGTAATTTCCAGTGAAGTAACTTTGACATGATAAGGCATCATAAAAATGCAAGTTTTTTTTTCCATGTTAGTACTCCCAAAGAGAAGGCTATAGCCTTTGACTTCCCATTCTTATTGAATTCTCATCTTGGCAAAAGAACTCTCTCCATTTCCTATCTACTGCTATGGGAAAAGTCAAGTTTATCCCCTCTAGTCCAATCGGTCCTCTCTCAAAAAGGTTTAAATGATATTCTTATTATCCTCCTCACAATATGCTTCTGAACCTGGCTGCTTTATACATTTCATGTATTCTCAAGCTACTTAATATGATATTAATGTAATCAGTAATATTTTTGAATTTCAAAACTTATTATAAAGCTATCAAATATGTTAAGCCATTATTTTGGATTCTATGTCAATAGGGTGACAGTGGTTCTAAGGGAGAGGCTGGAGTTGATGGGCAAGATGTGAGTATACTTCTGATTTCTACAGTTACTGAGTAAATGCTAGTTTGCAATAATAAGCATATAGGTGTCTTGAAGGAATTTGATAGACAGTTGAAGGGAGATAGAAAAACACTTTGCTTATTGTGCATTATTGTATTAATATAGTTGTTAGCAGATTGCTTTAAACACCATACAATAATGATATAATTTCTACACACTGAGCTAATATTATCTCAAAGGAGATGAAAGCCCACAGCTCCTGCCCTGCACCTACCAGACAGCTCTAAGGATAGTTTGAGATTACCATGGATTTAACTCATGTCATCAAACTTAATATTTAATTTAGCAAAAAAGTTTGATTTTGTATGATTTATTTTTCAGATTTCTTAGGTTGAATTTAGTTGTTGCATTAGTTGTTGCCATCAATTTGCCAGATATGTCACCGCCACTCCCCACTCCCATCCAATGGTTGGTCCTGAAGCCACCTGCAGAAGCTGCGCAACTTGTCGCTGGCAGATTATGGTGTTGGAGTCCGGGTTCCACCTTAATTCAACAGGAAATAATCACAATAAAGTCTGCATTCCATTCACCAGCAGTCCAAAGCCAAATTGTGTGGGCCCGTAAGTCCAATGATTGTCGCAGATGGCTTCACACTCAACCATTGCGAGGGAGTTGGAAGTGGGATGGGGAGTCTTCAGTTGACTGAGCATGATGAAAAACACTTTGCTTATTGTGCATGACTGTATTAATATAGTTGTCAGTAGATTGCTTTAATCCCCATACAATAACAATATCATTTCTACACACTGAGCTATTTATCAACAATGTTATCAACAACGTTGTAATTCTCACTAGTGTAAATTGACCTGCAATAGAATCATACAATCATAGAATTATACAGTACAGAAGAGGCCATTTAGTCCATCCTGTCTGTGCCGGTTCTTTGGAAAGAGCTGTCCAAATCAATAAGCACTCTTTCGAGTGAAAAGCTAGACTGCAGTGTCAATCCCTCCAAACTTCAATTATCCCAACTCTCTACCTTCTATCTTTCAACCACTTTACTACCCATACCATGAATAGCCTCAGCTGGAGTACTGTGTTCAATTCTGGTCACCACACTTTAGGAAGGATGTTAAGGCATTGGAAAGGGTGCAGATGAGCTTTCCTGGGATGGTACCAGGAATGAGGGATTTCAGCTACGAGGAAAGGCTAGATAGGCTAGGATTATTCTCATTGGAACAAAGAAGGTTACGAGACCTAATAGAGGTTTTTAAGATCATGAGGGGATTTGACAGGGTAAACAGGGAAAAACTGTTTCCACTGGTGGGTGTATCAGTGACTTATGGTCACAGATCTAAAATAGTTTCAAAACGAAGCAGAGGGGAGCTGAGGAGAAATGTTTTCACTCAGCGGGTTGTTCGAATCTGGAATGCATTGCCTGAAAAGGTGGTGGAGGCCGATTCGATAACAACTTTTAAAAGAGAGGTAGACATTTATTTGGGGAGGACGGGCTTGCGTGGTTATGGGGAGAGCTGGGGAGTGGGATTAAATTGCTCTTTTTAAAGAGCTGGCACAGACTTGATGGGCCGAATGGCCTCCTTTTGTGCTGTAAGATTCTATGATTCTATGATGAGGGCTTAACCAATCTCATACCAATTCATTTTAACAATGAATATCTTGTTTGGAATCTGATTAAAAGTCCTTCAAAATACATATGAATGACCGCCACCAATCCTCCACTGGCTACTTTCTCAATAGTTCTGGGTGAGAACTATTTCAGCTTTGTCACACATGTCACACCTTCCCATGCTGTTTCTCACTGGAAGGCATGGGTAATAAATTGATTGAATGATAGGAGACAGAGAGTTGGGATAAAAGAGACCTTTAGGCAGTAGCAAGTGAAGTTCCCAGGGACTATGGGGCTGGAGTCTAGCTGTTCATTCTATGGGATGTAGATTGTGTGTCAATTTACACCAATGATAATTAAATTACATGTTAATTATATCTTACACTTATATATGTATAACATTTGCTCATGTTTGTAAATGCAAACTGCAATTTACCACTTACCTCTGCTCTGGCTTCTGCTCAACCACTGTGTACGTTAAAATGTTGATTTAGGAAATCGAGAGTTACCATTTTTGTCTGGATTCAGTTGCCAGGAACTGTGAGTTACCAAATTCTCCCCCCACCCATCTCAAGATGTGTTCTGATAAAGATAAACCAATTTTTTTTTCAACAGGGAAAATCTGGCTTCAAAGGTGATAAGGTAAGATCTCCGGCTGATTACTTGATTAGTATTCTCACTGTTCCAGTGTCCATATAGATTCTGAACACAGTAGCCACACTCCTGTTTTCGTGTAAGCAGAATTCCAATGTGTACTTTGGGGGTCCCTCAAATGTGGCTTCTGTCAAACTCACCAGTGTTCTCTTGGCTTGGACAAGCTTTAAGTGTGTGCTTCTCTGTGTCAGATTGCACTCTCCAGAACTAGCACAATAACTCAACCTATAATATGTCATTGACAGCCAGGCTTATGAAACTAAAGCTCTCAGAAGTAAATATTTCAGAGAGGTCTTGACAAGCTCTCTATATTGTTAAAATACTTCATGCTATAACACACGACAGTGGAATTTACGGGATAAATATTTCTTCCCGCTCAAGGGATCATGTGATCAATCTGAGGGGGAGACTTGTGCATTACAGATAACTGCAAATTGTTGATGTGATGGAAAAACTTCAGTGAACGGCTTTAGTTAGTGTTTTATTTACACACGTGAATTCATTGGCTCAAGTTTTAAGTCCCGTGCAATGGAGGATTTTATCCTTTGATGGATTGGCAGGTTTGCTGTCTGAAGCTTCAGTGCCCCACAGTGGTCAGTCAATGGCATTTTTCTCTTGTGTAACGAAAGATATAAATATCTAGAATTTGGCCGATTTTTAGATCAGTGGTCCTAACTGGACAAGCAGCGGGAAAGCTTGGCCGACGGTGCTTTCAATGGCATATTATGTAGTTTTAGCTGGTAAGACTCCAGTAGTACCCCAATACCTACTCTGGGGCCCCAAGCCTTGGCTTTTGCCAACCTTTGCCTAATACTCTATGGTACATGTGTTAGGTAAGCAGGATGTGTCCCTTCAGGGAGAGAGAGCGCATTCCAATAAACATCTCTGGGATTTCCACCTATAACATGGACAAAAGACACAGTCATTACACTTTACAATAAATTATGTGAAGCGCTGTGAGACATCTTCCTGTGAAAGGCTCGGTAGTAAATATCAGTATTGGCGTTGTTTAAAGTAAAATATGGGATCTATTGAAATTGCACCTCACCGATGTCTGAACAGATTCACTATTCAGCTCTTCACTTCCTTCTGCAGGGTGCAAAAGGTGTTTGCGGAATCCCAGGGATAAAAGGTGACAAAGTAGGTATATTTTGCCATGTACAGTGTCTGTACAGTATTTTACTTTACAGTTTCTGCTCATTTGTAGCAATTTCTTTTGTAAGCCAGGTTAAATTAAAAGATAAGTACTATCATTAAATATATTTTGTTAAATTATACTGGTGTTGCTATTGTGAAGCTCTGAGATGCCGTCCGGCGTGGAGGGCGCTGTATAAATCAAAGTTGTTGTTGTTGTTACTATATTGATGATGTTTGACCATGCTTATCGCCATCTGTCTAGCTTGGCATCCAAAACAGTCTCTGTCAGGCGCTAAGCCATTTGAAGCACTAATAAGAATAACCTATATAAAGATTGTTTTTTTTGGTGCTGGAAAATGGCTCATTGTCCTATTTTGGGCAGAGTCGGAATGAACCATGTGATAGCCTCCTCGATTCCATCCCAAACCTCGGCAGAATAACCGTTCCTACACTAGTATGATGCGTACCACTGCGACACTGATTATTCTGTGGCCTTTGTGAAAAACATATCAATGGAGTACTGAATTAAAATCCCACCAGGATCTCGATTCAACTCTCCAAACTTATTTTACATTGGAAATTGCCCATTCAGTAAATTGATGCTAATTCTCTGCAGTAATATGCAAGCCCAAGTATAGATTTCTGCAGTGGTTAAAATTTAATAGAATAAAATAAAATAACAAATTGAAAATATTAAAAAAAACTTCCGATTGTTCATTTTTAAATGTTGTGTTGTAAGATTGTGCCAAAATCAGGAGACTTGTCCTTAGGTTTATAAAGAGAATGCAATGTTTGATCACAAATTCTGGAACACAACTGATAGTTTGTGATTCTGTTCTGAACCATTTGCACTTTACGTCCTATAATTGATCAATCCCTTCACAAACTGCTTAATTTTGCTTCAAGGCATCACACGTTGGCTTGAAAAAGTACGCTCTTGTTGTTTTCACTGATCTTCCATTAATGTGCTAGACGTGTTGCTATGTTCACCACCTTTACTCACAACATGTTGTAACTGACTATAAAACGCGTTTGACACAGTCTCCTAATTTTTTTTACAGGGTCCCGAAGGACCACCGGGTCGAATTGGAATGAAAGGAGAACTGGTAAGAAAAGTTAATGTCGCAATGATTTTGCCAACTTGAAACAGGCTCTCCCTAACAATGCAATTTGTTGTTGGTTTAGTTTGGACCTCAGATTCAAGGTTCAGATTCAAACAAGAATGATCAATACACTGGGTATATTTGTGTGGTTGTTGTTGTTGTTGTTGTAAGTGTTTGCGCTTTGGTGCGTGTTGATTGAGCACTTAAGTACAGTACATCGGTGTGTATTTATGCGCTTGGATGCAGATAAATAATATTGTAAGACAACAAATCGAATAAGGCAGAGGGACAGGAAAATGAGAATTTAGTATGTTGACCCAAAGCCATGAGTTTAGGAATGGTTTTGATGGCAGCGAAGAAGTGGGGCAAAGTGGTTTGTGAGGAGAGTTCCAGGAGCAGCGTTTAATAGATGAAGGATGATTGGCCATCGATGAGCTTATCAACAGGAAGAAGTGTATTTTAAAAACATTTGAAAAAGGTTGATTGTTGTTGGTTAACTGGATAATTTGCATCTGCAATGTCCTGGGAACAGATAATTCAAATGTTTGATCTTGAGAAGCACTCTGATAAGATGCAGTTTCTATAATAAAGTGTTTCCCGATAACACAAAACCTTAATTTATGTTACATACAAGGCCCATAGGTTCATGGGGCGTCCTCTCGACATGAAAGGCACTCTACAAATGTCATTTATTGTTGTTTTTTCATAGATTCATAGAATTTTACGGCACAAAAGGAGGCCATTCGGCCCATCTAGTCTGTGCCGGCAGACTAGTTGTTTAAGGTTTTCACTGTTTTGAGAGAGAGACAGCAGCTGCTATGTGAGAGCATCTCCAGATAGAAGCATGTCAGTTTCAGACCAAAGTCACTGGAAGTTTGGCGACCAATAGTTGTTGGGAGTAGAGCGAGGAATGTTTGTGGTTCAGTCTGTAGCTGAAGGGGATAGACAGGAGTGCAGTGCAGAGGGAGATTGAAAATAGAAAGAGACAAGGGCGTGGTGTGGTTTAAAAGACAGCGTGAGGATCTTGATGTTGATTCTTGTTCTCACTTTCAAGGCCATTCACGGCCTGGCCCCCGCCTATCTCTCTGATCTACTGTCTCCCTATCAGCCGCCCCCGTCCCCTCCGTTCAGCAGCCTCAGGCCTGCTCCTCGTCCACCCCCCTAACCCCCCAACCATCGGGGGCCGGGCTCCCAGTCTCTCTGCTCCCACACTGTGGAACTCCATCCCGCAGCCCCTCCCCCTCGCTTCCTCCCTTTCCTCCTTCAATGCCGGTCTCAAGACCTTCCTCTTCGACCACCTTTGGCTGCCCCACTAACTCTTTCCCCTCTCCCACTCTCCTTCCCCTTCCCCCTACCCCGACCCTCCTCCCTCCCCTTCCCCCCCCGAACCTGACTGTTCAGCGCTTTGGGACGTCCTCCCGACGTGAAAGACGCTATATAAGTGCAATGTTGTTGCTGTTGTTGTTTTGGAGGATGGAACCATTGACATCTGATGATGATAGGGTGATCAGTATAGGGACCTGAGTGTGAGAGAAGATATAAGAACACAAAAACACAAGAATTTGCTAGGCCAAAGAAGATCAAGGTCCATCCAGTTGACCTTCCACAGTCCTGGCAGTCACATAACATATCATGTCCCAAACTATATATTGTATCCCAAGATATTATTTCCTAACAGAAATCTGTCTAATTTATTCATGAAAGAATCAACGTTTTCTGCTGCCAACATCTCCCCTGAGAGCGTGTTCCATATGCTTACTACTCATTCACTGAAGTAGTGTTTCTGCATTCATGTCAAGGCATCCACAATACAAAGTGAGGAAATGTGTAGAAACAAATATTCAACCATAAAGAATTTGAAAAAGGCCACGAAAAGGGGAGATATTATTTCAGAGAGTTGTTTTGGTAACTTCCCTCTGGCATATAGCAATTATCTTGGACAATGAGCTCTACATTGCCGTCCGTAATGGTATTATTACTGCTTTGTGCGATAATATCTTAATAGAGCACCACCCATGCAACTGAATAAAAAAGAAATCCATATGCATATGCCTAGAGTGAAATGAGTAAAACCATAATTTTAATAAAGGCATGTTTCCAGTGTGCTTTACAGTGCCCAAACAATAAACCTCTTTAGACATCATTACATTTTGTAGTACAGTATTGTAAAGTCATCTGTTGTCACGATAGATCAATGACAGTGATGCAAACAAAGTCATATGAGTGATTGAAAAATCAACATATTCACAGAGCCACATTACTGGAATAGCAAGTCTCTTTTTATATATTTTAAAATTTTCAACACCATTTACCTTCAGTGTTAACAAATGGCACATACAACTTCTATAAACAGCAGCACTGAAATGTCTGCGTAGGACATTCACCATAGAGCATTCAGTGACTAAACTGGAGCAGTAGACAGAAGTTTGCAAATTCCCACCACTGACGAGATTAAGATTTTTTATTAAGCTTTCATAACCAAGTTGTCTTTATCATTGCAGAAAATTCAGAATAATATAAATTTATAAATTAGTGTTAATTGTTTTTTTCTCTCTCCAGGGACCCCCTGGACTTCGTGGTGAGCTCGGCCCAGAGGGACATCAAGGCTCCAAGGTAGGTGATGTTACCCACTGATTGTGACATTGGCTGCTAGTGAATTTCTCTCTTTAGGAAGCAATTATTTGTTTCTCTACAAAACGTACACAGCAATGTACCTTCAATTCAGATCAAACACTAAAAATGAGGTTCCTCCTACCCCCCCCCCACCATCTCCCACCCATTTTTCAAGTGGACCTTAAAAATCCCACAGCACTATTTGAAAAGAGTTTCTCTCAGTGTCCCAGCCTACAATCACCCTGAGAAGATTGGTCATTCACTTCACGGCTGTTTGGAGGACATTGCTGTGTGTAAATTGGCTGTCGAGTTTGCCTACAAATACATCAATACACTTTTAGGTATATTGAGGTTATGAGCACTGTCTCAAACACAGAAATATTATTATTGTTACATTAATTAACCAAAACACAAATACAAAAAAATAGGCAGTTTACATATTATGTATTTTGCACAGTGGATGCATGATCAGGAATTGTGAACCTGCCTTTTGCTGACACCAGCACAAACCAGACATGCATCAGTGACTTGAGTCACTGTCCTTATTTCCAATTGTACAACATTGTCAACTGCTCTTCTGTCTTGGAAAGTGGCGTCTCACAAAGCCATATGGAGGTGTATAAGATATTAAATGTGATTGAGACAGTAAACTCAGAACAATCCTTGTGGGTGAAACAAGAGAACAAGATGACGTAGGGTTAACAAGACTTAACAAAGGGTAATTTCAGGTCAGAAAATAGGAACTTTGTTTTTTATACCCAGAGGATAATAAACGATTGGAAGAGGTTACCAGGAAAGGTGGTTTAAGCCCTGATGGTGGACTCATTTAAACAACTTTGATATATTCCCACATACAAGTGCAAGGTGTATGATTGATGCTGTGAAGGGAGGACAGTGGAGTAAGTAGTCTGGGAGGATGAGATAAAATGAGCATTCAAACCTCTCTTGTGATCCTATAATAAACACATCCTTGTTTAATAAAATGATCTTTCCCAGGAAGTGCAATTGCTACATGAGAAGGGCAAATGTGCAGTAAAACCCCATGTATTATTTATTTACTTTTAAATTTGACCCCTTTTACTAGTTATTCTGTGCAAGCACAGTATGTATTCAATTGCTTAACATACAGAGAGAAACTGTGATAAAAATAAGAAAATGCTGAAAACATTCTGCTTGTGTTTCGCATGATCGAGTAAGCGATAAAATAATCAAAATGTTCCTTCCTTGTAGGAAACAGAGAAATGCTAGTTATATTAATGCGCAGGAGAACAGTATAAGACCCAGACGTTGTTCTGTCTTAACTGGAACATTAATTCTGTACATTGTTATGGTTGTTTCTCAAAGGGCGATGTTCAGGAAGCCATTACCATTACCATTTTAGCTGGTCAGTGAATGCCTAATGTCATTGAATTCATATGCAATAAAAAAAGTAATTGAATAGATACACTGAAGTGGTGGAAAGTTTGTGAATGCTCTAGATCAAATCAGAGTTTCTCATACACCAAATCGAAACAACAAACCATTCTAGCTTATGTTAGTGAAATGTACATCAGTCCTACTTTATCTGGGAAGCATGAGCTTGATCCAGCAGTTTGAGTCCTCTCAATGTGAATGGTGCTATTTAAATGCAATTTGTTGTTGATGTTTGCTTGCTGTACAAAGCAGCGGAGTTACTGCTCTGCACTGTTGTGGGGATTGTTGTGACGAGAAGCGTTGTCACAGAGTTTGGTTGTAGGGGGAGCAGTGTTGCTGGGATGCGAGGCCAGTCCCATGAAACCCAGGGCTGATACAATCATAGAATTCTATGGCACAAAAGGAGACCATTCGTCCCATCTAGTCTGTGCCGGCTCTTTGAACAGAGCAACTCAATCCCACTGCCCTGCCCGCTCCCCATGACCTAACAGATCTGTTCTCCCTAAATAAAGATCTAATTCCCTTTTAAAAGCTGTTATCAAATCGGCCTCCACCACCTTTTCAGGCAATGCATTCCAGATTCCAACAACTCGCTGAGTGAAAACATTTCTCCTCAGCTCCCCTCTGCTTCGTTTTGAAACTATTTTAAATCTGTGACCACGAGTCACAGATTCGCCCACCAGTGGAAACAGTTTTTCCTTATTCACCCCGTCGAAACCTCTCATAATCTTATAAACCTTTATTAGGTCTCCTGTTGGGAGGTATGGAACTAGCATCTCCCCAGCACTAGCCTGAGCCATATCCCATGGTCTGAGAAACCTCTACATAGAATTGGTCTTGCATCTCATGATTGTTGTGTACAAATTGGTTGCCACGTTAGTCTACACAATGCAGTCACTACACTTTACTGTAACTCCTGTGAAGCACATTGGGAATATTATTATTAAAAATAAAATGCCAGCACTTTCAATGGAGGGTGAGGGAAGGAAATGGTGTAACATTGGGAAAGGTGGCTGCTGTGTAAATAAATATGAATGATGAATGAAATCCTCAGCCCAGCTCAGCCTGTTAGGGTCTCCTGTATCAGCCAAGACTGAAAGGAGTGACTAATTTTTGAGTTCATGCCTTCTGAATTTTGATGCTCAGATTGCTAATGGTTTGGATGCTCGGACAGCTGTGGTGAAGTTATAATGTAACTGACCATGTTCTGGTTGATTGTTTGAATGTGGGACGGAGTAAATTAAAGAGTTGTGGGGTAAGGGCAAGTAAGTGGGATAGAAAGGATTGCTGTTTAAAAAAGCCAGTGTAGACACGATGACCCGAATGGTATCCTACTGTGCTGTAAATTTCTATGGTGCTCAACACAAGGTTTTGTAAATATCTCCTCTCTATTGTCTCCATTGAATAATTGTCATCCGATTTGATTAATTTGCGCTAGTGACTTGAAGCCATCTGTGTGTTGATGACTCCACCATCAACACTTTGGCAGCTCGTCACTTCATTTATTGCATAAACTCCCAAATGCAGAGTTAACATAAGGAATATGTTTTCTGGAGAGTAACGGTTAGGATGCAGGGTTCGTTAATCGAATCATGTTTTTCCGCCAATGATTATACTCCGGAAATGTTTTCAGATCTTTTAAAAGACAGCTGTGTGGAACGCTGCAGCTGTTGTCCCAACAAAGCATGTTCCTGGCATGTACTGCTCTACCTTGTGCCCAGCAAGGACTTCGTGTAATGGCAGGAAGCCATACAGAACATATGGAATTGTTAGGTTAATTTACAACCAAGTAAGATCCCAAAGACATTCCCACAGAGTCAAAAATGGGTCACTTCTCTTAAGCCTTAGAATATTGACTTTGTGGCTGTTGGTAGCTGAGTACACAGCTTTCACTCAGATTAGAAAGGAAACACTGGACAGAGGCACATTTTGAGTACTGAACTTGACTTGTGTAAATGAAGGCAGCTGACATAATATGGAATTAACAACGGTTAACTAGACGCCCTAAATTCCTGCTTTTGTGTGATGGTCGCATAAAAATCACTAAAAGATCTTAGTTTTAGCCTAGTTTAGAGTGGCTTTGTAAATTGTCCAATGTTACCAACCATGGCAAGGGTATGTGAGAATATATGTATATGTTTCTTTGCAACCCCATAAACTTTGCCTTCCTGGGGAAGACAAAAGAAAAGTCAGAGAAATTTGTCCACACTGGAAATATGAACTTGCAGAACAACTAAATAACTAAGGACAACAGTTGTATCAAGAAAACATGATACTGTATTAGTAATAAGTTTGGACTGATCACTTACAGATCCTTTATCTAAGATCTGACACTCCACCAGATCTCTGCTCATATAATCATTTTGTCTAAAATTAAGATTTTGCCAAATTGTTGAACATTCCTAAATTTCAGTGTTAATTTGGAAGCAGTACCTTTGTAAGAACTGTAGATAAATAGCTTTGAAATTCAGACTGAAATTTAGGAATTTTCCAGCATTCTGTAGAATGTTAAATTTCAATTTGAGGATTTGAATTTTCAAGCAACTAACTATTTATTCAGATAAATGCATGAAGGAATCTTGTGATACTTGGAGAAGCAGTTTTAGTCTACTCTTTTGCACTCCCAATACCTCTTACAGTGTCTATGGAGCAAGCGACAGACCCATTGTCAGTTCTGAGGAAGGGTTGTGGACCCGACTCACTTGCCTTTCTCCATAGATGCTGCCTGACCTGCTGAGTGTTCCCGACAATTTCTGTTTCTGACTTCCAGGATCTGCAGTATTTTGTGTTTTGTTTACCTCTTACAGTGCGTCGATTTGAATGGATCGAAAAAGCTCTTCACAACTTTCCTGTCATTCCTGAACTTGAGTGCAAGATTTCTGAAATAAAACCAAAGATTGTTGCAGTATTTTGGTTAAGAAGAGGAAATGCTATGCAGCTTAATGAAACAGTACCCAAGCTTCCCATTTAATTCATTTGGCAAATGCAAAGCCAGTTTAGGATAAAGTCAAACAGACAAGGAGGATCTCAGAGCTTCTATTCCAAGATTAAGCAGCTTCAGTTGACGTTTGGTGGAATAGGGTTTGATCAACTAGGGTTTGTGTTCTTGAATGCTATTCAGTATCCTACATTTAAAGGTTTACAAATACAGCTATATGAATTTAATCAAGGGGAGGATTGGGTTTAGCTATGATGTCCTCACACATTTGAAAAGCCACTGTTATATAATACAAATTTACATTTATATAACGCTTTTACATCAGAAGGATGACCCAAGGTGCTTAACAGTGATGGCTTGGTGCCTGAGTTGGGGGTGGGAATCCAAGGGGGTATAGAGGGGCAAGATGATCAATAAAGATGGTCAAAGAGGAGTTCCAAACCCAAACTAAGTTTTGTGGACCTGTGTTCCATCTGATATAGCTTGGTGAAACAAATATTAATTTAATAACAAATATTCATCTCTACATTCTAAGGCCATGGAATTTGTATTGGACTGGTTGATACCAAATATAAGGATTATTATTATTTTATTATTGATAATGACAACATTCTTCCTAACATTGTGTGAGGCTGAGCTTTTATTCTGTCCTGAGGTGAGGTGGTCCATTTGTGTTCCTCTGACCTGGTTACCAATGTAATCTCAATTTTTAATTTGCCTCTGTTGTGAAGAATTCCTTAACTGCAACATGTGCAACAAGTGATGGTGTTTCTCAATGAACCATCTCTGGTGGTAGTTACCTCCTGTGTGGCCAACTGTAACACCAGAGCAATTGTAGAAAAGGAAAGCAGGCTCTTGTTTACTTTGGGTGAGCAATTTGAGAATGCTTGAATTTGAGATGTTGAATTTGAGATGTTGAATTCTCCGTGTTGCCTTTAGACTTAAGCACTGTCCTCTCTGAAGCCAGAGGAAAAGCTGTTCCCACAAGGTCCATTTTCAAATGGTTGGCAACAAAGAATACATTCCTTTATCTTCAACAGATCCAAATTACAGCAGCTGAAAAGAATTCTACTGTCAAACAGCTTAAAAGACATTGGCAAAAACTGTTTTGCAGAACAAAATGATAACTTTCTAGTTTGTGCTGAAGATATCTTAACACTGGAGTGGTTGTAACTGGAGTGAATGTTTGTGTCAATACTGGTTGGCAATTCTTCAGTGTGTTTCATGACATTTATGCAGAGAATTTCCACTTGGACCTAGATTTACTCTATTTATGGAGTGTTTTAGAGCAACCAGAATTTGGCAATTTAATGAATTCTGACTCAACATTGAAGTTGATTGTCTGTAGTTCTTAAAATAATTTACTGAAAACAATAAAGACTGTATTTAAGAATTTGACAAAATCCAGATCCTCTAAAATGCTACAAAGATAGAGTAGATCTCGACCCCGGTGACATCCAACTTAGAGCAGAAACCAGCATTTATATTTCCTAGAAGTTCAACCAGCTCTTTAATAAATTAGACCTGGTTACATATACATACCACCCAAGAACTTTTAAATGACTATTTTGAATTCGAGATTGCCTCTGTCTGCACTTAACTAAAGAAGAGTAAATGCAATACCAGCATTTTAATTGAATCCCGTGAGCAGAAGATAGTGAATAAGCCATCTTCTGCTCATGGGATTCAAACAATCTGAGTCCAAGTCGCTATCCCTGGCCACTGTGATGGTCAGCAAGGGAGTACACTAGGATAGGTGGCATCCTAGAGTATGTCTTCATGCTGTTTAATGGCAGTTTTGGTGAGATGGCTGGCCTGGAGAATCAGATAAGACCTGCGTCTGATTTCAACAACAACAACAACAAAATTACATTTGTAAAGCGCCTTTCACGTCGGGAGGATGTCCCAAGGCGCTGAAAGTCAAGGGTCAGGACCCGAGCATGGGGACAAAGACAAGAGGGTTGGGATGAGGATGAGGAGGGCAGTGTGGTAGGATGGAGGCTGAAGGCATGGTCAAAGAAGAGGGTTTTGAGGGAGACAAGGGAGGGAACAAGGCAAAGGGATTGCGGAATGGAATTCCATAGCTTAGGAGCAGAGAGGCTGGCCTGCTGAATGGAGAAAGCAGACAGGTTGATAGGGGGTCACCAGGTCAGTGAAGTTGGAGGGGGCAAGTCCGTGGAGTGCCTTGAAAGTGAGGACAAGGATCTTGAATTCAATCTTCTGAGGAATGGGGAGCCAGTGAAGCCGGGCAAAGGTGGGTGTGATGGGGTCTTGGAGCCTGGTGGAGTAGCTGACAAGGACCAAATTACCATGGTTGAGCCTTGAGGTAATAAACGCGTGTGTAAAGGTTTCAGCCTGAGGGATGAGGCAGTGGCGGAGACAGGTGAAGTTGCAGAGGTGGTGGAAGGTGGTGCTGGTAATGGCGCAGATATACAGGAGAAAAGGCAGTTCAGGATCAAATAAAACACCCAGATTCCTAACTGGCTTGGTTAGGTGTGCATCTATGGATGCTGACGCTGCCAGTGCCTGAGCTGTGGGGGTTCTGGCGCAAACCAATTGGGAGGGTTTTTCTGACATTCAGCTGTAGAAAGTTGTCTTTCAGTCAAAACTCGATGTCAAGCAGGCAGTCTGTCAGGGCAGCAATAGTCCTGGAATATCGTAGAGTCGATTGTCATCCGCATATATGTGGAAATTTATTCAATGTCTGTGGATGATGCCACTGAGTGGGAGTATGTGGAGGTTGAAGAGGAGGGGACCGAGGACAGAGGCCTGAGGAACACCGCACGAGACTGTCCGGGGGCTGGAAGAGAAACCGTTGGCGGAGACAAAGTGGAGACAGTGTGAGAGGTAGAACCCAAACTAGCCAAGGATAGAACCTTGAAGGTTGAGGTTAAAGGAGGGGCAGTGGAGGAGGATTGAGAGGTCCACAGTGTCAAATGTGGCAGAGAGTTTCGAGGAGAACGAGGAGGCAGAAGGAGCCCTGGTCACAGATGCACAAGATGTCATTTGTAACCGTGATCAGAGCAGCAGAGAAACCCAATTGAAGGGTCTCATGGAGGGAGTAGGAGGAGAGGAAAGAGTGAAGCTAGGAAGCAACAACTCTTTCAAGGACCTTGGAAAGGACATTGGCTTCAAACTTGATTCAACCAAACATAACACATATGGACAAGATGGGACACTCTTGAGCTCTTGAACAACAATAACAACATTACATTTATAAAGCGCCTTTCACATCAGGAGGACGTCCCAAGACGCTGAGTATGGGGGAAGGGCAGGGTGTGGGTAGGGAATGGAGAGAGGTGGGAGGGCAGCAGAAGGCTTGATTGAGAAGGGGGATCTTGAGACTGGCCTTGAAGGAGGCAAGGGAGGAAGCGAGGTGGAGGGATTGTGGGATGGGATTCTAGAGTGTGGGGGCAGACAGGCTGAAAGCATATCCACTGATGGTAGGGTGGGTTAGGTGGGAGACATGGAGCAGATTGGAGCCCACTGAATGGAGAGGGCGAGCAGGTTGGTAGGGAGTCAGCAGGTCGGAGAGATAGATGGGGCAAGGCCGTGGATGGCCTTGAAGGTAAGGATGAGGATCTTGAATTCGATCCTCTGGGAGACGGGGAGCCAATGGAGCCAGGCGACGGTGGGAGTGATGGGGTCACAGAGCCTGGTGCGGGAGAGGAAACGAGTTTGGATGATTCTGAATGATAAGGATTCATCTTGGCGCCAGGTTTACATTCAATATTCCTTTATTCCCAATGGAAAGTGTTTGAAATTAATCGCTTTCACATGTTCTGGAGATTCGAGAGTGGGTTACAGTGTACAAACTACACTGGGCCAAATCCTTTTTTTCCCCCAAATCATTCATGTCAAATTGTGAAATTCATGAACAATGCTTTCATAGAATCATAGAATTTTACGGCACAAAAGGAGGCCATTCGGCCCATCTAGTCTGTGCCGGCTCTTTGAAAAGAGCGATTCAATCCCACTGCCCTGCCCGCTCCCCATAGCCTAACAGACCCGTTCTCCCTAAATAAAGATCTAATTCCCTTTTAAAAGTTGTTATCGAATCAGCCTCCACCACCTTTTCAGGCAATGCATTCCAGATTCCAACAACTCGCTGAGTGAAAACATTTCTCCTCAGCTCCCCTCTACTTCGCCTTGAAACTATTTTAAATCTGTGACCACGAGTCACAGATTCGCCCACGAGTGGAAATAGTTTTTCTCTATTTGCCCTGTCGAAACCCCTCATGATCTTATAAACCTCTATTAGGTCTCCCCTCAATCTTCTCTGCTCCAGAGAGAATAACCCTAGCCTATCTAGCCTCTCCTCATAGCTGAAGTCCCTCAATCCTGGCACCATCCTAGTAAATCTTCGTTGTACCCTTTCCAATGCCTTCACATCCTTTCTGTAGTGTGGTGACCAGAATTGAACACAGTATTCCAGCTGAGGCCTCACCAAAGTCCTATAGAGGTTAGTCAGCACTTCCTGACTTTTGTACTCTATACCCCTATTTATAAAGCCTAGTATCCCATATGCCTTCTTAACAGCCTTGTCTACCTGTCCTGCCACCTTCAACGAGTCACTAACACAAATCCCCAGGTCTCTCTGTTCCTTTACACCATTTAAAATTGTACTATCTAGCCTATATTGCCTCCCTTCATTTCTTCTCCCAAAATGCATCACCTCACACTTCTCTGCATTAAACTTCATCTGCCATGTGTCTGCCCACTTTACCAATTTGTCTATATCCTCTTGCAGATGGCTACTATCCTCCTCACTATTTACTATTCTCCCTAACTTAGTGTCATCTGCAAACTTGGAAACTGTACTCCGTACACCCAAGTCCAGATCATTGATGTAGATTACAAACAGCAATGGTCCCAAAACTGATCCCTGTGGCACACCACTGCTCACTTCCCTCCAGTCTGAAAAACAGCCGCTCACTACAACTCTCTGCTTTCTGTCTCGCAGCCAGTTGTGGATCCACGCTGCCACTGTCCCTTTTACGCCATGGGCCTTTAATTTCCTAAGAAGTCTCTCATGTGGCACTTTGTCAAATGCCTTTTGAAAGTCCATGTAAACTACATCAACTGCGCTACCATTATCCACCCATTCCGTTACCTCATCAAAAAATTCTATCAGATTTGTAAGGCAAGATTTGCCTTTAACAAATCCATGTTGACTGTCCTTTATTAGCCTATATCTTTCTCAGTGAAGATCTACCTTGTCCCTGATTATGGACTCTAGAAGTTTGCCCACTACCCACGTTAGACTGACTGGTCTGTAGTTACCAGGCTTGTGCTTCTGCCCCTTTTTATACAAGGGAGTAACATTAGCTATCCTCCAGTCCTCTGGCACGAGGACTGGAGGATATCTTTCTTTCAGATATTCCTGTTTTTTATTCAGAGCATAATATTTCTGCTTATGTTAAGATATAAGCAATGCTTTGACCAGATTGATTCTACAACTCTTAATGGTCTGATATTGTGGGCTTCACATTTAACACTTTAAAGCTCTGAATGACTTCCAGGCCGTGAGCTCAGGTTTACAGCCCATTTCCTTATAGCGCTGGTTCATTTATCAGAACCCCCAACACTCACATCTGGTCCACTTAATGCACTAAATTATTATTATTGCTACTACAGTAAAAGCTTTGTTATTCGGCAGCCTTGGTACCTGACCAGTGTCGGTTAATTAAATATGTCGGATATTCGAGTGGCAAGTTGCCAAAAGTCCTACACAAAAAAAGTACTTATTTTAAAACATACCATATTAATAATAGACTAAATAATAACAGAATATTGTATGGATACTTACCAATAAAGCATTCCAGGACACTCGGTAAAATGATTGGTAAAATAAATTCCAGCGTTAGTTAAGTTTAATAAGTGCGCACGCATTGCACGCATGAGGAGAATGAGTATACTCGCAAGTGTCCCGGATGCGTCCGGTATGAAATCCGGTTGCTGGAATGGTGAATTGTATTGGGAGATACTGGTTGGTTGAGCGTTCCGATTGGTTGGTCACCAGATAAACAAGCTTTTACTATATTATAGAATTGGGAAAATTAAGATTTAGCAATGGGTACGATAGGCATGAACTGCATCTTGCGTCACTCAGTGTGTTAGCCTTAGGCATCAAGGAATAAATACGTCCCACTCATGTTTTTTTAAAAGGCAGTTGACCAAAGCATTTGACAGTGTGGATCATATCAACATTATAGTTTAGATTCATAGATTCATAGATTCATAGATTCATAGAATTTTACGGCACAAAAGGAGGCCATTCGGCCCATCTAGTCTGTGCCGGCTCTTTGAAAAGAGCGATTCAATCCCACTGCCCTGCCCGCTCCCCATAGCCTAACAGACCTGTTCTCCCTAAATAAAGATCTAATTCGCTTTTAAAAGTTGTTATCGAATCAGCCTCCACCACCTTTTCAGGCAATGCATTCCAGATTCCAACAACTCGCTGAATGAAAACATTTCTCCTCAGCTCCCCTCTACTTCGCCTTGAAACTATTTTAAATCTGTGACCACGAGTCACAGATTCGCCCACGAGTGGAAATAGTTTTTCTCTATTTGCCCTGTCGAAACCCCTCATGATCTTATAAACCTCTATTAGGTCTCCCCTCAATCTTCTCTGCTCCAGAGAGAATAACCCTAGCCTATCTAGCCTCTCCTCATAGCTGAAGTCCCTCAATCCTGGCACCATCCTAGTAAATCTTCGTTGTACCCTTTCCAATGCCTTCACATCCTTTCTGTAGTGTGGTGACCAGAATTGAACACAGTATTCCAGCTGAGGCCTCACCAAAGTCCTATAGAGGTTAGTCAGCACTTCCTGACTTTTGTACTCTATACCCCTATTTATAAAGCCTAGTATCCCATATGCCTTCTTAACAGCCTTGTCTACCTGTCCTGCCACCTTCAACGAGTCACTAACACAAATCCCCAGGTCTCTCTGTTCCTTCACACCATTTAAAATTGTACTATCTAGCCTATATTGCCTCCCTTCATTTCTTCTCCCAAAATGCATCACCTCACACTTCTCTGCATTAAACTTCATCTGCCATGTGTCTGCCCACTTTACCAATTTGTCTATATCCTCTTGCAGATGGCTACTATCCTCCTCACTGTTTACTATTCTCCCTAACTTAGTGTCATCTGCAAACTTGGAAACTGTACTCCGTACACCCAAGTCCAGATCATTGATGTAGATTACAAACAGCAATGGTCCCAAAACTGATCCCTGTGGCACACCACTGCTCACTTCCCTCCAGTCTGAAAAACAGCCGCTCACTACAACTCTCTGCTTTCTGTCTCGCAGCCAGTTGTGGATCCACGCTGCCACTGTGCCTTTTACGCCATGGGCCTTTAATTTCCTAAGAAGTCTCTCATGTGGCACTTTGTCAAATGCCTTTTGAAAGTCCATGTAAACTACATCAACTGCGCTACCATTATCCACCCATTCCGTTACCTCATCAAAAAATTCTATCAGATTTGTAAGGCAAGATTTGCCTTTAACAAATCCATGTTGACTGTCCTTTATTAGCCTATATCTTTCTAAGTGAAGATCTACCTTGTCCCTGATTATGGACTCTAGAAGTTTGCCCACTACCCACGTTAGACTGACTGGTCTGTAGTTACCAGGCTTGTCCTTCTGCCCCTTTTTATACAAGGGAGTAACATTAGCTATCCTCCAGTCCTCTGGCACGAACCCTGAGTTCTCACTGCTAATTGTTGGCTATTAAAAATCTTTGAATCTAGTACAGCAGCTATAAGTCAAACCGTCTCAAACCATTTCATAGGGAATTGCTGTTCGTTTCATGAACATAATGATAATTTACTTTAGATATAATGCCATTCGTGTACGGGGGACAAACCTTGAATGGCTCTGGAAAATACCCGGGTTTGTTTTTACGGATAAAAGCGATTTGTCTGCTCCGTATCTACTTTTTCACTGAGGTGGTGGTTATGCGGGTGCGGTGGGGGGAAGGGGAGGTGGAGGCATTTGGCATCTCGCTGTAGCATCAATATCTGTACCACTCAGAACCTAACTATTCTCGTGTCAGTAACACTGGGAATTTATTTCTTTGTTGTGAGTTTTAATTGATGGTTTAGTGCATCCAAACTGCTCAACTGCTTTGACAGATTATTATTGTGACCGGCTATGAGTTGGGATCCAGCGCTAAATGAATTCTGCGCGTGAAAAGGCTTCCAGCACCAGCAGTGAAGAATATTTGGAGATGTATTGTGGAGTTCAGGAGCCAGCAGCAGCAAATATCCTTGTAGTCCTTAGGGGAAAATTGACTGTGAAAGACATTAACACATCACATTTCAAATTGAAATGGACGTCAACAAACCAGGTCCTCTGTAGGTGCCTGAGAAACAAACAGTTAGTTACATGCTATGTACAGTTATATCTGAAATATTCACAGTGCATATTAAAGGTCATTAAAGAGTCCCGCCAAAGGGCACCAGTGACAGTTTTTCACATGTTTTCTATGTGGGCTTTATAAAAAATATATTCAAAATTATACAGACTTTATTTTAAAAAAAGGTCTTCAACACCGCCCCCTCTCATTTTACAGCATCTCATATTACAGAGAAATTACTGTAATTATTAAAGTTTTTTATGGATGAACGTACACCTGTGTTGGACTTGGCAGAAGGTGATATAGGGTGCTGAGGTGGATCAATAGGTTGGACTATCCTACTGGATAGAGTTTGGATAAGGTCTGGTTCACTGGTAAGATGGAAATCCTGTTGGCTGTTGTCACGGACTAGTCAACTTGTCACATGCAAATAATAGCTGACTTTTGAGTTGTCAGATCATTACTGGTGTCATTTCCTCCAACTACTGCACAACAGCAACAAATCCCATTGATATAGCAGCTTCCTGATCAGGAGATGCTGGACAGTCAAGGGATTTGGAAGTGGGCCTTTTTTTTTTAAGCGCAGGAAGCCAGCGATCTGATGACCCAAACTCATTCATTTTTCATCGCTTCACTATAACACTGGATGCATTATTATGAGGTTGTTTTAGTCAGATATTTCTTATTTCATCACTTTCACTGCCTGAAGCCCTCGCCCACATTTGACTTAGACCTGGTATTCATTACAATTAGCCTCAAAATGTGAACGGCTGAGTTAACCCATTGGGTTTGAGACACAGAGCTTTCTGGTCTCAATTCCAATGCTCAACCAGCTGAGCTATTCAGATTAGCTTAACTCACTGGATTGGTCTATGGAGCAAGAGGCCTAAGGGGATCAATAATTATCTTTTAAAAGACAAGTCCCGTACTCAAAAGGTAATAACTCTTGTTGCAGCTGAAATGCTTGTCCACATTTTTGTCACCTCCCATCTAGAATATTCAAATGTCCTCCTTGACGTTCTCCTCAACGTCTTCCTCCACAAAATCCTCCCGCTCCAAAACTCTACTGACCGTGCATTCAACCACACTAAACTCCGCACCCCCATCACAGCAGTCCTCTCCAGGCTCCGTTGCCTCCGTGTTTACAAATCCCTTCTCGCCCTGGCTTACCCCAACTTCTCCGACCTGCCTATTCCCCACGCCGTGACTTTCTGCATTCCCTCGGCTGGTTCTGGCCTCTGGCATCCCGTTCATTCCCCACCATTCTACCGTCAGTAACCATGCCTTCAGCAACTTCCTCTCTCCCTCAATCCCTTTGCTTTTCTCCCTCCTTCCCCATTTCCAGATCACGTCCCAAGACCTTCCTCTTCAACCATGCCCGTGGTCATCTGCCCCAGTTGGATGTCAGACTCCAACAATGTTATTAAGCGTTTTGCGATGCTACCCTGCGTGCAGGATGCTATATACACGAGAGATGTTGATAAAGTTTCCTGCCAACTCTGATGGTAGAATTGCCTGGAATGTTATATTACAGGAACAGACAAATCAGTTCTTGTGTTCACACTCCACATGAGCCTCCACCTTTCCTGATCTGTCTCATCCCCACTTAGAGGATAAATCAGTTAGTGTTTCTGATTGATATCCCGTGATCCTAATGTGTGGATTTTGGGTGAAGACGGGTGAAGGCAGGTTCAGCTGTAATCTCCCCCACAGTAAATAACCCACTGGTAACACTCATCCTGCCTTAAACAAGGTAGCAGAGAGGTGCCTGCTCTTGTGCAGCATTACCCCAATATAAGGAGAACCTCTTCCATTAAAACTCTCACATTTTAGCCGCTCAAAACTGTCACTCCTCCCCATGCAGCTTATCTCTGATGTACTGAAATGTGATTAAGTACACATGGCGGTATTCAAGTGGCAGTATTTCTGGAGGATTTATAGGGAAGTAATGCTCCTGTATCAGTTAGGAAATCTTTGAAATTCTTGGAATTTGGTTTGGAACATATAAATTCCCAACTTGCATCTGGCCTCTGTTGTCTCGCAGTTCAGTGCTGATTCCATTTTGCCGCTGAAACTCAGTGAGCGCACGGGCACATAGCGATAATCGCTCAACCCCTAACACTGTAGCTTCTGAGTCAGAAGATTGTGGGTTCAAGTCCTATGAAGACATTAAACTCACAGTCCAGGCCATCACTCCAACACCATGCTGGGGGTGTCCTGGTTGAGCGTTAAACCAATGTCCTGTCTGCATTCTCTCTGCCTTGTCAGGTGATTGTTAAAAATCTCAGTACCAGTACATGATGTAGCCACTCTGCCCCCAGCCTCTGGAACTCCATCCCACAGTCCCTCTGACTCGCCCCCTCCCTGGCCTCCTTCAAGTCTCACCTCAGGACTCTCCTCTTCAATGGACCCATCAACAACTCCTGATCCTCCCCCCTTCTCCCGCCCCCCCCCCCCCCCCCCCCCCTCAGCTCGGGACTGAAGCAGTAACTGTCCAGCGCCTTGGAAACGCGCTGCACGAATGTAATTTTGTTGTTGTTGTTAGTGGAGTCCTGTGGCTCAGTGGTTAGAGCACTCGCCTTATAAGCGCAAGACCTGTGTTCGAATCCAGGCAGGTCAGGGCGAAACCTTGGAGACGTTTCCTTACTCCACACGTCTGATAATAATCCCTCCAAAAAACACCAATAATAAAATTGGTCATTTCAATCCATGACTGTTTGTGGGACGCTGCTGTGCGCAATTGGCTGCCACATTTCACCCACAAATATACAGTCAATTCACTTTATAGTATATTCTGTGAGATGTCTAGAAGACGTGAAAAGTGCTATATCAAATGCAAGTGTTATTATGATTATTACTATATTAAAAGATAAGGGAATTTCTCCCAGTGTCCTGACCAACAATCCTCCAAATCTAATTGGTTACTGATTTTATGGCTGTCTATAGGACATTGCTGTGCGCAAAGTGCCACATTGTGTAAATAGTCACTACACTTTTCAGTAAATATCCTGTGAAGCACTTTGAGATGTTTTGATGACATGGCAAAATGCTAGATCAAAAATAGAAGGACAGGCAGCCTAGAAATGGAGATAGACACATTTTAATGTCTACTAAATTTTAGTGTCCATCCCAATCCTGCCATTCCCCGCCCCCTCTCCCCTCCCCCCACCCTACCACTATGCTTGGGTCCTGACTCCTAACCGTTCAGCGCCTTGGGACATCCTCCCAACGTGAAAAGTGCTCTACAAATGTAATTTTGTTGTCGTTGTTTACGAACCATCCTTTCACCTTTGTAACTTGAGTTTGAATGCACAAAAATGTGGTGACATTTCCCTTGTTCTGGTGAATACTGATGAATGCGCAGTTTCTAATGCAAGGGAACCTGACTGAGGTCGCTGGTGCTGACACATTTACATTGTGGATTTGGAATCCAAAGGCACTCGCGCTGTAGAAACCCCTTTATCTGGGGATTGATACAGGATAACCACATATATAAATACTGTACACTGAGCCATTGTAAACAACTGGCTGCTTTATCAAATTTGGGACATTGAAGTCTAATTTCAAATGCCCCAATCAGCTTGTTACAACATATGTGACTCCTGGTTTGGGAAGGTTGAATTGCAAAGGCTGGCAAACTGTAAACCCCATATTGGCCAAAAAAGGCCAACTAGCAGGAGACTGGAGTTTAGCAGTCCTGTACTGTACTATTTATCATCTCATGAAGATGGATTAAAATATATAAATGATATGTTATAGGGAATATAAGCAGTACTATTGTAAAGCGCTCTGAGACGCTGTCCAGCGTGGAGGGCGCTATATAAATCGAAGTTGTTGTTGTTGTACTCATTCATTCCGTGGCTTAGCTTTGTACTGAGCAGTACTCAGCGCTTTGGGACGTCCTCCCGACGTGAAAGGCGCTATCTAACTGCAATTTTGTTGTTGTTGTTGTTGTACTTTTCCATTTCTTCCACAGGCAGATTTCAACCTCGCTGACATTTACAATTGCCTAACAAGATTAAACAGACAACTTGCTTAGAGACTGTCCGTCATGATTGATCTCAGTGTTATGTCTTATTTACTCTTTTGTTTCTTCCTGAAGGGTGACCGTGGTCTGCCTGGTTCCCCAGGTCTCCCCGGAGACAATGGCTTGGGATATCCTGGCTCAAAGGTAAATGACAACAGTCTGCTTCTTATAGTGACCAATGTATTAACAGCTGAGCGGCTGTAAGTAAGAATGGGGAATTCGTAAGCACGGCAAATGATAATTGTCTAGCATTGAAAACACCAGTTTAGACATTTATATGATTAATAAGTATCGGTAAAATAACGATGTTTTGCCCACAAAATATACAGTCAATTAACTTTACAGTAGGGCCCGGCGATATATCGATATATCGCTAAAACCCGATATAATTTTCATATCGATACGCCGATATAAGCATTTCAAAAATATCAATATATCGAAAAGCGGGTGAGTGAGTGAGTGAGTTGGCTGACACTCCAGTGTGCTGTATTGTTTGAGACATTTCCATAGGACAGTATACCAAATGCAAAAATTATATAGTATTATTCCAAACATGGCCTCACTAGTGATCTATGCAAGATAAGAATATCTTTGCAATCAAACGTTGTGCAAAATGCAACGTACCTTTTAAAAAAAAGTACAGAAAATAGAAAAAAGACTGAGCATTTATTGTGTGTATATTACCCTGTTGGCAGAATATTGTCAACTTCAAATGTGTTGCCAGCCTATCTCCACACATATATACATATGGAGATGTATTGTCAAAAGAACAAATTGCTTTGTATACTTTCAACATGTATCTTAAGACATTTTGTTAAGCAATTTGGTTGATAGGATATATATTCCTTGTAAACAGACCTATGATTTTTCTCAATGCATGTCAACAGTTGATGAAAAAGAACACTAACTGAATGAAATGGTTGTCTCTTTAGGGTGACAAGGGTTTTCAAGGAAGATCTGGTCCCCCGGGTCCAGTTGGAATTGGAGAACCTGGATTACCTGTAAGTAAAATAGACTCTTGTTAGAGGTAAACAAACAAGTCCCTCTATTATCAAACTGGTTTACTTTTCTGTCCATCTATTTGTACACTTCCCACACACTGCGCTATACAAGTGTAATTTTGTTGATGTTGTTGTTGTATATGGCTTTTCTTGTCCATTTTAAATTAATTTTAACTGTCTGATGACGTGAGTGGATCTTATTAACTTTATGAACAGTCTGAGCAATGGGAAATGCAAGCTTCCAAGAGTAACGAATGGCGCTACATTCAGGGATTGTAGATCCAGCTTCTTCACTGCACTGTCACAGACCAGATGCAGGCATCTCCACCTTGACCGGTGGTAGCCAACTCATGGCCCAAGGGCTAAAAGTGGGCCCGTGGGCATCCAGAAATGCCCCACCAATCACTCTCAGTTTTATAGGTAAGTCTGTGTTAAATCAATATTTTGTTTCCGCAGCTATGTAGACATTTATGGTATGGCCACACATACACACCTCATACAACAACATTACATTGACATTTTTTACATTTATAGAGCGCCTTTCACGTCAGGAGGAGGTCCCAAGGCGCTGCCTGCGTTACAACCAAGATCGACTATGATAATTCTTGCCCCAACTCTTCCCTCCACAAGCTGCGTACCATGCAGAACTCTGCAGCCTGTGGCCTGTCCCGCACCAGGCCAACACCCCCACCCTCACCCAACTCCACTGGCTCAACTATGACAACTTCTTGTCAGCTCCTCAACTCCTCCCTTCACAACCTGCAGATCATCCAAAGCTCTACAGCTCATGTCCTCTCCTGGACCAGGCTCCACGACCCCATCACACCCACCCTCGCCCGGCTCCACTGATAGAATTCAAGATCCTTGTCCTCACTTTCAAGGCCCTCCATGGCTTTGCCCCCTCCTACCTCTCAGACCTGCTGACCCCCAATCAACCTGTCCACTCCCTCCGTTCAGCAGGCTCTGCTTGCTCCATTTGTCCCGCCCAACGTACCCAACCATCAGTGGCCTGGCTTTCAGCCTTACTGCTCCCAAGCTTTGGAACTCCATCCCCCAATGCCTTTGCATTGCTCCCTCCTTTGCTTCCTTCAAGGCCGGTCTCAAGACCCACCTTTTCAACCATACCTTCATCTGCTCTCCTACCTCTCTGCCCTCCCACGTACCAACCTTGGCCCCCCCACTACCATGCTCAGATCCTGACCCTTACTGTTCAGCTCTTTGGGATGTCCTCCCGACATGAAAGGCGCTCTACAAATGTAATTTTGTTGTTGTTTATGCTTATATTTTAGAGGTTTATGCCTCATCCACTTAATTGATAGTTTTATCCTTAATTTAATCCTGATTGTTTTATCCTGTACCTTCTGAGCTACAGGAGTCATGCAGCTCAGTGGTTAGAGCACTCGCCTTACGAGTGTGAGACTTGTGTTTGAATTTAAGCAGGTCAGGGGGTAACCTTGGGCAAGTTTCCTTTCTCCACACGCTTCATAATAATCCCTCCAAATTTTTTAAAATAAAATTGGTCTTTTCAATCCACGACTGTTTGTGGGACACAGCTGTGCGCAATTGGCTGCCGCGTTTCACCCACAAATATACAGTACTGTATATATATATTCAGTTTTCTTTTCTGACTGAGCAGGAGGAGGTATGGTCTGTTCAATCCTAATGGAAGTAACTCCCATAGAATATTCTGATATATAGAAATTGGTGCTTAGTGCCAGTTTTCTTTCTCTCCGGAGTAGTTAATTTTGGTGTAAGCAGTCGAGAGTGGGCAGCCCTGCCATGCAACTTTTGTGGCAGCTCCATCAAATGCTATATAAGAGAATTCCACTGTATTTTGGTGTCAGTTGTTTAACTATGTGTAATCCAAATGAAATGACTGATTGTTTATGCCCTATATTGCTGGACAGCCAGGGGCCATTCTTTAGATGATTAGGTGAACAGTGTGTTTATGTATGTGTGTGTCTCTCTCTTTCTCTCTCCCTCTCCCCTGACCCTCTCGCTCTCTCTCTCCCTCTCTCTCATGTACTTTCAATTCAAGTTTGTTTAGTTTGTTAGAACCTAGTTTGTTTAGAACCTTCTTGATGTTAAGGTATGGTGTGTAGAAACAGCTCAAAGTCACTTTGCTGGTTGTGTCATTATACAACAAGAGATGGGCATGTTTAGAACCAAAGGTTTAAGAGCAGAATATGTCAGTAAAACAAAGTTTTAAAAGGTTCTGGGATACTCAATACAACAACAACTTGCAACTTACCCTCAATGTAGGGTAGCATCTCAAAGCGCTTAACAGTCTGACTCCGAGCCGGGGATGGGGGAGGGAGGGAGTTGGGGAGTAAGCATGGTTGAAGAGGAAGGTTTTCAGACAGGACATGAAAAAGGAGGAGAGAGAGAGGGCAAGGCGGAGGGATTGAGAGCCGGGTGGTGGATTGGGAGTGAGGAAGTAGGGAAATGCCAGAGAGTGAAGGGATTTGAAGTTGATCCATTCTGTGTTGGGGAGCCAGTGGAGCCTGCCCAGACCTGGTGAGATGTGGGTACAGAGTTTGGTCTGGGTGAGTATGTGGGCGGCAGAGTTCTGAATGAGTTGGATCTTTTGAATAAAGGATCTGGACAGACCAGCGAGTAGTGCGTTTGAGTAATTCAGGTAACGCACAGTTTGCAGTGTCAGCACGATACTTGGGATAATTTCCTATATGTCTTTCCACACAAAAATCACGCTTTTCTAAGTTGTGAAATGGTGTTGAGAAGATTACTAACTGAGCATTTCATAGGTTTCAAAGTGATGGCCATTTCCTTGAGACCTGTGTGTGTGGTAGAAATGTAAATCAAAAGAACAGAACAGCCTGGTGTGTGTTCTGGAAGCACTTGAAAACAATTTTTTGTTGTTGTATATGATTAGAATTGATGCACAGCAGTTGAGCTATTCTATCTGTGCTTATCCCAAATATGGTCAATGGTTAGAGCACTCGCCTTGCAACTGTGAGACCTGTGTTCAAATCCAGGCAGGTCAGGGCGAAACCTTGGGCAAGTTTCCTTACTCCACACACACGCCTAATAATAATTTGTCCCAAACCCCCCCCCCCAATAATAAAATTGGTCATTTCAATCCACGACTGTTTGTGGGGGAGGCTGCTGTGTGCAATTGGCTGCCGCATTTCGTCCACAAATATACAGTCAATTCACTTTATAGTATAATCTGTGAAGCGCTTTGAGATGTTGATAAGATGTGAAAAGCGCTATATCAAAGGCAAGGATTATTATTATTATTATTCTCCCAGCGTCCAACTGCATCAACCCACTTGTCTAACCATTTCCTCCAGAAGTCTTATTATCACTATTTGCCAATCATCCAATATATTTTATTGTATAATATATTTAGAAGTATTGTTAAAAGAATACTTCCTTAAAACCTGATACATTCCAAGCTAATGGCAGAAAATGTATCCATATTCCTTGATTGAATTGTCCAGGCAAAGACACCTCCATCTGGTCTCAGACAGTTCAGTGAGGTGGAGGGATGCATATTCCTCAACATCCTCTGGAGATTCCTACATTGGTTTGCAAGTTTGCAAACTTTGCCACATTTTAGGAAGTCTGAGATCAAATTCCAAAAGAATGCAGCCTCACATGCAGCTGTTGGCAGTATAGTCACATCGTAGATTTTCCAAACTCTATACAGGATCCAGTTGTGACTCCAATTTTGACGACTTACTTTTGATAACAACAACTTGCATTTATGCAACACTCTTCACACAAGTAATACTGTATCTCAGAGAGATTAATGAGCGCGATTACTACAGTCTCCACCTCGTTCAACTAAGATTGTTATTGGAGTCCTTTCTTGTTTGGGTGCGCTGTTAACACCTTTAGTTCAGTAAACCCAATCCTATGTTAGCAAGATGACTGGCAGGTTTCGGTAGACGGCTGTGATTATTTCAGGTGGGATGTCTGAATGTGAAAATGCAAATACAATAAGGCGATCTTACCTTCAGGGGCCTTTTCTGATGATTTAATACCTGTTTTCTGAAAGAACAGCTTGAATCTATGAAGAGAAGAAGATAGGAATGGTTATTCTGAAAGGATTTGTTGATCTGTCTCACTGAATTTACCTATAAATCGCAAAGATCTGCTGATTTTCTCCCCAGAACATACTTCTCAAAATCGTGGAATCCTAGAGAATATAGCGCAGAATCCACGACTGTTTGTGGGACGCTGCTGTGCACAATTGGCTGCCATGTTTCGCCCACAAATATACAGTCAATTCACTTTATAATATATTCGGTGAAGCGCTTTGAGACGTCGATAAGATAATAATCCTTGCATTTGATATAGCGCTTTCCACATCTTATCAACGTCCCAAAGCGCTTCACAGAATATACTGTAAAGTGAATTGACTGTATATATATATTTATGGGCGAATCGCGGCAGCCAATTGCACACAGCAGTGTCCCACACACAGTCGTGGATTGAAATGACCAATTTTATTATTGTGGTTTTTTTGGAGGGATTATTATTAGGCGTGTGGAGTAAGGAAACTTGCCCAAGGTTTTGCGCTGACCTGCCTGGATTCGAACACAGGTCTCCCCAGCTTGGTCTCCCCAGCTTGCAAGACAAGTGCTCTAACCACTGAGCCACAGGAGCTCCACAGATGCGAAAAGCACTACTGTATATCAAATGCAATGATTATTATTATTATTATTATAGAAGGAGGTGATTTGGCTCGTTGAGTATGAATTTATGATAGCTGACCCACTGTAGCTAACTAATCCTAATTCCATAAACAAAACACAAAATACTACAGATGCTGGGAATCTGAAACAAAATCAGGAAAAGGAGTCAACGTCCTGACGAAGGGTTGTAGACCCGAAATGTTGACTCCTTTTCCTTTCTCCATGAATGCTGTTTGACCTGCTGAGTTTCCCCAACAATTATTTGTTTTTAATCCTAATTCCATTCTCTTTTCTGTACGCTTTTATATATTCTTCCTTTTCAGATATCTAGCCAATTAAATGTTATGTTCTCAGCCTCAACAGCCATTGTGACAAAGTGTTCAGGGTCTAATAAACCATTTTAATACTGTACTATGATGGTCTTCTTGGATCTCTACTCCTATTACTATGGGTTGCTCAGTGTGGGATTGTATGCAATAGGAGAGTTGGACTGACGGGTGTGTATCTTGGACCTGCGGAAATGTTTTTAAAACCTTTTTTGGTCCCTGATCCTGGTAAAATCAAATTCCAGATCCTCGTAGTCTAATAAGCCACGGGGTTACTTTAAATATCAAGTTCAAATTTCCTGCTTGGCTCAGGATAGGAGTGGAAAAAATGCAGCTGACACTGTGTGGGTGGAAATGCTCTTGTCTTGGGGCCATTATTATGTGAATAATTCTGATGTACAGCTTGGCAGTGATTTTGGAATATCAGAATAAACTAACAAAGTTTGGATCATAGAGTCCGATTTCATGTAGCAATATTCTTGCAGTACCTCAGTACACAACACAAATTAATGTTTCATCGCAGTAACTTGAAATAACACAACATTTCAACACAAACAAATGGTGAGGTACAGTGATTTTTTAATGCGAGGCAAACGTAACAGTTTTTGTGAATCTCTATATCATCGTCCAGGATGATAGGGTTTCTTTTCTTCCATGCAGTAGCATCTATAGATAATCAGATGAATTATCTTTCCCTTCATGGTGGTTCAGGGAAATTTAAACATATTTGAGACGTTCTCTCAACATAAAAAGCATTATTAAATGCAAGAAATATTATTAGAACATGAATATTATTATTATTACTCCCTGCGGGGGGGGGGGGGGGGGGGGGTTGATGATTTGACCATTGTTTGTTTATCTCACTATTGGATATAAGAGGCAGAGAATCATTGAGGATTGGGATTCATAATAATAGTAATTTATTAATAATCCTTGCATTTGATATAGCGCTTTTCACGTCTTCTAGATGCCTCAAAGCGCTTCACAGAATATACTGTAAAATGAATTGACTGTATTTGCGGGCGATATTATATATCATCTGACTAACGCAGCTACTAATGATCCTGCAAATCACCTTTACATGTAGTGGTCTCCCAGCTAGACACAAACAATGGGAAGTGCTTCATATAGTTGAGTTGTGTGGTAAGTGGTTGATTTTCAACAATACCTAAAGGACTGATACTCCAACACACTGCTGGGAATGTGCTGCATCATTGGAGATGCCATCCTTCAAATGAGACGTTGAACTGAGGACCTGTTGATAGGATGTTAGAGATCCCATGGTACCAGTCAAGAAGAGAGGGGAACTTCTCATGGTGTCCTGACCAACTATCCCCAAAATAAAATTGGTGATTCAGTTTATGGCTGTTTGTGGGATATCACTGTGCACTTTGGCTGCCATATTCGCCTACACTTATAGTGAATCCCCTGAAGCTTTGAGATGTCCTCCCAAAGTGAAAGAGTATGACGCATGTGAAGATTATTGTAATAACAGTTGTGGCTAAAATTAAATTGAATAATTGAATCATTAAATTGAAGACATTGAATCGAGTCTCAGTCTGCCTGTTCAGATGGATGTTTAAAGACTCCATGAATCCCTTGTAATGGAGCTTTGACATCTGGTGAAAATACTACACCCCAGTTGTACTGACTATGATTTGTGGGAGATAGCAGCCTGGGGGGAGTGGCAGTGATGGGAGGGAAAAGAACAGAATGTTCAACAAACAGAGTGTGGACAGTGAGAGGTATAGATTGAGATGAAGGTAACGTCAATAAACTAGATGTTAATGCTAGAAGATAAATAAACCAACACATTTAAATTCAATACATGTGTACAAATAGACTGTACACAAAGGAACTGAATTTTTTACCTTGAAATAAGGGACCATTTCTACTGGTATATTTTATTTGTGCAGATTGAAACAAGATTTAAAAACTGCAGTACTAAGAATGTTTGTGAGAAAACAGAAAGATGTACAGTACATATTTATTTTTGCCGTTCATTCCATCTGGATTAATCACTGCCAAGGGATATTCTCTTTGGCATCTCCACATTGGTTTATATAAACGAAGATATTTCTACAACGTAGCAACAAATTAGAGTTACAAAACTGAACTCCATAAATGGGATACCTAATATTGTACATTTGTGATGCATTCTCCATCAAAAATACTCTCTCTTATTAGGCTGTACTGGCTTCTGAAGACATTTAATAATTCAATATTTCTCACATATTCAGTTTCCTTTCCTACACAGTTTGAGCATGTGTGGTGTTGTTGTCACTAACTTCTCTAAAATGCTTCAACATTTCTTGCAGCTGTGAAAATGCATTTCCTCTCGGCAGCAAGATGGATTATTTCTGGAACGAAACCTTCCAGTCTGGAGAAACTGTCCACGTTCCCTATTCATTCTCTTTCACTTGTTTTTCCCTTTGCAGAGGGTACTTTTGCGCAAGGTTGTTCCACTGTTCATGACTTTGGCCTCGGTTGCAACCCGATTCCAATGAATGGATAATATCGCACATTGTGAAATGTATGCCTGTTTAACATACTATAAAATACATAGTAAATAATCCTTTCATTTGATATAGCACCTTATCACATCAGAAAAACGCATCGAAGCGCCTCACAGGGTATACTGTGAAGTGTGGTGACTGCATTTTATAGGCGAACAATTAAATTGCGCAATGTCCACAAACAGCCGTGGCCAGTGAATGACCAATTGTATTGGGGGATTGTTGGCCAGAACATCAGGAGAAACTCTCTTCTCCCTCCTGGTGGATTGGACCTACTCTGCCTTCCTCTATTTACATCCGGAGTTCTTTAACATCCACCTGTACAGGTAGATGGAGGCAGGCAGCACACTCCATCCTCATCTCTTTACAGCTCACTGCTTTAAGGGGGTACCTTGAGATCCGTGGGCCCCACCTGCCCTCAACTCATCGGCAGTACCTGCCCACTCCCAGTCCAGTGGGCTGTTTGCATCCGCACCTCTGATTGGCTGCTGGACCTGTCAGTCAAGCCAACAGCTCCCCTGTCTTAAAGGGGACCAACCCTTTAACGAAGCTTTCTCAGCTCCTGCAATGAATAATTCCAAATATTTCAATATTTTCTATGCAAATGTGTGGTTTAGCATCTCATCAGTAGGATGCGATGTCCAACATTGCAACATATCCTAAACAGTGCACTGAACTGTCAACCTTGGCTATATGAGTTCAAAGTCCTGACACAGAGCTTGACCCCATATCCTGGCACCACATTTTTGACTGAGTAATACAACAGCAACAACAACTTGCATTTATACAGTGCCCTCCACACCGGTGGTGTCTCCGAGCAGTAAAATACGTGCTCTGCCTTCCTCTATTGCACCCAGAGTTCAGTTTTCTAGCTTTCCATGCTCCTGGTCTGGCCTCCTGCCTGGGTACAGTTCCATTAACTCCGTTGCCTTCCAGCATCTCAACCAAATGGCCACTATTCATGTGTGAACCTTGGCATTGATTGTCCATAGGCCACTCATCTCTACAGAGGGCATCTCAGGTCTGTCCTTTTCCCAACCTGGCTACCATACATGTGCACAACCAGTAGAGGGTGCCTTCGAGGGACCATGAACAGATAACCCTTTTAACTGTGTTTGCTTTCAAGTGAGTGAGGAAGTTTTGCACATCATTCTGTTTCTCATTTCAAATGACAGTATTTGATCAGCATTTGCAAAACAATGAAACAAAAGTGAAGAATCAGGCACCCAGTACTACAAAATTGTTCATTTTCTACCCTGAAATTTCATGAAAAATGTTTTGAGATGTTTCCTCTTTGAGGGAATTATATTCGCATTCCTAAAATTGACGGCAAATTTTTCACACTCAATTTATGATTTCGCAATTTTGTTCACAGTGGAACAAGTGTTCGGTGTATTTCAAATCTAACAAACTAATGTTTGAAATTAGAAATGATCATTTAGCTGATCAAGCCTCCTCAACAATTTGGAGTCCTGTTGCTCAGTGGTTAGAGCACTCGCCTTACAAGCGGGAGACCTGGGTTTGATTCCAGGCAGGTCAGGGCGAAACCTTGGGCAAGTTTCCTTACTCTACAAGCCTGATAATAAGCTCTCAAGAAAAACAATAATAAAGTGTTCATTTCAATCCATACTGTTTGTGTGACACTGCTAGGTGCAATTGGCTGCCGCGTTTCGCCCAGAAATATACAGTCATTTCACTTTAGAGTATATTCTGTGAAGCGCTTTGATACGTCTAGAAGACGTGAAAAGTGCTATATTAAATACAAGGATTAATATTATTATTATTATTACCTCTGCAGTCTACTTATTCAGTTCTGCCAGGTTCCACAAGTGATGTTCTCATGCTCCGAACATCATTTGTGTATATAATTGTCTCTAGAGTTCACAGTCTGGCTCAACAAGCGGTACTGAGCCCTCGAGGTCAGAAGCTTGTGCGTCACAAGCTTGTATTCATATTTACATATGCTGTGTTGTGTTTTCATGGAGCTTTGGAATTCATAGCCTGTAGAGTGGAATGAGAAATGTTGTATTTGAACATTAATTCTGGCGTGTAAAGTAGATTTAAATCTCTTACCTGCGCTGGAACTCAGTAACTGTACCAATGTTTCAAATTTAGTTCTGTTTCTCAGTGAGAGGAGAATTGTGCAAAAGAAAATGTGTTCTACTGCAATTGATAATATGTGATTGTCACAACTCTTGTGTCCTATCTCGTAGGGTCCGATAGGTACTCAAGGAATAAGGGGTGAAGAAGGTCCACCAGGGCAAGGCTTTCCAGGTCTAAAAGTAAGGACTGCAGTGACTTGAAAATAATAACTATGAACTCTTGTAATAACTATTAATTGGTCAAGTGGAGTGCCACACTGAATCCAGAGCAACCCCATTTCTAAGTGCCTCTCTAAAGTACAAGCCGGCTTAAAATGTGGGTGACCCGAGGTTACTCTTTGGACGTTTGGCGTGAACCAGTTGGTGTTCAACACATGCAAGAAAAGTCACTGTTGACTTGCTGGTTGTGTGCAAGTGTTCCCAGTGGTGGAACGTCACCTAATCAGGCTGCAAAGTGAAGAGCAGCTTATCTCACCAAAAATAGTGTTTTTCTTGAAATCTGTGATCATATTTCAGAGTATTTCACAATTATTATTGTGTTTCTTAGTAAGAGGAGGATAATTCAAAAGAAATGTGTTCCACTCCAACTGATAACAGCAGATAAGAAATTCTTTAGTCTATAATGATTTTTAATCTATACATAAAAGTTATTAAACACACTTGGGCTGATTTGGATCACTCTGGTGGATAGGACAGACAGATTGACAAACCATAAGATGTTTTTTAACAATGTGAGAAATGTACATCATAGAGTGAAGTCATTCGTCCCATCGTGTCTGTGCCGACTTTTTGAAAGAATATTGATTATGTCAACAGGATATGGCTCGTACTACAGCTATTTAAATTGTTTCACAGCTAGGTTGTAAGTTAGATTTGTATAACAGAAAAAACACTGGGGTATATAATGTGTTAAGCGAGTTGTTCGAATCTGGAATGCATTGCTTGGGTGGTGGAGGCCGATTCGATAACAACTTTTAAAAGAGAGCTGGATGGTTATTTGGGGAGGACGGTTTGCGGGGTTATAGGGAGAGAGCCGGGCAGTGGGATTGACTTTGAATTGCTCTTTTCAAAGAGCCGGCACAGACTCGATGGGCCGGATGGCCTCCTTCTGTGCTGAAAAATTCCATGATTCCAAGAAGTGCTAAAAATAGCAATTCTTTAGTTATTAACTTATAATAACCAAGTAACAAAGAGGTCACTAGATCAGCACATGATAGAACGTTGTATGGAACAACTTCCATTTGGTCATTAATTCTCTTGAAGTGTTTAGCGAGTTTGTACACTGTTTTCCTGTTGTAGGGTGACCGAGGCTTCCTTGGGGTGAAAGGACCACGAGGTTCCTCTGGAATTGGGTTGAAAGGTGACAAGGTAGGAATAATTCATTCTTTAATAGTTTAAAAACTTTTTTTCACTTTTTATCTTATGGAAACTCTCTAAGTGCTTCAGTAAAACCACGCACATGGCACGCAGCAGTGTTGGTCACCTCTCTCTGAGTTTTCCACTTGCACCCAGTCCAGCGGAAAGAAAGTTCAGAGGCTGTGTCACAGTCTGTATCCTCCCCAGGCTCTCCATCTCCACCCCCGGAACAATCCAGGACCCCTTTGGAGTGATTGTGTTTCCTTGCAGACCATTACATAAGCAGCCCACATACTGCTGGTTCCAAAGTATATTATAATATCATTCTCTAAGCCGTTTGAATAGTTTGTAAACCTCGCTGCTGTTCAATACTTGAAAAGCATTTACTCAAATAAAGGGTCACTTTTAAATTGTATATTGTGAGAAAACTAGATTGATCCCATGTAGATCTTAAAGAATATTTGACGTAAATCTGTTCTGTAATGTAACATGTAATTACTCAATGTGCTTTATTGATATGGACATGACCATCACCTATAATCTCTCAATGACAATTCCCTCACACTGAATGGATGGAGCTGAGTAGTCCAGAGCCCAACAATAATTGAGTACATTATTAAATCTAAATGATTTGGAGGGTGGGGGGTGAGGGGGGTGGAGGTGGGGGGTGGAGTGGGTGGGTGTGGGGAGCAATGGCGATGAAAGATTCCTCCAAGTTCAGAAAAATAAAAATATTGTAAAAAATAAAATGATTTCAAGTTTTTACATTCTATCTTTTTTAGGGAGTTTCTGGCCCTCCAGGAAGCCCGGGACCTAAGGGTGAGATTGTACTTGGTATTCAAGGAGAAAAGGTAAAACATTACAAACTAACTGCTTAATCATTCACTTCACTTTCGATCTTGTTTGGGCTACAGCAGTAACCACAAAGCACTCTCTGGGGTTCTATTGCTTCTTTCCAATCAGCATCTCACTTGGGGTTTCCAAGCCGGGCCCCAATGTGGAACACTCATTGGGTTTTAGCTAAAGACCTTTCTCTTCGACCGCACCTTTGGTCACCTTTCAGGGCCGTACGCAGGATGTTTAATGGGGGGGTGCGAATTGCTAGTGATGGGACCAACAATTGCCGGGGGCTTGCAGGCTGCCCCCGAAGCCCCCTCGAGGCTCCGATGTTTTACACAGTTTGAGGTCTTATTTAATCGGTTCAGAAGATCAGGAGATTAGGTGACTCGTGAGGTATATACCAGGCTTCTAAGAGCCGCCCTGAACGTTTACTGGCGACAGCATCTGACAAATAGTGAGCTATATGGTACACTACCACACTGGTATCACAGACATTACTGCAGAGGCGTCTTAGGTTTAGCGGACATAGCTGGAGAAGCCGGGAGGAAACTGTCCATAGTCCTACTATCCTATGGGAACCATTGCACGGTCACAGAACACGAGGTAGACCGACCCTAACCTACATCGATACTCTGGAGCGCGATTGGGGTATTGGCAGGCGGGAGTTGTCAGGCTGCATGGAGAGAAGGGATCAGTGGAGAAGTGTGGTTGTCAATGCCCGAGTTCACTCAATCAGATGATGATGAAACTATTTTTATGCCAAATTCGTGCGACATTGATGTTTTTTCACTCTGGGTACAAAATTGAATGTGAAATAAAGTAGCACTGTTTATCTTTGCGGTCATATTTTTTTCCATGCCAGTGGACGTCTCTAAAAGCAATTTTTAATTACAGGAATACATTTTTAATAATATAAATCAAATGTGATAATCAAGACAAAACAAGAAACATGATATTTCAGAAACACGCCTATCAAAACTTAAGTCATTTTTACTGACATTTATCAGATTAAAATACGATTTCAGCTTCCACAAAGTGGTGCTACCTTTTTATGTAGTGTATCCGTCCAGACACATATAACTTTTTTGTTGGGTTCTCAAAAGCTTTAATTTCTCAGAAGCTTGTAAATATGTTGTCATTGTTTGCTAGCATTACAGTCACACCTCTCAAAACTTGAGTCATTTTTACTTACGTTGATCAGATGAAAAGATGATTTTAACTTCCAGAAGTGGTGCTGCCCTTGTGGCTGTTTACGGGATGATTTCCAAACGAGGATGGATTTGAGTCTTGGCGCCTATGTTTATCCAGTCACGAGTCACAGACTCGCCGCGTCATTGACTCGTGTATCGACGCCGTATGTTTTGGGTAGACGCCGATTCTGGTGTGCGACTCGATAATTTTATATTAATACTAAAATATTCAAAGATGTGTGTTTATAATTTATACATAGTTTTGAAGAACTGATTGTTACACAAATGCTCAATAAATTTACTTTACTTGGTATTTAAATTTGATAAAAAATACAGTTCTCTAACCCGGAAAATGTGGACCTTCTTTAATTTGGGGGGGTGCGTACGGGCCTGCCTTTATACCCCTGCCTGCCCCTGATTCGGTCCCGGGATCCGCTATTGTGAAGCGCTCTGAGACTCTGTCCGGTGTGGAGGGCGCTATATTAATCAAAGTTGTTGTTGTGTGTGTGAGACACCCAACTGGTGAAAATAAAAGTTCAACCAGCCATATTGGCATAGGTGAGCATAGGACTGATTGAAAAGGCAAAGCATACCATGAACAGTCTGATCAGAAAGCTGTGAAACTAGACTTTAACCAGCTCACTTTAGAGTTTTTGTGAAAAGCAGATAGCTTTAATTCATCAAGGAATCCAATTTTGCATTGATATGGTGAACTGGAACCAAATTAAATGCAACCAATCCAAAACAATTAGAGTCTACAGAAAGAACCTTAACATCAACCTTGTGGACCCATTTGTACGGCCTGGAGAAAATGCAAAGAAACTAAGCACCGTACAAATTCGGTAACACGCGAGAGTCACATTGGCAGACAGCTTCTCTCATGACTACAAAACGCAAACCTCCCATGACTATTCCCATTTCTCTCCCATGACTATTTCCATTCGATGGACATGATTTATTTTCTGGCCTGTTCGTGTAAGTTTTGACAGATCTTTAATTGCCATCACAAAACAGTAGCATTGGAATTACAGTAGTCATTATTAGTAGTCATTACCAGTGCTGTACAGGAGCTGGTCAGAAAGCTTTGAGCGAGTCCTGATACTGGGTGGCTCACCTTTCCCCCAGTGAGGTATCAGCGTAATCCTTTTTCAGGATTATTATCATATGGTGAGAACATGTTACTTGGGCCCAATATAAATGTGTTTGGCTAATGTAGACAGATTATTATCAGCTGATACTCAGGAATATTACATTCATTATCAAACTGGACAAAATCATCTCATTAAATCAGAAAACATTTCTCGTCAGTTTCACGTTTCGGCATGTTTTGATTGAAAATATAGACCATAAGTCGTAATAGGTTTCTTTGGAAGGAAGTTGCCTGAATCAGTGAGATGAGGTTACTCTCAAAATTATCGTTAAGGCCTGAAGAATTCATCTTACTCCATGAATGGGCCTTAACAAACAGTAGAGTGTAGACTGTACAAGTGTATAATCCCACATGCAGGCAGATCTCTGCTATAGCTCAGGTTCATTTCTCCATATAGTCACACCATGGGCCCAAAGTATTTTGGTAGTTCTGAAATTCAGCACGCAACAGATTATGTGAGCATCATTTCCTGCACATATGCAGCTCATGGGAAGTGACACCAGCAGGATTTCCTACGTACAGTGACCACGCACAGTGTATAGGAAGCGATGTCAGCGGTAGCCTGATGATTGAACATTACTGACTGGTGGCCATTTTGATAGCAAGCCTCCATTGTAAAGTGTTGTTCTAATATGGGGAAAGTGGGCATTCATACATTCATATCTATGATTATCAGATTTTAGAATCTATTCATAAACTTTATTCACTTTTTATTTTTATTCAGTTTATTTCTGTAAAATGGCAGGTTCAGTGGTCCAAGGTTAAAGCCTGTGATTATCTAACTAATGAGTCATTTTTTTTTCACATAGGGCAGCCAAGGTCCCATGGGACCAATGGGTCGAAGAGGACCAAAATCACCCAGTATTCCTGGTCCAAAGGTAAAAAGACAATTATGTTCTGATATTCAATGGACTAGATCATCTGGAAGCACAAAATAATTATACATGGATAACGGTCTAAACCTCCATCATCCAGGTGCTCAGATCTATGTAATAACGGTGTTACCAAGAAGTCAAATAATATTAATAATAAAGCCAGCTGTGTAATATATGTGACATTTTTTTAAAGCAAGATCATCTGATTGACATTTTCCTCCCTCACTTCCCAGAACCTACGTTCGCCAACAAAACACACAGTCACTAAATATTACTGTATATCCTGTGAAGCACTTTGAAACCTCCTCCCAATATGAAAGGTGCTATATTAAATGCAAGGATTATTATTAGTAGTAGTTTTATTATTAGTGTTATTCACCTCCCCACTGCCCTCTACTTTCTCCTTTTACCCTTGGGGAAAACTAGGCTCTCACTCCCTCTCAAATGCCTTTGAGTGTTTCTGAAGTTTTTTTTATTGTTATGGATGTAATCGTAAAACTGAAATCAATCAAATTTCTGAAGTATATTGTAATTTTTTTAATGGCCACTGGACATGAAAAAGTATCTGACGGTTCAAATTTGCAAATTTGACTCTCCTCCCGACGTGAAAGGCACTTCACAAATGTAATTTTGTATTTTATGTACAGTATTGCTAAACACATAATTTATTTGGTTATTTTCATACAGTCTATTTTGTTTCTCACAATTGATTCCATTAGTTTTTTTGAGTTATTGATGTCAGGTTAATATGTCTGTAGTTGTGACATATTTTACAATATGTTAAATGTAGAGTAATCAAACATCTAGCCATAGTATGGTTTAAAGTGAATCAAACACAACTCAATAACTGTTCAACTAAAACAAATGTTTAATGTTTTTGTAAACACAAGGGAGACAGAGGATCTCTTGGAGAAAAAGGAAATCAAGGAATAGGAGAAAGGGGACTTCCAGGGCCTAAAGTAAGTGCGGAATGACCTGTATATACATCGGGGGTGATTACTTTCCATTAAAAAAAAATTATCAACAAAATGGAGAATTATTGAGAAACACGTTTGCTTTGAGAAAAAATAGTATGGAATCTTTGACTGATCATGTCATTTTGGCATCAGATGATGGCACTCACTCTCACCTCAAAGTCAGAAGGTCATTGGTTCAAAATCCATGTTGAGACTTGATGCCTACAGCTCATGCTTTATCGTATTCAAAACTTTCTTTATCAGAGGTGCTGTCTTTCAGATTAGACGTTCAACTGGGGTTCTATATGCCAGTTGAAGTGGGATGTCAAAATCACGTGGCGCCTGACCAAGCAAAAGAGTTACTCCCGATGTCCTGATGAACAATCCTCCAAATAAAATTTGACATTCACTATCTTGGCTGTTTGCGCTATATTGTGCAAATTAGCTGCAGCCTTTCGCCCACAAAACACAATTGTTACACTCTTAAAATCCCATGAAATAATCTGAGTTTTTCAAAAATATATTGTTTTGCATTTGATTGTCAAACCAGGATGCAATGAAGGCGTGAATGAGGGTTTCAGTGGCCTTGGGGCTAGTGTAATGGCGGAGTCGGGCAATATTGCGGAGGTGAGGGAAGGCTGTGCGGATCTTTGCTTGGATGTGGGGGAGGAAAGACAGTTGAGGATCGAACAAGACACCCAGGTTCCTGACTGGCTTGGTGAGGTTGAGTGTGAAACCACGGAGGTTGATGCTGCCAGTGCCTGATGTGTGAAGGTTCTGGCGAGAGCCAATCAGGAGGGCCTCGGTCTTGTTGACATTCAACTGTGGAAAGTTAGCTCTCATCCAGGACTTGATGTCTGATGTCTGACAGGCAGTCTGTCAGGACAGCAGTATTTGACAAAGCGATCGGGGGTCAGATTTATGGTACAGTATTTATTAATACAATCCTTTTCACATTGACAGAACAGTGTCATAATGTGTTTGGAAATCCCTATGCACTTTTAACCAGCTTATTGATGGGACATTGATCTAAATCTGATTTATTCAGGCTCGTATCTCACAAATTAGAAAATGCGTTTGAAAATGATCCCTCTGGAGTTAAGATAAAAGCAGCCAGGGATTTTCAGATGGGTTTGGCCACCACTTATATTCAGAAATCCTCAGGAGGATTCAGATTATAAATCATTCGTTACATAAGTTCCTGAATATATGTTGGAGTAGTGCAATTTTGATGCTATTTTAGCTGGTGGCTTGTGATACATTTCAGTGCCATTTGCATCAATTCATCATATTATTGGTAAATAGTTGGAGAAAGATTTTCTGGTTCTGTTTGCCGGTTCCATTTATACTCCTGTTAAGTACTGTATAACATTTTATAAAAGCTTATGTGCCCTTTGTTGAAATCTATACAAGCTTATCTCTTTTATGTAAAATATGAAGTGTCATTTATTTGATGTTTACAGCCTTGTAGTCCAGGCCCCAATTTCCTACTCTTTCAAATGTTAATCTCTGATAGTAACTAGACACCAGACATTGTAAATATCATACTTTGAATATCTTTAATTAGACCTTAAACTGTCCTACTGTTCAAATTATAAAAGGCATTATAAACAATTCTAAACAAATTATAAACAACGTTTTGTTCCATGGTGTTCAGTACTTCATAATCTAGCAGTGTTTATTTGTAATTTGAATCTCTGAGGACGTCGTGTTGCAGATGATCCCAAGTAAAAGTGAAACAATACTTCAGCATAAAACTCTACAATAGTCCTACTCTGTAATGTGAGATGTAATATAACTCTATAGGATTTATTAACAAAATACACGGTTTTGTGCAGCTATCTCAGTATGTTTGATCTGTTACTTGGCTCTGACCAATGCCACACTGCAGGGGAAATCCTCATCCATGTTTATCATGTCCAGAATAGACATCTCCATTGTCCCAGTTCTACCTCCCACATCCTCCAGCAGCTACCTGACCCGTACCTCGTTGTGGGAACCCATCACCCCTCCACCTGCCCCCTCTACCGTCTCCTTATCCCCCACTTAATGAAGATCAAATATCCTGCTTCTCTGCAGTCTCTTGTGATTCTACTCTCCACTCAATCCCTCCACTATCATCTCTGGCCTCTTATGTCTCCCACCTTCTCTGCCTCACAATTGGCAGGTGAGCTCGCTACCATTCTCAGAAACTCTTCTAAAACAATTAAATTTGCTAGTCTGCTGTGTGCAGGTCTTTAAGATGTCCTCCTGACATGAAAGACATTTAAATGTAAGTAAATTACTGCTGTTTTTGTTGTACTCAGTATATATTCATGCTTCAAAAAGTATTGTCACTTTCACTGTTGGGAGCAGAAATCCCATTCAGTTACCCTCCCATTATTTTGATAAATGTACAATGTGATAAATTTCACATTGACTTTGAAGAGTCTAAGTGGTGTAGTAATTCATGGTTTATATATGTACATACATTGCAGTTAAACATGCCTGAAGTTAAAGCCAGTTTCAAATTGACGTGTTTACTTACTTTGCTCTTCAGGGTGTCTCGGGACTGAATGGACCAGAAGGCATTCTAGGCAAACCAGGCAGTACAGGAAGAGTGGGATCAAAGGTACAGTCAACATGTCTACTCTTTCTCCCAACCTCTCTCTCCCAATATCTTCTGCTTTGAGGGAAAGTGTTGTCTCATGCTAAGGCATAGTTCCCTGAGTGCCTGCAGCTCTCTGGCATATCTCTCACGAAGATCTCACCAGCAAACCTCATCTTGTTGACACGCATATTCAACACATGTTTTCTGGTGGAATTCTGAGGACAGCGCTCACAAGATCACAAGATTGGTTTTGTGAGCCCCTCCCCCCCCATCCGTCTCTCTCCCCCTCAACCCCCCCCAGCTGTCTCTCTCCCCCTCCCCCCCCAGCCGTCTCTCTCCCCCTCCCCTGCCCCCCGCAGCCGTCTCTCTCCCCCTCACCACCCCCCCAGCCATCTCTCTCCCCCCCACCCCCCCAGCCGTCTCTCTCCCCCTCACACCCCACCAGCCGTCTCTCTCCCCCTCACACCCCACCAGCCGTCTCTCTCCCCCTCCCCCCAGCAGTCTCACTCCCCCCCACACCCCACCAGCCGTCTCTCTCCCCCTCCCCCCAGCCGTCTCACTCCCCCCCACCCCCCCCCGCCGATATGAAAATTATATTGGGTTTTAGCGATATATCGATATATCGCCGGACCCTATGTCCTCCCATTACAGTATCAAGCTATTTTTATAAATGAGTTCTGGCCTCTCCCACTTATCCTGGCAAAATGTTCGGGCGTTAATTACAATGTGAATAATAATAATTGCATTTGAGCTGCAGATGTGAGTGTTATGTTGAGGGCAATGAACAACTGGTTAAGGAGCCCATCGGTGATCTTTACACCACTTAAACAGTCACTTTTGTTACGTTGGCGGAGAGAAGATGTGAACCACAAAATCAGACTGTATTTTCCATTAATAATAATAATAATAATCCTTGCATTTGATGTAGCGCTTTTCACATCTTCTAGACGTCTCAAAGCGCTTCACAGAATATACTGTAAAGTGAATTGACTGTATGTTTGTGGGTGAAACATGGCAGCCAATAAAGAAACATTTCCCAGTATCTGTCCTGAAATTGTGCTTTGCAACTCTAAACCTAGATCCTCTTATTCTACTGCCTTGGTACATCCTAAAGCACACACCAAGGAACCCATTTGTGGTCTGTGCATCTCAGTACCACAGAGCGTTGTTCATTTTGCAACTAATCGTTCAAGATGTTGTAAAGTGGACACAAGATAAATTAGTTGCCACATTTGCCGACATTTACTCACAGTCACTACATCAATCTTGTGCAGGCTGTGAGATAACTTTGTGATGCGAAAGGCGCTATATCAAATACAAGATTTATCATTATTATCAATAAGAAGATTTAAATGAGCCCAGCACACTGACTACTCTATCTGGTAACCCATTCCAGCTATTAATTTGTCTGGGTGTAAGATTATTGCTTTTTGCTCAGCCCAATTGAACCGATTGGGTTCATGCAAATTCAAATTTGGCAACTTTTCTTTGCACTCTCCTAGATTCATATGGAATACAGTTGTTAATGTTATTAACTTTATTTTTGCTCCTATGATAATTCTACCTATTGCCAGGTCTCTTTAATCATTTCTACTGTGTGTGAGAGTTATGTTTTAGAAGTGAAGACATGTGTTTTCAGATGTGCCTCTAAAGGCTTTCTTTCCATACATTGGACATGTGTTTTCGGTCTCCTTGTGCCTCATGCAAAGCAAAAAGGAGGGCGTATGTGATACATATGTAAAGAATTATAGCTTCTTAAAGTGTTCTGTCCACCTTACCAACCGCACTGTGACATCGCCAACAAAATACACTGTCAATTCACAGTCTTTACAGTATACTCTGTGAAGCGCGTTGAGATGTCTGGATTATGTGAGGAGCAATACATCAAATTGTAGGGATTACTATTGTTACATGCCACAATGTTACGTCAATGAAGCAACTCAGACTGCAAGATAGGCTGACTACTACATTATTGGTGGTGGTAGACGAGAGGGAAGGGGATACAGGATGTGATGTGATAACCAAAATGATTACAGCACCTGTATTTAACAATCAGTGCCTCGGGGTGAAATTTAGGAAGTGTCTGTTATAAAACCTGTCACTAAGGAGAAGTTTTCAGTACGCCTTTTATGCCATGTTTCCTACATTTGATCCTAAAGTACTAAAATAAACATAATATTAAGGGAAAATAAAATATTTTAAATATTCATATTGCTTTTCTATTTTTCCCTTTTTGTTCACTTCTCTTTTCTTCCTTATTCTTTGTATTTTTAAACACTATTTATTTTTGCGACTGTGACAATCCCCCTCCTCACAGGCCTGGTTTCTATTTATTTTCCACTTTAGAATCCATTTTGTTTTAATGAAACTCTTTAAAATAATGAGAGATACAGGTGGTGTGAACTGGGTAACCAACAAACGAGAGAACATAGTGTTAAGATTAAATGGGACTGTAGATGAAAAGGCTATTTCCCCCACACCATAGTGGATTCAGGGAACAGACTTACAACAGAAAGTGATCACTGTTATGTCAATTATCTCCTTCAAATACAACGCTTGCAAACAGTATTGGAGGATATTGAGGTTTGGGCAGACTGAGATGAGCTCAGTGATAAAATAATAAAATGGATCATTTTCAAACTACGACTGTTTGTGGGACACTGCTGAATGTAATTGGCTGCCACGTTTCGCCCACAAATATACATTCAATTAACTTTACAGTATATTCTGTGAAGCGCTTTGAGACGTCTAGAAGACGTGAAAAGCCCAAATCAGATGCAAGGATTATTATTATTATTAACTATTGTGGATGAGGGAAAGGGGAACTTGAGGGAAGGAGACTGGGTTTTTAATAGTACAGATATGTTTGTGAATCAATCTGGAGTTTTTTTGTTTGTTGTTCTGTTTGGGAACTTAAGCTGTTATTCTTTAAAAAGTTGGCTTTTGCTGAACTGAGACAAGCAATATGTCAGATCACTGTTCTTTCACATCAGGGACTGGGATTTGAATTCACTCCAGAAAGCGAGAATGATTGTTTTTTCTGCTGTCAAGTATTCCAAAGGAAAGGAGATGGGTCCGCTATTGGGTCGTTAAAGTTTCATTCAGATAAACATAATCGGGTAATAACATAATAAAAAAGGACAAAATCAATTTACACTCAAACTGTGCCCTTCATATGTCTTGAAGCGTACCACAAACATAGGGGAGGATGTCAAAAAACATGAGGAGGGTGAAGGGAGAAGGTGACCATTGTAATGACAATCAAAGAGTTAAGTTTTAGGTGGGATTTAAAGACTCATACAGGGGTCAAGAGGTACAGGGAGGGGAATCAAGGTGTTAGGGGCATCATGACACAATCATAGACAGTGCGATTGCCTTGCCTTCAAAATGGCCATTTGACCACTAGTCATGTTTTCCTATGTTATCCCATATTTTATGTTCCTAATTTGCAGTGAATTTTTAATTTTATTTCTCCAGGGAGAGCAGGGAGAACAAGGCCCATCTGGGGCCCCAGGGCCTAGTAGAAAAGGAGAACCAGGCAAAAAGGTAAATGTCGCATTATTGTTTCGCGTTATGGTGTTTCCCAAGATCGCAAGATAGGTTTGGATGAAGAAGGCCCTTTGGCCCACCTGATCCCCTCCCTCAAAAACACACTCTACCCTCCTCCCATCACAACATCAAGCTGTTTTTGTTAAATGCCTCTCGTGGCTAGACCTCAATGTTCCAGTCATTGATTCAGTGCTTTAGGATATCCTCCCGACATGAAAGGTACTATACAAAGGTAATTTTGTTGTTGTTGTTATTGATTGGAGCTCCTGTGGCTCAGTGGTTAGAGCACTTGTCTTGCAAGCTGGGGAGACCAAGCTGGGGAGACCAAGCTGGGGAGACCTGTATTCGAATCCAGGCAGGTCAGGGCCAAACCTTGGGCAACAAGATTTGTTAAAGGCAAATCTTGCCTTACAAATCTGATAGAATTTTTTGATGAGGTAACGGAATGGGTGGATAATGGTAACGCAGTTGATGTAGTTTACATGAACTTTCAAAAGGCATTTGACAAAGTGCCACATGAGAGACTTATTATGAAATTAAAGGCCCATGGCGTAAAAGGGACAGTGGCAGCGTGGATCCACAACTGGCTGCGAGACAGAAAGCAGAGAGTTGTAGTGAGCGGCTGTTTTTCAGATTGGAGGGAAGTGAGCAGTGGTGTGCCACAGGGATCGGTTTTGGGACCATTGCTGTTTGTAATCTACATCAATGATCTGGACTTGGGTGTACGGAGTACAGTTTCCAAGTTTGCAGATGACACTAAGTTAGGGAGAATAGTAAACAGTGAGGAGGATAGTAGCCATCTGCAAGAGGATATAGACAAATTGGTAAAGTGGGCAGACACATGGCAGATGACGTTTAATACAGAGAAGTGTGAGGTGATGCATTTTGGGAGAAGAAATGAAGGGAGGCAATATAGGCTAGATAGTACAATTTTAAATGGTGTGAAGGAACAGAGAGACCTGGGGATTTGTGTTAGTGACTCATTGAAGGTGGCAGGACAGGTAGACAAGGCTGTTAAGAAGGCATATGGGATACTAGGCTTTATAAATAGGGGTATAGAGTACAAAAGTCAGGAAGTGCTGACTAACCTCTATAAGACTTTGGTGAGGCCTCAGCTGGAATACTGTGTTCAATTCTGGTCACCACACTACAGAAAGGATGTGAAGACTTTGGAAAGGGTACAACGAAGATTTACTAGGATGGTGCCAGGATTGAGGGACTTCAGCTATGAGGAGAGGCTAGATAAGCTAGGGTTATTCTCTCTGGAGCAGAGAAGATTGAGGGGAGACCTAATAGAGGTTTATAAGATCATGAGGGGTTTCGACAGGGCAAATAGAGAAAAACTATTTCCACTCGTGGGTGAATCTGTGACTCGTGGTCACAGATTTAAAATAGTTTCAAGGCGAAGTAGAGGGGAGCTGAGGAGAAATGTTTTCACTCAGCGAGTTGTTCGAATCTGGAATGCATTGCCTGAAAAGGTGGTGGAGGCTGATTCGATAACAACTTTTAAAAAGGAATTAGATCTTTATTTAGGGAGAACAGGTCTATTAGGCTATGGGGAGCGGGCAGGGCAGTGGGATTGAATCGCTCTTTTCAAAGAGCCGGCACAGACTAGATGGGCCGAATGGCCTCCTTTTGTGCCGTAAAATTCTATGAATCTATGAATAAACGCCTTACACCGCACGCTTAATCATAATTCATCCCCCAAAATAACCACAATAATAAAATTGGTCATTTCAATCCACGACTGTGTGGGGACACTGCTGTGTGCAATTGGCTGCCGCGTTTCGCCCACAAATATATACAGTCAATTCACTTTACAGTATATTCTGTGAAGCGCTTTGGGACGTTGAATGTGAAAAGCGCTATATCAAATGCAAGGATTGTTATTGATTACCCCCTGGGTAAAGAAACCCTCCCTGTGTCTTTCCTGGAATTGCACTGTGCAAATCTAAGTGTAGGTCTGCTTGTTCTGCTGTCTTGCTGCACTTCAGGGTTTACTTTTTCAATCCCTTTTAACATTGTATACACTTCTCCGAGGCTCCTTCTGAGCCATCTTCTCTCAACACAGAGGAACCCTAGCTTTTCTAATCACTTAAAAGATGTTTCTCATGATCTTAGCCTTGAAACTATTGGCTTAATAGGTAACATTAGGCAGAATTATGGAATATTCTTTTATTTAGTTTTAATTTGGAAGACTTCTTTGCAACACACACACACACACACACACAGTAAGATTATGCACACAGTACATTATGCACACACACACACAGTAAGATTATGCGCTGTGCAGTATTTCCATGTTTCTAGTCGGGGTATTGTGTTTGGCAGGTGCTGTAGGTAGAATGCTTTATACAACTTCTCCCGCCCCACTTCCTCTCCCCCTTGCCCCATTAATGGGACAGATGGAATTAGGATCATCACAAATAATCCCAGTCTGCTTTAACAATCTTTAACTACAGTCTGCTTTAACAATCCTGTCACTAAATTGAGTTTTACTCTTCATTTGCTGGACTTTCCACTGCAGATCAGCCAAGAGGAGTCAATATCAGTCCAACACCAAATGCATTACTTATGTTGAAACATACGTTTAAAATGATCTGGAACAACTGTTCTCAGATGTATTTCTTGTACACTATCTGCCTGTTCGGGTATAAATGATTCCATGATACTAGTCAAAGGAGAACAGAGTTTCCCCCAGGCTCCTGAGCAACAATCAACAAATATTATGGCTCAATTCATGGTTGTTTGTAAGGGCTTCTTTTGTGCAAAATCTCTGTTGAGTTTGTCCATTGGGAACAATAGTCATTAAATTTGACAGTAATTGCCTGTGAAGCTCTTTGAGATCTTTAGACACTATATGCAACAACAAAATTACACTTGTATAGCGCCTTTCACGTCAAGAGGATGTCCCAAGGCGCTGGACAGTCACTGTGTCAGACCTGAGCTGTGGACAGGGTGGGGAGGGAAGGTGGGGATTAGGAGTTGCTGATGGGACTATCGAAGAGAAGAGTTTTGAGGAGGCCGGGGAGGGGGCGAGGTGGAGGTACTGCGAGGTGGAGTTCCAGAGGTTGGGGGCAGAGTGGCTAAAGGCTTGTCTGTCAATAGTGGGGTGGATGGGTCAGGGGACATGGAGCAGGCCAGAGCCTGCTGAGAGGGGGGGGCGGGCAGATTGGTAAGGGGTTAGAAGGTCACGGATGTAGGGTGGGGCGAGGTTGTGGAGGGCTTTGAACGTGAAGACCAAGATCTTGAATTGGATCCTCTGAGTGATGGGGAGCCGATGGAGTCGGACGAGGAGATGGACTGTATTAAATGCAAGAATTCTTATTTTACACTGTGCCTGATATGACCAATAAATCCTGGTGAATTGTAGTTTGCTCGTTAATTCAATTTTGATGGAACTAGCAGTTGTCAAGACAATATTTTTTTCCAATAAAATATAAACAGGTGTTAGTAACACACAGGACACAGTTATACAGTATTCAGAGCTACTCATGGTGGTACTACTGGTAAGAGACAGCTTGCAAACTCAGTTATATATGTGTATGTGTAAATAATTAATGGTGGTGTATTCTGTGTGCCAGGGTGATACAGGCGAACCAGGAAACATTGGATTGAATGGACCTCCCGGACCAGCGGGACCAGTGGGATCTAAAGTAAGCTTCACATCATGCGGATTGGTTTGAAGGGCACTTTTTGAAGTGTTAATACAGGAGTTTGAGCAATAGTAAAACGTGTCAACTTATACACTTTGGTTGAAGAGGCAGCTGCACCCTACCCTGCTGGTTGTGAGAGTAGTCACTTGTATTAATTTTGAGGTACAGTCTTGTATTGGTTTTTTGAACCGCTCTAATCTGAACTCTGTATGAACGGTTCTTGAACCTTTCTTATCTTCCAATTTAAACAGTGAACTCATCAGCATTTGCATGGATAAATTGTCCTACCATCCCAGGGGACATCCTCTCGGGGCATAGTTAGTTTTCAAATGTGAAATCGCCATAAAGCATGATACTCGGTTTGGTTAAACATTCAGTGGATAACAAGTTGTTGAACTGTGGGCCAAGTGGAGTATTTGAAAAGTTGAGAATTGTGACTCATGTTAGCACCCTTGTTTTAAATGATCCTACAATGGAGTCTCGTGATAACAATCCACAAAGCCCCAGCCCATGCTACATAGAGGGAGCTGGCTGCTCGCACAGACAGATACATTTGGAAATGAGCCCCAACACAAAACAACAGCTTCTTGAGAAGAGGGGAGCGAGTGGGGAAGAGAGACAAGGAGAGACATTGAGGCCGCTTGGCTGTAAAAATAATAGTTTCCTCAAAGTATTAAAGCATGTAAACCAAACTTTTGAAGACATTTAGGCTGTATTGTTATTGGCCATACTCGACAGCACTCATTCCTACTTCCACGTTGGAAACTGGTAAAAACCAAGGAAAATAAATGGAGGCTGCGAAATAATTTCCTCCTAATTCCCCAGCCCTCAAGGGGAAGGCTTTTGCTGAGATGTGTTTCCACAGAGTATTGAATAGTACTTCAAGTGTGAGCCAGATATTCACTGAAAGGGGTATCGCAGATGTGCTCAGCCCTGTCCGCACGTCCATATGTTTCAGCAGACAACATTTGGGCATTTGTCGGATATTTTTCCCCTTCTCCAGTGACCAGAGGCGCTGACATTAACTCCTTCAATGGTACCTGTATGCAATGGTTTTGTGACAGAATGACCATTGTGACAAACGTTGCAACTGAACTAAATGTGCTGTGATTTCAGGGAGAATATGGGTATCCAGGCAGGATTGGTCTGCCTGGGCCAGTGGGTAAGGGCCTTCCAGGAGCAAAGGTAAGAGAGGAACCTGACTCTGAAAAGGTTATCAACGAACTGCAAATATACAGTCACGGGGATCTGTGATCGTTTTTCTGACATTACTGGCCATGAGTAGGCTGTAACGCAGCCCTGCATCAAATGACAAGTAAACCTGTGATTTGTTGCTTTGGAAATAGCAGCTTGTTTTGTACATGTGCAGCTGCTCCTGAGCGGCAGCCACTGATGCACACTATGTGTAGTGCCACCTGAAAAGGCAGTAAATCCACAGAATCCTGTAGTGGGAGTCCTGTGGCTCAGTGGTTAGAGCGCTCGCCTTACAAGCGTGAGACCTGTGTTCGAATCCATGCAGGTCAGGGTTAAACCTCAGGCAAGTTTGCTTACTCCACACACACGCCTGATAATAATCCCTCCAAAAAAAAGCACGATAGTAAAATGGGTCATTTCAATCCACGACTTTTGTTGGGACGTTGCTGTGCGCAATTTGCTCCCGTGTTTCGCCCGCAAATATACAGTCAATTCACTTTACAGTATATTCTGTGAAACGCTTTGAGACGTCTAGAAGACGTGAAAAGCTCTATATCAAATGCAAGGATTATTATTATTATTATCCTCAGCCGCAGTAACCGAGAAACATTCAAATGATTCTGCCGTATGGATTAATGTAACGTACAATGAATTTAAGACGAGCAGCGGCGACTCTATGACTGTTTCCCCATTATTTGCGGATGTTGTCAATGTCACACCATTTAGCAGGAAGAGGAATTTCACTCTAGAAAATGTCCATCCAGAGAAAGGTCATCAAAGGTCCAAAATCTCTCAAGATCTTCATCCTTAACATTGCCTTAACATCCTTATTGCCTTAACATTTAAGAACGCGCAGAATTTGGGAAAGTTATTCAATTCAATCCGAGACTGGAATAAATTTAATTCCGGCTACTCTTTGATAACAATAATAATCCTTGCATTTGACATAGTTACTTATCATGTCTTCGAGAATCTCAAAGAGCCTCACAGAATATACTGTAAAGTGAATTGACTGTACGCCTTTTGGGCGAAGCTGAGCAGTCAATTGCGCACAGCTGTGTGCTATAAACAGTCATGAGTGAACACATTTTTTTTACCACCCCCAGAAAGCAATCTGCCACCAATAGACTAACATCCGGGTTCCTACTCACTGCTCGGTGACAAATACACTTCAGGACTCCAGTTGCAAATAATAATAATAATAATAAAAATTATGAAAATGAATGAAAAGCTAATGTGGTTTAAACATGTTTCCATTGTAGGGCAGCCAGGGACTGCCTGGGCCACACGGTGATATCGGTGACCCAGGAATTGGATTAATTGGACCTAAGGTACAGGAATTGAGACATCAACCGAATACTGTCAGAACAATAGCTATAAATATGCGCATATTTTATTTTTCAAACCAACTGTGTTCAGTACGAACTAGTATTAGGCGGCTAATCTGTACTCAGAAAGGACGTTGCAAAAGCTTTAGGAAATGTTTCCATAGATTTCTCTCGCAGTGTCCATGATGAACTGTTGAACACTTTGCCTCAATGACTGCCATTTGTGATTGACATCTACTGTCGCTGGTTTCATGTTCATTAGGGAAATCGTGGATATCCTGGACCATCTGGGGCCGCCGGACCTAAAGGAGAGGGGTACATTGGCCCTCCGGCAAGTGGTGATAATCATTTAATCTTCAAACTATTTATTTAACCTTACAAATCCCAGCCAAATACACTAAAGCCTCTATCCACATTAAGAGGGGGATTAGTGAGCTGCAAGTTACAGGCAGGTGTGATACACAGGCAGTATCGGCATTGTAATCGTTTGAAGCCTGTGAGCAGAAGGTAGTGAATAAGATTATGGGATTCAAACAATCTGAGTCAAAGTGGGCATCCCTGGCCACAGTGAGGCCCAGCGAGGATAGTAAGTGAGGGACACACACTAAGGAGAGTTGGACGAGAGGAAGAACGCTGAAATATTGGTTTAATTTTATTTAATTTTGTTTTCTGCCCAAGTCCGATTAGATCTGAATTCTGAATACCAAGAGTGTGGTCAACTACAGTGACCACCTAGCGCTTGCTCTGGTATAATACTGTACGGTATCACAATTGCAGGAATCACCTAAATTTGGTGTTGTGTTTTGCAGGAGTGATTTGCAATATTTCTTAATTAGAGTCCTTATTGCTGAACAGGGTTTTCTTTAATAAGAGCTCAGTCACAAATACTGCACCTTGTCAATAACTGGATGTGTGTCACGCTAACTCACAGGAATTTCACATTCTATTTCCGGGCATATGTGTGGGGAGCAGTGAGCAATTCTGTTCAGATGATTAGAGGAATTGGTTAGACTCCACTTTAGCTATTTGTCAGCGGTGCTAATTGCAAACTATGCAGTTTTAGCCGATTAGACTCCCAACAGAACAGTACACTGTGGGGTCCCCAAGCCTTGGCTCCTACCAACTTGCTTCCTACTTACTTAATTCCATTCCAACTATCTATCTCTGGAATTTCCATGTGTAGGTGAGGTGCATGGATTTCTCAGTTCGGATTAACTACTGTTAAACAAGGTGACAGGTTTTTGCCCGTGTCAGATACCCGGCCGACTGAATAAAATCTACCACAACTATCACCTTGTATTCACTCTCATGTTCAAATCTCTTCACTCTCTGGTACCTCCCTACCTCTCCAACCTCCTCATTCCCCAATCCACCATCCGGTGCCTCTACTTGACTAACACCAGCCTCCCTGCTCAACCCTGGCATCTTCAGTCCCACTATTGGAGGTCGCACTTTCAGCCTCTACACTCCAAACCTCTGGAACATACTCTCTCGATCCCTTCACCTTGCCCTCCTCTCTCCTTTATCAAATCCCGCCTGAAAACTTTCCGCCTCTTCAACCATGCTTACGGCCATCCACCCCCAACCCCCACAGCGTAGAGTATGGCTCCGCCAGTATTAAGCACTCTGAGACGCTACCCTGCGTGGCAGGCACTACATAAATGCAAGTTGCTGTTGTTTGTAAATAAATACTTTGCAAGTTGTTTTGGCCCCTGTAGAGTTACAAGAGTGTTTGAAATTTTACTTCAGGGAATTCAAGGAAATGTAGGCCCACCTGGAGATCCAGGGGAAGATGGCAAAGGATTGCCTGGAAATAAGGTAAACTCGTGTGTTTTCAATAGTGAACGATGCTCTATCAATGTAATTTTGTTGTTGTTGTATAAGTACACGCACTGTCCAAGGCAGAGGATAGCTCCACATTGAAAGTCCTGTTATGGCCTTACCCTGAAGATTATTATCTCAAAATGTAAGTTGATGCAGAATTTGGGAAATTATTCAATTCATTATTATTTTGATGCCAGTTATCTGTAAATCTTAAAAAGACAAGGGTGAAGAGTGGGTGTAATAGAGGTTTTCAAAATAAGGATTTTTTTTGATAGAGCAGACAGAGAAAGACTGTTTTCACTGAACAGTGAATCAATTAACAAGAGGGAATAAACTGAGGATCGTGACTGGAAGAGAACAGGGAGAGGGTAGAGAACTTTGTTTCCACAATGGGCTATCAGCATACGGTGGGCCTTATCACAAATGGTTATTGAAGTTAAATCCTTAATAGAATTTAAAAGGAAACTGCACAAGTGCAAGTGAAATAGGATAGGTCTAGATATGGTGGAGTCCAGTTATAATGAAGTGATGTATCATCATATACACATGATATATGATATCATGTGTATCATACTACACATGATAGTATGTGCCAGGCAAACTATCCTGTCGTATACTATAACAAGGTGTGTTAGCTGGTTTCATTCACCATGTATGAAGCTCCTTTTCTGCACAAGAGTTGGTTCCCATTCCCAACACAAGTAGCTGATTTGTGATCATCCAGCCTGCCTTAGGATCTATTTTTTCAACTACGCTTTCAGTCACCTGCACCAGCTCAGTACCTCATTCAGTTGTATAAAGCATTGTAAGATGTCCTCCTGATGTGAAAGGCGCTATATAAATATACAGTACATTGTTGTTATCATCATAAGGTTACCGCTGACATAATTTCCTGTGTCCTTTGCATGTGCATGTGTACGGCATGCGCCTTGGGACGTCCTCCCAATGTGAAAGGCGCGATATCAATGTCATTTTGTATTGTATACATATGTGGAAGCTTCAGTCTAATTTGGGTACTTCACCATTACCATACATGTCAAGCACATTCTGTCATCATGGTTGCCCTGACAATGAAAGTGATGGATCTGCTGTCATTTCAGGGTCCATTTCACATCATCCCTGCTCAAAGTGTAAACATATTTCACATCTTTTGGGAGATTATAAATTATTCATTCATCATGTTTGCCTTTCCTGAAAGCCTTGCCTAACCTAACCCTAACCCTTTCCTGAAAGCCTTGCTCTTATTTTGTGTTGGGATTCATTGCTACAACATTACACATAACTGAAGACTATTTGCAAATCTTTCAGGGAGAAATTGGATATCCAGGGCCTCCAGGCCAAAGAGGTCTTCAAGGGTTAGGAATTCCTGGTTCAAAGGTTAGTGTTGATACCCACTTAATAATCCTTGCATTTGATATAGCGTTTTTCACGTCTTCTAGACGTCTCAAAGGGCTTCACAGACTATAGTGTAAAGTGAATTGACTCTATATATGTGGGCGAAACGCAGCAGCCAATTGCGCTCAGCAGTGTCCCGCAAACAGCCGCGGATTGAAAGGCAAATTTATTATTGCTTTTTTTGATGAGTGAGGGTATTGGAAAGGTAATGAAAAAGAGCAGAGAAATTAGAAAATCGGGTGGGGGTGAAGGATGCGGTTTGGGGCAAGGAAACTAGACCAGCATGACAGACCGAATAACATTATGCACTGAAACTTCTCGGATTTCCATACCATATTTAGCACACCCACATTGTCCACATTGGTGTTGAAGGTTTTATTACCATAAGTACAGTACGGTATAGCCAAACTGTGACCAGGTGCATAATTTAATAAGGTTTACATCTGCTAGTAACATTTATAACGCCCAATGGATTAAGATTGTGAATAGTGGAATAAAAAGCATGAGGAACTAGCAAAATGGTGAGATTACATTAGATTAGATTAGATTAGCGAGTTTGTGTGGAAAAAATCAGCGATGCAGACTTGCTGGACTATTTAGCCTGTGTTCTGTGATTCTAAGTTTTCCATTGTTTTTCTTGTTTATAAATACAGGGAGAAGTTGGGAAATTGGGGCTACCTGGACACAAAGGAGAACAAGGAGACGGTATACAAGGACCAAAGGTAATACATCTGAGGCCCTTCCAACATTTTCATCTTCAAAGCTTTTATTCTTGTTCTTCTTCCACGTGACCTGCAAGTATAGCACTTATTTAAACCTGAGGTGGCCATTCAATTAGGCGACTATGGGAAGGTTGCAGAAAATGGTAGGAAAATGAAGAGAAATTAGTGAGTAAATGTAAATGCCTGTAATGTGAAATGTAGTTATTGTTTAAGCTATCTGTGCTTGTTACAATTTCTTGCAACCATATTATGTTTATTGTTAATGGATCATTCATACTTAACCTTCACAATTATTTTGTCATCCACATTGTTTCAATATCTGCAGTAAAGCCAGAGGTCTGGAATTTCAGATAGCCTTAACTTACAAGACCATTTTGTCTTGAAGTTTAAGATTAAATAGAATTATGAAAAGTTCTTCACTTCTATCTTACTTTGGAATCTGATTCTTCAGAACAACTGTTGTGAAATAGCCTCGAATTAAGGTCACACCCCATGTCTTCATTAGAAGTTATTTGCCCAATTATTCAATTTCAACACTTTTGCAGGGAGATCAGGGCCATCGAGGTCCACCGGGACCCAGAGGACCACGAGGGGAAGGTATACAGGGAACGAAGGTAAGACGGTTGTTTATGGCCAACTGTCACCGTCCCCCTCCTCCCCCTGGCTCGGCCTCGGGCTCTGCCATTGTTAAGCGCTCCGAGACACCACACAACATAGCTTTTTGAACTTCTCCAATCGGGAAACTGCTCTGGTCAAGGTCATAAAAGACATCCTGACCATCTGCAACCAGAGCTCCCTCTGCCTCCTCGTCCTCCTAGACCACGCAATCCTCCTCCACCGCCTCTCCTCCCTCCTCAGCCTTCAAAGCTCTGTCCTTGATTGGTTCCAATCATACCTCTCACATCGCCTTCACTCTGTCTCCTCAAATTCTTTTCCTCCAGCCCTCGCACAGTCTTATACGGCATTCCCCGCTCTGCAAAGCGCTGTGAGATGCCATCCAGCGTAGAGGACGCTATATAAATCAAAGTTGTTGTTGTTGTTACCATCCATGGGGTAAATTTCCACATGTATGAGGATGACACCCAGCCAATCAGGAATCTGGGCGTCTTGTTCAAACCCGAACTGTCCTTCCTGCCCCAAATCCACGCCATGACCATCACAGCCTTCCATCACCTCCGCAATATTGCCAGACTCCGCCACTACCTCACCCCCCATGCCTCCGAAACTCTCATCCACGCCTTTATCACTTCCAGGCTCGACTACGGGAACTCTCTCCTCATCGCCCTCCCCAGCTCCTCCCTTCACAGGCTGCAGATTATTCAGAACTCTGCAGCTCGTGTTCTCTCCCGCACCAGGCTTCGCGACCACATCACTCCCACCCTCGCCCGTCTCCACTGGCTCCCCATCCCCCAGAAGATCCAATTCAAGATCCTTGTCCTCACTATCAAGGCCATTCAGGGCCTTGCCCCCGCCTATCTCTCTAACCTACTGTCTCCCTATCAGCCTGTGCCCGCACCCTCCGTCAGCAGCCTCAGGTCTGCTCCGTGTCCACCACCCTAATCCCCCAACCATCGGTGGCCGGGCTTTTAGTCTCTGCTCCCACACTGTGGAACTCCATCCCGCAATCCCTTTGCCTCACTTCCTCCCTTTCCTCCTTCGACTTTCCTCTTCGACTGTGCCTTCTGCTCCTCTCCTAATTCTCCCCCCTCTCCTACTCTCCTTTCCTCTATCCAACCCCCACCCACTCCGTTCGGGTCCCGACCTAACTGTTCAGCGCCTTGGGACGTCCTCCCGACGTGAAAGGCGTTCTATAAATGTTATTTTGTTGTTGTTGTTGTAAGCAAATTACACAGTTACTACACCTTACAGAGAAACTTGTGAAGTGCTTTGAGCGCTATTTCAAATGCAAAGATGATGTATTTGTGTGTCAGCTTGGCTCAGTAGCGTCTCACCTCTCGAGTCAGAAGGAGGTGGGCTCAAGGCCCATGTCAGGATTTGGAATCACAATGTCTAAGCTAACGATCACTGCTGGGGGGTGGGGGGGTTGGGGGCAGGGGGTTGCAATGTCAGAGGTGTTGTCCTTCGGATATTAACTTGAAGTTGTGTCTGCTGTTCGGGTGGATTAAAGATTCCATGGCGCTATTTGAAAAGTGAAGTGGGTGTCTCCAGATGTCCTGACTAGTAAATCCCCCAAATAGAATTGGTTACCCACTACATGGCTGTTTGTGTTCAAACTGGCTTCCACGCTCGCCCACAAGATACACAGCCAATGCACTTTACAGTGTATTCAGTGAAGCTCTTTGAGCCATCTCAACGATGTGATGAGGAGCTATATCAAATGCAAGGATTATTATTGCTATCACCAGAAACTAAACATGGCTGTAACTGGAGAATGCTTTCGCAGCCTGCTTGCTTCTGCTGAATTATTGCCATCTGGCTTTTAGGATGAAATATTAGCAATATCCCTTTTTTAAAAAAAAAATTCTAGTTGCCATGATAGCTTTTTTACTTCTAATTGTTTTTATCATATATATAATATATATATATTGGCTATTATAGTACTTGGAAAATCATCATGAAATCTGTCCCTGGCCCTGTTTTCACATGGGAGAGCTGAGGCTGTTCTTGTGGCTAGAACTTAAGAAGTTTTAACACAAACACGCAAGCAGGAAAAATATGGAATTGTACTAATCCTGCCTCATTCACCCTTGTCATTGTGTTCATTTTACCTACAAAAAAATTACAGTGAAGCCCATGGAGCCAACCTCCTGACTTGAAAGGCACTAAACCAAATGCAAGTTGTTGTTATTGTTAATAATAATATTGACCTTTATACAGGGCGATCATGGATATAAGGGCAAACAAGGGACGATGGGAGACAAAGGAGAACCAGGGATCCCTGGCGAAATTGGTCCCAACGTAAGACATTCAATTTTATTGTGAAACAAGATTTATTCTGAGAATACTTAAAAATCTCCAGCAACTAATCTCTTGTGTTATTAAACAATTGTAGGGATATCCTGGAGATAAAGGTGAAACTGGTTTAACTGTGAGTAACAATCCAAATAAAGCCATTGCTTTCATGTACTTTCATTTACTTAATATAGTATAATATTACTTAGTCTGACATCTCTCTCCTTCCCTCCATATTCCCCTTTCAAACACCATCTAAAAATGATCTCTTTGACTAGACCTCTGACCACCTCCTGCCTATTTCGCTCCCAGCACGGTCTCGCACTATCTCTCTCTCTCTCTCTGCAAAGAACTTTGAAAGATTCTCCGATGTGACAGGCACAATATAAATTGTTGTTGTTTAGAAGTGATGTTTCTGGAGGAGGGGCTGACCATTAGAGTTCTCATTTGATTTTGGTGAAATGGGAAGAGAAACATCCGGACCATCCTTTGTCACCAGTCCTTAGAGTCAATATCGCAGTATTGCAAAGGCATTCAATTTCTGATGCAACAAACCAGACCCAAATTGCTTCGTGAAGCCTCCACTGATTTTGTCGAGAGCTGAAAAAGACTTATACAGGTTTATTCATGAGATACTGCTCCCACTCTCTCCCTGTAAAGTACATTTTACTATTGCACAATTGGCTGCCGCGTTTCACCCACAAATATATACAGTCAATCCACTTTACAGTATATTCTGTGAAGCGCTTTGGAACATCGATAAGATGTGAAAAGCACTATATCAAATGCCAGGATTATTATTATTATTTTAAATGTTCTCTTACGTGAAAGGTGTTATAAAAATTGTTAGTCCTAATCTTTTCAGATTCAATGATTGTTTAATAAGCTTGTGACAAGCCATCAAAAATGATCCTAACCAAACATTCCAGCGGACAATTCCATTATTCAGAAATGTTGACACCCATAACATTACTGTAAAAGCTGTCTTGGACACATCCACACAAAATGACATGATGTTTTAAGACTGAATGATAAATCAGGCTCAAGTCTTTCTTTCTGTCTCCGAGATAAACACCTGGTACACATCTTTAGTACTTTCTTCCATTGGAAGAATTTAAGGAAATCTGCTCTGCAGAGGAATTAGCTGCAATATTAATTTACATGGAGTCTCAGGAATTCATTGATCCACCCAAGAAATACATCTTATGATCTTTAGTGAATACACTTAAGATTTTAGTGAATCTTTAGTGAATACACTTAAGCCCGTGATGGAAGGTTTGTGAGCATTAGTGAGAAGCCAATATTACATTGCCGTTTTCTCAAACATAACAACAACAATAAAATTATATTTATGGAGTGCCTTTCGTGTCGGGAGGACGGACGTCCCAAGGTGCTGACTACGTTACTTTGTTCACAAGTTTTCCTTTCACTCATAAGTACACACTAGTCAATCCACGTTACAATATATCACCATCTTTTGTATGGATCAAAAATTACTCTCATTGCTAGACATTTGCAATCATTTTGAGCAAGCCTCCAGCGGTAAGGTCAACTAGGTCAACTCCCAGAAAAGCCGGGTGATTTATTTTGGAGTCTGGGAAGAAAGTAGTCACATACAATTTGCGGTGAAGCCAGACTATATCAAAGTCCTCGGCATTGGGTTCGGGGCTGCTGGGACGTGCCAAACAAGCTGGGAGGAACGTCTAGGTATAGTGAGGAACATCTAGGTATAGTGAGGAAGAAACTGGCCATGGGTGCGTCAGCGCTCGCTGTCCATCACGGGGAAAATCCTAGTGATAAAGCGCCAAGCCCACTCAGTGTTACTGTACGTGGCCCAGATCTGGCCTTTGACCAAGAACAACGCCACTGCATTCACCAGAGAGATTTGCCAACTGATCTAGGGGTCCACGATGGATCGTGTCCACAGGAACATGATGCATAAAGCCCCAGAAAAGGAGAGAAAAAGGGTCCCCAATGAAGCCCTGGTCCTCACGGCCACCTTAGTGGCCTGAGGCTGTGTCTGGCCGTGCTGGGTTTCTACCTTTACCCAATACTAAGAAAGGTGTGTCTGGCAGAACTGCCTCGAAACATCCCACACAGTTGGAACTGAAAAACCTGTGCTGCACAGAGAGCTTCCTAACAAACACCATTCCAGACCCTCATGCAATCACCAAGTGGTCCACACGACAGGTGGTCAAAATGGTTCTAAAGGGGGAGAGGGCAGACCCGGTTGGGAAGGTACCCTGGGGTGATGATCAGCCACAGGGCGTCTGTGCACAGTCGAGGTCTGGGCCAGACCTCAGTGGGTGACCTTCTCAGGGTGTGTGTGGGGAGCGCACATGGTTCTGGTGGACACAGGTGGGGGGACTCACGGCTGTTTTAAAGGGAGCGTCCCCCAAAACAATCTCTGCACAACGTGTGTGCGGAGTTTTATGTGCTTTGTTTTGGAATTATGTCGTAACAAATATTTTATAAATAAATGTATATTTTCAAAAAATGTGCACTAAAGGGTGTGATGTGACCTAACCTAAAAGTGGTCAATGTCATTTTATATTGTTTGTATATTTTCTCCAGCGAGAAGAAGTCATCAAATTGATCAGAGAAATCTGTGGTAAGTGCATACAATTTATGTCATCTGATGAACCTATCTGATTCTCTGAACAAAACCAATGTTAAAATCTCTTTAAAAATCATTGCTTACTGTGGATTTCAATCATGTGATTCTGGAAGCTGAAATACATTTGATTTTCATTAAAAAAAAGGGAAGGGTTAAATTTACTGAGATTCATTCTGGCTCAAACTAATGAAAAGGAGAGAGAATAATCCACACTTAGATAAGAACCTGAGAAATGCTAGATGAAAAAAGACCACGGTACATCTAGTTTGCCATCCACCTTCATAGTAGTCAGGAGCACATATGTCCCAAACTACATATGTACTATATCCCATAATGTTATTTCCTAAAAGAAAACTATCTCACCCGTGTTTAAAAGAATCAACACTTCCTGCTTCACGCGTCTCCCGAGGGAGCCTGGCCCACAGGTTCACTATTCGCTCACTGAAACAGTGTTTACGTAGATTTGATCTGAATTTACCCGCTTTCAATCGCAGGCCGTGTCCTCTGGTTTAACTATCCTGGACAAGTTGAAACTGCCTTAAATCATAGAATCTTACGGCACAAAAGGAGGCCATTTGGCCCATCGAGTCTGTGCCGGCTCTTTGAAACGAGCAACTCAATCCCACTGCCCAGCTCTCTCCCCATAACCACGTAAACCCGTCCTCCCCGAATAAATGTCTACCTCTCTTTGAAAAGTTGTCATGACCTATATTGTCCAGCCCCTGTAGAAGTTTAAAGGCAGCAAACATGTTGCCTCTCAATCTTCTCTTTTCCAGGGTGAACATGCTCAGTTTACTTAATCGCTCCTCATGATCCAGCCTCTCCATTCCCTCATTGTGGCTGCCCTCCTCTGGATCTTCTCAATTTCTCCAATATTCTTTGTGTACTGCGGTGACCAGAACTGTCTCTAAGACTCTAAGAGTCATTGTTGGCCTCTATTTCAGAGCAGCTTTGATCTTGAGAAGGATAACAAATCAGTGGGTATCTTAGCATCAATACCTTCTAATTGACTGCTTCCCACAGTGTACAATGGCTCAACAGCTACCACACTGCTGGTACACAAGATCACTCTGGTTCCACCAGTTGGCTTGAGGATCAATCAATCAGTCAATCAGTCAATCCATCAATCCATCAATCAATCCTGACGTTTATATAGCATCTTTCACATCGAGAGGACGTTCCAAGGCGCTGTACAGTTAAGTAGGGACAAGGGGAAGGGGTCGGGGCAGGATGAAGAAGAGTAGGAAAATTGACTGTATATTTGTGGACGAAACGCGGCAGCCAAATTGCGTACAGCAGCGTCCCACAAACAGTCATGGAAATGGGATTAAGGGGAAAAGGGAAAAAGATCTAACATATTACAATGTGGAACCAGGAGTTGCCGAAGAAATGAGTTGCAAATACTGCCCTCTGCTGGTAACAGGATGTGTATTAGTCTGACCTAGCAGTGCTCAAGTAATCAGAGGTAGATCCTGGCTGGAGCAAATTTATCATGTGTTGTTGGTGTGATGGACTTACGGTCACCAGCATGACACGCTATATAATAAATTGTTATATATTCCATACCCTAGTTAGAAACAACAACAAAATTACATTTGTAGAGCGTCTTTCACGTTGGGAGGACATCCCAAGGTGATGTCAGGGGTCAGCACCTGAGCGGGAGGGAGGTGGGAGAGCAGGGTTGGGATGAGGGAGGGCAGAGAGGTAGGAGGTGACTGAAGGCCTGGTCAAAGAGGAAGGTATTGAGACCAACCTTGAAGGAGGCAACGGAAGGAGCAGGGCAAAGAGATTGTGGGATGAACTTCCAAACTGTAGGGGCAGAGAGGCTGAAAGCCTGGCTACTGATGGTAGGGTGGGTTGAACGGGAGACATGGAGCAGGCTGAACTTGCTGAATGGTGGGAGCTGACAGGTTGATAGGGGTGGGGGGCAGCAGCTCAGGGTAGGAGGGGGCAAGTCCGTGGTGGTTCTTGGAAGTGAAGACAAGGACTTGAATTCGATCCTCTGAGGAATGGGGAGCCAGTGGATACAGGCGAGGGTGGGGGTGATGGGATCGCGGAGTCTGGAGCGGGAGAGGACACAAGCTGCAGAGTTTTGAATAATCTGCAGTTTGTGGAGGGAAGGGTTGGGGAGGCCGACATGGAGGGAGTTGCTGCAGTCGAGCCTTGAAGTGACAAACGCGTGTGAAAGGGTTTCAGTGGCCTGAGGGGTGAAGTAGCGACAGAGACGGGTGATATTGCGGAGGTGGTGGAGGGCGATACTGGTCATGGCATAGATATGGGGGAGAAAAGACAGCTCGGGGTCAAACAAGAAACCCAGGTTCCTGACTGGCTTGGCTAGATGTGTATCCAGCAAAGGAGCCATCGGTAAACATTTATTTATTCCGAATAATGTGCTTTGAAATGCATTTGAAAATGGTTTGAGAAGAACTTCTTGTACTACAACACGTGACGGAAAGAAATTACAATGTTCACTCACTGTTGATTTTAATCAGGGTTTTGCTGAAGAATTTAAACTGAAACGTTCCCTTTAGTTTTTAGTGTCTGTTTGCCTTTTTCATTACTCTTGTTAGATTTCAGCAACATTCTTAATATTTTTGTTGTGGCATTTCTCTGTCTGATTCCAGAATGTGGAAAGCGATGCACTCTGTCACCCTTGGAGTTGGTGTTTGTGATTGACAGCTCAGAAAGTGTTGGCCCAGAGAACTATGACTTTGTTAAGGATTTTATCATCGACCTGTTAAGCCAAATTAGCATCAGCAGAAACACCACCCGGGTTGGAGTGATCATCTACAGCCTCAAAGCAGAAGCGGTCATTGACCTCGAGCAGGAGGCATCTCAGGACCAGCTCAGAGACTTGATCAGAAACCTGGTATACATGGGAGAGGGCACTTATACAGGAACAGCCATGAAGCTGGCAAATCAGATCTTCATAAAGGCCAGACCTGATGTGAGAAAAGTGGCGGTGGTGATAACCGATGGACAGACCGACACGAGGGATGAGAACTCTCTGGACGAGACGGTTAGAGAGACCCACGCAGCCAACATTGAGGTGTATGTGATCGGGATATTGAACAAGAACGATCCGTCCTACAACAACTTTAAGAATGAAATCAACTTGATTGCCTCCGACCCTGATACGGAGTACGTTTACCCGATTGATGACTTTATGACAATACAAAGTAAGTGTACAGACCATGGTCATAAAATCCAATAAACCTGACCATGTTTTCTCTTTTAATCGCAAACTTTACCCAGCGGGGAAAAAAAATGCCTGTGCATTTCATACAGCATGACATCTAAACATGATAGGGAGCATAAAGGAAGTCGATTTAAGGATGTTAATAAAGGCTTGTTAACAAAGGGTAAAAGAACAAGACGAGAGAGCAGAGAAATAGGATTTGGGTAAGAGGCTCTGCTGGAGAAGCTGAGATAAGCAACATCCAAATGCCATCTTCAGTTCCTTGGGACGTCCTCCGACGTGAAAGGCACTACAGAAATATAATTTTGTTGTTGTTGCTGTGCTGAAATGGCCCTGATTTTACTTTTCACCCATAAAAGTAGAGTAAATTCACCTTACAGTGTAATAAGAACATACGTAGGAACAGAAGTAGTCCATCCAGCCCATCGAACCTGCCCTGCCATTTAGTAAGATCATGGCCGATCTTCTATCCCATTTCCATTACTATCCCCATATCCCTTTAGCTTTTAAAAAACTATCAAACTAGTATTCTGTGAATCGCTTGCAGACATCTCAAATATGTGATAATGCAGGGATTATTATCAGCATTTATTTACAGTATAGAAATGATTGTCCATGTTAATTGTGATTGAGACTATCGTAGATAAGCAAACAATAATTGGACATCATGCAAATTACAAATTGGCTATTGAGCTAACTAACAACGTCTCCCAGGAACCATACCGTCACTGTGTCATGCTGTTCCAAGCCTTTTCTTTCTGTCACTTTCTCTACACCCTCTGATTATTTCTTTCTCTGCCTTTATCTCTTCTTCACTCATCCATTGTCGCTCTGTCACTTTGCATTTTTCTTTGTTGGTCCTTTTTCTCTGCCTATTTCTATCTATTGCCTACACTGTACAAATGCATACTTGCCCTTGTGTGACTGGCACAACATATCACGTCATATTAATGAGCATGAGAGCACAAAGTGAGCAAATTAATAACCTAACCCATATGTGTACATGTGTGTACATTTACTTTTGACTGGTATCTCAAACCTGGGTCCATTTCCCATCAGATGCCAAGTGAATAAATAATAATAATAATAATCAAATGGACATGGTTTGAAAATAAATTGTTGTAATACATTACAGTGACCTAGACAAAGAAATGCTCCTACAATCTTCATACATTGTTCATATAATCAGTGTTTACAGAAAATTTTAAACAGGAGACTGTAATTTTGTGGTTGTTGTTGCGTTTAATTTTCAGTGTTTAACTAAATACCCCTTCCCCACATCTTTAAAAGTTGTGTTCATTAGGAATTAACTGGGAATTAATCTGGAAGTTCATTGGGAATTAACTGGGAATGTGTTCATTGGGAATTAATCGTAATTAACTGGCATTCTACTCTATAAGCAGAGTGAGGTGTAATGTCACTGTTTGACACCGTTCTAAGATCATGGTACAGCTGCTTGAGATTGTGATTCTAATTTGTCAATCTGTGACTTTCAGCGCTTCAATCTAAACTGGTCAGAAAATTATGCAAGGGTGAGAACGGGTCAATATATAGTTTGGTTCCTAGCTCCTTTCTGCCCCCTGGTGTACCTTCACCACCTACTGCCGACGCATACCAACCAGACAGAGATGTCCATTTCCCCGACACATCGGACCAGAGGGAAACGATTGAGGTGAGCAGAGTGATATCTAGCAATGTTGTAATCTAGCAACTCAATGTTGTGTGATAATGCTTTGGGAAGAATCATTTATCAAGTTTGAAGTGCCACAAATATATATTTTTTGGTAGATGTGGATTTTGTTGAAATTTTACATGGCGGGGATTTTTTTCTCTTAGTCATGTGGAATTCCTGAATTTGTGATGGGGAGACTGTAAAGTTGGGTGTGTGATAAGGTAAAATCAAAAGGTCAGAGGTCCTGCAGCCTAACCTCCCTCTGTGATAATTGGCTTCTCTTCCCTTCTCACAGCGATCTCCTCCAGGGACAAGCCGAGAGCTTGTTAGGAATGTGTCAGTGGATCATATCGAACTCAGTGAGCCTGTAGGAAGAGCTGAAGAAGAACGCCAAACCAGCATCCCAGAAGTGGTGGAGCCCACTCCTAAAGACAGCACACCATGGCCAATATTCCATGATCCATGGGAAGTTGATGCCCATCTATTCAAAGGTAGTTAAAATGTAGCTTACACTAAGATGCATCCTGGACATTGTCGTATGTGACATACAATACAATTTACATTTATCTAGCGCCTTTCATGTCGGCAGGATGTCTCAACGTGTTTGATAAGCTGCAGATGGAAACCGAGGCGGTGTGGGGGGGAAGATGACTGAAAGTGTGAACAAAGAGGTACATCTTGAGATGGACCCTGAACAAGGGGAGGGTTGGAGCGAGTCGGAGGGACTTTGGGATGCCATTCCAAGAAGCAAGGGCTAGAATGGCCCAAAGCCTGCCCTCCAAATGTGGGGCGGAGATAGCAGGGGAGAAGCACCCCAACGCTTGCTTAATGAAGAGAGCAGCCGGCTAGGTTAGTGTTAAAGGAAGTGCCAGAGGTCGGGTGGGACAAGACCATGGAGGGGTTTGAAGGTGAGAATGAGGATCTTGAACTTGATATGCTGAGGGATGGGGAGCCAATGGAGACTAGCAAGGATGGGAATGGTGGGATTGATGGGTTCGAGGGCCTGGTGCCGGATGAACTTTCATGTATTGACCTATTTAGACAAAGGTATTTTGGAAGACTGAAGATCATTCTTTTATTCTCTGAGGATAACAAATGTAAGCAAATGTACAACCACTTAATGATTAAATGTCAGTTTGACGTGTGTGGGGGGAGGGGGTTTGTTGTTAACACACATTCCCATTGTTGGTGAATAACTTTTTTAAATGTAAAATGTAAAAGGGACCTCTTATAGGTCCCTTGTGCCCTCTGTTCGACCATTGGTGGCTGTGCTTTCACCACTGAACTACGCCCCAAAACTAGAACACTTTTCTTCTATCCCTCCGTCTACCCCCTTCCTTCCCCTTCTTCAGATCGTGCCTAAAGATCTTCCTCTTTAACTCTGTGTACAGTCACCTCCCTCTCCCCCGATCTCTACATCGTGCTCTGCCACTGGAAAACACTCTGAGACGTTACCTTGTGTGAGGGGCACTATATAAATGCAAGCTGTTAATGTATCTGGGCCCTCACCCTTTGTATCCTGCACTAGTTTTATTGAGCTGCTGCTTAAACTAACCCCTTTTGTGCCGTAAAATTCTATGATTAAAAAAAAGTGTTAGTATGGCAGGCACAGGGGTGTCGTATAAGAAGCAGTCAACACCAACTGTAGTTGGTGAACATGCAAGTCAACTTTATTAGGGTCTAACCCCAACAAAACAGGTAAACAATCCACTTGCGGACAGCACTCGCCGTGTGAAATCTCAACCCCCTTACCAGCCTCTCTCCAAACTCAAGATTTCCATGAGCAGGATAGGCTTGAAAATAATTATAAAAGGCTAATTAAAAAGTTGGCAAAGATCAAACCGCACACAAAGCAAAGCTTGACCATTGTTTGAAATTTGAACAGCCGTTGTCCGGCAGAGAGTCCCCAGCTGTTGTTTTAATGGCATGTTTTAACTACAATTTCTGTACCGTGCCTTATTGGCTCAGATACCACAGTGGATTTTTCATATTGTCTTGAAACCTCCAGAGGAGATCAACATGGGGGAAAGCAGAATGGTGAACGGATGGAATCTTAGGAGACCTATGTTATGTGGAGAGATGTGAGATGTGTTTCTGTATGTACTGACACATGCTCTGATGTCGGGTTCCAGATCCAGGCTGTGATGATCCACTACATCAAGGATCTTGCAGGAATTATGTCATTAAATGGTACTTTGACAACGCGGCCAGGGCCTGTGTCCAATTCTGGTATGGTGGCTGCGAGGGGAACCTAAACCGCTTTGATACTGAACACGATTGCATTCTGAAATGCTTTGTATAAAGAGGTGAGCTATATTTAGAATGACATTTCCTCTTTCATGTACTGACAATGTCTGGGGATAGATAGCAGTACAAGGCTCTGGAATTCCTATTTGATTCACATATAGATAGATTTTAGGCACAGAAAACATTCCCTTTCCCTGCACTTGTCCCCATAACCTTTCATTATCACTAATCGTCATGTTAGTATAACTCCCTTTCAAAGGTTCAGCTTCAATAGCTACTGATGTAAAACATTACATGGGATTAGTTTATCAGCATTCTCAACTCTAGGTCTGAAGGTTTGTGAGTTCATGCCTGAGTTGGGTTTGCACTCATAGTTCAAATAGCATAATGTTCCAGTGCAATGCTGGGGTGGATTACTGTATTTTTAGGTATTCCCTTTCTGGCTACCTAAACTCAGTCCATTCCTTTATTTAAACAACGCAATTAAAATGTGTTCGGGCTAAAAATGTTCAAACCCGCCTTTTGGGATTAACAAGATTTGTTTGGATGAAGAAGGCCATCTTTCCATAACACCTCCCTAGGCATTCTCCTACCTCAGGATCAAGTTGCTTTTTAAATGAATCCAGGAAGGGTTCCCGGTGTCTGTACACGTGTAATGAGGGGGCTGTTTTCAAAACAGGAATGTTCAGGTGACGCTTTAGGTGAATGCCATTGAAAGGTCACAATCCCCAAACTGAAATTTTTACCCGATGTCAAAAACATTGATATGGCCAGTGTCACCTTTGTGTTTCCCTGCCCAACCCATTGCTTTTTTTTAAGGCCTCACTGTAAGGGTTATTGCCTAGAGCCTTCAATGCTCCTTTATGCAAGAAGAATCGCTGGAAGGAACTCACCATGAAACAACCATTCCTGTAAATTATTTTATTTTGTAACGGTCCTTAACAATCCTTCTGTTTCACAGAGTGCCTTATCGCATTCGTCAAGATGCCTCAAAACACTTCACAGGTTTCAGAAAATAGTGCGGTGACTATTTTGTGGGAGAGTTATTATTCACCAACGATACTTCTAATTCCTGTTTGGTTGCATTTCAGAGGAGTCTACAAAACAATGTGAAAGTGGGTAGCAGAGAATCTCTGGAGAAAAGTCAGCATTATGCAGTAGTGAGAGACGCTCCCCAGAGTTTGACATCATTGCCCTCCACAAGCTCTAAAAAAAACTGTGTTCTCAGGAAATTAACAATCCAAAGAAAATTTATTTTAAAATGAGTGGAAGATCAAACAAACCACAGTGAGTGCTGATCATTTATGTCAGCCTGTCAGTCCCATCGTCGTCAAACTGATCACTTTCTCGAGAGAATGCAATGACAGTCACGCAATGAACTGTAGATGTACTTTTTCGCTTCTGTCTTGTGCAAAGCGCAGCCCAAAAATCTCACACTTTTTAAGACAATTATCCCAAAACGATCATTTTGACAACAGCCTTAAACAGTAATGTTCCTTACTCGTGATATTGGCAAAAATTATTATTATTCAAACTTCAATCTTAAAGTGAGAAATTAAGAATGAATGTAAGACTAAATTTTATAATGAAAGTCTTCAACTGAAGAACATGGCAAATTTAAGTGTGGCCAGGATTGTCTAGAATGGAATTATTTCCCCTCAAAACCAGTCAGCGTAACCCCCTCTAGTATTCGGTGAACATGCTGTGAATCTGCACATTCCGAGGGTTATCACAGATTTAGAGTCCCTGCAACTTACTTCCTTCCTCTCCAACTTTAAATCCCACCTTTCTTTTTGACGTTCCCCCCACCACCTATCCTAAAGTGACTTAGCTCCATCCACACTGACTTCAGGCTCACAATCACAGCTCCCAGAGACACCTCACTGATACGAAACATACCTTAAGTATGTTGCCTTAAGCTAAGAGCCGAAGCAGTCAATATTAGTCAATAATCTTTTAAATCCATTCTTAAACTCCACATTTAGACATGCTAGATAAGCCCTCAATACCATGTTACACACTTTGAGGTCTAACATGTAGTATTCACAATTGGGAAATCACTGCATACTGTAATTGCAACTTCCAATATACACCTGAAACTGAGATTCACAAACAAATTCACTGAAATTATAATCACAGATGCCAATACAAGCATTATACGAGCAGGTATTTTGCCTCTTAACTTTTTGTTGGACGCTTCAGTTGAGAAATTGCATGTTTCAATTTTAGTGTCAATACTGTAATAACAACAAAAAAATCTATAATATCAAAACAGATCCTACAAAACAATAGATCTGTTTGTCAGGAGAGATCTCAGAAAGCCGAATTCTGCACTCACTGTTGTTTCTGTTGACTCCATGGTTTAAGCACTGAATCAAAACCGAAGAATGAATGGTGCTACTTACTTTCAGAAATTCTATCTGTTTAAAATCGTTATTATAAATTGTAGGCTATTTTTATATCAGGTTATTTCTTTGTAAAGTTCTGAATGATAGTGAAAGAATCATCCAAATTCTTCAGAAACAAGTGTTAGTTTTTGTAGCCAATTGCTAACAACTTTTAAAGTCAATATGGTTTTGCAGTTCAGAAATGTGTGTTTAACATCACTTAATATTCATTTAGTGAGTGACACTCTGCACAATTTTATTCAATATTGCATGTCGGTATTAGACATAACTCACATGAATATCCTGGCACTTAAAATTTAACACTGTTCTATTGTCCATCAATATTGCATGCTAGAGTTATTATAGTTTAATGTTTCACTGCCATTGAAATTATTTATCAAAGAAATTAAATTTGTAGCAAGCTTTTTTTTACTGGCAGTACATTACTCGCTGGCAATCCAAAGTAATGATGTTTCACATACACCCTCCTGGGTCAATAAAGCTTTCTAAATAAATTGTCAGACTTGCTTCACTTGCTTGTTGCTTGCTGCCTCCTCGTCCTCCTTGACCTGTCTGCTGCGTTCGACACAGTCGATCACACCATCCTCCTTCAACGTCTTTCCTCCCACCTCAACCTTCAAGGCACAGTCCTTGACTGGTTCCATTCTTATTTGACCCACCGTTTACACTTTGTTTCTTCCAATGGCTTTTCTTCAAACCCCCGCACAGTTTCCCACGGCGTCCCTCAGGGCTCTGTCCTCGGCCCCCTTCTTTTCACCCTTTACACGCTCCCTCTGGGCGACGTCATCCGCAGACATGGGGTAAATTTCCACATGTATGCGGATGACACCCGCATACATGTGGAAAGTTGTACCTTTCTGCCTCATCCCTCAACCCCCAGACCATCGATGTTCTGACAGCATGTCTGTCCGACATCGAGTCGTGGACGAGGGACAACTTTTTGCAATTGAACGTGAGTAAGACCGAGGCCCTCCTGATTGGCTCAAGCCAGCGCCTCCGCACATCGGGCGCTGCCAGCCTCAACATCCAAGGCTATACTCTCCACCTCACAAAGCCAATCAGGAACCTCGGCATCATGTTCGACCAAAAACTTTCCTTCCTCCCCCACATCCGCGCCTTGACCGGCACCACTTATTTCCACCTGCGTAACATTCCCAGGCTCCGCAATTATCTTAACCCCCGCGCTGCCGAAACACTCGTGCATGCACACATCACCTCACGGCTGGACTACGGAAACTCTCTCCTCGTCGGCCTCCCCAGTTCCTCCATTCACAGGCTGCAGGCCATCCAAAACTCTGCAGCCCGTGTACTATCCCGCACCCGCCTCCGCGACCACATAACCCCCACCCTCGCCCGTCTCCACTGGCTCCCCATCCTCCAGAGGATCGAGTTCAAGATCCTCGTCCTCACCTACAAGGCCTTACACGGCCTTGCCCCACCCTATTTAACCGATCTACTCTCCCCCTACACGCCCACCCGGACCCTCCGTTCAACAGGACTTGGCCTGCTCCAAGCCCCCCGCCCGAACCGCCCCACCATCGGAGGCCGGGCCTTCAGTTTCTCCGCTCCCACCTTATGGAATGCCATCCCTCAATCCCTCCGTTTCGTCTCTTCCCTTTCCTCTTTCAAGGCCGATTTGAAGACTTTCCTCTTCGATCGTGCCTTTTGTTCCACCCCGAACTCTTTTACCTCCCCTTCGTGTTTCACCCCTTCCCAAACACTCCCCTCCCAGCTCGGGTCACACGCCTCTTGTTCAGCGCCTTGGGACGTCCTCCCAACGTGAAAGGCGCTCTATAAATGTAAATTGTTGTTGTTGTTGTTTGACCAACTTCCTAAAGGTAATAGCAGTTTTAATGAGTTACTTCTGCCACAATTAGGAGTTTTCTAGCTGCCTGAACATAGGCAATCGGGAAAAGCCCATTTGTTCTGTAAATTCAGTCTGCAGCAAACACCTGTTAGATATTAACTTCCTCAATATAGTTTTCACATGGTTACCTTATAATATGAAATTAATTTTCATATTAATAATATGAAATTATTTTAAATAGTACATTGGTAAAAAATATTTAAATCCTACCACCAATAGCTGTAAATCTAATTTGGTTTCTAAATAAGAAAAACATCTCTAAACCTCCTCTGAAAATCGTTCAATCTATTTCTTATATCCTGCTCATCTACATACCTACCACAGAAAGCTGGCCTGAAAATCTATGTAAGGCATTGTAACAAATCTGTCTTCACAATTCCTGCACCACATCAGTTTAGACCAGATAGATTTTGTGCAATTCTTTGTCAATGCCAATGTGTCAACTGTAAACATGCGAGGCTCACGGTCGACTGCAAAAAGGATTTAACTTCCTTCTCTCACATTTGATTTTGGGGGATATTAAAACCTCCAGAAACTAATAAATGGCTTCAAACTAAGGTTCAGGAACGAATGCAAAGATTCTGATGTCTTTTTTTTTAATCATCATGTATACAAAATTGAATTTATCAAGACATTATGCATTTTACTGTTGCCTTTGAATACACACTTTTGGATACCAAAGATTGATATGTAAAGAATCACTGAACTATGATGAACTATGAAATGTCATTATTATAAATATAATGTAATTCAGATATGTTTTATGATATATGCAATTTAGTAATGGATATCTGTAAACTGAGATTCATCTAGTTTCTTTGGAATAAATAGTGCTTGAATAGAATATTTGTTTTCTTAAATTATTGAACATCTCATAAGAAGGAATTGGTGGGATAGGGAAGAGAGGAACAGGATGGGTGGAGGCGTGTGTGAAGTATAAACACCAACACAGATTTGTTAGGCCTATTATCTTTGTAATGTTTATGTAATTCTATGTTTGTCCCATGAATGTGACCTAATACTGTAATAACATATGCCACCAGGCTGTACAATACACATTACATCTGATCCCCACACGTATAACGTTACAACACGGTATTGTATATTTACATCTTTACACGTTTACATGCATCTCAGTTTAGAAGATTAATAGACACCCATGTCAGGTATTTCCCAGGCAGGCAAATTTCCTTACACCCGATGTTTCTGCTTACCTAGCATTACAATACAAAATTATATTTGTATATTGCTTTCCATGTCCTCACTTACTCTCTTTTTTTGAGTCAACAAATCATTCTTCTAAGAACAAGCCTGCTTCTCTCTATATACAATATACCGATATTTACAATATACTCATATTGTTTTCATATTGAATTTTTCGATGTATCGATATATTTTAAATTCCGATATCGGCATATTGATATGAAAATTATATTTATATAACCAATATATCGATATATCACCGGACCCTATTATGAGCTCAAATAGCCCAAGAGGAGCAAGTGCCAGCATTCCAGCAGAGCAGATTCATAGATTCATAGAATTTTACAGCACAAAAGGAGGCCATTCGGCCCATCTAGTCTGTGCCGGCTCTTTGAAAAGAGCCGGCACAGACTAGATCTTCTTTGCTCCAGAGAGAATAACCCTAGCCTATCTAGCCTCTCCTCATAGCTGAAGTCCCTCAATCCTGCACCATCCTAGTAAATCTTCTTTGTACCCTTTCCAATGTCTTCACATCCTTTCTGTAGTGTGGTGACCAGAATTGAACACAGTATTCACAGATAGAAATTAACTAAACAAAATTACCATTTTTATATTGTCATTTGTTCCTTACAGAAGTCATAGCAATTTCATAGTGCAATAGATAGTGTCACTCATTCATAATTCTGATTAATACCAGCTCATTAGCAACTGAAGATCACCGAGCACAGATTTACTGTCTACATTGTGTGGTGACAACAAAGTTCATTAATATGGTAAAGAAAACATCGAATTAAAGAGTTGAAACTAAATCAATAAATTGAGAGTTCACTGTGGACTGAGAAGGAACTTTCCATGGTGTCCTAGCCGACAATCTCCCAATTAAAATTAACCATATATCATTGGTCGTTGACTTCATGAATTTCTTTGTGGGACACTGCTGTTTGCATAATTGAGCTGCATTCACCTGTACAAATACAGTCACAGTACTTTACAATGAAGCAAAGTTTCACCCACAAATATAGTCAATTCACTTTACAGTATATTTTGTGAAGCACTTTGAGATGTCGATCAGATGTGAAAAGCGCTATATTAAATGCCAGGATTATTATTATTATTAAAGTGAATCAGTTTGAAATGTCCTTCTGACCTGAAATGGTATAATATCAAATGTACAGGTTATTTACTTTTTAAATCAACATTTTTCTAACTCTTTCCTCCCTCCGCAGCCAGATTGCATCCTGTATTTCTAGCTTTTGTGGCATGGAAGGTACTTTCTTCAAAATAACCAGCTTCATTGAAACAAACTGTAGGTTAGCTGTATTCTACAACCGAGCTTTCACCATTATAATCTAGTAAATTGTACTTATGAAGAAAAAGTCTACATTGATTTAGCATTTTAAGAATCATCATTGAATTTGATAGAGCGCCTTATCACACTGTTGAGACGGCTCAAAGTGCTTCACAGAATATACTGTGAAGTGAATTGACTGTATACAGTTAACCCTCGTTGAGGGCGACTTTATTGATTGTGAATTAAAGCGTACACGACGAAAATAAGCATCTGTGGACGCGCTGGCTGCCCCTGCGCGCACGTGCGATGGCAGCTCCCGACTGAATCTACTGATTCCTCGCTGCCTGGCCCCGCGCGCAATGTATCCTTGGGAAAGTCTTCGGCCTCGGAGCATTGCTTGGTAAACAGAAGAGAGAGAGAGAGAGAGTCTCCTAACACTTCCAGGAACAAAGTTAAAATAATTTAGCCTAGCTGTGGTTTTATTGCTTTATTCTTGATTGCTTTGTGAGACTGTTGCTTTGTTGCTGAGGGGGGGAGCGGGCCAGCCGGCCTGTAGCCCACCTCAGTACGTACCTTGTATTAGTCGGGTGCGGATGTGGCTGGAGGTTTGAGGTGGGTCGCCTGTGGCAGGATTCCCCTAACCCCCCCCTTTTCCCATTACTTGTTAACCATATCCAATGCGATTTTACCGATTGCGCAGTTTTCCAGGAACGTAACCTGCATGATCGACAAGGGTCAACTGTAATTTGTGGACGAAATGTGCAACCAATTGCACACAGCAGTGTCCAACAAAACAGTCATGGATTGAATGAGCAAATTATTTTTTTCCAAACTTAAATACTACATTTGTTCAAGACTTTCTGGCTTCATTTTAAAAAGCAGTTTAGGTGAATTGTATGCACAAGTTTCCAATCCGCATTGACCTTCTATTGTAAATGTGTAATATTGTTCAGTGTCACAATATACCTGATCATAAAAAAAGACTGATACATTTCATTTAATGTTATTTCAGTTTATTCATCAAACCAAAATAAAAATGCAGAAAGATTCCAATATTAAAATATAAGGTCACTGGAAATAGATCATATTATCGCATCAAACTTTCCCCCCAGCAAACAATTAACATTTTTAATCAACAGATTGATAATTTTGTTGTAGCCATTCAGATGCACAAGTGGTAAATAGTACGATTTTCAAGAGAAACTGTAAAGTGCTATAATTAACATTATTGATTCAAAATAACCAGAAACAGAATTGCACAGATTCAAATTAAACATTTGGGTGATTTTGCTCCACTTGTACACAATTAAGAAAAGAACCCCACTGGGCTCAAATTAACAATATTCTAAATTTGCAACATGTTTGGGGAGGGGGGTGGAGTGAAATAGTTGGTTTACATTTTAGTAAAACCACCTTCTAGACCCCAAAATATTTATTTTCCCATCAATCTGCCTATTCTGTACTAATCCATTTGGGATATTTCTTTGATTGTAAGATATTCTCGTACCAGTTCTTCATTATGATTTCCAGTTGGCAACATTATTCTATTGTTAAAGTTTAAACGGCATCTCCCACCCTTGGCACAGAACAAGATTTTGCAGCGTCTCTGGTGGAATGAGGATCTATGCACAGTGTGAATTTGGTAATAACAGGAACCATTCTACCAAATATATATTTTAATATAAACACTTTCATCCCAATTATTTTTAGAATAAACATACTCTCAGCTTTCAAAATGCATAAAATAGTGTTTTACATACTCTGATAAATCACACCCACAAAATCAAAAGATAGCACACACACACACATACATTCACACCGAACTCCCAAAATATATAATGGGATTCCACAGTCCAATTTAAAACCATTGATCAAGCTATTCATTACTTCATTATTTAACATATAGCATGCTCTGCATATAATGGACAACTCGGTCAGGTATTTAGGCCCCATTTGCAATGTAATTCTATCTTTTAAAATGAAAAGTATGTGAAGATCAGTAAAGTTATTGATTGCCTATAAAATACTCCCTCAAAACTTTACACCTGAGTTTTGGTCCCATTTAATCAAAGTAAAATTCTGTGCAATGTAAAAAACATGACACGACATCACTGTCAGGCAAAATTTCATATTAGCAGATTGTTCAAAATCTTATATTTCTCTAATCCATAAACATGCCAATGAACTTCAATTCTCCAGAAAAAGGCATAGGAGCATTTTTAAGCATAAAAATCTTCAAATGTTTTTAAAAATATCTTTTCCTTCTCCCCCCCACCCAATTACACAGGACATGACAACATGATTAGAATTAGTATGATCCACTTTAAACTTGCCTCTGAACATCAGTTAAAAACACCATAATGCTGTGATTCTGTGATTGTCAGGCAATTTTACTGACTATTGGAGGCTAAGCATTTCTCACTCTGCGCGTGATGGGAAATCCCATTATCAGTGCATACCCGACCTAGGTCAATTTACAGTGACCAGAGAATCACTCCCTCAAATCAAATGAGCAGTCAGTAACTTCAGAGCAACTCAGTGGGGTTTGCAATAGCAGCACCCAGACAATACTGCTTCACTCACAATTGATTTCGCATTGTATGGGCATTTTAATCTGTAAATAGGGTTTCGGGAAAATAATTTTAAAATGTCTACGATTTTTACATAACCTTAGCAGTGTACTCATTGAATGTGGTTCATGATTTTGTATCAGCAGCGCCAATCTCCACACCAAGACTTTAGAGCGTCAAGGTATACAAAGGCTCAAAAGGGAGCGCTGTTGAAAACTGGCAGAAACACCATCGATCATTTCCCTTCAATTAATAGTTCATGCAATAAAGGGCCATTCCTCACAGATACCAATCCTTTCCCCACAAAACCAATCCCTGACAGGAGACGCAAGTAGAAAATATTAAATAGAAAAACTGCAATTTGTATAAAATAGCTGGAAGTATCAATCCAGAATCATCAGTGTCACCCGAGCAGCAGTAAACATATACGCGTATTTCATTTTGATTGTACGTTTTCATGGGAGAAATAAAATAGGATGGGTCATATCAGATAAAACTATATGCATTTCTACTTGACATAAATAGAAATTCCAACTAAATGTTACTTTTTTGGGGAAAAAAAATGAATTATTTGTGCAGCTGTAATCTGCTTCAATCACAAAAAGAAAGCAATCTCAACCTTAATCCTCCAAAAAATAACAATGATTTTTAATTCCAATCTTGTCTTGATTTGAAACTATTTATGGTTTCACATCCCCACATACACATTACATGCAGTAGCAGCTGGGACTTCTGTGCTGTTAAATTTTCTATGTATAAAAAGAGACTTGGTGGGGTAACTTTCTATTCAGTCGTTTTACAAAATACAAAGGGAAATACAGTAAATCCTGTTATCCGACACCCTTGGGCCCTGGCCAATGCCGGTTAAAGCACCTGCCAGATATTCAGCCGAAAACGCAAAAAAAAAAGCATTTTTCCGGATAAATTCCGGTTAATCGAATGCGGACTTTTTTTTTAATGTGCTGGTTATACAGAAGTTACGGTTGATCGGATCACGGATAAACGGGCTTTTACTGTACTGTGTTGTAATACAAAACCACTCACATCCCAACCAATTTGTTTTATTCCTATGAATCATAACCGTAAAATACATGTCATTTGCATTGTAAGGCTAGATTGTATGGTCCAGTGTAACATGTATGAAAATGAGTTCCGATGCTCAAACACATTATCTTCATCCTCCAGTTATCAATATCGTCCAACAAATAAACAGAAATTGCTGGGAACACTCAGCAGGTCAAGCAGCATCTATGGAGAAAGGAAAGCGGGTCCACGACCTTTTGTCAGTACTGGGGCATGTCAGCATCTATGGAGAAAGGAGTTGTTTTTGTTTCAGATTTCCAGCATCTGTATTATTTTGCACTTGATCAATGTCGTCCAGTTAAATTTTCCTTCAATTCAGAAACCTTCAATCTGAATGGGTATCAGTTTATCTTTCCCCTGAAATAGGTTTTACCATTTTCTTATTACTTGGCAAAGCTTCAGGATTGAACCGGAACCGGTAACCATAAGGTCGTAGATGATAGGTTAGATACTCCATCACGTACATGGCTTTAGAATTAATGTAGTGAAATGAGATGCTTAGATCTGAGCAACATCCAGGACCCTGCAAAAGTAAAATATAGTTTCAATCAAAACATAGTTCTTATAAGATTTGCTGTATCAAATAAACCATTGAAATTGTGGTGCATTTTAACCTTGAATGAGTACATCATGGAAAACTTTTTTTCTTTAAGACAAGCCATTTAAATATAAATAAATCACAAGTTCCTATTTAGATAAGAATCGTGATTTAGCTATGTTAGAAGATACGAGCTTACTACAAAATCCAATTACTGACTCTTAAAAGTACATAGTTTAGTGTAAACTCGTCAGTCAGTAGCAAGTACATAGGAGGTACAGGCCAAAATAAATTATGGCATTTTGTGGGCAAGAAACAAGGTGTAATAGAGTTCATATGAAAATCACAATACTGTATTCACTTGGATTGCCTGGCCAAAAACATCAAATTAATGAAGTGAAAAAAAGCACACAATAATTCCAATCTCAGTTACCCGTCAAAATTCCCACAGCAAATAAAACAACTGAACTAAAACAAGAGACTCGTAAAGGCAAGCAACACAATTTGTAATTTGCCTTTATCAGCCTTGCTTGAATACTATAGTCACCTAACCTACTGGAATGCTTTTTTTCCTGCCTTGCCTTTCTTTTTATATGTAGCCATTTAAACGTTTCTATCACATCTTCTAGATGTCTCAAAGGGCTTCACAGAATGTCCTGTAATTTCAAAACACGGAACGAAAGCAAGTCGTGGCAGCCAATTGCGCACAGCAGTGTCCCACAAACAGTCGTGGATTGAAATGACCAATTTTACTATTGTGTGTTTTGGGGGATTTATTATCAAGCATGTGGAAACTTGCCTAAGTTTCGCCCTGCCTGAAATCAAATCCGGGTCTCATTGGCTCATTGGTAAGGCGATTGCTCTAACCACTGAACTACAGGACTCCACTTCAATAGGTTTTGTTATTATTTTCTTTGCGCTGTTGAATCGCAGTATTAACAATCAGGCTTTCTTCAATGTGGACCTGGAGCTTCTCAGTAACAAGAAATTTGTCCTACAATTTATATTCTTTAGAAATTGTGTCAGCTTTTAAACTGACCTTTTATAATCTTAAAGAGATATAGGTTTTCTTCCTTTTTCTCCCCAAGAGTGTACAGTGGGAAAATAATGAAAAAATTGGAACAAAGAAAGAATTGTAAACAAATAAAACTATGCCTGGAGGGTGAAAGGGGAGCTGAATAAAGATGAAAGCCATTTTGTTAAGCACAAATGGCATCATTAAAACTGATTTGAACAAAGAACACTTCAAACCTTAGGCAGTGTATTACACAATGGTGCTTTGACAGAACAAGGACGAAGGTAAATCTTGCTTCTCTCTGGCAATTCACAACTGGTTAGAATCATAGAACTTTGCAATAATACAGCACACAAAAAAAGCTTTGGGTCCTCATGCCTGTGTTCGCTCTTTGAAAGAGTTGTCCAACTAGCTCCACTCCCCTGCTCTTACCCCAATAGTGCTGCAAATGTTTCGTTTTCAATCACATATCCAATTGGCTTTTGAAAGCTACTGTCAAATCTGCTTCCACCAACCTTTCAGGCCGTTCCAGACCCAAACAATTCTCTGGATAAACAAATTATTCTTGTATCTCCTCTGGTTCTTTTGCTAATTATCTTAAGTCTGTGTCCTCTGGTTACCTACCCAACTGCCAAAGGAAACAAAGCCCCTATGCACTCTAACAATACCCCTCAGAATTTTGAATGTCTCTGTTAAATCTCCCCTTAACCTACTTTGCTCTAAGGAGAAAACCCCCAGGTTCTCTTTAAGGAACATCCTGCTTCAAACGACTCTTATTAGGTGAAAAAGCAGAATAGCAGACATGAAAAGTGCAAAGATTATTATATATATATGTGTGCTTATATATAGAGAGGGATGAGATACACACACACACACCCATACACACAAAAACATACACACAAACACACACAAAAAAACATTCACACACAAACACAGATGACAACCCCACAGCACAGAGCAGTCCAAAAGCACAGTTACTCATGTTTAATACATTACCTCCACAGCAGGGTAGTAGCAGTACCTCCAGTACCAGAAGGTTTTAGGCAGGTAGCTTATCGATAAGTGATGCTCTGGTGGGAACGGATGAAAGGCTTCTCTTTGAATTGTATCCCTGGAATCACCAGCTTCTACTTGAACAGCCTCCATACACCTCCCCATGGCCAAGTCTTCAGTAGATGTAAAATGATGGCACTTCCCCGTCTTAAACGCATCCACAAACCTCGTCAATGCTTCCTTGCTTAGCACATACCCAGCTCCCCCACTCATGTAACCCTGTTTCACATATGGCTTAAATCTTCTTCCAAAGTATATAGGCTGGTCTGGAGAGTACCTTGAAAGCAGCCATCGCTGATTATCAACAATAACGTACGTATCATCGTCCACTTTCATAAACCAATCAGCATCATTAAAGTGATGTTCATGAACGTACTGATAAGCTTTGATGGTTTTCCAGAAGAGTTGGTCCCTGCCCTCTTTAACATCCAGCCCCACTGCGGGGAAATCTTTGTCTTCTTCCGAGCTCATGAAAAGCAGGACGTTGCACCTTTTGCCCCAAGTGGCTTTGACATGCGCAGCTTTCGTAGCTAGAGTCTTGGGCTGTGTCATCACCCAGCACAGGATTCGCACTTTCTTATACAAATCGTTAGCAATAGATTGATTTTCCTCTGGACACATTAAGGAAAGATAGCGTTAATATTCTGTCGACAATTAAAACATTATCTTAAGCAGCAACGTGCAGAAGAGTTTTATTCTAGTCAGCCAGGTGTTAAACAAAACTAAAACACATCGCCATTCTTACGTATCCAAGCCAGATTTGTACATTTCCAAATATGCACAATGCATAAACATTCCCTTGTATTAGTTTGTGCAGCTCGGAGGATTCTACTCCTAACTTGCTAAAAGGCTTGTATTGTAGGATTAATAGGAATAGAGTGGGGGAAATGTCTGCTCCAGGCTGCCCTTCAAACGCTGTCAGTGAGCTAGTCAGTGATTTGGAGTACTGTACCTTGGACCTTTTTGGCTCAGAAACAAGACTACTGAGTCCGCCGCAGTAGGTTGAGTTGATTCATATACAGTAAAAGCCCACTTATCCGTGACCCTATCAACCGTAACCTCCGTATAACCGGCACCGCAAAAAAAGGTCCGCATTCGATTAACCGGAATTTATCCGGAAAAATGCATTTAAAAATAAATAAATGTTTTGCGTTTTCGGCCAAATATCCGGCAGGCGCTTTAACCAGCAATAGCCAGGTCCCGAGGGTGCCGGATAAACGGGATTTTACTGTATTCCATTGCCAAGCACATCATCCTAAAGACAGCTCAATTCCTGGAGGACTCTGCTTGCGAGGATAGTCATTAATTGATCATTTGATATTGGATTAGCATAATGAGCCCTCACTAGGTGGAGAGGAACAACACACCAGGAACCAGGAACAACACACAGCTCAGCAGGAAATGTGTGAGGGCATTGCCATCATATGAGGAGTCCTGTTGCTCAGTGGTTAGAGCACTCGCCTTACAAGCGAGACACCTGGGTTTGATTCCCAGCAGGGCGAGACCTTGGGAAAATCTCCTTACTCCACATGCCTGATCATAATCCCACATAAAAACAAATGATAAATTGGTCATTTCAATCCACGACTGTGGGACACTGCTGTGCGCAATTGGCTGTCATGTTTCGCCCACAAATATACAGTCTATTTACTTTACAGTATATCCTGTGAAGAGCTTTGAAGATAAAAGACACTATCAAATGCAAGAATTATTATTATCCTGCTGCCATGGCTCAGACACACATCCCTACCCACTGAACAATGGTTCCAACAGTTGGAAATACAGAGCTTCAGCAACAGTTGCTGTCACCTCTAGATTACAATCAAGGCAAATATTAGAGCAGGTAAGATAAGACAGAAGAAAAAATGGTTAATACTTTGTCAATACAGTAATTAAAACATTATCTGAAACAATTTAACCACCATATAAGATGACCACATTATAAATATAACTGATTATCCTGCCACATTCAGCTAGCATATTTCTGCCCCAACGAGCACAAAACAGAGGAAATGGAAACCACTTACTGCAACAAAAGCAAGAGATTCTTAAAATATCTGTAAATGTCATTCAGCTTTCCTCCTGATTGTCCAGTTTCTCTACTTCACACACAAGTATGTACAGGTATCCTGTACCAGCTAAGGAGGGAACAGTCTGAATCAGTCATTGTATTGGTCAAGACTGTAAGATGGATTGGACCCATGTGTACCTTGTTTCAGGATACAGAAAGGCAACACTTGTGTGAGCGTCACCAACTTGCATTTATAGAGCACCCTTGACGCAGGGTAAAGTCCCAGAGTGTTTCACAAGTGGCGGAGTCTGGCAACGAGAGGGAGTGGGGAGGTAAGCACAATAAAAAAAAGGAAGGTCTTTGGGCAGGATTTGAAGGTGGGGAGTGAGCAGGGCAAGGAGGGATTGAGGGAGAGAGTTTCGGGGAGTAGCTGCTGAAGGGACAGCCATCTGTTCAAATTTCAGAAGATACACATGACAGGAGCCAAGTTTCAGTTGCCTTGAACACTGAATTACTCAAAATCAAGACAGTTGCCAAACAGTTCTGCTCAGCCATTTCATGCTGCATAGTGAAAAGTGCAGTTATGCTCTAATGCACAAGTCAGAACTGCCAGTACATGCAAAGCTGACTTAAAAGGAAGTGAAGGCAATTTGTCTGTGGTAGATTGCCAGTGTAAATAAATGCTAGGTTAGGAGTAGAACACCTCGTATCAATTACTGTTTCTGGAAATTCGACAGAAAAGGATGACATGGATCACAGCTTCCTTTTTGAATCTGATTCCATCGCATCATTTCACTGAGACTCAAGATGTGAACTGTCTGTCACAATGGTCGACCGTCCGCATAGAACGTACCCACAAACAATTAATAAAGACAAAAAGTAAAACTCTTTAATGTATGTAAAATGGACTGTAAATGGTACAGTTTTAAAACTGACCCCTGGTTGGAAATCTCCTCCCTCACATATTAAAGTAAATGTTAACATCGTACCAAGGATTGGGAAAGAGAGCTTTGAGAGCTCTGGGATGCTATCCCGCAAGAGGGGCTCTATATAAATGTAAGTTGTTGTAGTTGTAGAGACAGGCAGGCCAGCACACCAGTTTCTCCACTAGAATAAGCAATTGTGAAGGCAAGGTTATGACATACTGATCTCCATACAATTAGAATTTTTTTTAAATAGTTTATCCCCCACAGAGAAACTAATGTTTTCCAAATTGGAGGGGAAGGGATGAAATCTCTCACTGACCCTGGAAAGTTTTTTTGTGGCTGCTTCACAAGATATGCCATTGCTTCTGCCCACCCCACCCCCTACTTTTCTTCCAATGGTATATTATAACCGCATAGCAGCTGCTTTCTTCAGTTTTATGAGAAGATGAGTCAAAACAATTACGCACGTAAAGATTAAAGAACAAAAGGGTAAGTACAAAAGATAATAGAACAATTTTAAGTAAGAAATGAATACTCTTGAAAGAATAAGGACATACACAAGAATACACAGAAAGTATTTGTAATAACAGAAGAGGTGAGCAACTGTGGCTGCTTTAAAGCACAGAGTAGCAAAGCTCAGGTTAACGCAATAGTAATTAGTGAAAGAATCCGGTCACACCATCAAACCTCTGGAGTATACAGGAACCAAGTATCCTGTTAAGTCGGTGGAGCGTCTGAGCTGAACGATCACATGACTAATCTTTGTTTAGTTATCTGAAACAAACCTCCTCAGAAAGTGATTCCACAACTCCAGATAGTATTTGTGTAGACTGAACAAACCTATGCACAGGAAATTGATATCCCACTGCACTGATCTCTGATTTTCCTGAGTCCCCTGTGAAAAATGTGCAATCGCCCGGAGAGTACAGGGATCCCAGGAAAGCCACGTTTTCTTCCACCTTTGAGAAACCTTTCAAATAATTTAGTGTTGATATGAGATGAGGGAACACTGAAGTTAAAAAAAAAAACCGATTCTTTAATTAGTGCTTTATCATGTTGAAAAGTCTCAAAGTGCTTCACAAAACTCGTGTCCTTTTTGACGCGCAGTACTGTTAAATATACCAGCAAAGCAGCTAATCTCCATCACCTCCCTAATTGACCTGGGAGCTATTTGTCTTAATTCATATGAATATGAAAATAGCAGTGCTCAACCCTTATAATAATAATAATCCTTGATTTTGATATAGCGCTTTTCACATCTTCTAGACGTCTCAAAGCTCTTCACAGAATATACTGTAAAGTGAATTGACTGTATATTTGTGGGTGAATCGCGGCAGCCAATTGCGCACAGCAGTGTCCCACAAACAGTCGTGGATTGAAATGACCAATTTTATTATTGTGGGTTTTTTTTGAGGGATTATTATGAGGCGTGTGGAGTAAGCTCAATGTAAACAAGACGGAGACTCTCCTGATTGGCTCACGTCAGCGCCTCCGCACCTCAGGCGCTGACAACATCAGCGTTCAAGGCTGCTCCCTCCACCTCTCGAAGCCAATCAGGAATCTGGGTGTCTTGTTCAACCACAAACTATCCTTCCTCCCCCACATCCGCTCCATGACCGATACAGCCTTCCATCACCGGCCAGTGCCAGACTCCGCCACTACCTCACCCCCCACGCCTCCGAAACTCTCATCCACGCCTTTATCACTTCCAGGCTCAACTACGGGAACTCTCTCCTCGTCGGTCTTCCCAGCTCCTCCCTTCACAGGCTGCAGATTATTCAGAACTCTGCAGCTCGTGTTCTCTCCCGTACCAGGCTTCGCGACCACATCACTCCCACCCTCGCCCGTCTCCACTGGCTCCCCATCCCCCAGAGGATCCAATTCAAGATCCTTGTCCTCACTTTCAAGCCCATTCACGGCCTTGCCCCCGCCTATCTCTCTGACCTACTGTCTCCCTATCAGCCTGTGCCCGCACCCTCCGTCAGCAGACTCAGGCCTGCTCCGCGTCCATTGCCCTAACCTCTCAACCATCAGCGGCCGGGCTTTCAGTCTCTCTGCTCCCACACTGTGGAACTCCATCCCTCAGCCCCTCCACCTCGCTTCCTCCCTTGCCTCCTTCAAGGCTGGTCTCAAGACCTTCCTCTTCGACCACGCCTTCAGCTCCTCCACTAACTCCTCCCACTCTCCTTCCCCTTCCCTCTATCCCGAGCCTCCCCCCCACTCCCCCTGCTCGGGTCCCGACCTGACTCTTCAGCGCTTTGAGACGTCCTCCCGACATGAAAGACACTAAATAAGTGTAATTTTGTTGTTGTTAGGAAAATTGCCCAAGGTTTCGCCCTGATCTGCCTGGATTCGAACACAGGTCTCACACTTGTACGGCGAGTGCTTTAACCACTGAGCTATGGGACTCCTTGTGGAGTCCTGTAGCGTATTGGTTTAGAGGAATCATCTTGCACAAAAGGTTGCATATAGTCCTCAAAACCACAAACAGGAGACAACATTTTGACGTAGTGCACTGGATGGGGAATATCAACTACTTCCAAAAATGATGTAAAATTCATTGGAATAACCTAGAAACAAAATCACATTCAGAAAAAAAAATCAGCATAACTAATTCACATCTTCAAGATGTCTCAAAGCGCTTCATAGGATAAACTGTAAAGTGAATTGACTGTATACTTGTGGGCAAAACATGGCAGCCAATTGCGCACAGCAGTGTCCCACAAACAACAACAACAACTTAAATTTATAAAGCGCCTAACAGTCATGGATTGAAATGACCAATTATTTTTTGAAGGATTATTAGTAAGGAAACTTGCCCACGGTTTTGTCCTATCTGGATTTGAACCCTGTCTTGCTTGCAAGGCGAGTGCTCTAACCACTGAGCTACAGGACTCCATAGGGCAATGGTGCCAGGGAATTAAAGCTTTGTATGTGAGCATAAGGATCTTGAAATCGATCCGTTCTGCAATTGAGAGCCATTGGAGTCTGGCAAGGACTGGGGTGATGTGAAGTTTGATATGAATAAGGATCCAGGGACCGGAGTTTTGAATTAATTATATATTATGAATAATGGCTTTGGGGAGGCTGGCGAGGAGGGTGTTGCATAAATCGAGATGAGAGGTGAAGAATGGGTTTCAGCCACATTGAGTGGGAGGTATGGTCGGAGGTGGGCAATTTGACTGAGGTGGAGGAAAGGGGTAAGGTAGACAACTGGGCATAAAACCCGATGCCTATGTTGCATACAGGTATATTGTACTTAGGTTTCACGTAGAACATACCCCTCTCTGTGTCTACCCTCAGGGCTGGGAGCAATGCTGTTTTGACAGTCTGCCTGTCAGATGTGAAGTACTGGATCAGCCTCAATTTCTTTTCAGCATCTCCTCACTTCATCTACTGACTGTATCCACCGCTCTGGTTGTTCTAAACAACTCCCGGAGCCTCCTCAGTATTTTGTTCAATCCCTTTAGCTTTTCATTCAGTCTCTGGCCTGTTTCATGCCACTCCACCATCGACAGGCACAGATGTGACCACGTTTCCATCCCATCACCCTCTGGAACTCACTTCTGAAGTCCCTCTGCCTCAAGCTTTCTCCCCTAACCCAGTCCTTGCCAGACTTCACTAGCTCCCTGACCCGGAGAGAATTGATTTCAAGATCCTCACCCTTGTTTTCAAATCCCTCCACTCCTCTACAACCCCCTACCTCTCTGATCTCCTCTCTCCCCAACACAGCACCCGTTTCCTTCACTCCTCCAGTTCTGTCTTCCTACGAGCCCCCCGAATCCTCCGCTCCAGTATCGGCGGTCATGCATTCAGCCCCTACGCCCTGAAGCTCTGGAACTCCCTTCCTCACTCCCTTCGCCTCACCCACCCCCTCTCTTCCTAGTTTCAGGTCTCAGCTGAAGACCTTTCTTTTTACCGTGCCTTCGGTCACCTTTATTCCCCCACCCCCTGGCTCGGGCCCGGGATCCATTATTGTGAAGCGCTCTGAGACCTCGCCCGGCTGTATTTTCACCCACAAATATACAGTCGGCTTTCCTTCTCTCCTTCCTCCTACCCCGAACCCTCCCCTTGCCGTCTTTCCCCCCTTTTTCCCTTAACCCCACTTTCGTGGGACACTGCTGTGCGTAATTTGGCTGCCGCGTTTCGCCCACAAATATACAGTCAATTTTCCTACTCTTCTTCATCGTGCCCTGACTCCTTCCCCCCCTGCTCTTGTCCCTACCTACCTGTTCAGCGCCTTGGGACGTCCTCTCGATGTGAAAGGCGCTATATAAATGTAAGTTGTGATTGATTGATTGATTGAGGTTGCAATATAAATCGAAGTTGTTGTATCCCTTTCAAAATATGTCCAATATGTTCTACCTGTTTAACCTGTTAACCACCCCCCCCCCCCACCCTCCCAACACTCTCAGGCTACCATTCCATCGCTGTCAAGTTCTTTGAGATGTTCTACTTGATAAAAGACACAATTTTTAAAGCAAGTCGTTATTGAGGCAGCAATTACATAAGAACAATTGCAGTGTCTCACTCCTTTACATTGCCAGCAAAACAACACCTGTATTGTCCTTCTTTGACTGTGCTCACCGGGCACACCACAACCGGCTTGGAGTGAGTCACCGCCACTGTTAAGTGCTCTGAGACGCTACCATGCGCAGAGGGCATGTTATTGTATTCAACTGTTTATGGGCCAACACTGAATGAGTCCTGGCTGCGTCTCTGTGCAGTGAACAAGCCCCACAAAGCAGCTACAACATGGTGTTTGTGTGCACTAACTAATTAACAGACGTATGAAGCAGCACTAGTACCTATGCAGTCTTCACAGAGCTTGGCAGACTGAATTGACCAGGTTTCTGGAAATTTATGGTTTTGTTCAGCCATCCGGAGACCTTCATAAATATTTTTTAAGAGAGTAGAATGGAGCTATAGTAGTCGGAGGTATTACCTAGATTGGCGGTGATCATATCTGTTTAGCATTTCCAATTAAGTCAAGCAAGGTTTCATTTTGGCTTGAGACTTTTTGGCCTGTTTTCAGTAGTGCTGGAGGAAGTAACCAGACCTACCAGAGAGAGTGTTTGTGTGTGTGCGCGTTTGTGTGTGTGCGTTTGTGTGTATATATAAAAGTTTCCAAAATGGTAAATGATTCAACATTGTGATTACGATCATCAACAAAAGGAGGTAGAGGCATTCATACAGAAACCCTAGTTTGATGAGGTCTAAACCCCCAGGCCCGCCATTTCCAGAAGAATATGAACAGATTTTTGCAGTCTGACTGTTCGCTTAGTGAAGTTACATCTCCTTACTTTCAGCCAACTTTCTATATGAAAGGAGACACCAGGAGACTCATCAAACAAATGACCTACACTGGCACAGGTCTATAAAATAGCACATGGATCAAACAGTGGGTGTTCAACTGAATGAGGAAAGTAAACTCAGTTTACCACTGTGGGACAAAATGTGGATGCAGAGTTTGTTGCTGATTATGCCTTGCAAGCGAGAGACCTGGGTAGGATTCCTAGCAGGGCAAAACTGTGGGCAAATGTCCTTACTCCACATACATGATACAAGACTTCAAGAAAAAGTAATAAATTTGTCACTTCAATCCAGGACTGTTTGTGTGTCACTGCTGTGCACAATTGGCTATCGTGTTTCGACCTTAAAGATACAGTCAATTCACTTTACAGTATATTCTGTGAAGTGCTTTGAGATGTCCAGAAGACATGAAAAGCGTTATATTATAGAATCATAGAATTTTACAGCACAAAGGTAGGCCATTCGGCCGATCTAGTCTGTGCCGGCTCTTTGAAAAGAGCAACTCAATCCCACTGCACAGCTCTCTCCCCATAACCTAACAGTCCTGTTCTCCCTAAATAAAGATCTAATTCTCTTTTAAAAGCTGTTATCGAATCAGCCTCCACCACCTTTTCAGGCAATGCATTCCAGATTCATACAACCCGCTGAGTGAAAACATTTCTCCTCAGCTCCCCTCTGCTTTGTTTTGAAATTATTTTATATCTGTGACCACGAGTCACAGATTCGCCCACCATTAGAAATAGTTTTTCCTTATTCACCCTGTCGAATCCCCTCATGATTTTATAAACCTCTTCTAACCTAGAAGTTAGGTTTAGAAGTTATCTCTAAACCTAACTTCTATTAGGTCTCCTCTCAACCTTCTCTGTTCCAAAGAGAATAAACCTAGCCTATCTAGCCTTTCCCCATAACTGATGTCCCTCAATCCTGGTACCATTCCAGTAAACCTTCTTTGCACCCTTTCCAATACCTTCACATCCTTTCTGTAGTGTGGTGACCAGAATTGGACACAGTACTCCAGCTGAGGCCTCACCAAAGTTTTATAGAGGTTAGTCAGCACTTCCTGACTTTTGTACTCTATACCCCTATTTATAAAGCTTAGTATCCCATATTCCTTCTTAACGGCTTTGTCTACCTGTCCTGCCACCTTCAAAGAGTCACGAACACAAACCCCAGGTCTCTCTGTTCCCTTACACCCCTTAAAATAGTACTATCTAGGCTTTATTGCCTCCCCTCATTTCTTCTCCCAAAATGTATCACCTCACACTCTCTGCATTAAACTTCATCTGCCACGTATCTGCCCACTTTACCATTTTATCTATATCTTCTTGCAGATGGTTACTACCCTCCTCACTATTCTCCCTAACTTCGTATCATCTGCAAACTTGGAAACTGTGCTCCCTACACCCAAGTCCAGATCGTTAATACATATTAAAAAGAGCAGTGGTCCCAATACCGATCCCTGGGGGACGCCACTGCACACTTCCCTCCAGTCTGAAAAACAGCCGCTCACCACAACTCTCTGCTTTCTGTCTCGCAGCCAGTTGTGGATCCGTGTTGCTACTGTTCCTTTAACACCATGGGCCTCGACTTTCCTAATAAGCCTCTCATGTGGCACTTTGTCAAATGCCTTTTGAAAGTCCATGTAAACTACATCAACTGCGCTGCCCTCGTCCACCTATTCCGTTACCTCATTGAAAAATTCGATCAAATTTGTAAGGCAAGATTTGCCTTTAACAAATCCATGTTGACTGTCCTTTATTAGCCTGTATCTTTCTAAGTGAAGATCTATCTTGTCCCTGATTATAGACTCTAGAAGTTTGTCCACTACTGACGTTAGGCTGACTGACCTGTAGTTCCCAGGTTTGTCCTTCTGCCCCTTTTAATACAGGGGAGTAACATTAGCAACCCTCCAGTCCTCTGGCACCATCCCTGTGTCCAAGGAAGATTGAAAGATTGTGGCCAGAGTCTCTGCTATTTGCTTCCATACTTCTCTGAGTAACCTAGGATGCATCCCATCGGGACCGGGTGACTTATCTACCTTGAACGCCGGCAACCTTTTTAGTACTTCCTCTCTGTTTCTACTAATCCTATATATTTCTTCTACTCTCTCCTCCTTTTCTGCCAGTTGATGTTGGGATAATTAAAGTCTCCCATTATCACTACTCTATTAGCTTTGCATGTTTCCGAAATCCGCTTGCAGATCTGTTCTTCTGTCTTCTTCCCACTATTTGGTGGTCTACAGTATACGCCTAACAGTGCAACTGCTCCTTTTTTATTCCTTATCTCTAACCAGATAGATTCGTTTTTTTTGGCCATTTCCACCTCATTCTTTTCTAAGGCTGTAACTGAGTCTTTAACTAATATTGCCACACACCCTCCCTTTCTTCCTTCTCTATCCCTCCTGAATATATTATAGCCAGGAATGTTGAGTTCCTGTTCCTGTCCTTGTTTGAGGCAGGTCTCTGTTCCTGCTGCCACATCGTATCCCCTTGCAGCAATTAAAGCCTGCAGCTCACCAATCTTGTTTGTCAAACTCCGCGCATTTACATACATGCACTTCAAGACAGAATTCACCTGCTCTGTACTTTTCTCCTGTCCTACCCCTCCCCTTGTCGCCTGTCTTACCCCTCCCTTATCTGAACTACTGTTTCCATTCCCATCCCCCCATAAAATTAGTTTAAACGCCCCCCTACAGCATTCGACAATCTCCCTGCAAGGACATTGGTCCCAGCCGTGTTCAGGTGTAACCCATCTATCTTGTACAGGTTCCACCTGCCCCAGAACTGTTCCTGATCCAGGAACCTGAAGCCCTCCTTTCTACACACATATAAAATGCAAGGGTTTTTCTTATAACAACAGTGTTCAGTAATAATCTCCACTAGAGAGCAAAAATGAGGATCCAGGTCATACACTAGAATTTTGTTTTGTTTTTACTGTACCACCTTGAAGGGCCTTAAGATGAAAGTACCTTATTACGTAAGTAGTTACCGTCAAATGCAGTGTCCATATTTTGGGAGACACAACAGCAATGATTAATGAATGTCCATCGATGAATAACCTAGAAATCTAGAGGACTGTTAGCAAAGATACCAGGAGAAAATGCCCCGTCTTTTCAAACGGCATCCAACAGGCAGCCACCCCCTTGATTTAACATTATCTGAATAATCATATCTCCAACAATGCAAATCTCCTCCAAGATTTCACTGGAGTATCAGCCTGGACTGTGAGCTAAAGCCTGATGTGAGGTTCGAATCCCCAACTTTCTTACGAAGAAGTGAAGAGTGTTTAAAGCCCGGATGACACATACATTTACACTTGGACTAGATTGGGGGAAACTATCTATAATATTAATATCTTACACTGTATGTTAATTATCCATAACCAGTATAACTTGTCAATGCAGTTTTTCCAAAGCATTATATAAGATTTTAAAGTTACCTTTATGCTGACTGATATCAGCATCAAAATTCATCTCTCCATGAAGTTCGTGGTGATGGTGGTGGTTGTCTTCTAAATGTCCGTGGGGGTCATTGTAGAGCAGATGAGTGTGCTGGGGGGGTTCCATATTTATTACCCTAATAACCAGATGACAGATGACAAAACCTATTGCTAGTCCACAAATGAACAGGAGCAGAGAAGTTAAAGATCTCGGCAGAGCCATTTCCGTGGAGCAGTGCACTGGGGAGGAAATAAAGAACACAAAGTATTACGATAGTGGACTATTGACACCAACCTGGAACAATGACTCAATTCTGACATTCTGCATATTGCCTTGGGGGCTAGTTCAGCTCGTCCAAGGAGAACCATCTCCCTTCATCTCCAAGGATAAACAATACAAGGTGCTCATTGGCACATACCTTTGTTCAGCACAGGATGCTAAATTAACTATGAATCTATGTTATACATTAAGCCGCTGGAGCTGCCTAGACAGCTTCTTGCCCTGCAATATGCTATCAGGTTTCACCTCTTGTGCATGCAAGAATGTTGTTAATGGACTACGCATAGGAAGCACGGCTAACGCTTGTGATGCAAGTACTGTAAAGTAATGTGCAGAATACAGGAAATAACGTCAGCAACAATCTGGCAACCCAGGCGAAAGACCAACAGATATGTTTTTCCCCCAGAAATAACACAATGTGTAATCCCATGGATCACGATGTACACGATGATAACAATATTGACCTGTAATGTACTTTCAAACAACACTGAAGTAAAGAGTCACATTGATGTAGTACCTCAGTATGTGGAACACACAGCAGACGTCAATGTTCTGGCAGATGTACCTTCCTTTTTCCTTTCTTTTCAAAATTGTGTTCCGCTACATTCAGCCAAAAGTTACCTAAATAGCAAAACATAAACGGCATTTTACTTGTGGATAGTCTTAGTGTATTTGAGTGAATTTTAAAACGTTTAACAAAGCACAAAGCAAACCAGAACCATGTCATCTGGTGAACAGTCCTTCTGAATTCAGTTTAGTGTAGTAAATATGCTGGACGGTTCACCTCTTAAAAATAATGATCATTGCATTTGATACAATAACTTCCGTTTTGGGAGGACATCCCTATGTGCTTCACAGGATTTAATGTAACGTGTGTAATTGTGGATTTTGTAAGCGAATATTTGTGCTCCCACAGCAATGTCCCACAAACAGCTAACATTGTGCCCAGGAGTTTTGCACAGCAAACACCACTGATGTCATTTTCCTGCGGATTTGTTTATTCAGTGGATAACCAGGTTCCTTCTTACTGCTGGGTAAACAGAGGGAAATTTGCCTGAGGTTTCACCCCTGCCGAATGAGAGCTAACCACTACTCTATGGATTCCATAGCGTGGAGATATCTTCAGTATAAATTCAGAAATCTATGCAGGAATTATCTTACGCTCAACTCTGACACTGATTAACTATCGTATTTCACCAATAAATGGCCCAAGGACAGCTTGTAAAGTCTTTGCTGTGTATAAGAAATACTACTGACGTCACTGTCTGCGTGCTACATAGTAATGTTTCACTTATACTGTCCTTATCACATCGGGATTATCAAAGCCCTTCACACAATCAGCTGAGCAGGAAGGTCTGACATAGGAACCCTCTCTAGGAAATGTGGATTCTCCCACATGGGTATGCTGGATGTTGAATAGTCTCTCCTCCTCAACTTACATAACAACTATAACCACAATACATTTATATAGTCTTCTGCAACACAGGATGGCATGTCCCCTGGCAACAGAGGCTATACCCAGAGGCCAGAGTGCTCAAAACGGCTCTTCCTCTCTGGGAAATGGTGCACGATGAGACTTGGGCCAGTACTCGGGAGGACTGCGGTGGAGAGGAGACTGTGTGTACCCCAAGGCTGTCTAGAGAGGTTGTCCTCGCCGTTTGTCCCGGGAGATCTAGTGCTGTACGGCTTCTTCACTGGACTCCGAGAGACCAACATCAAATGTGCTTGGAAGGTCATCAACTCAGTGAAGGAGGCCCATTGGGACTCTGGCGGGAAGACATGTCAGGGTGGGCCTGCTGCAGACTCGGGCTTGCCACAAACAGGGAACGTGTGATGAAGGACATGCTTGCGCTCAGTGACCAAAGCCAAGGCTGGCGTGGCTCCCATCACTACCGCCTGCCCACAAAACAGGTGTACAGTGGGGGTTGTAGAGAAGGACACTTGCCTTATAACCAAAGAGTCTGCGCATACAGACAAGCCTCTCCCCCTAGAGAAAGAGGCAGCACAGAGGGGAATATTACTGCCCATCAGTAAGCAAAGGATGGCAGAGCTGGAAACAGCCCAAAAGTGGTGCTCGTACTGCTTCTCGTAAATAAAGCCAACAGAGCACAGCAGTGAGGAGGCCCTGGTCCCTCCACTGCAGGAGTGTGAGATGATGCAGATGAAATTCAATGTGGAGAAATGTAAAGTATAGTACTTCACAAGGGGGCAAATAAGCCTGGAAGGGACTATTATTTGCATGGAAGGAAAACCATATGCATGGAAAATAAGAAGGACCTGTGGGTCCTGATTGACAATTATGCGAAAGCTCTCCCAACATTGCTCTGTGGCAGTGAGTAAAGCAAACAAGATGTTGGGATGTATCACAAGATCAATAGCAAGCCACACTAGTGGGGTAATCACTACAGCCACTGTCTAAATCATTGGTGGCACCATACGTTAGAGTGCTATTTATAGTTCTGGTCTTAGCCCCAACACATAACCCGCCCAGCATACCACAGCCCATCACACCACAAAGGCTAAAGACAATGTAAATGACAGGCTATTTCAACTTGTCCAGAATAATATAACTAGAGGACGCGTCCTACCATTGAAAATTCAAAGCTGATCTATGGAAACACTATTTCAGTGAGCGAATTGTGAACCTGTGGGCCAGGCTCCCTCGGGAGACTGGTGAAGCAGGAAGTCTTGATTCTTTCAAACACAACAACAACAAATTACATTTATAGAGCGCCTTTCACGTCGGGAGGACGTCCCAAGGCGCTGCACAGGAGGCGTGTGACCCGAGCTGGGAGGGGGGTGTTCGGGAAGGGGTGAAACACGTAGGGGAGGTCGAAAACTTCTGGGTGGAACAAAAGGCACGGTTGAAGAGGAAAGTCTTCAAACCGGCCTTGAAAGAGGAAAGGGAAGAAACGAGACGGAGGGATTGGGGGATGGTATTCCACAGGGTGGGAGCGGAGAAGCTGAAGGCCCGGCCTCCGATGGTGGGGCGGTTCGGGCAGGGGGCTTGGAGCAGGCCAAGTCCTGCTGAACGGAGGGTCCGGGTGGGCTTGTAGGGGGAGAGTAGATTGGTTAAATAAACACAGATGAGAAATAACATTATAGTGTGGTACTGTTCATAGATAGTTCAGGACATGTGTGCGTCTGACCGCCAGGAAGGTGGAGGTGAACCAGATGGTCCTTTTTTACCTAGCATTTCTTACATTCTTGCATTCTAGAGGCCAGAGGGGAAACAGCCAGTAGCACGGTGCAATGGAATTGAAGGCGGTTGCATACTCTTTGTCTTGTGGGTGCATTTCTTTTGTGTTACCGCTGTGGTTTTTACGATAATTATTACATTTACTCAAGAAAACAAGAGGGCAGGTTCAACTGGTTGAATACATCCACGCCCTCCAGACAGCATCTCAGAGCGCTTCACAGCAGCAGAGGCCAGGGCTGAGCCAGGGGGAGAGGGGAGGTGACTGTTGAAGTCGAACAGAACACAACGCGGATAACAACAGGGTTGAAACAGTTTTGTAAAAAGAAATATTCTAGCACATGTGTGGGTTTACATCAGGAAATTGAAATATACATTTATATGCTAAAAAAAATTATTTTTTAAAAAAGAACATGGTCTACATTCATCTCCAGAGCTAACAATTGGACAACAGGTTTTGTGGTCGACTGCGTTGACTCAGCGTTCATTATTTATCCAGCAATCTTTACTCAACTTCCTGTGACTGCCCATGTAGCCATCAGTGCACAGAGCTTGCCTTAGTTCACTTCAGATCTGAAGACATCCAGAAAACTGGTTGGACTGGAAATTCCCTGAAAGTACCGTATATCTCCGCGTATAAGGTGCACCCCCCGTTTTTGACCTTTTCTTGGTGAAAAAAAAACGAAAGCATTTTCAATGATATTGCCGGCAGAAGGGAGGAGAGACAGGTAGGTAGGGAGAGAGAGAGGCAGGCAGCCAGGGAGGGAGAGAGGGAGGCAGGGAGAGAGAGAGGGAGAGAGGCCGGCAGCCAGGGAGGGAGAGAGGCAAGCCGGCAGCCTGGGAGAGAGAGAGGGAGAGAGGCAGGCAGGCACGCAGGGAGGGAGGGAGGGAGGGAGAGCGGCAGGCCGGCAGCCTGGGAGAGAGAGAGGGAGAGAGGCAGGCAGGCACGCAGGCAGGGAGGGAGGGAGAGCGGCAGGGAGTGAGGCAGGCAGGCAGGGAGGGAGGGAGAGAGAGGCAGGCAGGGAGGGAGGGAGGGAGAGCGGCAGGGAGTGAGGCAGGCAGGCAGGGAGGGAGGGAGGGAGAGAGAGGCAGGCAGGCAGGGAGGGAGGGAGGGAGGGAGGGAGGGAGGGAGGGAGAGCGGCAGGGAGGCAGACTGGGTTCGGCAGAAGGTAAGCACAGCACTGAAGTCCGCTGCTGCTGCCGCTGCCCGGGCGGCCGAGGCCGAAGCCCCGTCGCCCGCTCCTCCCAACCCCCCCCGGACACTGACCAAACCCCGGCTGACAGTGCCGGCCGCCCCTCCTGTTTACTGTATCTCCGAGGCTCAAAATTTATTGTTCCTGCGTATAGGGCGCACCCCCAACTTTCGAGATCTTCCGACCTGAAAAAAAGTGTGCCTTATAGGCGGAGATATACGGTAACTGGTTTCCATATTGTTCTCAGTGACGTCAATGAAAGTGCCACAACAGAAGGGGTGCAGCAGGCAACGACAACTTGTATTTATACAGGGCCCTTCACACAGGCCTACACCAGACTCCGCCACTGCCTCAGCTTCATTTCAATCCACCAATGTTTGTGGGGGGACGCTGCCGTGCGCAATCGGCTGCCGTGTTTCACCCACACAATATACAGTCAGTTCACTTTACAGCCCACTCTGTGAAGCGCTCTGAGGCGCGTGGAAGACGTGAACAGCGCTATATCAAATGCCGGGATTGTTATTGTTCCCCGACACAAAACGGAAGAATCAAAAGCCTTTCTTATTTTGGTTCTCCTTCGTAACCAACCTGCTGGAGGCATCCACAGACCAGTTACCAACCAGCTTTAGTAAGTTGGTCAGAAACTCCCCCCCACCCCCACCGCCCATCCTCGCTCGCTCAGTTTACTCACGTTTCACTAGAGTGACAGAGAGGGGGAAATAATTCAGTTTATTTAATATAAATAACAAACAAGAAGGGTCATCGGTTTATTGAGTAAGCCAACGTAGAGCAAGCAACACGGGGAGCATTTAGTGAGAGATGCGGAGAGGAGATAGCCTAGCATTGCAATCCCCACACTGGGGGGAGGGAGGGAAGGCCTACCATTAGCTGTGCAGTGGGAGGGAGGGGGCGTTTAATGGGTTAATAGTCAGATAATGCCCCAAAACACAGTTCAGTACAGTGAGAAGCGTGGGGACACATCCCCAACACATACACACACACACATACACATGAAGACAGAGAGACACAGAGAGAGACACACAGCCACAGAGACACACACAGCCACAGGGACACACAGAGACACATGCACAGCCACAGGAACACACACACACACAGCCACAGGGACACACACACACAGCCACAGGGACACACACACACAGCCACAGGGACACACACACACAGCCACAGGGACACACACACACAGCCACAGGGACACAGAGACACATGCACAGCCACAAGGACACAGAGACACACGCACAGCCACAGGGACACACAGAGACACAGGGACACACAGAGACACAGGGACACACAGAGACACACACAGCCACAGGGACACACACACACAGCCACAGGGACACACACACACAGCCACAGGGACACACACGCACAGCCACAGGGACACACACGCACAGCCACAGGGACACACAGAGACACAGGGACACACACACACAGCCACAGGGACACACAGAGACACACTCACAGCCACAGGGACACACAGAGACACAGGGACACACACACACAGCCACAGGGACACACAGAGACACACTCACAGCCACAGGGACACAGAGAGACACGCACAGCCACAGTGACACACACAGCCACAGGGACACACACACACAGCCACAGGGACACACAAACACAGCCACATACACACAGCCATAGACACACACACAGCCAGAGAGACACACACAGAGAGAGAGAGACACACAGCCACAGACACACACACACAGCCACAGACACACAGCCACAGAGACACACACAGATACACACAGAACCACGGACACACACACATATACACAGAGACAGATACACACACGTACAGCCAGAGACACACACACACATATACACAGAGAGAGACACACACAGCGACAGATACACATTTACACAGAGACAGAGAGACACACACAGCCACAGACACACAGCCAGGGAGAGATACACACACAGAGATACACATAAACAGAGCCAGACAAAGACACACACATAGAGACACACACAGAGCCAGAGAGAGAGACACACACAGATATATCCACACAGCCAGAGACACACACACATACAGACACACACAGAGCCAGAGAGAGGGAGACAGACAGATACAGATATACACACACAGAGCCAGAGAGTGAGAGACACACACATACACAGAGAGGGAGACAGACAGATATACACACAAATAGGGGAGAGGGGGGAGGGGGGAGCCAACCCACTCACTGTTTCTCTCTTCCTGGTCACTGACACCCACATCGTTCATGTGCCTCTCTCCCCCCCCCACCCCAACACACACATATACACCCCCCCCACACACTCCACCCCCCCACACACTCCACACTCGCCCCCCCACACACATATACACCCCCCCACACACTCCACACTCGCCCCCCCACACACATATACACCCCCCCCCACACACTCCACACTCCCCCCCCCCCACACACTCCACACTCCCCCCCCCCCCACACACATATACACTCCCCCCACACACATATACACACCCCCACACACTCCACACTCCCCCCCCCCACACACTCCACACTCCCCCCCCACTCCCCCCCCCACACACATATACACCCCCCCCACACACTCCACACTCCCCCCCCCCACACACTCCACACTCCCCCCCCACTCCCCCCCCCACACACATATACACCCCCCCCACACACTCCACACTCCCCCCCCCCCCACACACATATACACTCCCCCCACACACATATACACACCCCCACACACTCCACACTCCCCCCCCCCACACACTCCACACTCCCCCCCCACTCCCCCCCCCCACACACATATACACCCCCCCCACACACTCCACACTCCACCCCCCCACACACATATACACCCCCCACACACACACACACTCCCCCCCCCTCCACACACTCCACACTCCCCCCACACACACACACTCCACACTTCCCCCCCACTCTCCCCCCCCCCACACACACACACTCCACACTTCCCCCCCACTCTCCCCCCCCCACACACACACACTCCACACTTCCCCCCCACTCTCCCCCCCCACACATATACACCCCCCCCACACACACACACTCCACACTTCCCCCCCACTCTCCCCCCCCCACACATATACACCCCCCCCACACACTCCACACTCCCCCCCCCACACATATACACCTCCCCCACACACTCCACCCCACTCCCCCCCCCCACACACTCCACCCCACTCCCCCCCCCCACACACATATATACACCCCCCCCACACACTCCACACTCCCCCCCCACTCTCCCCCCCCCCACACACATATACACCCACCTCCCCCCGCCCCACAGACACACTCACAACCCCCAACTCCCCCACACTCACCCACCCCCCAAACTCTCCCACCCCACACACTCACACACCCCCACTCCCCCCCCCCAGTGTCAGTGTCTCAGTCAGTCAGTACCTGGGCAGGGCTCAGGGTTGTGTGTGTGTCTGCGGCCAGGGTTCATCTGCACACATCTCCACAAGCTTCCCTCACGGTTCAGCCCAGCTCCCTCTCCCTCCTCCCCCTCTCTCTCTCTCTCTCCTCCCTCCCTCCCTCTCTGTCCCTCCCCCTCTCTCTCTCCTCCCTCCCTCCCTCCCTCCTCTCTCTCTCCTCCCCTCCTCCCCCTCTCTCCCCTCCCCTCCTCCCCCTCCCTCTCTCTCTCCTCCCTCCCTCCCTCCTCTCTCTCTCCTCCCCTCCTCCCCCTCTCTCTCCTCCCCTCTCTCTCTCTCCTTCCTTCCCCTCCCTACCTCTCTCTCTCTCTCTCTCCTCCCTCCCTCTTTCTTCTCCTCCTCCCTCCTCCTCTCTCTCTCTCTCCTCCCTCCCCCCTCCCTCTCCCCCCCCTCCCTCCTCCCTCTCCCCCCCTCCCTCCTCTCTCTCTCCTTCCTCCTCTCTCTCAGCCTGTCACACACTACACTACAGCCTGTCTCTCTATCCTCCCTCCTCACCCCTCTTCTCCTCCCCACTCCTTCCTCTCTCCCCTCCCCTCCCCTCCCCTCCTCCCCCCTCTCCCCCTACCTCCCCTGTCTCTCCCCTCCTCCTCTCTCCCCCCCCCCCCCCACTGTCAGGGTTGATGTGCAGTCTGTGTTGATCTCCCATGGAAACTTTCCCTTCGGCTTCCAACATCAACACATCCTGCTACAGGCGGATGCACTACATACAGACTGTCACACACACTACAGCCTGTCACACTGACTACAGCCTGTCACACTGACTACAGCCTGTCACACTGACTATAGCCTGTCACACTGACTACAGCCTGTCACACTGACTACAGCCTGTCACACTGACTATAGCCTGTCACACTGACTACAGCCTGTCACACACACACACTACAGTCTGTCACACTGACTACAGCCTGTCACACACACTACAGCCTGTCATACTGACTACAGCCTGTCACACACTACAGCCTGTCACACTGACTACAGTCTGTCACACACTACAGCCTGTCATACTGACTACAGTCTGTCACACACTACAGCCTGTCACACTGACTACAGTCTGTCACACACACTACAGTCTGTCACACTGACTATAGCCTGTCACACTGACTTTAGCCTGTCACACACACTACAGTCTGTCACACTGACTACAGCCTGTCACACTCACACTACAGTCTGTCACACTGACTACAGCCTGTCACACTCACTAGTCTGTCACACTGACTACAGCCTGTCACACTCACTACAGCCTGTCACACTCACTACAGTCTGTCACACTGACTACAGCCTGTCACACACACTACAGCCTGTCACACTCACTACAGCCTGTCACACACACACTAGTCTGTCACACTCACACTACAGCCTGTCACACTCACTACAGCCTGGCACACACACTACAGCCTGTCACACTCACTACAGCCTGTCACACACACACACTACAGCCTGTCACACACACTACAGCCTGTCACACTGACTACAGCCTGTCACACTCACTACAGCCTGTCACACACACACACTACAACCTGTCACACTCACTACAGCCTGTCACACTGACTACCGCCTGTCACACACACTACAGCCTGTCACACTCACTACAGCCTGTCACACACACTACAGCCTGTCACACTCACTACAGCCTGTCACAAACACACTAGTCTGTCACACTCACACTACAGCCTGTCACACTCACTACAGCCTGGCACACACACTACAGCCTGTCACACTGACTACAGCCTGTCACACACACTCACTACAGCCTGTCACACTGACTACAGCCTGTCACACTGACTACAGCATGTCACACACACACACTACAGCCTGTCACACTCACTACAGCCTGTCACACTGACTACAGCCTGTCACACTGACTACAGCCTGTCACACACACACACTACAGCCTGTCACACACACTACAGCCTGTCACACTGACTACAGCCTGTCACACACACACTACAGTCTGTCACACACTACAGCCTGTCACACTCACTAGTCTGTCACACACACACTACAGTCTCACACACACACTAGTCTGTCACACACACACTACAGCCTGTCACACACTACAGCCTGTCACACACACTACAGTCTGTCACACACACTACAGCCTGTCACACACACTACAGTCTGTCATACACACTACAGTCTGTCACACACACACTACAGCCTGTCACACACACTACAGTCTGTCACACACACTACAGCCTGTCACACACACTACAGTCTGTCATACACACTACAGTCTGTCACACACACACTACAGCCTGTCACACACTACAGCCTGTCACACACACTACAGTCTGTCACACACACTACAGCCTGTCACACACACTACAGTCTGTCATACACACTACAGTCTGTCACACACACACTACAGCCTGTCACACACACTACAGTCTGTCACACACACTACAGTCTGTCACACACACACTACAGTCTGTCACACACACTACAGCCTGTCACACAGCACAGTCCAGCACACTCCAGCACAGCCCAGCCCAGCCTGTCTCACTACACCACAGCCCAGCACACTCCAGCACAGCACACAGCTTACCCACACACAGCCAGCACTGTACACCATACATCCCACCCAACACACAGCAAGCCAGCACAGTCCAGCTCAGCTCAGCCCACCCACCACAGCTCCCCATATTGGGCCCATATGGGTTAGTCCACATGGGGATCTACTTGGGCTAGACTCAGATGGGAGAAACCTGGGCAACCCTATGTGGTCACAAAATGTGCTGGCCCGTGTGGGCAGAAGATACGGAAGGCTTTCCACAGTCAATTCACTTGATGCACTTTGCAGCAGAGAGAGTATGGTGGAGGTCACAGGTTGTGTGTGTGTGTGAGAGAGAGAGAGGGAACTGGGACCAGTCAGGCTGTGGTTGCCATGGCAATGGCTGGAGATGGCAGCGGGTGGGCGGGGCTCCTGGTCCCTGCGCCCTCTGGGCAGAAACCCCGTATTGTCTTGAGGTCTGTCTGTTCGTCCGGTGGCTCAGACACCAACCGTCCCCTCACACACGTCGACAGACAGACAGACAGACAGACAGTGAACATCGGGTAATATCTGCTTCACTCAATGTTGTTGCTTGTTGCTCTCAGAACATTTGACGTGTAAACCTTTCCGGGGCAACAAAGGAGAGAGAGGTTCGGGGTGGGGGTGAAAGGGCACAAGAGGGCGGGTCTCCCGGACCCGGGACCGGTCTCGAGTCCTCCACTCCAGGACTCGGCCTCGGCCTGGACAGCAGGGAGTCGGGACCGCCGCGAGTCCACAAGTACGAACCGAGCCACGGGATTGTCTGTCGTCCGCGCAAATACTACACTGGCCGAACTACCGGAAATCCCGTACGACGTCGTCATTCAAATAGTCCTTTGAGCTGTGGCGTCCAACACGTGGCTTTTTAGAGGGCTTTTTTTTTTACATTTTACATTCAAATGTACAGGGGAAGCCGGTTAATTCGGACATATTGGGAACGGTTGTTTTGTCCATTTTAAGAGGCATCCAAGGAGAGCCGAAATATCATTCCCGCCCAGCAAAGGAGCGCCGCTAACACTGTATAATCATATATAATAGTGTTGTTTCACTTGATGCAATGTTAACTAACCAATAAAATAGCCTGACAAGTAAATGGAGCTCCTGTAGCTCAGTGGTTACTTGCATTTACTTAGCGCCCGCCCTTCGCGCCGGACTGCGTCTCGGAGCGCTTAGCACAGCAAAATATCAGGTGCCTTTTCAAATACATTTGCCAAACAAGGTTTAGATTTATAAATCTGGATGGATTTGGAGATCGTAGAATTGTACAACACAGAAGGAGGCCATTCACACCACCGTGAGACATCTAGAAGACGTGAAAAGCCCTATATCAAATGAAAGGATTCTTCTTATTATTATCATGCCTGTGCCATGTGAATCCTTGCCTCTCCAAATTTAAGGTTAGACTCGATTATTATTCTTAAAGTTTGCCCACAGTCGGATACCTTCAGGGTTGACTTTATAAATCTGCGTCAGACAGAGGAAGGGAGACAGATGAGAGTCAGTGGGAGAGATAAGACAGGGAGCAGAGTGACGGACAGAAAAGAAAGGAGAACGGAATTAGAAAACACACAAAGTTAGGGGACTCGTAAGAGGAATTCACTGAATTCTCGTCCACCAGTTTGAATAAAAGCGTATACCACAAGCCAGCCAAGTTACTAGTTCCAAGTTAGCTTTAAACTGCAAGGACTCTAAATTGCAGTCAGACGTTTGAGCTAGAATGTTTTAGTTAGGCAAACTTATCAATTTGAAGCACTCCGAAAGACAAATTTAATAAGGCACAGGTTACTGCAGAACTACTGCTTAACTGCATGTTTGGAGAGGATTAACATCAACTTTCTAGACACTTGTTTTTCATGCCCGACCTCGTTACCTTCCTCAAATTAATGAACGCATATCACTGTCTTAGCATTTTGTGAATCTTCATTTCAGTGAATATCAGTGCAATGGCTTTATCAGACAAGTGACTGACGACTTGGGAAGTCAATATTCCTTGTACTTCAGGGATTAAAAATAGAATTTTAATTTGTTCTTGAACCCAACCCTTGTAAACAAAGCGTAGCAAGCAATATACATCAAAAAAAGGTATAAGACTGAAATTCTAGTATGTATAAGTTGGTGATGGTTGTGAATTTTTACATGGAGGACTCGGACATTGAGGACTCAGACACTAAAAAGTGGCAGGGACTCGGATGAGGAGGACTCGACTACAGCCCTACAAGAAGGTACCAGAGGAAGGAGAGCCGGTGGTGCTAACAGTGGAGTGCTCTGACGATGTAACATTTCATACCAGAGCGACCGAAATGTCTGCATTTTTCCTTGACCAAGGATTCCCACCAATCATGGTAATATTGACCCTTGTTCGTGTCCGTCCGATTTCCCGCACCTCCGCCCTCACCCCTTCCCCCACAACGCGGAATCGTGATAGGGTCCCCTTGGTCCTCACTTACCACCCTGCCAGCCTCATTATTCAACACATCATCCATAGAAACTTCCGTCACCTGCAACGTGACCCATCCACCAAGGATATATTTCCCTCCCGTCCCGCATTCCGAAGGGACCATTCCCTCTGGGATTCTTTGGTCCACTCCACTGTTAGCACCACCAGCTGCTCTCCTTCCTCTGACACCTTCCATGCCAGCGTAGGAGATGTAATACCTGCCCTTTCACCTGCACCCAAACCACTCTCCAGGGACCAAGACACAGCTTCCATGTGAGACAGCGGTTCACATGTACTACCACCAATGTAGTATACTGCATCCGCTGCTCATGGTGTGGTCTCCTCTACATTGGGGAGACTAAGCGCAGATTGGGAGACCGATTTGCAGAGCATCTTTGCTCTGTACGGAAGGTCAACCCTGATCTTCCAGTCTCCCTCCATTTCAACTCGCGCTCACATTCAGAGGCTGATCTTTCAACCCATGGTCTCCTGCGCTGTTCCAGTGAACCACAGCGAAAGCTTGAGGAACAGTGTTATATTCGAGATATAAAAGAGAGACCGTGGAGAGATCGACTTTCATGTAAGACGGCCTTATTAAGAGTGATCAAAAAAGCATGCAATTACATGTGCTACAACAGTGGCCACGAGGGTGCTATAACCGTTACATCTACATATAAGGGCATAATCCTACAGATCTCCCCCCAAGTACAGGCAGGTGTACTTTAAGATCACTTATAATTTAAGGCGATCAGGAGGTTTCACTACACATCCAGAACGTGTTGTCATTAATGCAATTAACACACACAGTACTGAAACTCAAGTAGCATAAAGAAGAAAAAGTTTAATAATACTGGCAGCAGCTGGGGGAAGCACCCACTCAGGCTAAAGTTACCTGAAACGGCACTTCCTCCTGAGAGTAAACTGACAAAGGTTTATATTCTCTTTTTTTCTTAATGTGACAAATCTACGGCACTTTACAACCAATCATAATAATACAAGTTTCTACAACCGATCATAATAATACAAGTTTCGTATCTTGACCATGTGTTCTTACCTGACCCTGAAAAGCTTGGTGCAAAACACTGACTAACTCAGCCAGCTAATTACTTGGACATTGTCCAGAAGAGATGTCAAAACTAGACTATCTAAATCAGAGTTGTAGGGAGTTGTTTGCCTCCCTTCTTTTTCTCAGACCTTGAGATGGCTCTCCTTCTATTGGCAATTTCCCAGTCAGTGCTACAACATCCCAGACTCTTTGATTCAAACACTTTGTTTTAGTGTTTGTATTTGTTCATTGATGGCAGTGGTGTCATTCGGCGAATACATTTGCCTAGTGTCATTCACGAACATGCGTGTTTATGGAATGTATCCGCCGAGTGTCGCAAAAGAGGTAACCCGAACTACATGTACATGACATTTGTGCACTTTACATTGTCACCTTGGCACTTCTGGAAATTGGTAAGCTGATGTACATATCATGTACATGTGTATGGAGGGCAGAATTGTGCTTGCAACAGTCTGGTCATTCATTTTCAACATTGTCTCTTACGTTCTCTTTCAGGTTTTGAGGTGGCTTTCATAAAGTTGTTGACAGAGCTGTCCTTAGAAGTTAAAGGAACTGAGGAAAAGAGTCGATCACAACACATTGCTCCTCGATGACCTGTGCAGTCAAAGAACTGATGCATATTTAACTCTGCGAGAAGATCTGGTTGAGACTGACCTGGAAGTAGTTCTTCCCTTATCAACTGTTGAAGACTTGCAGGCATTAGAGTTGAAATTGGAAGATGCAGAGTTTGCCAAAAAAAATGGTAAGGAAGATGCAGTATGTGCTAGTCCCATGGCCAGCTTGTGCATGCAGTGCACTGCACTGTAAAATATCATTCATCACTCTCAGTCTTCCAAATGAATGGGTTTGAATCTTATACTCTGTTCTTCATTGAAATTCTCACAAATGGTAATATACATGTGTGTAAATTGCGTTGGTCATGTCAATACTATACATGTACACACAATGCTACTTCATGTACGTACATGTATATATACTGAAGGGAATAATCAAGTCTTCTAATTCTTCAAGTCCAGTTCATGATTAGGCTGAAGTGATGTTATCCACTGCCATGTATACAGCTTCACAGTCATCTTACTGTATACATCATCAGCAGAGGCACTATCAGGCTATCTGGCTTCATGTATGGAAAGTGGTCACTTACACTTCCATGTACTCATCCTCCGGAATAATTCATTTGAGACATATTACTCTAGATTTGCAACCTAGCTAGGTACATAAATTTACTAAAAGCCTTGATACATTTTTTTCCTTTTTCGTGCAGGTATTAAAGCTTGGTGTATTTGGTGGCAAAGACATACCTAGCACCGCAAAGTCCATACTTTCTAACCTCCTGGCACCAGAACTGGCACTTCAGTATAACTCAACAGGAGCAAAAGGCAAGAAGGAATTCCAGTCCTTAAAGATTAACATAGTTATACTGCGTAAGTATGTATTAATAGAATGTATTCCGCTTTATTTTTTATTATTACAGTGTACATGTATTTGGTCTAGCTGGTCCCTTTTTGAAGCCTATTGAAAATGTTGCCAATGGCCTATCAGTTGAATCTATGCAGGTCAGAGTAAAGGCACTAGACATCTATTGTTAAGCAAGTATCTTTTTGTGAGAGTACATGACATACCGTATATCTCTGCGTATAAGGCGCACCCCCTGTTTTTGACAACCAGGTGGCAAAAAAAAATTTTTTGCTGCCGTATTTTTTTTACCATTTTCTATCATTTTTATAATTTTCCTGTTGCTCTTTTTGTTATTTGGTGGCCCTGAAAAGGGCCGTTGGTGTATAAAGCTTTTATGCTACATTCTGGAAATCCTAGTCATCGGTCGCCGCGTCAAATACCTCGCGAAGTTCCTCATCTGAATCCGCGTATTGTAGGTCGGCGTCGCTCCCGGATGTGCTCGGCGAGTTGTCCTCCCACAGCACATCGTCCTCCGTCCCATCCAAGCTGTTAGATATGCAGCACTTGAGGAAGCCGCGTCTGATGATCTCCGCTGGCAGCTCATCCCAGACTTTTGCTATCCACGGGCAGATGGTTGGGAGATCTACCTTCCGCATCCGTCCTCCAGCCGTGTACGTCTTCTCCCCCTCCAGCATCCAGTCAGCCCAGCACCTCCGCATGCCATCCTTGAAGGGCTTGTTCACCGCGACATCAAGCGGCTGGAGAAGCGATGTCATCCCGCCGGGGATCATCACCAGATCGGTGTTGGATTTCCGCAGGGTCGCCTTCGTCTGGTCTGTCTTGTGACAGCGGAAGACGTCGAGGACAAGAAGGCTTCTGCGCCGTGAGAGACCCCCTACTCGCCTCTCCCAGACGCAATGCAGCCAGTCGTTTACGAGGTCGCCGTCCATCCAGCCTTTCGGGTGAACCCTCACGAGGATGCCGGGCGGGAAACTCTGTTTTGGAAGAGTCTTCCGCTTAAAGATCACGTACGGTGGCAGCTTTCATCCATCGGCGGTGCAGCCCAGCATTACCGTGAAGCGGTCCTTCTCGTGGCCAGTCGTCAAGATGCTCATGCTCTTCGACCCTGTATCCGCGATGGTAACGCTCCGGGGGACATCGAAGGTGAGTGGCGTCTGGTCTGCGTTGCCGATCCTGGTGAGCGGGTAGTTGTGCTGGCGGCGCAGCTTGATTACGAACTTCTGGAAGCTGGTCATCTTTTCCTCCAAGTCGGCAGGCAAGTGCTGTGTGATATGTGTGCGTCGGCGGATGGATAGCCCATGCCGAGACAAGAAGCGGAAAGCCCATGAAACACTCACCTTAAAGTCGATGATTCCCTCCCTGTCAGCGATGGCCCTGGTCTTCAGTCGAAGCGCTATCGTTGAGATAGCGTGCTCCTCAAGCCGTTTTTCTCGAACCCAGGCGATGAGCTCCACCTCCATTTCAGGCCACTTCGCTGTTCCTCTCCGTAGCAACTTCTTTAGTTTCGGCATCTCCTCCAGCGTGGACTGTGTGGAACGCCATCGGCGAACATTCGATTCGGCGACGCAGAATTTCCTCCCTGCCTCCCGGTTTCCAGCCTCCTCTGCATACTTGCAGACGGAGAGCTTGAACGAAGCTGGGAACGCACGACGAGACATTTCTCGCCGCTACCGCACTTCGAATTTTTGGCGCTAAAAATTTTGTGTACCCGCGTATACGGCGCACCCCCCTCTTTCGACACTTTACGACCTGAAAAAAAGTGCGCCTTATACGCGGAGATATACGGTAACTTAAAAGGTGTCATTTGGCCATGCACAATGTACATTTTGGCAAGGGAGGAAGTGTTCTCAGCCCATTTGAACACAAACAGCACAACACATCCAAAACATTACCCCTGGTCTTTCATGTAGGACTTTTGATTTACAAGTGACGTAAGGGCCCCTTCAGTGTGTTCTCAACCTTCTGCACCAACATGAACTTGTTTGATGCTATTCCAAGCCCTACATCAGGCTTGTCAATTCCATTCCATTCTGGCCATTTCCAAGGGCCAGAATTTGGGCTTCAGCTTAGTAGAATCTCATAAGATGCCAGATTTTTTCCCTTGATAAGAGTAAGTTGCGACACTCAGAACGGTCGTCTAATGAAAACATGTAATTTTTCAAGTGTTTTAAACCAAAAAATATTGTTTGTTTTCGTTCCATAAATTAACTTCTCAAAGGTTTTCTGACCTTTTTTATGATTGACTGATCTTTCATTGTTTATCGTTTGTAAAAGCATACATATATCATTTGCACAAAAATGCATTTTCCATAATGGAGAATTTTGGACATGAAGGATACAAAAAAAACATTTCCCTTCGCCTCTCCTTCTCCTTGTAGGTTTTGTATTCAAAAGCCTAGCATTCTGGCATAATCATAGAATCATAGAATCATAGAATTTTACGGCACAAAAGGAGGCCATTCGGCCCATCTAGTCTGTGCCGGCTCTTTGAAAAGAGCGATTCAATCCCACTGCCCTGCCCGCTCCCCATAGCCTAATAGACCCGTTCTCCCTAAATAAAGATCTAATTCCCTTTTAAAAGTTGATATCGAATCAGCCTCCACCACCTTTTCAGGCAATGCATTCCAGATTCGAACAACTCGCTGAGTGAAAAAATTTCTCCTCAGCTCCCCTCTACTGCGCCTTGAAACTATTTTAAATCTGTGACCACGAGTCACAGATTCGCCCACGAGTGGAAATAGTTTTTCTCTATTTGCCCTGTCGAAACCCCTCATGATCTTATAAACCTCTATTAGGTCTCCCCTCAATCTTCTCTGCTCCAGAGAGAATAACCCTAGCCTATCTAGCCTCTCCTCATAGCTGAAGTCCCTCAATCCTGGCACCATCCTAGTAAATCTTCTTTGTACCCTTTCCAATGCCTTCACATCCTTTCTGTAGTGTGGTGACCAGAATTGAACACAGTATTCCAGCTGAGGCCTCACCAAAGTCCTATAGAGGTTAGTCAGCACTTCCTGACTTTTGTACTCTATACCCCTATTTATAAAGCCTAGTATCCCATATGCCTTCTTAACAGCCTTGTCTACCTGTCCTGCCACCTTCAACGAGTCACTAACACAAATCCCCAGGTCTCTCTGTTCCTTCACACCATTTAAAATTGTACTATCTAGCCTATATTGCCTCCCTTCATTTCTTCTCCCAAAATGCATCACCTCACACTTCTCTGCATTAAACTTCATCTGCCATGTGTCTGCCCACTTTACCAATTTGTCTATATCCTCTTGCAGATGGCTACTATCCTCCTCACTGTTTACTATTCTCCCTAACTTAATGTCATCTGCAAACTTGGAAACTGTACTCCGTACACCCAAGTCCAGATCATTGATGTAGATTACAAACAGCAATGGTCCCAAAACCGATCCCTGTGGCACACCACTGCTCACTTCCCTCCAATCTGAAAAACAGCCGCTCACTACAACTCTCTGCTTTCTGTCTCGCAGCCAGTTGTGGATCCACGCTGCCACTGTCCCTTTTACGCCATGGGCCTTTAATTTCATAATAAGTCTCTCATGTGGCACTTTGTCAAATCCTTTCACTTTAAAATTGTTAAGAGCTCTCGAAAACGATTTACTTCTGTGCAGTTCAATCGGCAAAGTTCTTGTGTCAAAAAGTTTGTGTTTGGTGTGTTTCGTCACATTACGTCACAATTTTGAGGGCGTGTGAATAAAATGGCTGCCCCATGTAATTTATTATTGACGTTATTAAAGTTTTAATTAATTTTGAAAAAAATATGTTCTGTTATGTTATGTTCAGAAACCTAGGACTTAAGTTTTCATACTTGTATTTATTTATTTTATCATATATATAAGTTTAAAGTCAGACTTTCTGTCTCCTTTATGTTTCCTGCCAGGAAAGTTGCTATGTAGAAACTGGCTCCTTCCCTCTTACATGTACTTGCTAAGGTTTTTAGTAGTCCATTTCTGTTGCATGGTAGATGTAGTTAATGAGTATAGTTATGCATGTACATATATGTACATCTTACATGTACTGCCACTATCAACCATTGTATGCATACGTCATCCCTCCCAGGAAAAACGGAGACCTCCATATTTTGCTGGATTTTTTTTTCCACAGTGCATTTTTCAGAATACATGCATTTTCCTTTGGCCTCCCTAATTTCATCTTTTACGTACTGAGTTTCCATTCTAGCAGGTTGGCATCGCTGACATGTATTGTTTTTTTTACATAAAATTATTGATCAGAGTACATGTATTTTAGTCTTGATCATTTAATGAAGGTGTCTCAAGTCAAAATTAAAAGTATTGGTCAGCAATTAATGTTTTATCAGCATATGGTTTTCTGTCATTTGTATTTAAAAAATATTTGTAAAATGTGCGTTTTATTGAGATTTCTCATGTGTTCCCATGTGAGTAGGATGTTAGTCAGCATCACATTAGCAATATATGGTGATTTTTTTTCAATTTCATAGATGAACCCCATATAATGCCCATATGGAATGGCCCATATTCTGCCCATATACTGCTGGCGCACATGGGCCCCAGGTGAACCGCATGTAATGCCCATATAGGATAGCCCATATTTGGCCCATATTTTACCCAGATGGGCCCCAGATCTAACCCATATGGGTTATCTGGGCTGGCCCGTATGGGTCCCATATGAATCTTGGGTGCAGAATCCTGTGGGCCCATATGGGCCGACAAATATGGGACCCATGTGCTACCCATATGAGCTTGCTACCTGGGTCAGCCCACCCACCACAGCTCAGCCCACGCACCACAGCCAGCACGGAACGGCGATGTATCGGTATTTCGATTAAACCCGATATGATTTTCAGATCGGTATGCCGATATGGTGATTCTAAAAAAAACGTTATATCGAGAAATTCGATTAAAAAAAAAAATATTGTTATATTTTTAATATCGTTCCTGGCAATATATCAATATTGTTGGTATTATCAGTGTAATGCGATCTTTTCCAGCTTACCTTGTCGCCGGCATTGCAACCTCCTAGACCTAGAGCATGGAATGCGCGTATATTCGGTGCGCGCGCACACTTTACTGTGTATACTCGACGTGAGTCGTGGCGTCTTAACAAAGTCGCATCGCTGAAAATTGTAGTTTGAAAATTTACCTTTCTCATCATGGGGAAAAGAAGCCCCGTATGGGACTACTTTGAAAACAATGCAGTCAGTAATGGTGTGTATAGATGTACAGTTTGCAAGGTCTTGGTTAAGACATCTGATTCGAGCACGAGCAACCTACGACAACACATTAAGCAGCACCACCCCGCCCAGCACGCTGCCCTCAGAGCGAAATCATTGTCGACAACAGCAGGACGTCGAACCAGCGCTTCGGAGAAAGCGACAGGTAGTGGGGCCAGTGCAGCTCAAACAATTCCTGCTTTATTTAAGAGGAGAACATTGTACCAGAGAGGGGACAAAAAGTGGCAAAGTATCACGAACGCTGTCACTTTTTGCATAGCAAAGGAGAGCTTGCCAATGGCGATTGTTGAGACGCTTGGGTTTAAGCAACTCCTAAACGAACTGGACCCCAGGTACAAACCACATAGCGAAGGACATTAATTCAGACTTCAGACTACATAAAAATAAGTGGCATTTTGTGGCTGTAAGTGTTATTTTTGTGTGTGAGAGAGTTAGAAGCCAGATTATCACTGCTTCTATGTGTGTGTCTAGTCAGACACACACAGCAGTGATAATCTGGCTTCTAACTCTAACAGTCAGACTGTCTGTCTCTCTCTTTTCTATTGTAATAGATCTCATTTACATGTGGACATTACATGCTAGTTTCAAGCAAGAAATGGAGGAGAATAAATCTCTAGATTTTGTTTTTGGTGTGTGTGTGTTCTATTTTGTGTTTAGAGATGGAGGGAGAGAAGGAGAGGGGGAAAGTTGGGAGAGAAGGAGAGAGGAAGAGTGGAGAGGGAGGGAGAGAATGAGAGGGGGAAAGGAGGGAGAGAAGGAGCGAGGGTAAAGGAGGGAGAGAAGGAGAGAGGAAGAGAGGAGAGGGAGGGAGGGAGAGAAGGAGAGGGGGAAAGGAGGGAGAGAAGGAACGAGGGGAAAGGAGGGAGAGAAGGAGTGAGGGGAAAGGAGGGAGAGAAGGAGCGAGGGGAAAGGAGGGAGAGAAGGAGAGAGGGGAGGGAGGGAGAGGGGGAAAGTTGGGAGAAGGAGAGAGGAAGAGAGGAGAGGGAGAGAAGGAGAGGGGGAAAGGAGGGAGAGAAGGAGCGAGGGGAAAGGAGGGAGAGAAGGAGAGAGGGGAAGGAGGGAGAGGGGAAAGTTGGGAGAGAAGGAGAGAGGAAGAGAGGAGAGGGAGGGAGGGAGAGAAGGAGAGGGGGAAAGGAGGGAGAGAAGGAGCGAGGGGAAAGGAGGGAGAGAGGGGAGGGAGAGGAGACAGGGAGGAGGGAAAGTGGAGGGGGAGGGAGAGAAGGAGAGGGGGAAAGGAGGGAGAGAAGGAGAGAGGAGAGGAGGGAGAGAAGGAGAGGGGGAGGTAGGGAGCAAACAACATTGTATAATTCAACAGACCTTGACACCAACATTATAAACTTTCTGGACCTAGAGCACGCATTTTGAAATGTGCGTGCACCGCGACTGCGCGCGCATCGTCAGTGCGGACGCACCGTCAATGCGCGCGCACCGCGACCGAGCGCGCACCATAAATGCGCGCGCGCCATCAATGCACGCGCACTTCGAATGCACGCGCATGCGTAGTATAAAAACTCGATAGATCGGTTTAAGCAGGTATGAGCAAACCGATATATCCATATCCGGAAAAATCCCATATCGCCGTTCCCTACAGCACAGCGCACATAGCCCAGCCCATCACACCACAAAGTGTAGATAATGTGACAGGCTATTTCAACTTGTCCAGAATAATAAAACTAGAGGATACGGCCTACCACTGAAGAGAGGTAAATTCCAAATGGATCTATGAAAACAATATTTCGGTGAGCGAATAGTGAACACTAGATGGGAGACGGGTGAAGCAGGAAGTGTCGATTCTTTCAAACACAAATTAGCTTTTATTTTAAGAAATAACATTATGGTATGTAGTACTGTACATAGGTAGCTCAGGACATACACTCATCTGACCCCCAGGAAAGTTGAGGTGGAACTAGATAGATTTTTGCCTTTTTTCATCTAGCATTCATTATATTCTTATGATTTACACACCCAGTGACACACACACACACAGAGTCACACACACAATCACAGTGACATTCACACACATTGAGACACATTTACAGTAATACACACTCACTCAGTGACATGCACACACAGTGACACACACTAACAAACAGTGACACTGACATACACAGGAAAACACACACAATATATACACACACACATTTTGTTAACGTAGATGTTAAACATCCCTAAGATAGTTTATTTCAGTACTACAAACAGTAATCCTTGTGCTTGATACAGCTGGCAGCTTTATCACGTCATCGAATATTTTCACAGTGCTTTTCAACATATACTGTGAAGTAGATTGATTGTGTATTTTGTGGGCAAGACACAGCAGCCAGTTTAAGTAGAGCAATATCCAGTGCTGGCTGTCCCCCAAACAGCCACGGAGTGAGAGGACAGGTTTAGTCAGGGATTTTATTGGCCGGGGAGTAAACACCGGCAGAAAACAAGTGGTCTGAAATGCAACCTGTGTGAAGGTCCCTATATAAATGCCAGTTGTTGTTTCATAATAAGCTGCCACTAAATCCAGACTTGAATTCAGTCTTTGTCCAATTCCTATTACAGTAATAGTGACTGGACTGGTTTCCTCATGACATTATTTTCTTGTTGCGGATTCAGAAGAAGTGAGTACCGGTAATGAGATTGGAATCTAAACCAACAGTGAATCATATAATTTACTTTAAAAAAAATCAGTTTCAACGAGATCGCAGGGCCTTGAAACGTCTTCCCAACATGAAAGGCGCTATACAGTACTGTACTGTACAGGGGACATTATATTGTTGTTGTTGTCCTAAATGACACCCTGTAACAAGTCCATGTGTGGCTTTGTTTGGTACAACAACAACAACAAATTGCACTTATAAAGCGCCTTTCACGTCGGGAGGACGTCCCAAGGCGCTGCACAGGAGGCGTGTGACCCGAGCTGGGAGGGGAGTGTTTGGGAAGGGGTGAAACACGAAGGGGAGGTCGAAGAATTAGGGGGGGAACAAAAGGCACGGTCGAAGAGGAAAGTCTTCAAGCCGGCCTTGAAAGAGGAAAGGGAGGAAACAAGGCGGAGGGATTGGGGGATGGAATTCCATAAGGTGGGAGCGGAGAAACTGAAGGCCCGGCCTCCGATGGTGGGGCGGTTCGGGCGGGGGGCTTGGAGCAGGCCAAGTCCTGCTGGACGGAGGGTCCGAGAGTAGGTCGGATAGGTAGGGCGGGGCAAGGCCGTGTAAGGCTTTGAAAACAAGGACAAGGATCTTGAACTCGATCCTCTGGAGGATGGGGAGCCAGTGGAGATGGGCGAGGGTGGGGGTTATGTGGTCGCGGAGGCGGGTGCGGGATAGTACACGGTGTGTAACATCTCAGATCTCAGTTACACGGTTACACGGTTAACGGACAGAAAAGTTACACCATTATATCCCTCACACACAGGAATATTAACCAATAATGTGATCACAGTATTTTCCCTCTTGTCATGGTACAGGCCAGTGCACAGACATCTGCCTTTCATCTCACTGCCATCTGGTGGCACAAGACAGGTAATGGAACAATCATGAGAAATTAAAATAACAAATGGATGGTGTGACCGTGACGTTTACCCCAGACTAGTCTGCTCTGTATTTGAGTCAAATGTTCAGTTTGACCGTCTCCAGATTGAAATCAGATTTGTTTTCACAGCCATTAGTCGCTAATCGCACTAATGATGCCGTCCGGCGTGGAGGGCACTACATAAATCTAAGTTGTTGTTGTAATAATACTGAACAAGAAGCAGCAACAACAACAACACCAGGTTTGTAGAGCTCCTTCCACGTCGGGAGGACGTCCCGAGTCACTGCCACAGGTGACTAGAGTGGCGTATGGACATGTGCTAGAAATTCTGTACAGCTGTGAAATTTCACTGGTTCCAGTTGGGTAACTTTTCCATTTCCCTTGAGGCGAGACACTTCATCATGGGGAGGAGGGGGGGGTGGGGAGGGGGGAGGTGGGGGGGCTCCATAACTGAGTACTGTGGTTATTGAGTGCTTCAGATTCAGACGTCCCGCTAATGGATATTTATATTTGGTTACTCAGTGTCCTCTAACCCTGCAGGAGGACAGAGGACTTCTTTCATGTAGCATAGCCCTTGCCATAACACGTGTTATTCATTATTCTGTGAAGCGCTCTGAGGCACCCGGAAGACATGAAAGGCGCTATATCAAATGCAAGCATTATTATTATTATTATTAAAATAGGTGTATTTGAAACCACCTGCTAATGTATGTCCATTCTTTGGACCATGAACACCGCATTACACAACATTCGTTGAACAGTTACCAGGCAGTCTGGTGGCAACATCTTTCTGTGATGTCTTGTACAATTACAGGTCTTCTGTGTTGGTGCAGTGTATTTACTATAACCCTAATGGTAAGTGTAAGTTTACCTATAAAAATTAACCCTGATGCTTAATTGATAATCCTTTATGAAAGCTGTGTGATATACAACTCTGTAGGCAAGACTCTAACTCAATTTGAACAGAGTCATAACCTTTATAGATGTCCCACCAAACCTTTGAATCACTATAATCAGAGGCCTGGGTAAGGTGACTGTATAATGACAGAGGATTAATTGTGTATTGACAACACCCCAATAGATAGTAAGAAAAGATAACGCTGTGGAAAATCTGTCACAATATTTTTCAAACAATCATTTCCAAATGAATGTGAAAAAATTATTCCTTTCAAAACCAGATTTTGCTGTCAACCTGTCTCAGTTGCTGTCTCACTGAATCCGTTTGCTGTTGTGAATGTGTCAATATTGTAATGAATAATTTGTGATTGTGTCCTGTAAGATACCTTTGACATCCTTGATCATGTACCTTATCCAGCAGATGGCCTGTATAAAAATAAGATGTGTAAACAGAGGGACTTTAAATGTACAAGATAAGAAAATTGTATTTATTTTCAGTTACTCAACTTCCTATAGGGCGCTATATAAATCCAAATTGTTGTTCCTCTAATCCTGTAGGAATACAGTAGCCTTTTGGTATGTATGATAGTCAAGACAGATTTAAGGTCAAAGTCAGAACGGTGGACAGATGGCTTTGTGCTGCTGACTAGAGAAAGGAAAGTTCTAGAAAATTAGTTTATCCTTGGGTATAAATACTGGGCACTAACACCCTAAAATCAGAACTGACCCTGCAAAGAAGAATAAAGAATAAAGAAGAAACTCCCTCAATTACCAATTCTGTACTCTGTAACTATATCTTTCTGTCCCTAGCTAACTGTACAGAGCCTTGGGATGTCCTCACGACATGAAAGGCGCTATATAAATGTAAGTTTTGATTGATTGATTGATTGATTGATTGGTTGGTTGGTTGGTTGATTGATTGATGTATCACACACATTAATAATAATCCCTCCCAAAAAAACCACAATAATAAAAAATTGGTCATTTCAATCCACGACTGTTTGTGGGGATGCTGCTGTGCGCAATTGGCTGCCGCGTTTCACCCACAAATGTAGTCAATTCACTTTACAGTATATTCTGTGAAGTGTTTTGGGACGTTATTAAGATGTGAAAAGCTCTATATCAAATGCGAGGATTATTATTATTATATTAAACAAAACATCCAATCTCTGTGAGTTTGGTTAGCTTGGTGACTAAAAATACATAATTTGACCCATTTAAATACAATCCTAATCGTTTTATTTAATCATAGCTCCTGATCACATTTTCAAGATGTCACAAAGGTCTTCACATAATACAGTATACGGTAAAGTGAACTGACTGTATATTTTGTAGGTAAACATGGTGGTCAATTGCGCACAGCAGCCTCCCACAAACAGTCTTGGAGTGAAGTGACAAATTTATTATAATTATGCTGGGAAAAGCGATACGCCAATTGACTATCAATTGGGTTCCTACTTACTAGCCTAAGTTTTGCCCTGCCTGGCTACAGGACATCACAATACTACCACCCAAGCATTTAAAGTAAATAACAGCAAGCTATTTGTAAATAATCTGATCGATTAATCAGTTATGTATACCCACATGGAAATGTCTTAATGACAAGACACGTTGCATGCGCACACACATCATCATCAACAAAATAGCAACAACAACAAAATGACATTTATATAGCACCTTTCACATCGGGAGGACGTCCCAAAGTGCTCAACAATCAGGTCGGGACCCGAGTGGGGGGTGGGAAAGGGTCGGGGTAGGTGTAAAGGGAAGAAGAGTGGGAAAGGGGGAAGAGTTAGGAAGGGAGCAGAAGCCGTGGTTGAAGAGGAAAGTCTTGAGACCGGCCTTGAAGGAGGCAAGGGAGGAAGCGAGGTGGAGGGGCTGAGGGATGGAGTTCCACAGTGTGGGAGCAGAGAGACTGAAAGCCCGGCCGCTGATGGTTGAGAGGTTAGGGCGATGGACGCGGAGCAGGCCTGAGTCTGCTGACGGAGGGTGCGGGCACAGGCTGATAGGGAGACAGTAGGTTAGAGAGATAGGCGGGGGCAAGGCCGTGAATGGGCTTGAAAGTGAGGACGAGGATCTTGAATTGGATCTTCTGGAGGATGGGGAGCCAGTGGAGACGGGCGAGGGTGGGAGTGATGTGGTCGCGGAGCCTGGTACGGGAGAGAACACGAGCTGCAGAGTTCTGAATGATCTGCAGCCTGTGAAGGGAGGAGCTGGGAAGACCGACGAGGAGAGAGTTCCCGTAGTCGAGCCTGGAAGTGATAAAGGCGTGGATGAGAGTTTCGGAGGCATGGGGGGTGAGGTAGTGGCGGAGTCTGGCAATATTGCGGAGGTGATGGAAGGCTGTGATGGTCATGGAGTGGATGTGGGGAGGAAGGACAGTTCGGGGTCAAACAAGATATCCAGATTCCTGTTTGGCTTTGAGAGGTGGAGAGAACAGCCTTGAACGCTGATGTCGTCAGCACCTGAGCTATGGAGGTGCTGACGTGAGCCAATCAGGAGGGCCTCCGTGCCTCCGTCTTTTTGACATTGAGCTGGAGGAAATTGGCTCTCATTGGAAGAGAAATTGGATCAAGCAGTAGAAATTCTTCCAACGTGAATGAATTTTAGGAAACATTTAATGATTCTAAACCACTAGAGCTTCTCCAGTAGTGCCAAGTGCTTTGAAATGTCCTCTTGACATGAACGCATTATATAAATGGGGCGTGTATATATGGTTGTCATCCAATTCACTGAATTCATTTCCTGCCTTCCAGCCACACCCGGGTATCCATTATTCTTCCAATCAAGAATGAGTATAAAAAGACAATTTTCTGAGTCATGTTTATTTGATTTTTCACCAAAACAATAATAATCTTTGCATTTGATATGGCGCTTTCCAAAAAAGTTTGTAAACTAACTTTTACACGGCAACTTTTATTTCTTCTCCTTCTCAGACTTGTAGTGCTGTAGTGTGCGTGCTGAGGGATCAGTGGAAGTTGACCATTTTGGCATCCAGTAGTATGGAATCCAGTCAGCTCGTCCAGGGAAATGCTTTTCAAAGATTTCACGATAGTAATAGCTCTCTTTGGTGGTTGGTGTATTGAAAGGAAACCTCTGTGCTGCTTTGTCAAGTTGATGGTCCTCAACCTTTATAACATAAAACAAATACAGTGTTAGCTATTACTCTTATTTACAAACCTTCATCAATGAACTCATTATTACCACAGATTCACTAGGTTAGTTCCTGGGATGAGGGGACTGACCTATGAGGATAGGTTGAATAAACTAGGGCTGTATTCTCTAGAGTACAGAATAATTAGGGGGGATCTTATTGAAACATATAAGATTCTTAAAGGGCTAGATAAAGTAGACACTGAGGGACTGTTTCCCCTGGTAGGAGAATCTATAACCAGGGGTCACAGTCTTAAAATTAAGGGTCAGCCTTTTAGACCAGAGTTGAGGAAACATTTCTTCACTCAGAGGGTAGTGAATTTATGGAATTCACTACCCCAGAAGGCTGTAGATGCTCAGTCCTTGAATATTTTCAAGGCTGAGACTGATAGATTTTTGGAAAATAGAGGGATTAGGGGATATGGGGATAGGGCAGGTAATCAGAGTTAGGTCAGAAGATCAGCCATGATCTTATTGAATGGCGGAGCAGGCTCGAAGGGCCGAATGGCCCACTCCTGGTCCTAATTCTTATGTTCTTATGTTCAAACACAAGAACTTTGGAAATGGATAAAAAAGATGGATTATTACCCTTTCAACTGTAGCCTTCCTACCGTCATTCATATAGCAGATGAGGTGTTTTAAAAAATGAAAATGCTTGAGATGATAGTGAGAATTTGTTTTTCTTTGGCAGTGATTCAAGGATAAGAGGTCATTATTTATAACCTAACATTGTGTAAAGGGAGTCTACAGAATACAGAATTTGGCAAAGTGTCTATGGGAGACAATTGGAGATTTTTATTTAAAAAATTGAATAATTAAGAAAAGCAAATGCAGAGCAAGGTGAATAGACCTGAGATGATAGTAGATGGCTTCATTGGAAGAGAAAATACCAATACTAATGCAATGAGTTGAGTAGCCCATGTAATTCTAACAATAAGCTCTGAAGCAATCCTCCCTGGTGACATGGCAAGCTGCGCCTCCGTGGAACTGAACTGACATTAATGTGACATCATTGGCAACAGAATAATAAAAATAATTGCATTTGATCAATCTCTATCAAGAGATAGGAAAAATCAAGAGATCATTTTGAGGTGCACTTTTGGCTGAAAGCATCTTTCACCAAAGTATTATACGTGGAATTTAACCTAGAATATTGTACTAATTCTCTTTAAAATGAAGCATTTTATTTGTTATAAGACCGAACCAAAACAACGTGAATCGCACTCATACCTGGGAGTTAATGTGTTCCTGCAATATACTGAACCACGACTTCTTGATAGAAGAAACTCCATCACTAAAAGCCTCTTTCGGTCTCCAGAGGATCTCCTTTGGCAGCAGGCCACGCCCATCAAATGCCTTTCTCAAAAGATACTTCTCTATTCCTTTCTTGGAAGGTGCAAAAAAGGGAAATATCAGTTACATTTTTGTTTTAAAAAAACAGTGAAAATGTCATATTTTACACTGTGATCGTTCATTAAGTCAATATTTACATAAGATCATAGCAAATCAAAAGACCAGGAAAGCCAATTATACCAGAGTGGAAGGTCAAATGTTATGAATAGCTTAGCAAACTTAGCGCTCTGAGTCTGAGGCACCTCCAGCATGAAGATTGCTGTATAAATGTAAGTTGTTGCTGTTCATTAGAATGTTGTCCCCTTGGTCCAGTAGCTCAGGGACCACACTGTTAGAAAATGTGAGAAGTGGCTAAAGTCTGGCTCGTCAACGAGGCCTCTTCTGACACCACTTCCCTCGAATAGTGCACAGCAAGTGATGTCAGCGGTAACCCAGAAATCAGTTACTTATGAAAACAGGAGCAACAAACAAGTCACCGAGAGCACAATAACAACAACAAATTACATTTGTACAGCGACTCTCACATCAGAAGGACGTCCCAATTTGCTGGATAGTCAGCGATCCGCATAAAGACAATGTCGGGCATTAGAATAAGGTACCTATTATCACTGTTATCTCATGTGCCCTCAAATCCTCTTTTCTAGCATAAATCCAGCTAATTCTCTTCTAGAATCAATGCATATTGTCCATCTCCATTGTTTCCATGGGCAAAGTGCTCCACACCCTTAGCACAACTAATATACAGTAAAAGCCCATTTATCCGGCACCCGTGGACCTGGCCAATGCCGGTTAAAGCGCCTGCTGGATGTTCGTGCGGCCCGCGGCCGAAAACCCACCACAAAAAAATCTAAGTTCTTTTAACATACACCATACACACCAGACTAAATAATAACAGATAATAACAGAATATTGTATTGGTACTTATTGTTAAAACTACTCTCTTGCACTTCTCACCTTTACTGATTGAGGTTTACAATTCAGCGATTCTTTTTTAAATGGAGGACGTCAAGTGGGTGAAAAAAATGGCAGCGTGATTTTAAAGACTTGCAACTTTACTAGCGGCAAGCAAATAGTCCTACCAGCGGCAAACCAAAATACTGCACCTGCTCGACAATGTGGGTTATCGGCTAGCATTATTGGCTTGCAGCTAGTAAGGCTTTAAAGTTGCGCTCTGTTTTTTTTCACCCGCTTGGCGTGCTCCATTTTAAAAATAATCGCTGGACTATAAACCTCAACCGCAACATCATGACTTCAAGCGCAGCATCTACCAGCAAAGGTGAGAAGCGCAAGAGAGCAGTTTTAACAATAAGTACCAATACAATATTCTGTTATTATGGATGCATTTACAAATGCTCCACTGCTATTGTTCTGGATAAGTTCTGGTTTATCGAATGGGGACTTTTTTTTGGCGTGCCGGTTATATGGAAGTGCTGGATCATCAAGTCATGGAATAACAGGCTTCTACTGCACTCAGATCTAAATTGTATGTTCACATTCCCTCTTATGAGCTGAAGACCTCTTTTTGTTCATTCCTATAACTATATTGCACACTTTATTGGAATCTACATCTTATTTATACCTTAGGTGTTCTGAGCTCTGGGCGAATTGATAGATAATAGGAAGTAAAACGATGATCCAAAAATGGAACTCTGATTTCCAATCTGAAGTAAGAAAAAAACACAATAAAATTGGAAATATTACACATGTGTATTCATATGTAAAGCTACTGTTCAGTTACAACTACAACATATTACATTTGTATAGCGCCTTTCACGTCGGGAGGATGTCCCAAGGCACTGGTCAGTGTTTCAGACCCGAGCTGGGGTCGGGATCGGGGAGGGAAGGGGAAGCTGATCAGAAAGCTGAATCCACGATAGTGATGATCCAAAAAAGAATTCAACTCAAAACTCTGTTTTGAGTTGACCTGGGACAGTAGTAAATGTGCTTGTGTTTTATTTTCCATTTGGAACCGTCTCTTCCATTCACACATCAGACCAATCTGTCAATCAATCTGGAATTGTCACGTGGCTGGAACAAGTGTACAATAATCGAAAAAAAGACCAGTTTGAAACCTCCAAAAAATAATAGTTTTCAGTTAATATCTTCATTTACCTTTCAATTCAAAATATGTTTTAAGGTTCTTGAGAAGAATACAAATTTGGAGACCTTGTTTTCTATATAAAAGCAAAAACCTACCCGTGAGCAGCTGTTGTTCGGTCAGAACGAAGCACATCATAGAGGTACAGGTCCTTCAAAAGCCTTTCGCTTTCTGCTGCACCTTCCGCAGGAGAGGGAGCCTAGGAGAGAACACAGTGCAGGTCGATCGCAAGCCTAGCCAACAACTGCACAATTCTCATGTAAGTGTGCAACTGGATTATTTTGCTGACAGCAAAATGCCATTAAACAAAGTATTACTCTCGCGAATGCATCAACATTCAAAATGGAGTCCTGTACCTCACTCGCCTCGCAAGCGAGAGACCTGGGTTCAGTTCCCGGCAGGGTGACACCTCGGGCAAGTTTGCTTACTCCACACGCTGGATGAAAATCCCTCAAGAAAATAAATTGGTACCTTCAAATCCACGACTGTGTGTCGGACTCTGCTGTGCGCAATTGGCTGCCGTGTTTCGCGCACACAAAAAAAAGTCAATTTACTTTATAGTATATTCTGTGAAGCGCTTTGAGACGTCTAGTAAGCATGAAAAGCACTACATCAGATGCAAGGATTATTATTCATATTAAATTGTACCATTAGTAAGCACACAGAGAAAGGTCATTTGCACTGTACCTTGTGAAAATATATGTATCCCTGAGCGAGTTCATCGGAACCTTCCCCAGAGAAAATGACTGTACTGTCAGTCTTCGCTTTTATGTACTTTGACACCAAGTACATTCCTAGAAGCAAATAAAAATAACACTTCAAATACACCCCATCCTCAGTCCCGGTGGTCGGCAAGAATTGTTAAAGGCCACGGGATGATCTCCCGGCTTGAAAAGGTACTATACAGCACAAGGATAAAATGCTGTTCAGAGGATTTATTAATAGAGACCAGAAGCGGACACCAAAACTAATTTTCTCCTCCTTAATTCGGGCTACTAGAAAAATTACAGCCGTCAAAGAGTTTCCCCGGCAGTAAACAGTTGGTTCACTTAGCAAAGAGTTAAGATTTGAAACTGCAACTTTCCAGCCTTGTAACTTTACCCAAAGGGCTTTTTGAAAGCGAAATATAATTTGGGTCAAATGAAAAACATCTCCCCCTGCGTTTCCCCGTGACATCACCTCTCCTATACAGTCGGGCTGGTGTGGTTGTGTAAAATCTTACCAACAGACGCCCGGATTGTAGTGATATCATAGCTCTCCAAAGAAAAAATCACATCTTCTATTGCCTGAATTCCTTCTTCCGCATTGAAAACAACTTCATGGTGATCACTGCCAATGTGCTTTGCAACCTGGCCAAAGAAGAGAAAAATCACTACCCAGGAGCCGACCGAGGATCATTATTTGTTAATATTACTGCATCAACACAAAACTGTTACCTGGCGAGCAGCAATTATATCAGTGCTGCCTTCCATTCCTACAGAAAATGTCTGGATAGGGTAGGCCATGTCGTTTGCCTCTTTCTTCAGTTTCAGAAGCAGGGCAGCAATGAGGCTGGAATCCAAACCACCTGCGATTCAGACACAAATACAGGATTAAATTTTCAGTAAATTCTACACCGTGACATTGTCCACCTGTGCCTATTGCTGGCAGATTCCATTGTGCTGGTGTATGTGAACACATTGAAATGATCAGTAAATCCAGGGAAATTTGACTTCGAAAAACAACAACATCGACAATAGGGGAAATTGTTTTCTTCAAACGAGGTTGTACCTGACAAAAGGCAACCGATTCTTCTGTTGGACATCAGACGCTTTCTTACTGCATTTTCTAGGAGTAATCGAATGTTCTTTTTGATGAAGTCCATCTCTTTGAGAGACTCTGGTTCGCAGTCTGCAAGACAAGCATCCCAATTAATGTCAAGATTAATTCTCGGACATTTACTTACTTACATTTACATGGTACAAAGTGCACACTGTTCTGTTAATGTCTGACACTGGTGAGTTGGTAAACACTATTTTTGACAGTGTGGCTGCTGAGCATGTGTGAATGGAAGATTACAAATCAGAGTCTGCAGTTTGAGGATTTCACACCGACAAGAACAAACTTTTGAAGGATTAGGTTTTTGTGTGATTTTACAATCAGGTAATAAAGTTTAACACAGCAGATTATAATACAGGTAGACCTGGCTTAATGTTGATTCATTCAACGTTGTTTTATTTTTACGTCGCTGATACATAGGGGAACATATATTCATTTAACGTGTGACATTCGCTATTACGTCGCTCGCACGTGTGGAAACAAACTACTTTGGGTAGTGTAGGCGTACATAGATATTGAATGTCCAGCATTATTGCACAGCTTGCCTAACTCTCACTTTTCGCGAGCAAAACTTAAGTGAGGACTAAGTATATTTATTAAAAAGTGTCTTCATTTTTAAGCCAAGAGAAGATTTTTGTTTAAAATAAGAAAAATTGCCAGGGGAGGACGGGCACAATCTGGGACACTGTAGAGAGACACAGTCCACTTATGAAGGTCGTGAACATGTATTAAGAGTACAGTATTAAGAAAAAATAGGAGAGAAAAAGAAACAATCCCTCATTCATTTAAAAAAAACTTTTTACAATTAGAAACTAATCATGTGAGAAATACAGATGACTTGAGCTCTGGCCTCCTCAGTTTCAGTACCTTCAGACAGCTTTTCCAGTGTATCATATGAAACATGTGTTGGCGTTTCTGTAAAGCGGTGAAATTTCACTAATTTCAGCTTGGTTACTTTCCCGTTAGTCTTCAAGTCAAATGATTCATAGTGGCCAGGGGGGAAAGGCACTATAGATGGAGTTGTAGTCATTGAATGAGTCAGATTAAGAAGACCTGTAAATTAATTTTACACTCAGTTATTCAACAACCTCTAGACTTGCATCAGAGTACATAAGGTTCCATTTAAAGCCCACAATCCTATTACTGCGAGATCACATTTATGGCTGACTCTGCAATAAACAGCAACATCGCAAGTACATCCAGCATAACCCAACCACAAACATTTCCCTCCCCTCTCACCATTCCCTCTGTGACTCCCTGGTTTATTCCTCCATCAACAACAACAGTTCCTCTCCTCCACCCAGCACCTTCCCATGCCAACGCAATAGAGACGCAATGCCTACCCTCTCACCTCCTCCCACACCAACGTCCAAGGCCCCAAACACAGTTTTTATGTGATACAGCAATTTACATGTACTACTACCAATGTACAGCAGTATATTGCATATTGTGCTCTTGCCATTTCAACTCTCCTTCCCATTCACAGTCTGACTTCACCATCCACAACAAACAACGCAACATCTAAGTTACAGTTATAAAGCACCTTTCCAGTCAGGAAGGCATCTTCTCTTCCACGGTCTCCTACGCTGTTGCAATGTGCCGCATCGCAAGCTCGAGCACCTTATCTATGTGCTAGGGACCTTATAGCCTCTGGCCTTAATATTGATTTCAATCATTTCAGGCCATAACAGCTCACCTTCACCTCTCCCCCTCTTCTTATAGCCCTCTGGCCTGCCTGTTGTTTTGCAATTTCAACAACAACTTTGATGTAAACAGCGCCCTCCACGCCGGGCGGCGTCTCAGAGCTTCACAATAGCGGATCCCAGGACCGAGCCAGGGACAGGGGGAGAAAGGTGAGCAAAGGCGCGGTCGAAGAGGAAGGTCTTCAGCTGTGACCTGAAGCTGAGAAGAGAGGGGGCGAGGGGAAGGGAGTGAGGGAGGGAGTTCCAGAGCCTCGGGGAGTAGTGGCTGAAGGCACGAGGGTGGAGCGGAGGATTCGGGGGGACATGGAGGAGGCCAGACCCAGAGGAGCAAAGGCAATGGGAGCTGGTTTGTGGGGAGAGGAGATCAGAGAGACAGGGGGGTGCAGAGGAGTGGAGGGATTTGAAAACAAGGGTGAGGATCTTGAAGTCGATCCTCTCTGGGACAGGGAGCCAGTGAAGTCTGGCGAGGACTGGGGTGATGGGGGAGCGAAGTTTGGTGCAGGTGAGAACTCAGGCGGCAGAGTTCTGAATGAGCTGGACTCTGTGGATTGTGGTGGAGGGGAGACCAGCGAGGAGGGCGTTGCAATAGTCCAGCCGAGAGGTGACAAAGGCCTGGACCAGGGTTTCAGTGGCTTTTGGGGTGAGGTATTGCCGGAGATGGGCGATCCGTCGGAGGTGATAGAAGGCAGAGCTGGTGAGGGACCGGATGTGGGGGAGGAAGGACAGTCGGGGGTCGAACCTGACGCCAAGGTTGCGGACAGGTTTGGAGAGTTTTAGGGCCAGGCCGGGAAGATAAGAGGTGAGAGCCGTGTGAATGGAGACGTTGACGAGAGCCAAGGAGTATGGCCTCCGTCTTGTCGACATTTAACCGCAAGAAATTTGTGCTCATCCAGCTCCTGATGTCTGACAGGCAGCTGACAGAACATCGGGGGACTGGGGATCACAAAGTGAGGTGGAGAGATAGAGTTGGATATCATCCGCGTACATGTGGAAGTGTGCCCCATGTCTGCGGATGACATCCCCAAGCGGGAGCGTGTAGATGAGGAAGAGGAGGGGGCCAAGGATGGATCCCTGGGGTATCCTACAGATAACCGGGTGAGTGCGGGAGGAAAAGCCATTTGTGGAGATGTGCTGCTGGCGGTTTGTGAGGTAGGGACTCGAACCAGGCGAGTGCGGTCCCACTGAGGTGGATGACGGAGGACAGGCGGTGGAGGGGGATGGCGTGGTCGACTGTGTCGAATGCAGTGGACAGGATGATAAGGAGGCAGAGGGAGCCCTGTCACACATAGAGAGGTCGTTGTTTGTGACTTTCACAAGCGCAGTCTCTGTACTGTGGGCAGGGTGGAAACTGGACTGGAGTGGTTCGAAGAGGGAGTGGGAGGAGAGGTGGGCACGGAGTTGATTGCAACAACGTGTTTGAGTGCTTTGGCAAGGAAGGGCAGGTTTGAGATAGGGCGGTAGAGGCTAGGGTTTGAGTGATTGTGTCAGCCTGGATTATGAGCTCAAAGTTCCGATGTGGGAATCAACCCTACAACCTTCTGATGACACAAAGGCAGGAGAGGGAATAGCTCAACCACGTAATACCTAATCTCTCAAAAACACTTTATAAAGCAGTTGTCCATAGACTTACTCTGGATTCATGAATGAGTCACACACTCTGTGGGATCTCCACATGTAATCTCTAGCTAACCTACACTGAATACTCTCTCAAACAGGCAAGCAGCATGCATTGCTCCAGAGAGAGAACAGATCCCATTCTAGACATAGGGAAATTTCTATATGTAGGTGGCAAATATATATGTGGAGCTGTCAGTGTGGTTTCAATACTCTTAACCACAGTTGTCTGCTTGACCAAAAGAAAAACTCATCAGCCAGCAGAGAATAACCCCACAATAATAACTGTTCGCCAGGATAGACCTGATAGAGCCTTGGGACGTCCTCTTGACGTGAAGGGCGCTCTATAAATGTAATTTTGTTGTTGTTGTTGTTGATAGTAGCTAAACAAAGAAGGGGAGATTTTTCAGTTTTCTGACGGCCAATCCAAACCCTTTGAATGAAAATATGTATAAACTTGAAAGAAGTTTTCACGAAATTGCAATTCACCTTTTGCTTCGGAACAAACAGCAAGGAATCCATCATCCGTAATCATTTTAAACATTGGCCGTATTCCATACGTATCTCTTCCAATAAATACTTTACGGTTTGCGGTGTCCAGAATGATGAAAGCAAATACACCATCTAACAGCTTACAGGTCATCTCTATGCCTTTTGTTGCATAGAGATGAAGAATAACTTCACCATCAACTTCGGTTTGAAAATCATATCCCAAATGTTTTTGAAGCTAAAATACAAAGACAGCAACACATGTATAAATGTCATGCCCATATAAAGGGAATCACAAATCTGTTATAATTTCTATGACAAGGTAGTTTTCAACCAGATCCTGACAGATTTGATAACAATTCAAATCAATGTGTTGACAAAAGACATGCATTAAGTTTTCAGCAACGTTTAAATTAACGCAGTGAAAATAAAATTGCAAAGGTTATAAATCAAGAATTCTACATTAACAAAGTGTAATGTGGAGAATACTATAGAAGTGGACAAGCACTACAATTTGTTCACCTTTGATATCAGGCCAGTGGGAAACGTGTACGAAAGGCAACAGACCATGGAAGAAGCACGGTAATTATCGGGTTACAATAAATCATGAAACTTAAAAATAGTAATAACTATCCAAGGAGAAAAGCCTGTGTCCAAGATTCCTGGCAACCATTGTTAAAACAGATAAAACAGTGAACTGTATATTTTTGCTTTGGTCGGCTGTGTGTCTGACTCATGCGGAAACCCATCTCCATGCTTAAAGAGTATCCAAACCAAACTGAGAATTCCATGCATCTCACCTACACATGGATAATCCCAGGCCTAATTTGTTGGGATGGAATGATCTCTCTCTCCCTGGAGGGCTGCGTCCTGCTTACCTACCGTATATCTCCGCGTATAAGGCGCACCCCCCGTTTTTGACCTTTTCTTGGTGAAAAAAACCGGAAGCATTTTCAATGATATTGCCGGCAGAAGGGAGGAGAGACAGGTAGGTAGGGAGAGAGAGAGGGAGGCAGCCAGGGAGGGAGAGAGGGAGAGAGGCAGGCCGGCAGCCAGGGAGAGAGGGAGGGAGGCAGGCCGGCACGCAGGCAGGGAGGGAGGGAGGGAGGGAGAGAGAGGCAGGCAGGGAGTGAGGCAGGCAGGCAGGGAGGGAGGGAGAGCGGCAGGGAGGGAGGCAGGCAGAAGGTAAGCACAGCACTGAAGTCCGCTGCTGCTGCCGCTGCCCGGGCGGCCGAGGCCGAAGCCCCGTCACCCGCTCCCCTCAACCCCCCCCGGACACTGACCAAACCCCGGCTGACAGCGCCGGCCGCCCCTCCTGTTTACTGTGTCTCCGAGGCTCAAAATTTATTGTTCCTGCGTATAGGGCGCAACACCAACTTTCGAGATCTTGCGACCTGAAAAAAAGTAAGTGCGCCTTATACGCGGAGATATACGGTAATTCCAAACACTGTTAGTTACCACAAGCAGTGGTAACTAACAGGGAAGCAGTTACCACAACACACACCCCGGAGATGCCTCCGGGGTATGTGTTGTGGTAACTGCTTCCCATTGAAAGCATTGTCTGGCAAGCTTTCCCAGCTAGATTTGTCCGGCTTGGAGCCGTTACCCTTTAGGGCTTTGGCTTGTAAGATTAACAGGAGCTGAGTGGGAGGATAAAAGGATGGGAGTGCCATATCTACAAAAAAAAAATTTGAGTTCCCGCTCAGTCCTTGTAAACTGAAACATTCGCCCTACATGAAGACACCACGCAGATTAGTGCAAATCCTTGTCGTTATCTCATCTATAAATGTTTTTGCACAAACTCAGGCAAATAAAGGGTGTAAGTAACGTTATCAAGCAGCAAACAGATTATTACACACATTAATAAAGATGACAATACCTGTTTAAAATTGTAAATCTCCCCGTTGTAGCAGAGCCAGAGGTGCGGGTATTTGGTTATTCTCAGAGGCTGCATTCCATACAATGGATCAACAATGGCCAGCCGGTGAAACCCAAAACAACAGTTGGTGAAGTCATTGACATTTTCAAAGCGGAATGCATCAGGGCCTCTGTGTGATATCTTCATGGCATTGACACACTGGATCGAGAGGCATTCGTCGCTGCCAAAAAGGGCCCATATTCCGCACATTGTCAGGTCTGCCCGATTGTGGATTCCAATAAATAGCGGGTGAAGAAAGCGTTATCTGTGGAGAACAATTAATTCCATTGATTAAACCTGTTCTCTTCAGCGCCGTTTGCAATAACGCTCTTGGTTTTAACTTCAGTTTGGGTTTATAATATACGTACCTCATGCACAACAACAACAACATTACATTTATACAGCGCCTTTCACGTCGGGAGAACAGTCAGGTCGGCACGAGCGGGGCGAGCGGGTCAGGGTAGGGAGAAGGAGAGTAGGAGAATGGGGAGAGTTAGGAGGGGAGCAGAATGCACGGTCAAAGAGGAGGATCTTGAGACCGGCCTTGAAGGAGGAAAGGGAGGAAGGGAGACAAAGGGATTGTGGGATGGAGTTCCACAGTGTGGGAGCAGAGAGGCTGAAAGCCCGGCCACTGATGGTTGGGCGGTTCGAGCAGTGGACGTGGAGCAGGCCAGAGTCTGCTGAACGGCGGGTGCGGGGGAGGCTGATAAGGAGACAGTAGGTCAGAGAGACAGGCGGGGGCGAGGCTGTGAATGGCCTTGAAAGTGAATTCAACCCTCTGGGAGCCAGTGGAGACGGGTGAGGGTGGGAGTGATGTGGCCGCGGAGCTTAGTGCGGGAGAGAACACGAGCTGCAGAGTTCTGAATAATCTGCAGCCTGTGAAGGGAGGAGCTGGGAAGACCGACGAGGAGAGAGTTCCCGTAGTCGAGCCTGGAAGTGATAAAGGCGTGGATGAGAGTTTCGGAGGCATAGGGGGTGAGGTAGTGGCGGAGTCTGGCAATATTGCGGAGGTGATGGAAGGCTGTGATGGTCATGGAGTGGATGTGGGGAGGAAGGACAGTTTGGGGTCAAACAAGATATCCAGATTCCTGTTTGGCTTTGAGAGGTGGAGAGAGCAGCCTTGAACGCTGATGTTGTCAGCGCCTGAGGTGTGGATGCTCTGACACGAGCCAATCAGGAGGGCCTCTGTCTTATTGACATTGAGCTATAGGAAATTTGCCCTCGTCCAGGACTCAATGTCGGACAGACATGCAGTCAGAACGCCAGTAGTCCTGGAGTCGAGGGTGGAAATGGAGAGGTGGAGTTGGGTGTCATTCTGTTGGGGAAATCAATCATGATCCACCCCCGCCCTCCCAGTCACTTGAGATACATTCGAGTAGCTCTCCACCCTCTCCAGATACTGAGCTACAACAACAACAACAAAATTGCACTTGTATAACGCCTTGTACGTGAGGAGCCTGTCCCAAGGCGCTGGGAAGTCCCATGAGCTACAAACCAGTCTGTAAATCTGGCCAACTCACTCTACAAATAGTGGATACTGTAGTTAGAAGTCCACTAAAATCAGAAATAATTTGAAACCAGAAACTAGACCCGACTTTTCCCATAAGAGAGAAGTTATATAAATGTCTGTTATTGAATTATTGCAAATGACTGTAGATGATGGAAATATTGAAATAGAAATAAAATCGGTGGGAACACTCAACCGGTCAGGCAGGATCCACAACCCTTCGTCAGAACTGGGGCATGTTGGGAGGGACCTCTTCCGTGCTTGGTTCGAGTCCCTACCTCACAAACCGCCAGCAGTACATCTCTGCAAACGTTTTTTCCTCCCGCTCTCACCCAGTTACCTGTGGGGTACCCCAGGGATCCATCTTGGCCCCCTCCTCTTCCTCATCTATACGCTCCCTCTTGGGGATGTCATCCTCTGACATGGGGTACAATTCCACATGTATGTGGATGACACTCAAATCTACTTTTTCACCTCAAATTGCGACCCCCAGTCCCCTGATGTTCTGTCAGCCTGTCTGTCAGACATCAGGAGCTGGATGACCACAAACTTCCTGTAGCTGAATGTTGACAAGACGGAAGCCATACTCGTTAGCTCTCGTCAATGTCTTCAGTCCCACAGCTCTCACCTCCTCCACCTATCCGACCTGCCCATAAAATTCTCTGAACCCATATGCAACCTAGGCATCAGGTTTGACCACCGATTATCCTTCCTCCCCCACACCCGGTCCCTCACCAGCACCGCATTCTTCCATCTCCGCCACATCGCCCATCTCCGCCAATATCTCACCCCAGAGGCTGCTGAAACTCTGGTTCACGCCTTTGTCACCTCTTGGCTGCACTATTCCAATGCCCCCCGGTCTCCCCTCCGCAACCATTTATAAAATACAGCTCACATAGAACTTCGCCACCCGCATTCTCACCCTAACCAAACTGGCTATCTTCCTAAACCAACATGGATCTCTTTTAAGGTGCTGGCCATTTTTGTCTATTTTTTACTGCTAGATTTGTGCATATGACAACAACAACTTTGATGTATACAGCGCCCTCCACGCCGGACAGCGTCTCAGAGCTTCACAATAGCGGATCCCGGGACCGAGCCAGGGGCAGGGGGAGAAAGGTGACCAAACGCGCGGTCGAAGAGAAAGTTCTTTAGCTGTGACCTGAAGCTGGGAAGAGAGGGGGCGAGGGGAAGGGAGTGAGGGAGGGAATTCCAGAGCCTCGGGGAGTAGTGGCTGAAGGCACGGCCGCCGAGGGTGGAGCGGAGGATTCGGGGGGACATGGAGGAGGCCAGACCCAGAGGAGCGAAGGCAATGGGAGCTGGTTTGAGGAGAGAGGAGGTCAGAGAGACAGGGGGAGGGCAGAGGAGTGGAGGGGTTTGAAAACAAGGGTGAGGATCTTGAAGTCGATCCTCTCTGGGACAGGGAGCCAGTGAAGTCTGGCGAGGACTGGGGTAATGGGGGAGCGGAGTTTGGTGCAGGTGAGAATGCGGGCGGCAGAGTTTTGAATGAGCTGGACTCTGTGGATTGTGGAGGAGGGGAGACCAGTGAGGAGGGCATGGCAATAGTCCAGCCGAGAGGTGACAAAGGCCTGGACCAGGGTTTCAGCGGCTTTTGGGGTGAGGTATTGCCGGAGACGGGCGATCCGCCCGCATACTCACCCGCTCTAAGCTTCGCTCCCCCATCACCCCAGTCCTCGCCAGACTTCACTGGCTCCCTATCACATGAAGTGAGGCATGGTCATTTACCCACCGCATGTCACTGGAAACCTAATGTTTCCAGTGGAAGACCCGGAGTGGAACGGCATTGAACGGAATGTAAAGTTCGCATGAACGGTTTGGGATTTTTTGTGAAAATCCGCTCCGCTGAGAAATCTGTGTCGCGTTTTTCTTTTTTTTTTCCAAAATTGCTATCTTCTGTGTTAATTCTTCCTCTTTATCTCACACAACCGGGTGTTGAGAAACACTGGAATCTACACCTTCTCAACCGCTTCACGCAATATACTGCAAGGGGGAAATGACTGTATACTTCTGGGCGAAACGCGGCAGCCAATTGCACACAGCAGCGTCCCCCACAAACAGGCGTGGGTTGAAATGAACATTTCTTTTGATAACGCACCACGAGGATTAGACCCAGAACCCACACACACGTTTTCTCTGTAGTATTTTGTGTTTTGTTCATGTTTTCTCTCTCTCTCTCTCTCTCTCTGTTCGACGGGTTCTGTTACAATCCTTCTCCTCCCCCCCCCCCCCCCCCCCCCACACACTGCTGGAGGCAGAGTTGAACCACGTTTCCGATTAAAGCATGGCCACAAGTCTCTGCTTTACACATGAGTGTGTAACGTTACATAACAAATTGTAGTTTTAAGATCCCCGCTCTGCGCCCACACTGTAATTATATTTTGCCCTGTTAAGGGAAAAGATGGGCAAAGGTCCTGGTTTAAACAGCGTGTCCTGTAGTGTAGGCTGGGCTAGCTGTTTAAAGCCACGTGTATCTCACTCCTCACTTTAATACAGTACAAGGCTTTCAGCCACAACAAACAAAATTGCATTGATAAAGAGCGCCTTTGACATCGGGAGGACATGAACCATTGTGAGACGCTCTGAGACGCTGTCCGGCGTGGAGGGCACTATATACATCAAAGTTGTTGTTGTTGTTGGACAGGGGAACGGCAGGTTTAACATCTTCACTGACATCTCACACTGAGAAATCCAACACAGCGATCACACACCGAGAGACGCTGGTTCATTCATTTTAGAGGAAAGGAAACCCATCAAACCCTGAGTAGATTGCAAGCTTTACTGCCTTACCTTGTTGCTGAGCTGCCCACAGCTGCTTCTCTCCCAATCCAGCAAAGCTCTGACTGTCACCGCCCACAGCCACAGCCTTTTCAATGATCCTCCTGCAATACACAGAGCAGTTGCATCAGCCGCTGAGTCACTCACTCCCTCTTGCGCACTGAGTTGACAAAAAAACTTCCATCTCAGAGGGCAGTGAACTCATGGAATTCTCTACCCCACAGGGCTGTGAATGCTCAGTCCTTCAACATCATCAACACTGAGATTCATAGATATCTTATGGATAAAGGGATTAGGGGGATATGGGGTTAAGGTGGAGCTAGAATAGATCAGCCATGGAGGGGCAGGCTGGAGCGGCCGGATGTACTACTCTACTAATTCTTATGTCCTCATGTTTAAAGGTGAGTTCAATGTCAATCTTGAATTTTTTTTACATTCAAAGCACTCCACAACCTCGTCCCCTGACCCACCCTCCCCACCATTGGCCAGAGAGCCTTCAGTCACTCTGTTCCCAAGCTCTGGATCTCCATCCCACTGTCCCTCCGCCTCTTCCCCCTCCCAGGCCTCCTTCAATTCCCGCCTCAAGACCCTCTTTGACGATCCTAAATCCCCCCCTTCCGCTCCACTCTCCCCCCCGTCTCCGACCTTTGCTGGGGTCTGAAACAATGACTGTCCAGCGCCTTGGGACATCCTCCTGATGTGAAAGGCCCTGTACAAATGTACAGTAGAAGCCTGTTTATCCGTGACCCAACCAACTGTAGCTTCTGTATAACCGGCACCTCCAAAAAAAAGGTCCACATTCGATTACCGTATATCTCCGCGTATAAGGCGCACTTTTTTTCAGGTCGGAAGATCTCGAAAGTTGGGGGTGCGCCCTATACGCAGGAACAATACATTTTGAGCCTCGGAAATACAGTAAACAGGGGGGGCGGCCGGCGCGCTGTCAGCCGGGGTTTGGTCAGTGTCCGGCGGGGGTTGGGGGGAGCGGGTGATGGGGCTTCGGCCTCGGCCGCCCGGGCAGCGGCAGCAGCAGCGGACTTCAGTGCTGTGCTTACCTTCTGCCGAACCCAGTCTGCCTGCCTCCCTCCCTGCCGCTCTCCCTCCCTCCCTGCCTGCCTGCCTGCCTGCCTCACTCCCTGCCGCTCTCCCTCCCTGCCTGCCTCACTCCCTGCCGCTCTCCCTCCCTCCCTCCCTGCCTGCCTGCCTCTCTCTCCCTCCCTCCCTGCCTGCCTGCCTCACTCCCTGCCACTCTCCCTCCCTCCCTGCCTGCGTGCCTGCCTCTCCCTCCCTCCCGCTCTCCCTCCCTGCCTGCGTGCCTGCCTGCCTCTCTCCCTCTCTCCCTCCCTGGCTGCCAGCCTGCCTCTCTCCCTCTCTCTCTCCCTCTCTCCCTCCCTGTCTGCCTGCCTCTCTCCCTCTCTCTCTCCCTGCCTCCCTCTCTCCCTCCCTGGCTGCCTGCCTCTCTCTCTCCCTACCTACCTGTCTCTCCTGTCTCTCCTCCCTTCTGCCGGCAATATCATTGAAAATGCTTCCTTTTTTTTGCACCAAGAAAAGGTCAAAAACGGGGGGTGCGCCTTATACGCGGAGATATACGGTAACCGGAATTTATGCTTTTTTTCGGCATTTTGTTTTGTTTGTTTTGTGATTTTGGCCGAATATCCAGCACACACTTCAACCGGCATTGGCCAGGTCCCGAGGGTGCTGGATAAATGGGCTTTTACTGTATTAGGAGAATTAGTAGGGCAGCAGAGGACACGGTCGAAGAGCAAGGTCTTGAGACTGGCCTTGAAGGAACAACAGCAACAACAAATTATATTTATAGAGCGCCTTTCACGTCAGGAGGACGCCCCAAGGCGCTGAAAGGAAATGAGGCGAAGAGATTGCAGGATGGAGTTCCACAGTGTGGGAGCAGAGACTGAAAGCCCGGCCACTGATGGTTGAGAGGTTAGGGCGATGGACGCGGAGCAGGCCTGAGTCTGCTGACGGAGGGTGCGGGGGAGGCTGATAGGGAGACAGTAGGTTAGAGAGATAGGCGGGGGCAAGGCCGTGAATGGGCTTGAAAGTAAGGACGAGGATCTTGAATTCGATCTTCTGGGGGATGGGGAGTCAGTGGAGACGGGCGAGGGTGGGAGTGATGTGGTCGCGAAGCCTGGTGTGGGAGAGAACACGAGCTGCAGAGTTCTGAATGATCTGCAGCCTGTGAAGGGAGGAGCTGGGGAGGGCGATGAGGAGAGAGTTCCCGTAGTCCAGCCTGGAAGTGATAAAGGCGTGGATGAGAGTTTCGGAGGCATGGGGGGGGTGAGGCAGTGATGGAGTCTGGCAATATTGCGAAGGTGATGGAAGGCTGTGCCGGACATGGTGCGGATTTGGAGGAGGAAGGACAGTTTGGGGTCAAACAAGATGACCAGATTCCTGATTGGCTTTGAGAGGTGGAGGGAGCAGCCTTGAACGCTGATGTTGCCAGCACCTGAGGTGCGGAGGCGCTGATGCGAGCCAATCAGGAGAGTCTCTGTCTTGTGTCTTTAACGACAGGAGTATGTCCCAAGGCACTGGGAAGTCCCAAGAGCTACAAACCAGCCTGTAAGGCTGTAAACAAGATTTCAGTGCTGGAAGGGAGACTAGAGTCTCCCACAAATATATTGTCGGTTTTCCTGCTCTCCTTCCCCCTGCCCCGACTCCTCCCCTTGCCATCTTTCCCCCCCTTTTCTCCTAATCCCATTTCCATGACTGTTTGTGGGGCACTGCTGTGCGCAATTTGGCTGCCGCGTTTTGCCCACAAATATACAGTCAATTTTCCTATTCTTCATCCTGCCCCGACCCCTCCCCCTTTGCCCTTGTCCCTACCTTACTGTACAGCGCCTTGGGTGCTGAATGAATGGGCGCCTTCGATGTGAAAGGCGCTATATAAATGTAAGTTTTGATTGATTGGTTGGTTGGTTGGTTGGTTGGTTGGTTGATTGATTGATTGAGTCACTGCATCGGATACGAGAGGCTGAGGACTTCATGGATCAAACCTTTCAGGAGGTGGTCATCCCACAGCTATTGAAGGTGCAGAAGGGAGTGACTGGGTGACAACCTGGCATGGTAGGAAGAGAAGTCAGGCAGTGCAGAGCGTGGCACTCGCAAACCGCTCTCTGTACTGAGTACTGATGAGGCTGCTGATGCCTCAGGGGAGAGTTGTGAACTACAAGTGGATGCACAGGCACAGGGACACCTAGGTACACACAAGAGTGGAAATGCAATTGTCAATGGGGGATACAACAGTCCAAGGTATAGACAGGCGTGTCTGTAACCAAGAGCGTGAGTCTCGGATGGTATGTTGCCTCCCTGGTGCCAGGGTTGAAGACATCGCCAAACTGCTGGATACAATTCTACAGGGGGAAGGGGAACGTCCAGAAGTGGTGGTCCATGTGGGGACCCATGAGGTCGGCAGGAAGAGTCCTGAGATGCTACATGAAGAGAATCAGAAGCTGGGGGTAAAAACTAAAGAGTGGAACCTTGAAGGTGGTGATCTCTGGACTACTCCCGGTGCCTCGAGCAAATGAGTTCCAAAATGGTTGGACAAGCCCATGAATGCATGGCTGGAGAAGTGGTGTAGAAAGGAGGGCTTCAGGTTCCTGGATCATTGGGACCAGTTCTGGGGCAGGTGGAACCTGTACAAGATGGATGGGTTACACCTGAACAAGTCTGGGACCAATGTCCTTACGGTGAGGTTATCTAATGCTGTAGGGGGGGCGTTTAAACTAATTTTGAGAGGGGATGGGAATGCAATAAGTAATAGTCCAGAAAAGGGAGGGATACTTCACCTCTGTCTTCACAAAAGAAAAGGATACAGCCAATGCCATAGTATTGGAGGAGAGGGTAGGAGAAATGGATAGAATAATTATAACCAGAGAGGAAGTTCTAAAAAGGTTGACGTCGCTCAAGGTGGATAAGTCACCTGGTCCGGATGGGATGCACCCTAGGTTACTAAGGGAGGCACGGGAGCAAATAGCAGGGACTCTGGCCACGATCTTTCAATCTTCCTTGGACACAGGGGTCGTGCCAGAGGACTGGAGGATAGCTAATGTTACTCCCTTATATAAAAAGGGGCAGAAGGACAAGCCTGGTAACTACAGACCAGTCAGTCTAACGTCGGTAGTGGGCAAACGTCTAGAGTCCATAATCAGGGACAAGGTAGATCTTCACTTAGAAAGATATAGGCTAATAAAGGACAGTCAACATGGATTTGTTAAAGGCAAATCTTGCCTTACATATTACATATCTGATAGAATTTTTTGATGAGGTAACGGAATGGGTGGATAATGGTAGCGCAGTTGATGTAATTTACATGGACTTTCAAAAGGCATTTGACAAAGTGCCACATGAGAGACTTATTATGAAATTAAAGGCCCATGGCGTAAAAGGGACAGTGGCAGCGTGGATCCACAACTGGCTGCGAGACAGAAAGCAGAGAGTTGTAGTGAGCGGCTGTTTTTCAGATTGGAGGGAAGTGAGCAGTGGTGTGCCACAGGGATCGGTTTTGGGACCATTGCTGTTTGTAATCTACATCAATGATCTGGACTTGGGTGTACGGAGTACAGTTTCCAAGTTTGCAGATGACACTAAGTTAGGGAGAATAGTAAACAGTGAGGAGGATAGTAGCCATCTGCAAGAGGATATAGACAAATTGGTAAAGTGGGCAGACACATGGCAGATGAGGTTTAATGCAGAGAAGTGTGAGGTGATGCATTTTGGGAGAAGAAATGAAGGGAGGCAATATAACAACAACAACAACAAATTACATTTATAGAGCGCCTTTCACATCGGGAGGACGTCCCAAGGCGCTGCACAGGAGGCGTGTGACCCGAGCTGAGAGGGGAGTGTTTGGGAAAGGGTGAAACATGTAGGGGAGGTCGAAGAGTTCGGGGTGGAACAGAAGGCACGATCGAAGAGGAAAGTCTTCAAACCGGCCTTGAAAGAGGAAAGGGAAGAGGCGAAACGGAGGGATTGAGGGATGGCATTCCATAGGGTGGGAGCGGAGAAACTGAAGGCCCGGCCTCCGATGGTGGGGGGGTTCGGGCGGGGGGCTTGGAGCAGGCCAAGTCCTGTTGAACGGAGGGTCCGGGTGGGCGTGTAGGGGGAGAGTAGATCGGTTAAGTAGGGCGGGGCAAGGCCGTGTAAGGCCTTGAAGGTGAGGACGAGGATCTTGAACTCGATCCTCTGGAGAATGGGGAGCCAGTGGAGACGGGCGAGGGTGGGGGTTATGTGGTTGCGGAGGCGGGTGCGGGATAGTACACGGGCTGCAGAGTTTTGGATGACCTGCAGCCTGTGAATGGAGGAACTGGGGAGGCCGACGAGGAGAGAGTTTCCATAGTCCAGCCGTGAGGTGATGTAAGCATGCACAAGTGTTTCGGCAGCGCGGGGGGTAAGATAATTGCGGAGCCTGGCAATATTGCGCAGGTGGAAATAAGCGGTGCCGGTCAACGTACGGATGTGGGGGATATAGGCTAGATAGTACAATTTTAAATGCTGTGAAGGAACAGAGAGACCTGGGGATTTGTGTTAGTGACTCGTTGAAGGTGGCAGGACAGGTAGACAAGGCTGTTAAGAAGGCATATGGGATACTAGGCTTTATAAATAGGGGTATAGAGTACAAAAGTCAGGAAGTGCTGACTAACCTCTATAGGACTTTGGTGAGGCCTCAGCTGGAATACTGTGTTCAATTCTGGTCACCACACTACAGAAAGGATGTGAAAGCATTGGAAAGGGTACAACGAAGATTTACTAGGATGGTGCCAGGATTGAGGGACTTCAGCTATGAGGAGAGGCTAGATAGGCTAGGGTTATTCTCTCTGGAGCAGAGAAGATTGAGGGGAGACCTAATAGAGGTTTATAAGATCATGAGGGGTTTCGACAGGGCAAATAGAGAAAAACTATTTCCACTCGTGGGCAAATCTGTGACTCGTGGTCACAGATTTAAAATAGTTTCAAGGCGCAGTAGAGGGGAGCTGAGGAGAAATATTTTCACTCAGCGAGTTGTTCGAATCTGGAATGCATTGCCTGAAAAGGTGGTGGAGGCTGATTCGATAACAACTTTTAAAAGGGAATTAGATCTTTATTTAGGGAGAACGGGTCTATTAGGCTATGGGGAGCGGGCAGGGCAGTGGGATTGAATCGCTCTTTTCAAAGAGCCGGCACAGACTAGATGGGCCGAATGGCCTCCTTTTGTGCCGTAAAATTCTATGATTCTATGAATCTATAAGACAGGGGAAAAGTACAGAGCAGGTGAATTCTGTCTTGAAGTGCATGTGTGTAAATGCGTGGAGTTTGACACCAAGATTGGTGAGCTGCAGGCTCTAGTTGCTGCAAGGGGATATGATGTGGCAGCGGTAATAGAGACCTGCCTCAAACTAGGGCAGGAATAGGAACTCAACATTCCAGGCTATAATATATTCAGGAGGGATAGAGAAGGAAAAAAAGAAGGGGGGGTGGAAATATTAATTAAGGATACGGTTACAGCCTTAGAAAGGAACGAGGTGCTAGAGGGGCTAAAAACAGAATCTATCTGGTTAGAGGTAAGGAACAAAAAAGGAGCTGTTACACTGTTAGGGGTTTTACTATAGACCACCAAATAGTGGGAAGGAGACAGAAGAGCAGATCTGCAGATTTCAGAAAGATGCAAAGCTAATAGAGTAGTGATAATGGGGGAACTTTAATTATCCCAACATAGGCTGTACTTATGGAAAGGGACAAGGAACAATCAATGGTGAGGATACTCAACTGCAAGAAGGCTAATTTCAGTGAGTTAAAAAGGGACCTAGCCAAGGTGGACTGGAGAGAAAGATTGGCAGGTAAAACAGCTGTGGGAAGGAGCATGGGAAGTCTTCAAGAAGGAGATAGTTTGGGCACAGAACAGATACATTCCCACAAAGGTAAAAAGTAGGGCATCCAAGCCTCCCTGGATGACATGGGCAATTGGGACTAAAATAAAACAAAAAAGGAGGCTTATGACAAATGTCATGCCCAAAGTACGGAAGACAACCAAACAAAATATGGTAAGTGCAGGAGAGAACTGAAAAGGGAAATTAGAGGGGCAAAAAGACTGTATGAGAAACGATTAGCAGGTAACATTAAATGGAACCCTAAGGTATTTCACTAACCTTTTATTATATCAAGAATAAAAGGTTAATGAAAGGTAGGGTGAGGCCAATTAGGGATCAAGGAGGAAATCTTATTGTAGAGACAGAGGGCATGGCTGATGTACTGAATGAGAAGAAGATGCAGCCAATGCCCCAGTACCGGAGGAGAGGCTAGAGGAAATGTATAAGTATAAACAGAGAGGAAGTACAGTACAGTAAAAGCCTGTTTATCCAGCACCTGATCAACCAGAACTTCCACATTACTGGCAACGCAAAAAAAAGGTCCGCATTCAATTAACTGGAATTGATCCGGAAAAATACATTTTTGCATGCATTGTTTTGCATTTTTTCATTTTTAAAATTGTATTGTTTTTGTGTTTTTGGAGGAATATCCGGCAGGCGCTTTAACCGGCATTGTCCAGGTCCCGAGAGTGCCGGATAAACGGGCTTTTACTGTATTAAAAAGGTTGACAGTGCTCAAGGTGGATAAGTCGCCTGGTCCGAATAGGCTGCCCGCATTCTCACCCTAACCAAACTTCACTCCCCAATTATCTCACTCCAGAGGTACCTCAGTCCTTGCCAGACTTTACTGGTTCCCTGTCACAGAGCTTCGGCCCTGGGATCCGCTATTGTGAAGCGCTCTGAGATGCCACCTGGCGTGGACAAATACAATACAAGTTGTTGTCATTTTTGTTGTTGTTGAAAGGCTTTTAAGGAGATAATAATAATAATAATAATAATAATAATAATAAGCTTTGCATTTGATACAGAGCTTTTCACGTCTTCATGATGACTCAAGCGCTTCATGGAATATACTGTAAAGTGAAATGACGGGATATTTGTGGGCGAAACATGGCAGCCTATTGTGTACAGCAGAGTCCCACAAACATTCATGGATTGAAATGAACGTAACAAATTGTAGTTTTAAACTATTTCCGCACTATAAACAAGTCCCCACATCCCCGCTCTGCGCCCACACTGTAATTATATTTTGCCCTGTTAAGGGAAAAGATGGGCAAAGGTCCTGGTTTAAACAGCGTGTCCTGTAGTGTAGGCTGGGCTAGCTGTTTAAAGCCACGTGTATCTCACTCCTCACTTTAATACAGTACAAGGCTTTCAGCCACAACAAACAAAATTGCATTGATAAAGAGCGCCTTTCACATCGGGAGGACATGAACCATTGTGAGACGCTCTGAGACGCTGTCCGGCGTGGAGGGCACTATATACATCAAAGTTCTTGTTGTTGTTGGACAGGGGAACGGCAAGTTTAACATCTTCACTGACATCTCACACTGAGAAATCCAACACAGCGATCACACACCGAGAGACGCTGGTTCATTCATTTTAAAGAAATGAAAACTCATCAAACCCTGAGTAGATTGCGAGCTTTACTGCCTTACCTTGTTGCTGAGCTGCCCACAGCTGCTTCTTTTTTTTTAAACAAATATATATTTATTTTTTTGTTAAAAACATATAGATTTGTTTTTTTAAACCTTCCCCGTGACATCAAATCGCCTAAGTCCTTTTTCCCGTGACATTCCGCATCGGCCTTGACTCAGTACCCACGCGAAAAAAAAACCAACCCAATCACCACTCCCAACAAAAAAAAACCTTCCACCGTCTTTGTGGAGAAAAACAAAAAACCTGTCCTTCTCGACACAAAAACGCCTATTCCCCACATTCCCTTATGTCAGGGCCTCCTCGCTTCTCTGCACTGCTGCCTTTTTTTACAGGGAGCAGTTACAAAGGGGCTAATCCCAGCTCCACCATCCTTTCCTTACCGGATGGTAGGCCAAAAAACCAAAAACAGACATTTGGAAAAAAAAAACACACTCCGATGCTCTCCCCTTTATGGGGAGAGGCATCTACAAAGGAAAACCTTCACTTGGGGACACTCTCTGGTTACAGGTCGAGCGTCCCCCCACAAGCACTGCGGATAGTGTCCCTGACGTTCTAAGCAGTGGCATACTAGAGCACGCCCCACCTATCATTAGCCTCGACCGAGCCTATGCCCGCAGCTGCTTCTCTCCCTATCCAGCAAAGCTCTGACTGTCACCGCCCACAGCCACAGCCTTTTGAATGATCCTCCTGCAATACACAGAGCAGTTGCATCAGCCACTGAGTCACTCTGTAACTGCCAGATCATGCCCCAAATGTCAACACCAACAACAAAATTGCACTTACATAGCGCCTTTCACGTCGGGAGGACGTCCCAAAGCGGTGAACAGTCAGTGTTTGAGACCCGAGCTGGGGGCGGGGGGATCGGGGAGGGTGGAGGGAAAGGAGGGGTGAACGATGGGACCAGACCGTCAAAGAAGAGGGTCTTGAGGCGGGACATGAAGGAGGCCAGGGAGGGGGCGAGGCGGAGGGTCTGCGGGCTGGAGTTCTAGAGGTTGGGAGCAGAGTGGCTGAATACTCGCCCGCCGATGGTGGGTCGAGGGACAAGAAGCAGGCTGGAGCCCGCTGAGCGGAGGGCGCGGGCAGGTTCATAGGGAATTAGGAATTCGCAGGGGTAGGGTGGGTAAGTCTATGGGGTGGGGGGGGTTAAAGGTGAGTCTAAAGGGTTTAAAGGTGAGTTCAATGTCAATCTTGAATTTGTTTTACATTCAAAGCACTCCACAACCTCGTCCCCTGACCCACCCTCCCCACCATTGGCCAGAGAGCCTTCAGTCACTCTGTTCCCAAGCTCTGGATCTCCATCCCACTGTCCCTCCGCCTCTCCCCCTCCCAGGCCTCCTTCAATTCCCGCTTCTAGACCCTCTTCTTTGACGGTCCCATCGTTCACCCCAGTGCCTCCCCATCCCTCAGAGAATTGAATTCAAAACCCTTCTTCTAAACTTCAAAGCCCTCCATGACCTTGCTCACCCCTACCTCCCCAAGTATCTTGCCAACCTGCGCCTAATATGGACTGGATGAAAACATCCTCCGAGTCAGATGTGGGCCCCAGTTGGACCACTGATGCTTATTTCTCAACAACCTGGTTGCTTTCTTGTTTGTGTCTTGCACAAGGGTGTGTGCTTGCTCTGTGTGTGTGTGTGTGTGTGTGAACATTCATTGACTGAGAAACTATAATAAAGGAAACCATTTTTTTAACATTGAAATGTTGCCCATATTATTTAATAATAGACATAAAGATTCCTTATAGGATATGTGTGTGTGTGTGTGTGTGGGGGGGGGGGGGGGGCGGGAGGCTGGGGGGTGGGTGGAGGGTGATTTTCTGAAGGATGATTTTCTCCTCAACAAAGGCGAGGGAGGACAGGTTGATTGTGGGCTGAGGAGAGGGCAGTGCAGTGTACATTGAGGCACAGCTGGGGAGAAAAAACAGTCGCTACAACCGAGCAATCCAATGACCTTCCTGATAACCTGATGTTACCGGTAGAGAAAAAGCCGCAGCTGCACAATGACAAGTGCGCCACTGAAATGCATTGTGTTTCACATGGAGCAGCTCAACCGAGTTTAAACAAGCAAAGGCTGGTGATGACAATTCCAATGTGCCTTCCCTCCCCCCTTGTGTTTCCACACAGAGACAAAGTCTGCTGCTGTTGTCCCTCCGCCCACATGAAGCACAGCGCACCCCACATTCCTTACCTTGTTTGTCTGTGACACCAGAGGAGCTGCCTTCTCAGCCACAGTGGTCTGTGAATGTCAAGCTAACAGGAAATGGCAGATCTCGGCAGTGTTGTGTTCTCCGGTGTCAGGGCTGCTGTGACACCCGTATTACACATCTCAGAGTTTCGCCAACATTTCACCATACGCCACCTCACTGCCTGATCAGTTTACGCCTACATTTTATGGTATTAATTCTGCGGAAAATCTTAAATGCATGTAGGAACGAACCAGAAAATGGATATAAATGCTGTTACAGCTCTCCCTCCAAAGCGAGATTTGTCAGTCAGTCAGCCAACCTCCAATTATAATAATAATAATCCTTGCATTTGATACAGCGCTTTACACGTCTTCTAGACGTCTCAAAGCTCTTCACAGAATCGACTGTCAAGTGAATTGACTGTATATTTGTGGCCGAAACGCGGCAGCTAATCGCGCACAGCAATAATAATGGATTCCCGGGATCGGTTGTTGTGAAGCGCTCTGAGACGCTGTCCGGCGTGGAGGGCGCTGTATCAATTAAAGTTGTTGTTGTTGGATTGAAAATGACCCATTTATTGTTTGTTTTCGAGGGAATATTGTCTGGTGTGTAGAATAAGGAAACTTGCCCAAAGTTTTGCCCCGCTGGGAATTCAACCCGGTTTCTCTCACTTGCACGGCAAGTGCCTTAACCTCTGTGATACGGGACAACCAAACAAAAACAAAACCCAAACGTTTATTTTGTAACCTTTACGTTGGGTAGTGTCCCCGAGTGCTAGACAGTGGCAGAGTCTAACTCCAATCCTGGGGCAGAGGGAGGAGGTGACTGTAAACACCATCAAAAAGTTAGGTATTTAGGCAGGATTTGAAAGTGGGGAGGGAGGGGGCAAGGCAGAGGGATTTAGGAAAGAGTTCCAGATATATGGGGTGTAGTGACTGAATGCATGGCCATCGATGGTGGATCAGAGGGCACTAGGAACGAACAGGAGACTGGAGTCGGCTGAGCAGAGACTGCAGGTCTCCTCTGATGGCGTTTCTCTCATGCATGCCTCATTGCTCCAAAATATTTGTGGAGCTCCTATATCTCAGTGGTTTAAACCCCCCGCCACCCCCCCGCCCTACAAGTGTGAGACCTGTGTTCGAATCCAGGCAGGTCAGGGCGAAATCTTGGGCAAGTTTCCTTACTCCACACGCCTACTAATAATCCCTCCAAAAAAACACAATAATAAAATTGGTCATTTCAATCCACGGCTGTTTGTGTGGGACATTGTTGTGTGCAATTGGCTGCCGCGATTCACCCACAAATATACAGTCAATTCACGTTACACTATATTCTGTGAAGCGCTTTGAGCGCTTCACAGACATTTGGACAAGCGCTTTGAGACATTTGGAAGACATGTAACGCATGTAACGTACATCAATCATAATTTTTTCTCAGCCCTACCCCAAACTTCCTTTTTTTAGAGTAAAGAGTCATTTCAAGTTATCAAAATAATAATAATAATAATAAAAATTGTTGCCCCATTTCACTCTGAAAATTGTGAAGCTGACATCCTTACACAACAGGGTGGTTGCGCTGGTGAGGGGAAGCCATGGTGGTTTACTCCTCCCAGCGTGCCTGTGGGTACTTCTATTTCAAGTGTGAAAACAAAACAGGATCAATCGGTATGAATTGCAATTGAAGCACTCGACAAAGGGATGGACCTTCACGAAGGATCCCCACTCAAACTACACCAGGGGAAATCATGGCCCACAAAAGAAAATCCAATTTTATTGTACGATTTAGGGCAGAGTCCAGTGGTTCTGAAACATTTGAGAATTCAATTGATTGTTCGGTTCATGTTACTGCATCGGGGAGAAATGATCTGAGAAAATCTATCGTTAAATGCTTTCATACTGACCAGCTGAAGCTCCGCAGTTCGAATTAACTCTTCTGTTTCCATAAACTCATTATGATTTTGCAACTACTGACAAACCTTGGATTTAGCACTTCTGTGTAGTTGGGGAATTTTGTTTTGAGTCCAATTCAGTGGGCTCTGGGCTGCTCTATGTATCCCATCCGACCCGTCCTACCATCGGTGGCCGGGCTTTCAGCCTCCCTGACCCCACACTCGGGAACTCCATCCCATAGTCCCTTTGCCTCACTTCCTCCTTTGCCTTCTGTCCTCGAAAGCGTGGTTGCCTCCCAGCTCCGCTCTTTCCTCACAACCCATTCACTCTATGAACCCCTCCAATCGGGTTTCTGTGCTGCCTACAGCATGGAAACTGCTCTGGTCAAGGTCACAATCGACATCCTGACTACTTGTGACCAGGGTTCCCTCTGCCTCCTCGTCTTCCTCGACCTATCCACTGCCTTTGATACCGTGGAACACGCAATCCTCCTCCATCGCCTCTCCTCCCTCCTCAATCTTCAAGGCTCTGTCCTTGATTGGTTCCGGTCATACCTCTCCCACCGCCTTCACTTTGTCTCCTCCAATGGCTTTTCCTCCAGCCCTCACACAGTCACATGCGGCATTCCTCAAGGCTCTCTCCTTGGCCCCCCTGCTTTTCACCCTCTACACTCTCCCCCTGGGTGACATCATCCGTAGATATGGGGTTAATTTCCACATATATGCGGATGACACCAAACTCTTACCTTTCCGCTTCCACCCTCGATGCCAGGACTACTGGCGTTCTGACTGTGTGTCTGTCCGACATTGAGTCCTGGAAGAGGGACAACGTCCTCCAACTAAACGTCAACAAGATGGAGACTTTCCTGATTGGCTCATGTCAGAGCATCCGTACCTCAGGCACTGACAACATCAGCGTTCAAGGCCACTCTCTCCACCTCTCGAATATCACAAGAATGTCCCAAGGTGCTAGTCAGTCATTGTTTCAGACCCCAGCTGGGGACCGGGAGGGTAAAGGGAAAGGGTGGGATTTGGAGTTACTGATGGGACTGTTGAAGAGAGGGTCTTGAGGCGGGTCTTGAAAGAGGCCAGGGAGGAGACGAGGTGGAGGGACTGCGGGATGGAGTTTCAGAGGTTGGGGGTAGAGTGGCTAAAGGCTCGCCTGCCAATGTTGAGGCGGGTCAGGGACATAGAGCAGGCCGGAGCCTCCTTAATGGGGGGGGGGGCGGGCAGGTTGGTAGGGGGTTAGAAGGTCACAGATGTAGGGTGGGGCCTGGGCATGGAGGGCTTTGAAGGTGAGGACCAGGATCTTAAATTGGATCCTTTGGTGATGGTGAGCCAATAGAGTTGGGATCACGAAGCTTGAGCAGTAGAGAACACGGGCTGCAGAGTTCTGGATTATCTGCAGCCTGTGGAGGGAGGAATTGGGAAGGCCAACAAGTAGGGCATTGGCATAGTCGAGCTGGGATGTAATTAGGCCATGAATGAGGGTTTAGGCGGCTGTGGGGCTAATATAATGCTGGAGTCAGGCAACATTGCGGAGGTGAGGAAAGGCAGAGTAGGTCATTGCTTGGATGTGGGGGAGGAAAGACAGTTGAGGATTGCACAGGACACCCAGGTTCCTGACTGGCTTGGTGAGGTTGAGTGAGCAACCATGGAGGTTGATGCTGCCAGTGCCTGATGCGTGAAGGTGCTGGTGAGAGCCAATCAACAGGGTCTCGGTCTTGTTGACATTCAACTGTAAAAAGTTAGCTCTCATCCAGGACTTGAACACTGACAGACAGTCTGTCAGGACAGTGGTAGTCCTGGAGTCGAGGGTAGAGGCAGAGAGATAGAGTTGGGTGTCATCTGCATACATGTGGAAGTTAACCCCATGTCACCAAGGGGGAGCATGTAGATGTTAAAATGTAGGCAGCCAAGGACAGAGCTCTGGGGGACGCCACAGGTGACAGTGCGGGGGCTGGAAGAGAAGCCATTGGTGGCGATAAAGTGGAGAGAGTGAGAAAGGTAAGAGTCGAACCGGGCAAGGGAGATTGAGCTGGGAGGAGAGGCGGTGTAGGAGGATGGAGGGGTCGACAGTGTCGAAGGCAGCAGAGAACGGATAAATAGAGGGGCATTGGTTATTTCTTCAAGGAATATCGGTAGAAACACTTTGTCATGATATTAACAGTACCATGCCCTGCATTTGTCAATGGGAAATACGAGAAAATCTGATTTGGCAAAGCATATAATATTTGATAATGCACAGCATAGTGCATTACTTGTGGAGTCCTGTAGCTCGGTTGTTAGAGCACTCGCCTTACAAGAAAGAGACCTGGGTTCAATTCCAGGCAGGGCGAAACTTTGGGCGAGTTTTCTTACTCTACACACCCGATAATAATCACACACACAAAATAAATTGGTCATTTCAATTGTAAAGCAGGCCAGAGCCGGAGGGAGCAGACAGCGTGACGTGGGGTTAGCAGTCACAGTTTGATATGGGGTTAGCGCAGTCACACAGGTAGGATGAAGCAAGTCTGTGGAGAGCCTTGAAGGCAAGGATGAGGATTTTGAACTCTATCCTTTGGGGATTGGGAGCCAGTGTAGGGTGGTGATGGTGTGGGTGATAACAATGTAATATAATAATAATAATCCTTGCATTTGATGTAGCGCTTTTCACATCTTATTGACGTCTCAAAGCGCTTCACAGAATATACTGTAAAGTGAATTGACTGTATATTTGTGAGTAAAATGGGCAGCCAATTGCACACAGCAGCATCCCCACAAACAGTCGTGGATTGAAGTGAGCAATTTTTATTATTGTGGGGAGTGGACAGATTTTGTTTGGACGGATTATTTCTGTGATGGGGTCATGGAGCCTGGTGTGGGAGAGGACATGAGCTGCAGAGTTCTGGATGATCTACAGCTTGCGGAGAGGATTGTTGGGAAGCCCGATAGGTGGGGAGTAGGCGTAGTTAAGCCTGGATGTGATGACTAAGATACCACTTAAGACTAAGAAAACTCCTGCAGCTATATCCTCTGATCTCTGGATTATTAATTGGCATGTACATTGCTATATAAAGCCTAAAAAGTTAACTTTCACCTGGTACCTGAACTACACAAGATTCAAAAATTTCTGAGTCAACAATTTGATTTAAATGACATACAATTAAACTACTGTACATAAGTTACTCATCACAATCAACATTGGTCCTCTGACAATTAAAAAGGCTAATAATAATCCTTGCATTTGATATATTAATGTCTCAGGGTGCTTAACACAACAAATTTACATTTGTATAGCACCTTTCATGTCAGGAGGACGTCCCAAGGCGCTGGACAGGTTATTGCTTGAGACCCGAGATAAGCACAAGGTGGGGAGGGGGGCAGGAGTCGCCCAAGGGATCATTGAAGAGGAGGGTCTTGAGGCGAGACTTGCCAGGGATGCCAGGGAGGGGGCGAGGCGGAGGGACTGCGGGATGGAGTTCCAGAGGTTGGGGCAAGAGTGGCTGAAGGCTCGCCCACCAATGGTGGGGCTTGTGGGTCGGGGGACAGGCCAGAGCCTGCTGAGCGGAAGGTCGGGCAGGTTGGTAAGGGGATAGGAGGTCACGGATGTAACATTGGCGGAGCCTGTGGCCGAGCCTGACTCGGCATTCCTGTGCTGTCAATCATTTACTATGGAAGTGAAAGAGCGGAAGCACTTAGCTAATGGGCAGAAACACTCAGCCAACAGGCATTGAACAGAGTAAACAGGGTAACATCAGGCTTGGTCATACGGGAACTAGTTTATATTAACATTTTAATAATATAAGATGTTTGTCTGCAGACAAGATTTTCAAAGTGTCTCCTGCCAGCCTGAGCCTTGTGACCAGGGGTGAGCTGGGGTGAACTCTAACCTGTATCTCTGCTTCCTCTTTGTGAGGGCAGATCTCACTCCTCAGATCGCAAGCAATACGAGCTGACCGAGGGCTGTACACATAGCCACTAACTCTTCCCCCTCCCCCGACCCTCCCCCCCACCTCAGGTCCTGACCTGATGTCCCAAAGCTGTCCCTATCAACCTGTCCTTCTCTTCCGGGACTGTTCCCACTGCCTTCAAAACCGCCATCACCCCCATCCCAAAACAGCCTTCCCTCGATGCGTTGCAGCTATCTAGCTACCGACCCATCTCCAACCTCCCCTTCCTTTACAAGGTCCTTGAAAGAGTGGTTGCCTCCCAGCTCCGCTCTTTCCTCACACAACACTCACTCCTCGAACCCCTCCAATTGGGTTTCCGTGCTTCCCACAATACGGAAACTGCCCTGGTAAAAGTCACAAACGACATCCTGACCATCTGTGACCAGGGCTTCCTCTGTCTCCTCATCCTCCTCGACCTATCCGATGCCTTCGATACCGTGGACCATTCTATGATCTTCCAAAATTCTCTGGATACTGGAAAAGTCCCCATTGATTGGAAGATTGCAAATGTAACTCGACTATTTAAGAAGGGTGGGAGAGAAAACATGGGGAACTATAGACCAGTTAGTCTGACATCGGTAGGGAAAATTCTTGAGTCCTTAATCAAATACATTGTTATGGGATACCTGGAAGACCATAACAAGAATAGGCAGAGTCAGCATGGCTTTACAAAAGGGAAGTCATACTTAACTAATCTTTTAGAGTTTTTTGAGGATGTATCTAGCAGGTTGGGTAGGGGGGAACCAGTAGATGTGATATATTTAGATTTTAAGAAGGCATTTGATAAAGTGCCACACAAAAGGCAAATTGCACAAAGTCAAGGCCCACAGGATTAATGGGAACACATTAACATAGATAGAAGAGCGGCTAACGGGTAGAAACCAGAGAGTAGGGATAAACGGGTCATTCTCGAATTGGCAGGATGTATCTAGTGGAGTGCCACAAGAATCAGTACTCAGCTATATGAAGCCTCAGCTATTTACAATTTACATCAATGATCTAGACGAGGACATTGAATGTAACGTGCCTAAATTCGCGGATGACACTAAACTAGGTAGCAGAGTGAGCTCTGAGGATGATGCAATAAGATTGCAACAAGATATAGATAGACTAGGGGAGTGGGCAGGTAGATGGCAGATGGAATTCAATGTTAGCAAGTGTGAAATTATTCACCTAGGTAACAAAAATAAAAAAATAGATTATTTTCTAGAGGGGAAGTTAGATAGTGTTAGTATTCAAAGGGATTTGGATGTCCTTGTACACCAGTCTCAAAAAGTTAGTTTGCCGGTGCAGCAAGCAACTCAGAAGGCGAACGGCATGCTAGCGTTCATTTCAAAAGGTTTAGAGTATAAGAGTAGGGAAGTCTTGCTGCTACTGTATAGGGCCCTGGTGAGACCGCACCTAGAGTATTGTGTGCAGGTTTGGTCTCCTTATTTAAAAAAGGACATACTTGCCTTAGAGGGGGGGCAGCGTAGATTCACTAGGTTAGTTCCTGGGGTGAGGGGACTGACCTATGAGGATAGGTTGAATAAACTAGGGCTGTATTCTCTAGAGTACAGAAGAATTAGGGGGGATCTTATTGAAACATATAAGATTCTTAAAGGGCTGGATAAAGTAGGCACTGAGGGACTGTTTCCCCTGGTAGGAGAATCTATAACCAGGGGTCACAGTCGATCCTCTCTGGGACAGGGAGCCACTCAGGCCTGCTCCGCGTCCATCGCCCTAACCGCCCAACCATCAGCGGCCGGGCTTTCAGCCTCTCTGCTCCCACACTGTGGAACTCCATCCCACAGCCCCTACCCCTCGCTTCCTCCCTTTCCTCGTTCAAGTCCGGTCTCAAGACCTTCCTCTTCGACCGCACCTTCTGCTCCCCCCACCACCTCTTCCCCCTCTCCCACTCTCCCTCCCCTTCCCCCTACCCCGACCCTCCCCCACTCCCCCACTCCCCCACCGCCCTCGCTTGGGTCCTGACCAGACTATTCAGCGGTTTGGGACGTCCTCCTGACATGAAAGGCGCTATACAATTTTGATGTTGTTGTTGTTGCTGTTGCTGTTGCCAGGCTCAACCATAAGAACAGCCTGTGCTGTAAAATTCTATGATTCTAAGAACAAGAAGTAAATATAATCAGGATGTTTGCAAAAGCGATCGAGCCACAGTAATGGAATTGTAACCAGCCTACAGTAGACTGGGTTGGAGGCTATTCATAGCAATTAAAATGGGGGAAGAAAGAAGCGTTGCGGAAACATTCCTGTTTGCAATTTTCAGGTTGTAAAATTCCCTGAACTCACTTTACGATCTCAAAGCTGTAATGCACTTTGAGACGTCTCAATGACGTGATAAGGAACTACATTAACTGCAAGGATTATTATTATTACTGCACCCGGATCTGTCCACCTCAGCATTGCCACCTCAGCACCTTAGTATCTCCATACTGTCAGGCCTGTGTGGGGTCTGTCTGATTTACAAATGTAAAAGGGTCGGATGGAGACAACTGAATACAGCGGTGTGATCCCAATAATAAGTTTATCAGCAATAAAGCAAACAGCAAGCAATATTCAACATTCAAACACTAGACCAGCGGTTCCCAACCTCAGTGCTTTGGGATGTCCTCCCGACCCTAATTTGGGTCGGGACCCGAGGTTGGGAAACACTGCGCTAAACAGTAGATACAAATAAATCAATATCACCCGATCCCTCTGGGAAGATGCGTTGATCCTCTACGGAGACTTAATAAATAGTTTTAATAAATGGATTTAATAAAGAGACTTCAGCTATTCCAAAGCTGCATCTTTCATTGATGTGTTTTTACCTGTCTGATTCACAAGTTTGTCCTGCAACGCCCCCACCCCCCCATCCTCAAACTGCCAATGGCCTTGAGCAGACTATTTTCCCATGAGAAACAATCCTTACCCGCTCCCCTTATCCTGTACTCGCCACTCTTTCCTCGCTATCTCAGTACTGTATTAATCAATTCAAAGCTATGTTCTTCAAAATCTTACTATCAGGAAGCTGAACTGATCAAGGACATGCCAACATTCTATCCTCTTCTCAATTAGCTTGCACACATCAGCAGTGTTTAATTTAACACTATATATTTCGCAAATAATTTTTTTTAGTCAAGCTTCCTTATCCTAAGTACTGTAATTCAAGCATTATCTGGTATATGCAACTATGCTTGATTAAGAAATCATGATTAGGCTCATTGGAACAAAGGCAATAAAGCTATTTGAGGTGAAACAGGATGTGATACAGTTGTAGAGAACAGAAAACTGATTGCACAACAGCAATTACAGTCGGAAAATTATCAATCCTAACTGAGCACAATTTAGCAACATTTTACTTGTGGAGAATGTAAAATATCACACGTTATTATAATAATAATAATAATAATAATAATCTTTGCATTCGATATAGCGCTTTTCACGTCTTCCGGGCGTCTCAAAGCACTTTACAGAATATACTGTAAAGTGAATTGACTGTATGTTTGTGGGTGAAACGAGGCAGCCAATTGCGTACTGCAGTAATTACTTTGCAATTAACAGATGTGCGAATAACTCAAATTGCATCCTGATGTAATTAGAAATAAATTGGTGAATGTCTCTGCTTTACATTGTAAACCTCATGTTTAGACAAACATGCTGTCATTTTAAAATCTTGATTCAGATGTACAGTACAATTGGAGCTTTATTTTAATTGTAGGAATGTCTAGGCTTAAACAGAACAGCAGATGGAGCTCTGAATACAGATAATCTGACAAGCAAATATCGTTACACATAACACTGACAGGGAAGCAGTGCTCTATTTCTGCACACAGAATATCGGCCATAAAATAGTTCACAGCAGTTTTAGAAATTTCTACTAATCGACTTGCCCTAGAATTAGTTATTTTCTATCTGTGCTCAGCTCGAAAATCAGAGCAATTCTGCAAGAATTTTAGTATAATAATAATCCTTACATTTGAAAAAGCACTGAAGATAAAGTTAATTAACCTTGTGGGCTAAACACATCAGCTAATTGCTCAGAAAACAATGTCCCAAAGTCATGGATTGAGTGACCAAATTATTATTATCGTTTGAAATATGTTTATTGTTTTGAAGGGATTATTACCCCTGGGTTAGTGATCTGCCGATCAACTAACAACTGGGTTCCTACTTACTGTTTGGCAAATGGAGTAAGGAAACATGCCAGGATTTCGCCATCCCTGGAAATCAAACCCAGCTCCTCTTGCTTGTGAGGCAAGAGCTAAACTACACCAAACAGCATCAACTCCTGACAACAGATTCCTGGGTGATATAATCAATTACCCTCAAGATCCATGGAACTGGCAGAAATGTTGGTTGGTTGAGGGTGTGGGGGGGCGGGGGGGGGGGGGTGGTGGGGAAGCAAAGGTTGAACATCAGAAGGTCAGGTGAAGTGACAATGTCAGGTGGAGATAGGTTTGTTCTCCTCTGTGATGCCGATCACAGCCAAACACCTGGCCCTTTGGCAAGGTCGACATGTCAATAGTGACTGCTCGGACAGGTATTGGGAAGGAACCCAGCGCATGTCACCAGACTACAACTGAAGGAGAAAAATGTAAATGCCCTCGTAGAGAGAGGACAGGGCTTAAGGACAAGATAGGGGTTTAAAAAGTATTCATCACAGGGTCCTGGTCTCATCACAACCCAGTTCTCCCCGTTGGAATAATTCATTCAGGGGAGACAGGGTGTAGATGGGAAATGGCTCCATGCACTTAAACAGTCCGTCCACTTTCACTCAGACAGTGTCTCAAAGGGCATACACACCAGTGGAAGGTCAAGCATGTTTGTTTCAGAAACATAAGGTTAATGTTTCAGAGGAGTCCTCAGCAAATGTACAATGACCACGTCAACTGGCATTTATATGGTGTCTTCAATTGGAGATGTATCTCCTAGCCCTTAAGCATGATATCATTTTTATGCCAAGCCAGGGACAGGGGAGGTGACCTCACAAGGACAAAGGGAGTTTTTTTGTTTGTTGGTGAATTATGTGCTGTTGAAATTTACAGACACGCCGTGTGTACCAGTTTATTGACAAACATCAATTGGCACCAAGGTTGAAAATTTTACCTCAAATGTAAAATAATACAGGAAGTCTACAAAGCCAAGGTTACTAAACATTGCCAAAGAATACCCATTGTTAGGGCAAAATACACAGTAAAATTCTTGCTTTGCATTTGATTGATCTTAATAATGGATGTAATAATAATCCTTGCATTTGATGTAGCGCTTTTCACATCTTATCAACATCTCAAAGCACTTCACAGAATATACTGTAAAGTGAATTGACTGTATATTTGTGGGCGAAACTCGACAGCCAATTGTGCACAGCAGTGTCCCACAGACAGTCGTGGATTGAAATGACCAATTTTATTATTGTGTTTTTTTGGGGAGAGATTATTATCAGGCGTGTGGAGTAAGGAAACTTGCCCAAGGTTTGGCCCTGACCTGCCTGGATTCGAACACAGGTCTCATGCTTGTAAGGCGAATGCTCTAACCACTGAGCTGCAGGAGCTCCACATCCACTTCCTGCCATCCCTTACTTTGGCTAAATTTAAAAAAATTAAATAAAAAATGATAGCAAATGCTTTTAAAACAAAAGTCCATAAAAAAGTCTAAAGCACATCTGTGTGCTCTGTAAAATTGAAAGCTTGCAGAGAATGGGCTTCCAAGCCTTCAATATTTTATTGTGTTAATTGCCTACAAAATCCCCAGTCACACACTTTACAGTATATCACGGAAGTGTTTTGAGACCTCTCGATGATGTGATATGGCCGTATCTCAATTGCAAGCAATATTATTATGAATTATTAGTGGAGTAACAGCCAGCTATCCAAATGTTAAAGATTTGACAAAGGGGATAAACTCTGAACAGGATCTGGGTTGTGATATTATATTGAAGGATTCTTCAATACTTTACTGTTGTTGTGTACTTGTTTTTCTGTTCTCCACAACTGTATCACAGCCTGTGAATCCCTCGACATAGTGGTTAGTGTGCTCACCTCGCAAGCAAACGTTTCCTGTTTTTTTTGCGGAAATATGACAGCTATGTGTCCTTATTTTTCATTACTCAGAGTGCCCCAGATTTCCATAGGATTGATAATTAGAACAAGTGCAATACTGATATTTAAAGAGAAACAACAACGACGACAACAACAACATTACATTTCCAGAGAGCCTTTCATGTAGGGCGGAGGTCCCAAGGCTCTGGAACAGGCTATGATACAGTTGTGGAGAACAGAAAAACACGTACACAACAACAGTAAAGTATTGAGGAATCCTTCAATATAATAGCAACAGAGCACATCTGAAATCACCAAGTCTGCTTTATCAAGTGGCGTGCCAACACGCACAAGAATGTAGTGCACACAGAGGTCCCAAACATACACGTGAACTTCCTGTGTGCTGTTAACCTGTCCGCACTGCCACAAGCTAGGGATGTGGGTGCAAAAAAACCCCCACAATAATAGAATTGGTCATTTCAACCCACGACTGTTTGTGGGACACTGCTGTGCACAATTGGCTGCTGCGTTTCGCCCACAAATATACGGTCAATTCACTTTACAGTATATTCTGTGAAGCGCTTTGAGATGTGAAAAGTCTCTGGAGACGTGATGACGTGAAAAGCGCGACATCAAATGCAAGGATGGTTATTACAGTATTAAAGGAACCCACTTGTAACTGCAAAGGGTGGCAGAACTCTTGAGGCAGTGAAGTCTATGATGTCTCCAACATTAGGAGCCTACGTGGAAAGTGTTTAAAGATCTAATTTTAAGAGAGCCATTAGAAGTAGATTGCACAGTTGTTTTGGTCAACACAAGCAGTCTCTTTTATTCACTTTGTTAAGTAGAACAAAACATTGTTAGAATAAAATGGTCAATGTTACAGGGAAGTGGTAGTGAAACAGAGTGACCAGGGTTCCCTCTGCCTCCTTATCCTCCTGGACCTGTCGGCTGCCTTTGACACAGTCGACCACGCCATCCTCCCCCACCCCCTGTCCTCCGTCATCCACCTCAGTGGGACCGCACTCGCCTGGTTCGAGTCCCTACCTCACAAACCGCCAGCAGCACATCTCCACAAATGGCTTTTCCTCCCGCACTCACCCAGTTACCTGTGGGGTACCCCAGGGATCCATCCTTGGCCCCCTCCTCTTCCTCATCTACACGCTCCCTCTTGGGGATGTCATCCGCAGACATGGGGCGCGCTTCCACATGTATGCGGATGACACCCAACTCTATTTCTCCATTTCACTTTGTGTCCCCCAGTCCCCCGATGTTCTATCAGCTGCCTGTCAGACATCAGGAACTGGATGAGTGCAAATTTCTTGCAGCTGATTTTGCCACGACGGAGGCCATACTCCTTGGCCCCCTGCCCCTGGCTCGGTCCCGGGATCCGCTATTGTGACGCTCTCTGAGACACCGCCCGGCGTGGAGGGCGCTGTATACATCAAAGTTGTTATTGTCAACGTCTCCATTCGCACGGCTCTCACCTCCTCCACCTTCCCGGCCTGGCCCCTAAAACTCTCCGAACCCGTGTGCAACCTTGGCATCACGTTCGACCCCCAACTGTCCTTCGTCCCCCACATCCAGTCTCTCACCAGCACCGCCTTCTACCACCTCCGACGGTTCACCCATCTCCGGCAATACCTCACCCCAAAAGCCACTGAAACCCTGGTCCAGGCCTTTGTCACCTGTCGGCTGGACTATTCCAACGCCCTCCTCGCTGGTCTCCCCTCCACCACGATGGCTCATTCAAAACTCTGCTGCCCGAGTTCTCACCTGCACCAAACTTCGCTCCCCCATCACCCCAGTCCTCGCCAGACTTCACTGGCTCCCTATCCCAGAGAGGATCGATTTCAAGATCCTCACCCTTGTTTTCAAATCCCTCCACTCCTCTGCACCCCCTACCTCTCTGATCTCCTCTCCCCACAAACCAGCTCCCATTGCCTTCGCTCCTCTGGGTCTGGCCTCCTCCATGTCCCCCCGAATCCTCCGCTCCACCCTCGGCGGCCGTGCCTTCAGCCACTACTCCCCGAGGCTCTGGAACTCTCTCCCTCACTCCCTTCCCCTCGCCCCCTCTCTTCCCAGCTTCAGGTCACAGCTGAAGACCTTTCTCTTCGACCGCGCCTTTGGTCACCTTTCTCCCCCTGCCCCTGTCTCGGTCCCGGGATCCGCTATTGTGAAGCTCTGAGACGCTGTCCGGCGTGGAGGGCGCTGTATACATCAAAGTTAATGTTGTAGTGTCTTAAAGCGGTACTGTATTGTGTTTTTTTCCCTTTTTTTTCTTTCTTTCTCTCCCTCCCCTCTCTCTCTTCCACACACACACACACACACACACACAGTCAGTCTGGCATCTCAATGGCTCCAAACCCAACCCCCCTCCACTCCTCTAATTTTCCATCTAAATTAATCAACTTACCCACTTTCTCTCTCCCCTCCTCTCCCCCACCTCTTTCTTCCCCTCCCACTCCTCTCTCTTTCCCTCTCTTTCCCCCCACACCCGACACTCTCTCTCCTTCTCTCACTCCACACCCCACCAAAACAGTGTATATAATGGGGACTTTTTTTTGAGTTGCCAGTTATATGGAAGTTACGGTTGATCGGGTCATGGATAAACAGGCTTTTACTGTACCTAGCCTACATTGCATCCCATCATTTCTCCTCCCAAAATGCATCACCCCACATTTCTCTACATCTGCCATGTGTTTGCCCATTTTACCATTCGGTCTATATCTTCTTGCAAATACTATCCTCCTCACTATTTACTATTTTTCCTGACTTTGTGTCATCGGCAAACTTTGAAATGGTACTCCCTATACCCAAGTCCAGATCATTAATATAAATTAAAAAGAGCAGTGGTCCCAATACCAATCCATGGGGGATTCCACTGTACACTTCCCTCCAGTCAGAAAAGCAGCCGCTCACCACAACTCTCGGCTTTCTGTCTCACAGCCAGTTCTGGATCCACGCTGCCACTGTCCCTTCAATGCCATGGGCTTCTATTTTCTGTGACACTTTGTCAAATGCCTTTTGAAAGTCCATGTAAACCTCATCAACTGCACTACCCTCATCCACCCATTCCGTTACCTCATCGAAAAATTCTATCAGATTCATCAGGCAAGATTTGCCTTTAACAAATCCATGCTGGCTGTCCTTTATTAGCCTGTATCTTTCTAAGTGAAGATCTATCTTGTCCCTGATTATAGACTCTAGAAGTTTGCCCACTACTGACGTTAGACTGACTGGCCTGTAGTTCCCAGGCTTGTCCTTCTGCCCCTTTTTATACAGGGGAGTAACATTAGCAACCCTCCAGTCCTCTGGCACCATCCCTGTGTCCAAGGAGGATTGAAAGATTGTGGCCAGAGTCCCTGCTATTTGCTCCCTTACTTCCCTTAGTAACCTAGGAAGCATTCCATCCTGACCAGGTGACTTATCTACCTTGAGCACCGTCAACCATTTTAGTACTTCCTCTCTGTTTATACTAATCCTATCCATTTCTTCTACCCTCTCCTCCAATACTGTAGCATTGGCTGCTTCCTCTTCTCTTGTGAAGACAGAGGCAAAGTACTCATTCAGTACATCAGCCAGGCCCTCTGCCTCCACAATGACATTTCCTCCTTGGCCCCTAATTGGCCCCACCCTACCCTTGACCAATCTTTTACTCTTAATATGTTTGTAAACATAGGAATTTCATCTGGGACTTTTAATATGCTAAGTTGCCTTTGTGTTTTGCAGAAGTGTGACAGATATGTGTCTTTATTTTTTAGGTACTAATTGACATTTAATGAAACCTTTCATTCCTCAAAGTGAATACATACATGTCCCTGATTTCAAAAGGACTGATCTGCATGAATTGTATGACACTCTGATCATTTATGTTCTCTCTAGGAAGAGTGTTCGCTGTTTATTCCAGATGAGATTCCTATGTGTAGGTGGCATACATGTGTGGAACTCTCACTCTGGATACTCTGAAGCATGGGTGTTACCACTGATGTCAGACAGCTACCCAGCTGATTTTGTTTCTCAAACCATGCACGGTGTTATCTAACACATTTATTACATGCTTCACAGGCTTACGAAAATAAAAAAAAGTATAAATTATCGATCTTACGCTTTGTGCACATTTGTTTGGTGTTTCCTAAATTTGAATGTATAATATTGCCTGTACCAGGACAGTACAAACCCTGTAATAAGGCAGAAGATTGGGTCTGTGAAGATCCAAGCCACTTGATAATGAGGCACAATAAAGAGCGGTGCCTTAATACATTGTAAGGCTACAGTTCACGTGTACAGTGATGTCACTACATTGGCACACACACAAACCATCCACAAAGGGTATGACCTACAGAGCTGATGGATGATCTGCGGCTTGTAGAGGGAAGAGTTGGGAAGGCTGACAGGCACGGCATTGGCATACCATTGAAGTGACCTTGGGAAGTGTAAAAGTGTGAATAAACAATTAACAGGAACATTCTGTTAATCTTGTTAATGAACGTTAGTGTTAGAGGAAAATAAGGTAATTGTGTTTTATTTTGATTGCCACAAGGCTTTTGATTAATAAATCATTTTGTTTTTCTGGACTACATTAAACATCCAAACATCCTGTCCTATGAGTCAGTGATTTGATAATAGACATTAAAGCTCTGTAGTCACAGTTACTGGCTCCAGTCCCTCAAATGCATTGAATTCCTGCAATTTGTAACCATTGTTTAGTTGCTTTAGTTGCTCTGGTTTTCTTCCATAATAATAATAGCAATCTTTACATTTGATATAGAGCCTTATCATGTCCTTGAGACATCTCAAAGCGCTTCACAGAATATATTGTAAAGTGAATTGACTGTATATTTTGTGGATGAAACACAGCAGCTAATTGTTCCACAAACAGTCATGGATTGAGTGACCAATTTGAAACATAAATTGAAAGAATCATTATCAAAAAAAAAGCGATCCACCAATCGATTTATAATTCCTAGTTATTGCTAGGTAAACAGAGGCATGTGGAGTAAGGAACCTTGTACACATATGCACAAACCACCTGTACACATATGCACAAACATGAATCAATTACTGTTTCTCCCACAAATATACAATCAATTCACTTTACAGTATAATCTGTGAAGCGCTTTGAGGCATTTAGAAGACATGAAAAGCGCTGCATCAAATGCAAGGATTATTATTATTTATTATTACCTGGGTATTAGAGACTGCTCATGGGAAATATAACACATTCATGAATAAAAAGGTTGACGTCGCTCAAGGTGGATAAGTCACCTGGTCCGGATGGGATGCACCCTAGGTTACTAAGTGAGGCACGGGAGCAAATAGCAGGGACTCTGGCCACGATCTTTCAATCTTCCTTGGACACAGGGGTCGTGCCAGAGGACTGGAGGATAGCTAATGTTACTCCCTTGTATAAAAAGGGGCAGAAGGACAAGCCTGGTAACTACAGACCAGTCAGTCTAACGTCGGTAGTGGGCAAAATTCTAGAGTCCATAATCAGGGACAAGGTAGATCTTCACTTAGAAAGATATAGGCTAATAAAGGACAGTCAACATGGATTTGTTAAAGGCAAATCTTGCCTTACAAATCTGATAGAATTTTTTGATGAGGTAACGGAATGGGTGGATAATGGTAGCGCAGTTGATGTAGTTTACATGGACTTTCAAAAGGCATTTGACAAAGTGCCACATGAGAGACTTATTAAGAAATTAAAGGCTCATGGTGTAAAAGGGACAGTGGCAGCGTGGATCCACAACTGGCTGCGAGACAGAAAGCAGAGAGTTGTAGTGAGCGGCTGTTTTTCAGACTGGAGGGAAGTGAGCAGTGGTGTGCCACAGGGATCAGTTTTGGGACCATTGCTGTTTGTAATCTACATCAATGATCTGGACTTGGGTGTACGGAGTACAGTTTCCAAGTTTGCAGATGACACTAAGTTAGGGAGAATAGTAAACAGTGAGGAGGATAGTAGCCATCTGCAAGAGGATATAGACAAATTGGTAAAGTGGGCAGACACATGGCAGATGAAGTTTAATGCAGAGAAGTGTGAGGTGATGCATTTTGGGAGAAGAAATGAAGGGAGGCAATATAGGCTAGATAGTACAATTTTAAATGGTGTGAAGGAACAGAGAGACCTGGGGATTTGTGTTAGTGACTCGTTGAAGGTGGCAGGACAGGTAGACAAGGCTGTTAAGAAGGCATATGGGATACTAGGCTTTATAAATAGGGGTATAGAGTACAAAAGTCAGGAAGTGCTGACTAACCTCTATAGGACTTTGGTGAGGCCTCAGCTGGAATACTGTGTTCAATTCTGGTCACCACACTACAGAAAGGATGTGAAGGCATTGGAAAGGGTACAACGAAGATTTACTAGGATGGTGCCAGGATTGAGGGACTTCAGCTATGAGGAGAGGCTAGATAGGCTAGGGTTATTCTCTCTGGAGCAGAGAAGATTGAGGGGAGACCTAATAGAGGTTTATAAGATCATGAGGGGTTTCGACAGGGCAAATAGAGAAAAACTATTTCCACTCGTGGGTGAATCTGTGACTCGTGGTCACAGATTTAAAATAGTTTCAAGGCGCAGTAGAGGGGAGCTGAGGAGAATTTTTTTCACTCAGCGAGTTGTTCGAATCTGGAATGCATTGCCTGAAAAGGTGGTGGAGGCTGATTCGATAACAACTTTTAAAAGGGAATTAGATCTTTATTTAGGAAGAACGGGTCTATTAGGCTATGGGGAGCGGGCAGGGCAATGGGATTGAATCGCTCTTTTCAAAGAGCCGGCACAGACTAGATGGGCCGAATGGCCTCCTTTTGTGCCGTAAAATTCTATGATTCTATGATTCTATGAATGTACAATAATATTCAATAATAGATTTTGTTTTGGTCAGCCGGGTATCTGACACACGTCATCACCCATCACCACGCTTAAGAGTATCCAAACCAAACTGAGACATCCATGCATCCCACCTACACATGGAAATCCCAGAGATAGATTATTGCAATGGAATGTGCACTCTCTCCCTGGAGGGAGGGATGCATCCTGCTTCTAATTCTAGAAAGTATTAGGCGCAGATTGGCAAGAGCCAAGGTTGGGAACCCCAAAGAGTGTGTTGGGGTATGGCTGAAGTCTAACCAGCTAGATCCACATAGATTGCCATTGATGTTGCTGTCCATACACAAATTCAATATACAGTAAAAGCCTGTTTATCCGGCACCCTTGGGACCTGGCCAATGCCGGTTAAAGCGCCTGCCGGATATTCGGCTGAAAACACACAAAAAATATACCTTGTGCCGGATAAATTCCGGTTAATCAAATGCGGACCTTTTTTTTGAGGTGCCGGTTATACGGAAGTTACGGTTGATTGGGTCACGGATAAATGGGCTTTTACTGTACTGTAAAATCTGCAGCGTCCAGAAGCAATTCACAGATAATTGCTTTAAAGTGAAGTGAACTGTGCTTTTGTAGACAAACAATGTCAATATCCCACAAAACACTTTACAGTATATTTTGTGAAGCGCTTTGAGACGTCTAGAAGACGTGAAAAGTGCTAGATCAAAATGCAGGATTATTATTATCTGTATTATTAAAACAGCGATGAAGTAAATAATCAAATTATCTAAGAGATTGTTGAGCAGGACATCAGGAGATATTAAACAATAATGCAAAATACTGCAGATGCTGAAGATACAAATAATATCCTGGGATCTTTAACATCTACCTGAACAGGCAAACAGGATATAATTTTAACATCTCAACAGATTGATTGATCTACTGTGAATTTTCAGTATTTCTTGTTTTGTTTAACTTGCATCTACTATTTTCTTCTTCACTGCCCTTAGTACTTATCGTTCCTTATTATTTAATAGCTTTGTACCCTTAATAATATAATAATCCTTGCATTTGATATAGCGCTTTTCACTTCATCTAGACGTCTCAAAGTGCTTCACAGAATATACTGTAAAGTGAATTAACTGTGTATATTTGTGGGTGAATCGCGGCAGCCAATTGCACACAGCAGTGTCCCACACACAGTTGTGGATTGGAATGAGCAATTTTATTATTGTGTTTTTTTTGAGAGATTATTATTATTTGATGTTACACGGATGCCATTCTTTCCTGTCTTGTTTTTCAGGGTTTAGGATGATCCGGGTGCTTCCAGTGCCTGCTATCTGCCAACCGAGGGCTCAAGCTGTGCTTGTCAGATGTCAAACCAGCAACTAGAAACTAGCCTACTTAGGCGATGGAGGGAGGGAGGGAGGGAAGGAAATGGGAGACAAGAAATAAAACGAACTAACTCCAAGGTGACATGCTTTGAAATAAAGTATCAGAATCGAGTCAATCCTCTCTGGCAATCTTGGTGAATCTCAGGTTCACCCATCACCGCCCCCCCCCTCTCCTTCTCAAACATCAAGGCCTGGATAAACTCCAACTTTCTGCTGTTAAACATGAGCAAGACAGAAACTATCCTTAGCTCCAGTCAATGCCTTCTCACTTGTGGCGCTGACCAGCCTACCCCAACCCCACCAAAACCTCTTATTCATCAAACCTGTGTGCACTTGGACATCTGATTCAATCCTTAATTGTGTTTCCTACCCCACATCCGGTCCCTGCTCAGAACTGCTGTGTTCCACCTCAGCCACCTAACCGGCCTTCAACCATACCTCAATCTCGATGCCCTCCTCGCTGGTATACCTAGCTCCACCATTCGCAAAGTCAAACTGATTCAAACTTCCCCCATCTGTTACCTCATGCATGTCAAACTCCTCGCCTTCATCACCCCAGCCCGTGCCACCTTAGTGCAGAAGAGAGTACGCTTCTAATATTCAAGAACAATGCCGGATTAAGTTTGTGCCATAACAGGCTGGGAATGCTAGATACTGACACTGGATTCAAAAGAGGGGAAAATGTTGCTTTTCTTAATATTCGCAGTAAATTTAGGTAGAATCGTTATAGGTGATATCTTGTCATGTAGAAAATGCTGGCAAAACAACATAATCTTACCCTGACGATTTTACTAGGGCGACAATTTTTCCTGAGTGGCTTCTGTGGACACTATGAGGGAGGTTGGCAAGGGCATGTGCTTAAGATAACCTCAGGGCCACAAGAAACTTGCATTATAAAGGGGCGTGTAATAAAAAAATCTACTGTATTACAGGCCATTTTGCCCATTGACATGAAGGATTTGTTAGCTAATGGAACTAACTAGATCACAAGATTGGCGTTTTGGTATATTTTATCTCATCCTTGCAGAATACCCAATCTACTGTCTTCCCATCAAGTGCTTTGGCCTCAACAACCTTCTTGGCAAACTGTTCCAGTCACTAATTACTCAGTGAGTAAAGAAATACTCCTGGTGTCTATTTGGAAACTGCCTCCTACTTCCCTGAGGATCATCTTCACCTCTGGACTGCCTCCAGCACCAGGGCAGCCCGTTATAATGCAGTGACTGGAACTGTATTCAGTAATAATATTATAATAATAGTAATAATCCTTGCATTTAGTATAGCACCTTATCACGAAATAGGAATGCCTCAAAGCTCTTCATAGAAGCAGTCCAGACACGGACTAGAACATTGTTGGCATTGGAAAGGGTACAACGAAGATTTACTAGGATGGTGCCAGGATTGAGGGACTTCAGCTATGAGGAGAGGCTAGATAGGCTAGGGTTATTCTCTCTGGAGCAGAGAAGATTGAGGGGAGACCTAATAGAGGTTTATAAGATCATGAGGGGTTTCGACAGGGCAAATAGAGAAAAACTATTTCCACTCGTGGGTGAATCTGTGACTCGTGGTCACAGATTTAAAATAGTTTCAAGGCGAAGTAGAGGGGAGCTGAGGAGAATTTTTTTCACTCAGCGAGTTGTTCGAATCTGGAATGCATTGCCTGAAAAGGTGGTGGAGGCTGATTCGATAACAACTTTTAAAAGGGAATTAGATCTTTATTTAGGGAGAACAGGTCTATTAGGCTATGGGGAGCGGGCAGGGCAGTGGGATTGAATCGCTCTTTTCAAAGAGCCGGCACAGACTAGATGGGCCGAATGGCCTCCTTTTGTGCCGTAAAATTCTATGATTCTATGATTCTATGATTGTTCAACTTCTGAAATAATACTCTTAACCTAGTTCCCCGCTCTTTCCTCATATCCGTTTATGTTCTTTCTCTTCAAATGTTTATCCAAATATAGTCTCTAATGTTGCAATGAGATGTCAAAATTAATTTGAGCTTGCGAGAAGGATGTTTATAAATATGACCACTTTAAATCTCTGAGGAATAAATGTGGGCAACAAATATATTTTGTTCACCAAATATTTGGGTTATTCATTATTCTCCATAGTTCTTTTTTTAAATTTAATTTATCCACGCAAAATAGCAGTGTGAGTTATTTTTTTAAATCTGTAAAAGCCAAATTGGTTAAACAGTGAATGGCATTGCCAATCATGATGTACACTTGCACTTTAAAAAACCCAATCCAAACATTTTGTTTATCTCTTGCTGCCGAATATTCTCATAGATGTCTTAGAATGATACAAATATCCTTGTGTTGCATTAATTACAATACATTTATTATGAAACAATGAGGCACATTAAAATATAAATTGTAATAATATGTACGGAATCATAAAACCATTACTAGTTCTGCATCACTCACTATAAATAAACCATGAATTCTGATGCTAATGCATTCAACTGTTGAACACCTTTGGCAACAATGACAATTTGAGTACAGAGATGACAAAATAATAGAATGTCAATTATGAGACCATTTATTTTTCCAATTACACAGACATTGTGAGTTTTATCAAAATCTGTTTAATACACTCTTGGGTGATGTTTGGCACCTCCTTAATGTTCACTCTACTTTGAACATTTGTAAATGTGACAAGAAGAAAATAATAAATCTCTCAACGAACATCTTAACAACTCATGGTTTTAACAATCTATTGATACCTGGGAGAGATATACAGTACTATCACATTATAACCTCTTCTCCTAGCAAATTAAAATAAATGACATCCATTGATAGTATGCTCTAATGATTCATTAACGTCTTTGGATAAAGTCTTGTACTGGCTTCCACTCGTAAGAGGAATCTATAGGGAGAAGAAAAAAATCATCATTGGTAAAGGTAAAGTGATCTGGAAATGGCACAGTAAAATCAGAGTTTTCAAACAACAACAACTTGCACTTATATACGCTCCAGGGTAGCATCTCACAGTGCTTAGCAGTGGCAGAGCATGACTCCGAGCCGGGGGGAGGGGAAGGGGGAAGAGGTGAGGTGGGGGTGGGGGGGGGTTGTGCAGAAGCATAGTTGAAGATGGAGGTTTTCAGGTGGGACTTGAAAAGGGGCAGAAAAGCGACAAGGTGGAAGGATGGAGGGACTGAGGGAGAGTATCCCAGAGATTTGGGGGCATAGTGGCTGAAAGTACGACCTCCAATGGTGGAACAGAGGGTGCAAGGGAGGAGCATGAGGTCGGTGAGGAGATCGGAGAGGACAGGAGGTGCCAGAGAGTAAAGGGTTTGAACACAAGTGTGAACAGATATCCTAATTTGCCATTTTATGCTGGTTACTTACCTGCGTCTGAAGAACGTTTTCCCATGAGTCCAACAAAACTCTCCAACTTGTGCCCTAGAAAAACAATAAACATATGAGGATAACGCTGACACATCTGTTGTGCTTTTGATTCAAACCATTTGTTCTACACATCATTATTGTTTCTTCTGCGACAAAGAGCTTTAGCTGCCTCAACAAGTGATGATTGAAACTGAACTGTAATTTATATAAATGAATAACAAAAAGGTAGATTTGGCGGAGGTGGAATACAATAATTTTACTGACTTGTTCATTTTAAACACTGATAATGGTTCTTGCATAGAATCCAAAAGTTTGAAATTCCTGATGAGTTTAGCTTTAACTCTGTTGTTTGAAATTGGAAATAGGGCACAATTTAGAAAAATTGTTAAATTTAGTCTCGGTTTTGCGGCTGGTTTCCATAGATTTTCTAGAACTCTTGATAATAAAAAATCCCAAAGCAACCTCCCCAGTTTCTGCACTGAAATTCTAGACTATTTTAACAGCGATATTGGCTACTAATATTCCTTACAAAGCAAACTTCATTGACTAACAGTTTTAGAATAAATTAGGACTACAGTATTAAGAGCTTCAAGGTAGTGAATTTCTGCTGTTTCAATATAATTTATAATGTACACGAGTACGAAATATCACAGTACAGTATCTTAAAATTTAAAGTTAAATAACAGTTTGGTAAATCACGCAATTTCTGTTCTACATAATTCAGAAATTGCATAAAATATACTGTTTAGAATATAGTAATAATAGTAATCCTTGCATTTGATATCACATTGTAAAGACGCCTCAATGTGCCACAAGATCTTTTACATCCACCTGAACAGGCAGATTGGAACTCAATTTAATGTCTCATCTGAAGGACGGCAGCTCCAACAATAAGCACCATCTGTGCCGGTGTTTATGCCAGTGATCATGCCTCCTGTACCTATTCTATACCACACTATTCTCTACATAAATTTATAGATTTGATCTCGAAGGCTGAATAAAGAATGGTGGTTTATTCTAATGTTCTAAACATATTATTTATTACATTGTAACAATAAAAATGGGATATAACGGAATTCTCATCATAGAAAACCTTTACATAGGTTCCTGTAGATATTTTGTACACTGTACAGTACATACCAAGCCACAACAAGAATTATCCCTGATTTTGTGGGTGAAATGTGGCAGCCAAATCTGCACAGCAGTCTCCCGCAAACAGTCATGGATTGAAGTGACCAATTTATTATTATTAATATTTTATGAAGGAATTATTTTCCCTGGAAAAAGAGATCCGCCAATTAACTAACAATTCATGTCCTACTTACTGCTAAATATACGGAGGGTGTGAAGTTATAATAATAATCTTTGCATTTGATATATTCACATCTTCTAGACGTCTCAAAGCGCTTCCCAGAAATTTTGTCCAACATTTTACCCTGCCAGGAATCGAACCCAAGTCTCTCGCCTGTGAGGTGAGTGCTCTAACCACTGAAGTACAGGAAGTCTTAATGGGCAATAACAATGTTTGACTATTAGTTTGTTATAATCAATATACTAAAGGGCGGCAAGACTGTGAACGTCATCGAATGAGGCTGAATTACACAAGAGTCAATCAAGTTTCATTGTATCAACATATATGCAATTTGTGTATAGGTAGTTATGTTTGGTTCTGCATCTATTCTAACATCAAGAACTGGGTATGAAGTCTGTTTGTCGTGCTATCTTTAACATGTTTATTTTTAGCATTAAAATACTCCCAAGTACTGTATCTCTTTACTAAATTAACAATCTCTGCAGCTCAGTTTGCAGAAGGTTTTCTCATCTCTATAAACAAGGTCATCATTTGGAATTTCAACTTTCCAAATTGGAGTAAATCTAATTTTTAAACACTGCTTCCTCTAATTGTTTAAACTGACAATTCTTAAATTGATTTAGCTTTTCGGTTTATTATTTGCTTCTGGTTTCTCAATGACAGGACAATAATCTTTGGACACTTACTTTTGCGAGTCAAAGGTTTGCTTCCTGGAAAAGAAGAAAAACGTGAGAAACATTAGTTATTTTCCCACGAGAAGAAACACCAACCTTTGATATAAGGAGTAAGTGGTCTGTTTAACAATGTCACTTAATGAGTTTAGATGTGACTCATATAAATGTTCCATTTTAAACATATATTCCTTTGAGGATCACTCCAATTGCACATAGTTTTGTTGAAGTTAATCTATCAATGATATTCTTGAATAATAATTGACCTTATCAAAGATCTCCAGCTATTCATTAATATCAGGGGTTTGGAGAATAAATTTTACTAAAACAAAAAAAAATCTGCATACTATACAAAAAAAATTAAATACAGTACTCACACATTGAGCTCATTGAGCTCACATATCTACTTATAGCACCTTACTTTCACTCCTGGACAGATTAAGACTTTGCTTGGATATTCTCTTTGCAGCTATTCATTGACCTATGTTGACATTGCATTCTTTCTTAACTTTCTTTGTTGATTCTACTATACTAAGTGCTCATTTGAACTATCTTTATGCTTCTGTTATTCTTCATACACACTTGTTCTGCTTCATTCTTGATGAAACGAGAACTGATCATACTGGGGGGGGTCATACTATCAAACACTGCCAGCAGTAATCTAAGTGTTCTATCTTTAACGAGGCATTTTTAGCATTCAGTTCATCACAAAACCCCACTCTGGTCCATTACCCTACTTCAAAACTACTTAAAAACTAAAACTGTTTACTTTCATCAGTCTTCCTTTCCTCCTACAGTCTCTAGACATTTCAGTTAATATATTTACATATTGCCTTTCACAAAGAATAATGCCTCAAGGAACGTTACAGGGACCAGGATGGATGGGGTGAACTCAGCCATCAATGGTGTGCAACATGTCCAAATGATACAAGCGGAGGCGACAAGCAGGGGAATGGGATCGGAGGATATAGGGAGGTTGATAGCACATGAAAATCTAGCCTTGGCTTTCTTCCTGAATTACATCTTGTTCTACAGATCTTAAAACTCATAACAGTGATATTAATATAAACTAATAGACTTTATTGTATCATAATAAAGAGAATTTCTGCCCAGGGCAAAAATGTAATAACTTTGATAGTTTTTCATTCGTATTCATTTTTCTTATTGAAAAACGTAACTAATGTAATTATAGCTGAGCTAGCAATTATTAATGTAAGATGCAGACCATGTAAATGCCAAGGAAACTTGTTTAAACTAATAATAACCATAATTAGCATATCTTTGATAAATGATGTTGCCTTCTTTCCTGTACATTGGCAAAAACAGATACACATGTTTTTCAAATAACATGCATAAACACACAAGAAAATAACGTACATGGATAAATACTATTTTCACTAACATTAATGAGCAGCCTAAATGGAACCATATCCTCGAACAATTCAACCATTACTTGAAAGGGAATAATATTATTGGTATCAGAGTTCCTGATTGACAACAAACAAAATGAACCTGTATTGCAACTATTAAATCTTTCATGTTTTAAGACACTATCGCATGTGAAGGGCACTGCATCAGTGCAAGTTGTTGTTGTTATTGCCTTTGATTTGTATTGAGTGAATCCTGCTGTGAAAGTTTATTTTGTGGATGGCAGATGAGAACAGGATTGTGCTTGGCTGAAGCATCTTCATGGTCAAACTACAACCATCCTCCCTGCTAACCTATTCCAGTCATTAAATACTTTCTGGATAAAGGAAAATCTTCTGGTGTCTATACCGAGACACTACCTTTGTGTCCTAAACATGAATCCCTTTGTTCTGCTGTTTTAGTGTAACTGAAAGTGTTAATCCGGATTCACTTTCTCAATCCCATTTAAAATCTTGCATGCCTCTGAGACATCTCCTTTCAAGACTGAAGAGTTTGACTAATTATTGCTCTAATTATTTGTTCCTCTCCTCTGCACTGGCTCTAGAGCCTTTATAACAAATGAGTGAATGGGTGAACAAACAAATTTGCATTCATACAAATTTGAAACATTTCAAAGCATTTTACACTCCATATTTACTGTCATATTTCATGAGTATTTGTAGGCAAATGTGGCAGCCATTTTGTGCTAAAATCGCAACAATCATGCCTGAATTGCTAATGAATCTAAACAATATCATGTTGGCAGAAGAGAATCTACCAACTGAGCCACGCTGACATCGTGTATTTAGAATGTAAGTGGTGAAGATTATGAGGAGGTGGTAAGAAGTGGTCATTCATTTTCCAAATATGTTAAGTGGTTCTAGAGGTCCAACGTTCCAGTTTCGTCAAATTCCAGCATAAACATCACAAAATAAGAATAATATTAATCGCTGCATTTCTGCCTTATCGTGTCATTAAGACATTTCAAAGCTCTTCACTGAATATACCTGTAAAGTGTAGTGACGTCTCCCTACCAACCTGCCCGCCCACTCCATTCAGTGGGCTCCAGTCTGCTCCATTCTCCCGCCCGATCCGCCCCACCATCTCAGCCTCTCTGGCCCTACACTCTGGAACTCTATCCTAGAGTCCCTTCACCTCGCTTCCTCTCTTGACTCCTTCAAGTCTGGTCTCAAGACCCCACTTTTCGATCATTCCTCCTGCCGTTCTTCCAACTCTCTCCTTCCCCTCCCCTCGCCCCTGCCCTGTACCTACCTCATGCTCGGGTCCCAACCGCTGACTGTTCAACGCCTTGGATACCCTCCCGACATGAAAGGCACTCTATAAATGTAATATTGCTGTTGTATTTTGATGGTGAAACAAAAAAATATGATTTTTGGAGGTGATAAATTTGTAGTAATAGTTTTATCTGGTATTTCATGTATTTCAGTTTTGTTGTGTAGTTTATAGAACGCCTTACCTGAGCCACACAATAGATACATCCATGGCCAGTTCCTTTGGCAACAGCAGAGAGAACAAGCAGCAAAGGTAGACTGTCCATTTGATTTGTTGCACAACAGCCATTTCTGCTCACACTGCACATCACAATCACCGTAACTGCGCCACGAGGAGCCCAGGTGTGATAGAGAGGAGCTCATTGTTCCTTAGTGTTACTATGGTAGTTTTGTAATATCTTAATGCTGTTAAACATCACAGATAGCGTGACCTCTCAGTTATGAATGCTGAAAGCGGAACCATTAATCTGTAACATTTATCAGAGTCCTTCAGGTCGTGCTGAATTAGTGAATACTGTATAAGCAATCATGGTTTACTGTAATACTGGACTTGAGTTGACCACACTGACGCTGACTCTATCTGCACAAGCAACGTAAAAAGCCTTTTGTCTGGCATCGTTAATTTTATTCAGCCATACCAATTGGACACTCACTTAGATAAATTATACCAAACAGGATAGACCCCGTCTGAGATTAAATTGTGTTCAAGCAAAATAAATCACCAATAATTACTGTTTTTTTAATCTATGAATGGAGAATTCGCACGTTGAACTCAACGGGGTAAAATGTCACTATTATCGTCAAATAATGCTGAGGTATTCCATTGTGATAAAACCTGGCTGTTTACTGTGTGAGGAGTCGGGACTAATGTTATTTTCTGAGGAAATGGCAACCAGCCTGATATCTGCCGGCACAGAGCAAGTGGGTAGGTTGGTCATTGTTAGCTCAGTTTGGTGCTGCCAAATCACTTTGCTTCACAATGCCTTAAAACCAATCTAGATTCAAAACAAGTCCTTATATCAGCAACAGAAACACTTTACCTGTAGAGCGTCTCCCCATTAAGCCAAAAAACTGCTCTGGTCTTGGCTTCCTGACCATGCGCCTCAGCAACTCCCGAACAGTCTCTTGCTCCAGTAAATCCTCCTGAAATCAACCCCAACAGAGACATTAAACAGTACTGTTCATTCAATCGCACCTCAGTCTGTGTAGGGTTAGGGTTGGAGACCCTGACAGTGAGCATGTTCTTCAGATTACAAATTATTTTCAGAAAAATATGAGCCATGGTTAATTTTATGAAATATAATCAGCATAATTCATCATAAAAGCCATCATTAATACAATTGCTTCATCGAAGATGAATGCTCTGAGTGCTAGACACCCCCCCCCCCCCCCCCCCACACCCCTCACCCCACTGCCCCTGGACAGCAATCTGCATCCAAAAGAAAATGTTATTATTTGGGTAATGTTAAGTTGTGAATATTGTGGTTGCAAAGTGGAACAGGACTCCAGTTCAGATCAGTCCCTACATTGTTTTCTTGGCAGTGGGTGAATTTAAATGAGATTAAATCCTATTTTTTTTGGAAAAAAACCACTTTTAAAAGCTTTCATTTCATCACACCGAGGACTACTTTGCTCATTTTCTGCTACTTGACAAGAAAAGGTTTTGTCAACAGAAGGTTTGACTTCACTGGGCACCAGACTAACAATACATTTATTCCACATTGACTTTGAAACGCAGATATGTACGTGGAGGTAATGTGAACACCATCCACTCAAGCACTTCAGTCCATGGAGGGCCCTACATCAAGGCAAGTCAGTGCTGTTTCTGTAGCAAAGCACTTCTATCATTTCTAAACGGCTCGGGAACAGTACAGCTCCTCCTGCAGCTTGCATTTTCCAGAAGGCAACCGACCGATATATGTGACATACTGTACATGATTGGAAACCACACCCAATGCCAGGGAAATGGGAGCTTGAAGCAATGTGACTGTTCACAAATTACTCTGAAATAGACTTTTCTAATTCATTAACGTTTCATTTGATGTAAACATTGAAATTATTCCAGGTATATTTTGACTCTATTCAAAACCTTCCTGGATGAAGATTCGAAGATTATATTTCCTAAAGCAAACTCAAATCGACCAGCTTTGTTATCGTACCTCGAAAAACGTATCAGAATATTTTCTTACTTGAAAAGGCAATAAAGAATAACAAAATTATATTTTGTGTTTTTCATGACTGGGGGGAGTCGCAAGGCGCTGGACAGTGTTTTGGACCAGAGGTGTGTTCGGGAGTGATGAGGGTGGAGGGCAGGACTGGAGAGGGTTGGTGGGGTTGGTGGAAGGAGGGTGATCGAAGGCACGGTCAAGGAGGAAGGTCTTGAGATGGGTCTTGAAGGAGGCGAGGGAGTGGGGGATTTGGAGGGACTGCGGGATGAAGTGCCAGAGGGTGAGGACACACTAAGTAGCTGACGGCTCGCCCGCCAATGGACCCACAACCCTCGCCATTAAAATCTCAACAACGTATTTTATGCCCCAGTGATTAAATCGGGCTATATCTCTGGCTGATGGTTTCATGTCGCTGAAGTATGTAGCAATTCCGGGCAAAAAAATAACTAAGTCATACAAATGTCTTGGGTTGTTTCTCCCAAATCTTTTGAATGTGGAAGCTTCCTCCAACTTGCAAACACAACATTATAAATTCTTGTTTAAAACACCATTCATATACTACTTATTGAGTGTTGAATAAGTATTTCTCGCCCTCTCCCTGTAGTTCTGCTATTTATTGCAGTATTAATAATTGTTGAATGCAAGGAAGGGTCCTTTCCTCCCCCACACAAATAAACTTGTTGGATTGTACGAGACAGTAAGATGCCTTTGGCATTGTACTCGTGCGTGGCGGACGAGAAGTCGAGGCAATTAGTTTCTTATAACACAGATTTGCTTACGTTATAAAGGAATGATTCTATTCTATTCTATAAATTAGAATGTATTGAATTGCTTCCACTTCCACCCATCCACACCCAAATAGTGTGTATAGCTCCCAGCCTCCTATATTCAACTTAAAATCTTATCAAATCTATTTAGAAATACACTATCCCATCATTATTAGTTGCCTTACTATTTAGTTCCAGATGTTACAAACAGCACCAATTTATACTCCAACTTATCGTCGCCAACGTCGGTGGACGTTTGCTCAATACAGACGTATCTAAGGCACTTCTAAATCATAAAGTTAGTATTACACACTCTACATAATCCTCAAAGCTTCGCCCGCACACAGTGGGCGCTGCAAATCTCTCTGTTTCACCTTGTTATGAAGCAGCGTGTGTCACCATCTCACACACACACACACACACACACACACAGTCAGATGATGTTGGCCTGTGTCTCCCCACATTACCTGGCTGTGGTCCCCCCACAGAGACGTGTCTTCGTTGGGAGACGCCTCTCCACAGAGCGCCTCCGCCAACACCATGAGGATGACAGTGGCTGCCAGCAGCTGATGGCTTCTCATGTTGGCCGGGTGGGTGGTGTGCGGGCAGAGACGGCGGGTCCTGCTGTTCGGATGCCTGGCGTTGCTGGAGTGAGTGAAGGTTTGAGTGAGTGGAGGGAGAGAGGGAGAGAGGGAGCGCTGAGAGGAGAGAGAGAGAGAGAGAGAGGGAGAGAAGGGAACTGGTTGAGGGAGCTCTCCTTTCAGCACCAGGCTCTTGTCTCTGCAGGAATCCCGGAGCCAACCTGGCTCTCACCCCTTCCTTCCTTCCTTCCTTGTGTCAGCGACTCTCCAGCTCTCTGTCTCTGTGGCTGTCCTGTCTTCTCCAGCAAAGGCAGGGGCTGCAAGCCTATCAACCTCACCTCAGAGTCAAAACTCTGAATGAAAGTGTGGCGTGGATTCCAGTGCAATTTATACCCGCAAACAGTAGAGATGAAGGGCAGGTATTGGTCCAATGTAACCCAAGGTGACAGTGTTCTCTTCCCCCCCCCCCCCCCCCCCTCCTCCTCCCCACCCGCGGGGGGGGGGGGGGGGAGAGATCGATGTTTGATTAAGTGCAGAAATGTCAGGATCTTTTGTTGAGTCTGATTGTTTAACTCTGTTTCCCAAAGGGATTAAACAACGTACGTACATCTCCACATTAACGTCACTGTCTGTGCGGAACATTTGATTAGCAGCGGCTGGCTGGGTGGCTGGCTGGTTGGGTGTGTAGCTGGCTGGCTGGCTGGGTGTGTGGCTGGCTGGGAGGCTGGGTGTGTGGCTGGCTGGCTGGATGGATGGCTGGATGCTGGATGGCTGGCTGGATGGATGGCTGGCTGGATGGCTGGGTGGATGGATGGATGGCTGGCTGGCTGACTGGATGGCTGACTGGATGGCTAGCTGGCTGACTAGCTGGATGGCTAGCTGGCTGGGTGGATGGCTGGCTGGCTGCATGGCTAGCTGGATGGCTGGCTGGCTGGATGGATGGCTGGCTACTGCATGGCTAGCTGGCTGGCTGGCTGCATGGCTAGCTGGCTGGATGGCTAGCTGGCTGGCTGGCTGCATGGCTAGCTGGCTGGATGGCTAGCTGGCTGACTGGCTGGATGGATGGCTGGCTGGCTGGCTGGATGGCTGGATGAATGGATGGATGGCTGGCTGGCTACTGCATGGCTAGCTGGCTGGCTGGCTACTGCATGGCTAGCTGGCTGGCTGGATGGCTGGCTGGTTAGCTGGCTGGCTGGATGGATGGCTAGCTGGCTGGAAGACTGGCTGGCTGGATGGACAGATGGATGGACGGGGTGGATGGTTGGATGCTTTCCCTCGGATGTCAAACTCTTCCAGATGAAACAAAAAACTACCAATAAGTAATCGCAGTCCTCGCCAAGGAGGTTTTTTTTGAATGGGGGTGGTGGGGGGGGGGGGGGGGGGAGGTTAGAGAGAAAAAAAGTGACTCATCAGACATTTGAGAGTCAATTTAGATTTCATGTTTGAAGCTCCTTAATGCTTTACGAAGTGCACTATTCATTTGGCATTAAGTTAGATTTGTGATGATACCCCCCCCCCCCCGCCCCCCCCCCCCCCCCCCCACACAAGGAGCCGAGTAAACAGGTTTTAAACTTGTTGAATGTATTCCATATTGTGTATTACAGGTCTTCAGTGCACACAGGAAGTCCTCCCGATATAAAGGAGCTATAATCAAATGTAAGGATTGTTATTGTTGCTAATCTCCTGTGTTTCTGTCGCCAGGGTTCATGTCTCCCTGTTATTACAATACATGGCTGTCTTTGTATTTGAGGTAAATTGGAGCTTTGTGTTAGATAATACACAGTAAAGCATCTGTTACTTCTCAGTTGACTTCACACCCATTTCCCTATTGATTACAACACTTAAACACATCGAACAAATGGCTGGCTTTGAAAATGGTTGATTCTTAAAACTCAAATTTCCTTTATGGTGTTTCTCACACTCCCCATCGTACATTTGCTGTTCAATTGGGCGGAGTGGAAGAAACGCTTCGCATTCAAAATAACCTTCATTACATTTTGGAAGACTCAGATTATATAGATCGAGCAGACGAGAAAATAATTCAATAGAATTTGAGCGACTAGATTTTCCGGGCAGGTTTACCTGGGGAGCAGGGGGAGTGCGATATCCAGGAACATCAGAAACACACATTGCAGTTAATGTTCTGGCTGATGCTAAGTCTCTCGATGGTTCTTAACTATTCATTTTCCCACCTGGAAGGATTAAGCTAAACAAGCGCTGAAGTTCTCCAGTTGCTATTGTTATGGCGTTAGGGGCTCGGTACAGTAGTCCAATTAATTGGAATAAATGAAAATACATGTTCAAACTGGACTCCGAATTTCTCTAGACTCCAGCAGCCTCGTCAACCATAAATACAGATTGTCTGGCTTGGGATCCAGGGCAGGCTGGTGGTGTGTGCCGAGTGTGGAATGTGTTATTGCCAAGACACGACTAAGAGGGTAAACTTCACTGATCTGAACAAAAAACACAATCTAGACAGGAAACACGGCGATGGCGTGGAGGGAAACACGGCATGTGTAACGCTTGTGTATTTAGATCCTGTGTAAAACACCACAGTATTATCAGGAAAAGCCGAGTGTTAACTCCACATTTGTTTTCGTTTTTTATATTTATTTGACAGGGTCACAGGTACAATAATCTACAATGAAATGTCCACTGTAACCACACACACACACACCTGTAGCCACTGTGACACTGGGGTTGACTCCTTTCCCTGATACACTGTAATGCAGTGAGATGATACCAATGAATCTCTGTGACACCAGGAGTTAGGGCTACCGGGTTTTATTCGTTGCTATCCTATCTTTGCAAACATCATGCGCTCAAACAGGTGTTAAATAGAAAATGATTCCCCCTTGACTATAGATTGGCGGAAAATCGGAAAGACTGAAGCGGATGGTACAGGGGGAGAGGCGGGCAGAGGCGCAGCACCAGAGCTGGGTTTGCTATGAGTTGTCCCTCGACCTCTCGCTGCCCACAGCCAATGCCACAGCCACAGCTCAAATCTTAATAGTTAAACATCACTTGGAATTTTCGCACCAAAACAATTTACGTTTCTCAGAATTTCGCGTTGCTCTTAACACTATTGCCTTGTCTCCTCGCACACCTCCCCACTACACTACTGAACACTCATGTGAATGAACAAGCAACGAATTAAAATCCCCCCCAGCACAGAGAACCCCCTGTGTTCTGCACACAGCCTCCCCAGCAAGACCAGCCCTCATCTGCACAACACCAGAGATCATATTAGTGATTCCGCCCCCATTGACTCAGAGCAAAGCCAACATCCCAGCCACTGACACACGGCACTGACTGATGCACACACACGGTGAGCACAGGCTACACAGTGTTTTGTAAGGTAACTCATGTTTAATTCGAAATACTTTTTTTTTAAAATCAATTGTTGATAAGTTTGCAAGCGTTCGCACATAGAGCTGAGGTCATTCAAACACACGTCTCTCCCCACTGTGTAGCGAGGAGGTTCAATGGAATGGGTGGAAAGCTTCACTGCTCCGTTTATGAATCCACAAACAATAATTTGTCTCAATCCAAATTGAGGATTAGGAATCCGGTTTTATTGATCACATTGTGGTTTTAATCTCAACCGACTGTCTGGCTGTTGCTACCAGTCGCTGTGGATTAGTGCAGGGGAATTGGGTTGGGTCTAACCCGGCAAAGCCATTTCACCAGAGACTTCCAGTTCCTCTATCCTATAGTGTGGATTCAGTCCTCCCCCCTCTCATTTAGTCAGTGGAACCCTCCCGCTCCTCACCCGCACTCGTGTTGATTGTAACGAGGCCACTTTTGATAGAAGCCTTTAAACAATAACAGAACATATTCAGGACGCTGACTTTTTGAAGTGATGGACCCACCCAATCACCTTGTTATTGTCCCAGAAGGAAATACCTTCCCGAGCTTAGATTTGTAGGAAAGATGATGACTGCAGAATGTGACCAATTACAACGGGACAGGTGCAAAAGAAGATTTTATATACAGTATATATAATATATAAACTTACAGTTCAAGGGATATATTATTCCAACTAAAATTTCTCAATGAACGATTGCCAACGAGGCTTGCTCAGTTTCCAGTCTGGGTTGCTGCTGTAAATGCCAAATCCTACCTAGGCTACTGTAGGCGGACACGCTGTTTCTCTTTTTATTGCAAGGAACAAGTCTAACTACAATGTACCATCCCATGTCACCTTCCCGTGTCGAACACACGACACACATGTCCAAGCACTTGACACATACTGAAGATGCCACATGTACTATCCTGTCTGACTTGTTGGTGTTTCGCACGATGAACACGGTCCCTCTGAAATCCCAAATAGTCTGATATGACTAAAGCTATCATCATGTGGAGCTGAGTCTCTCTGGAGAGCACGGATGCTGCATTGATAGGGATTCTCTCTGCAGTACTTCTTCCAATTGCTGTCACCACTAAGTGACTTCGATAGTAACCTGTACCATTGCTCATTCAGTGTTTTTTTTAAAGCATGAATAGTTTCTAGATCCGATTTGTTTTGACATGTTGAAAATATCATTGGGTGAGTTAAGTTGCTGTGGAGGTTTACTCATTGCATTTCAAAGTATTGCTTCTTTCTCCAAGTATCAATGTTTCTTCACGTGGCAAAAGAGTGATAGATGTTTCAGGCAAGTTTGTGGTCTGTTCCATAATCCTCTGAAATCAGGAGAAACTTTGGGTAATTGCATACCCGGTATAATTGCATGGTGTTTGTCCAGTACCGACTCTATGCACTCTAATGTCCACCTAAATAGGCTGATGGGACCTCCTCTTAAACGCTCACCTGAAGACAGCACCTACAGTACCATGCTCCCCCAAAACTGCACTCAACTGTTGGTCGAGACTACAACGAAAAAAATTATACTTGTATAGCAGGAGTAGGTCTGGAGGTGCTGACGTGAGCCAATCAGGAGGGCCTCCGTCTTATTGACATTGAGCTATAGGAAATTTGCCCTCGTCCAGGACTCAATGTCGGACAAACATGCAGTCAGAACGCCAGTAGTCCTGGAGTCGAGGGTGGACGTGGAGAGGTAGAGTTGGGTGTCATCCACAAGGGAGAAAAATGGATACAGAAAAAACAGGACTTGCAATTATACATTGCAAGGTATAACATATTTAGAAAGGATAAATAAGGGAAAAATGGTGGTAGATTTGCTGTATTTATTAGGGATAAAATCATGGCAGTAGAAGAAAGGGACATAGCCAACAGTAAAATAGAAAAATAATCTGTGTGGATAGAGATAAAAGATAAGAAGCGATCAATCACACAATTAGGGATACTCTATAGACGACCTAATAGTGGAAGGGGGTAGAGGAAGCAAATTAGGGAAATTAGTAAATACCTGTCCATAGAGTACTAATCATGGGTGATTTCAACTAACCCCAAATATATTGGCTAGAAGAGGCAGGTAAAGGGGATAAGACAATGGAGTTCCTTCAATGTGTTCAGGACTCCTTTCTTACCCAACAAGGGGAAGCGGCCCAACAAGGGGAAATTCCAGCTGGATTCAGTAATTGGAAATGAACCCGAGCAGATAAGAGAAGTACTGTAAAAATAAGAAGTACGAGTAGGGGAATATCTAGGCGATAGCGATCATAACTTAATAAGGTTTAAGATAATGATTTAAAAGGACATGGGAATGACAAAGAGCAGGCTAATTGATTGGAAAAAAGTTGATTTTGTGGGGATTAGAATGGAACTTGGGAAAGTGGTAAACAAAGAGGTAGAGCAGCAATGGGAAACATTTAAAACTGTGATCAGTAGAGTCCAGGAAAAATAAATTCAGCTGAACAACAATATAAAAGTAAATACTGTAATGAGGCACCATGATAAATAGAAATAAAGACATAAGGGCAAAGTTGAGGCTCAGGAAAGAGGCATTCACTAAGTGCATAAACAAAAAGTAAGAGCATAGAAAAAAAAGTCAAAAAAACGATTAGGAAGGCAAAGTGGAACTACAAAATTAAATCATCAAGGAATATCAATAGAATTAAAATAGTAAGATATTCTAAAAACATATGAATAATAAAAGAAAAGTTAAAATAGGACCACTATGGGATGGACAAGATAAGGTCACAGGCTGCGATGGTGAAATAATAATAATCCTTGCATTTGATACAGTATAGCTCTTTTCACATCTTATCCACAACGCAAAGCACTTCACAGAATATACTGTAAAATGAATTGACTGTATATTTGTGGGCGAAACGCGACAGCCAATTACGCACAGCAGTGTCCCACAAATAATCATGGATTGAAAATGACTAAATTTTATTATTGTAGGGATTATTATTAGGCATGTGGAGTAAGGGAACTTGCCCAAGGTTTCGCCCTGATCTGCCTGGATTGGAACACAGATCTCATGCTTGTAAGGCGAGTGCTCTCACCACTGAACTACAGGAGCTACACATGATAGAAATATTAGATAATTATGTTGCCTCAGTATTCACCAGGGAGATGGATCAGGTGGACATGAGAGTAGAAGAGATCAAACATAATATAAATAATTTAAGATAAAAAGGGGAGTTGTAATCGCAATATTATCAAAACTCAAGAGAGGATAAAACCCCTGGTCCAGATGGATTGCATCCTCATATATCAACGGAAGAGGTAGCAGAGGCACTTTTATACTTATATAGTACTGTAACTCATTAGAAAAGGGGGGTATTTAAAAACATATTTAATAACGGAGATGGAACAAGCCCAGCAAACTATAGACCAGCTTAACATCGATGGTAGGAAAGATAATAGAATCCCTAGAGGAAGATCAGTAGGTCAGAGTTAGGAGGGGGCAAGCCATGGAGGGCCTTGAAAGTGAGGACGAGGATCTTGAATTCGATCCTCTGGGGGATGGGGAGTCAGTGGAGCCGAGTGAGGGTGGGTATGATGGGGTCGCGGAGCCTGGTGTGGGAGAGGACACGAGCTGCAGAGTTTTCAATGATCTGCAGGTTGTGGAGTGAGGAGTTGGGGAGGCCGACAAGGAGTGAGTTGCCATAGTCGAGCATTGAGGTGACAAATGTTTGTGCTAGGGTTTCAGCAGCCTGAGGGGTGAGGCAGTGGCGGAGTCTGGCAATGTTACGGAGGTGGTGGAAGGCAGTACTGGTCATGGCGTGGATGTGGGGGAGGAAGGACCATTCAGGATCAATCAAACAATACACCCAGATTCCTGACTGGCTTCGAGAGATGGAGTGCAGCTTTGGATGCTGATGCTGCCAGTGCCTGAGGTGCGGAGGCGCTGACGCGAGCCAATCAGGAGGGCCTCAGTTTTGCTGACATCCATCTGTAGAAAGTTGTCACTTCTCCAGGACTTGATGTCTGACAGGCAGAGGCAACAACAACAACTTTGATGTATACAGCGCCCTCCACGCCGGACAGCGTCTCAGAGCTTCACAATAGTGGATCCCGGGACCGAGACAGGGGCAGGGGGAGAAAGGTGACCAAAGGCGCGGTCGAAGAGAAAGGTCTTTAGCTGTGACCTGAAGCTGGGAAGAGAGGGGGCGAGGGGAAGGGAGTGAGGGAGAGAGTTCCAGAGCCTCGGGGAGTAGTGACTAAAGGCACGGCCGCCGAGGGTGGAGCGGAGGATTCGGGGGGACATGGAGGAGGCCAGACCCAGAGGAGCGAAGGCAATGGGAGCTGGGTTGAGGAGAGAGAAGATCAGAGAGATAGGGGGGGTGCAGAGGAGTGGAGGGATTTGAAAACAAGGGTGAGGATCTTGAAGTCGATCCTCTCAGGGACAGGGAGCCAGTGCAGTCTGGCGAGGACTGGGGTGATGGGGGGAGTGAAGTTTGATGAAGGGTGAGAACGCGGGCGGCAGAGTTTTGAATTAGCTGGATTTTGTGGATTGTGGTGGAGGGGAGACCAGCGAGGAGGGCATGGTGAGGTGAGGTGAGGTGAGGTGGAAGGCAGTCAGGACGCTGGTAGTCCTGGAGTCGAGGGTGGAGGCAGATAGTTGGGTGTTATCCGCATACATGTGGGAAATTTACCCCATGTCTGCGGATGAACAACATCAGCAATATCAATGACAGGCTACGCTGTGTTAGCTGGTTAGATCCCAGCAGTCACCCCCCCCCAGCCACACTCTGGGTGGGGGATCTGATTTGTATACTCGTGAGGATAGTAATGGGTTTCCACTTGTCAGGACCCGGGTGACTTAAAAATACCGGGGTGGTGGGGAGAGAGTGTCAAAAACCGGTGGCTTTTTGATTGGCGGCATTGACCTGAAGTCGGTTGTGTTTGTTGGGGTTGGATGCAGAGACAGAGACAGAGCGGAGGGTCAGGGCGGATTGCCATTCGGCAGTTTGATTGTTGCCCAGTCTCACGTCGGCCATTGTGCTGCTGCGCGCGTTTGTTTTTAAAAACACACACAAACAATTCCTCGCTTCGGGCGTCCTCCGGCGCGGCAGGGAGGGTGTGTGTCCGGGTCGGGGCCGGCGGCAGGGGAGAGGTGAGGAGATGAGGCCGGGCTGTAGGTCCCGGGATGAAGCGCTCGGCTCCTCACTCGGAGCGGTCTGGCTCCTGCTGATCGGCGCAGGCGCGGCAACGGCAGTTCCAGCCGCGGCGGATTTGAATTCAAACTGGCAGCTCGCGCCGCCGCAGCCCCAACCCCATCGCCAAACCCCGCCTCAGCCCCAGCCGCCCGGGCCGCCACAGCCCGAACCCCAATCCCAACCCCCGGGGCCGCAGGTCAGGGTGGGGGCTGACCTGAGGTTTTACGGGCGGAGCGGGGATGTGCTGCGGATGGTGAAGGAGCAGACGGTTCACGGTCACGACTCCCCGCCGCCCGGAGAGGCCCGGCCTCGGCGGGAACAGCTGGAGCCGGGACAGGCTGCCGCCTCCTTCCAGCTGGACACCCTGGACGGCCCGCTGGTCTACCCGCTCCGGGAGGGCGCCGCCATCCTCTTCCACGCCTTAACCAACAAGTCGGGATTCCTCGAGTGCCTGTGGACGTCGCAGCAGTCACTGGGGGACCTGACTGCCGGGGAGCTGCCCGAGAGCAGCCACGTGGTCTTCTTGTCCTTCGACGACAGCGCGGCCCAGGATGCCAGGTGGATGAAGCATCAGCTGGTCAGCTCCATGGAGCAAAGGTACGGACCTGTCTGTCCCAGAGAGGATCCATTTCAACATCCTCACCCTTGTCTTCAAACCCCTCCACTCCTCTGCCCCCCCCCCCCCCCCCCCCACCTCTCTGATCTCCTCTCCCCACAAACCAGCTCCCATTGCCTTCGCTCCTCTGGGTTTGGCCTCCTCCATGTCCCCCCGAGTCCTCCGCTCCACCCTCGGCGGCCGTGCCTTCAGTCACTACTCCCCGAGGCTTTGGAACTCCCTCCCTCACTCCCTTCCCCTCGCCCCCTCTCTTCCCAGCTTCAGGTCTCAGCTAAACAACTTTCTCTTCGACCGCGCCTTTGGTCACCTTTCTCCCCCTGCCCCTGGCTCGGTCCCGGGATCCGCTATTGTGAAGCTCTGAGACGCTGTCCGGCGTGGAGGGCGCTGTATACATCAAAGTTGTTGTGGTTATTGTACAGTAACATAGAGAGGGTGGGGTGGAGCGAGCTTTGCAATTTATGTTAAGTGACATGAGACTGTGTGTCAGCCTGGACTCATTTGGCAGCATTCTTGCTTCCAACTCAAAAGGTTTTGCCTTCAGACCCCATGTTTGGGACTGTGAGCTGGGTCTAGACTGCTTCAATAGTGTTGGACAACTGTATTTTGTTTTTTTAAAAAAGAGGTGGGAGTCATTTCTGTGTGCAATAGCTACTATCTTCACTACAATGCATACAACAGTGGAATCCAGTAAAGAGCGTGGAGACATATCAGATGCATTATTAATAGCAGCTCCAGAATGAAATAACCGAGTACAGTACTGTAAATATATTTCTTAATCTTTTCTTCCCTCTTCAATTTTCTCCCTTTCTCTGTTGAAGAAATTTGGATTCTTCTTCTTCCACTGAAGCTTGGTAGCTAATTGCCCTCTGAGTTTTTCACAAGTGGAGCCTTGATGGTAAGTGTGGAGTAGGCCACTGGACCAGAGGGCAAGCGGATTATGGCATAGGACAACTATAAATAGCGCCCCCCCTTCACACTCAGGTCCGTCCACGCACTTGGATCCTCGGCTCCACGCACTCGGGTCCTTGGCTCCACGTGCACATAGGGGCTCGAGACTCTAAAGCTCCGCACTCACCAGCCAATGTTGTGCGCCCCCCAAAGTCGGCACACCCACAGTTGGGAAACCACTGGCTTAGGACAACCTTCATATGAATGGATGCATGGTTAGAGGCTTGGAATGCACATGGAGTTTGTAAGACCATTTATAAATAAATAAATAAGATAGTGTAGTGAATTGTGGAAAATTCTGGCTTGATTTGAAAGCTGTTTCTCCACATTTCTCAGAAAGAAGCAGTTTTCCCCCCTTTCCATCCAGGAACAACTGCCCCATCACCACCAACAGACATCATCAACCACTCTTTGTTTATGGGCAAAGTTCCCATACCTTTCAAAATAGCCAGCATCACCTCCCCAAAACAACTTTACCTTGCCCCATCCCTATTCTCTAACTACAGTCACAACTCCAATCTCCCTTTCTGTCTCCATGGTACTGGAATGAGTTGTTGCTTCCCAGCTTTACTCTTTCCTCTCATTGAATTGCCTGCAAACCGGCTTCTGGCTCTCATGTTGCCCATAGTACTGAGACTGCCCTGGTCAACATCACAAATGGTATTCTCTCCTTCTGTGACCAGGCGTTTCTCTGCCTCCTTCCCCTTCTCGACTTCGCTACTGTCTTCAGCATTGTTCTTCTCCCCTTGGCTCCTACCTGTCCTGAATCCAACGTCAGCTTGAGTGTAAACCCTTGGGACATCCTTCTTCCATGAATGGTGCTATATTAATGCAATTTGTTCTTTCAAATTGAGACTGAAGTGGAAGAATTTTTCACAATTCTGAAATATCTTAACTTTACAGGCTAAGACTGGGAGGAATTCTGTGCTTGTGGAGCATGAATTATGGTTGTTTTACTTTACGTGCTTTGTGATGAATGATTTTCAAATAGGAAATGCTACAGAGACCAATTGCAGTACAAAGCACTCCTCAATGTTTGTGGTGCAAAAATAAGTTCCCTAAAGGGAGATCTTATCTGGGAAGGGAGATATCAATCTTGTAAATTTCCTTTCTCTTGCACTGATAACCCATATTGCAGTGGTGACTGAGAATGGATCTGAAGGTGCTTTATTTATTTGAAATGAAATTGATGCTTCAAACTATCCTGCAGGCTGATCTGGAAACAGACAAATCAGGAAAGTCTACAGTAATACACAACAATGAATGGTGCTGCTTTGGGAATAGCGTTGAGCCTATCCCATTAAATTCATTTGCAAATTAGCTCTGGGTGCAAGCAGAAGCATGAAATTGCAGGCCTCTGTGAGAGAGAAGTAATTCACAGAAACTTCAGTGACTTAAGTAAACAATACACACTGGAGCAGTTGTACTGAAGACCCTGCCTGACATCTCCTTTACTCATAATTGCTTGAGATCCTTGTGTTTTCTTTCAGCCTCTGGTTCATAGGTACAGAGGACAATTGCTGATAAAACTGAGATGAGCTAATTCTTTGCAGACTGGGAATTGTGTGCATGAGAGTAGTTTTAGATTTTAATATTTGTGCCTCTATTCCGGTGTTAGGAAATGTATTGATCTTTATTTGGCAGAGTATGGCTTATGTAAAGAATCCATTAAGAAAATGCCTTGAAGAATTACTTTTTAGCTTTTCATTTTATAGTGGAATCTACTGACATACAATACTGTGATAATAATACTGAGTTTTATGTGGAAGACCCCTAATTCACAGAATTACTGTATAAAGTAACATGCACATTATTCCTACAGCAATACAGATACTGCAATTTTTTATGAGAACTATTAGTGATAATAATGCAATAATCCCTGTCATAAACACGCTGCTGGATTGATCCCCATTGCTGCTGTCAGGACCCTGAGCTCCAATGTTGAATACTCTTGATAGCAGCAAAGAAAGCTTATGAAACAATAAATCTCTTGTTATTTCTGTGCTTTATTTTGAGGATGTGGGGGTCAGAATTCACAATTTCAAGAATGTACCCAGTGGCCTGATGGAACAGATTTTATACAGTCAATTCACTTTACAGAATATTCTGGTTATTAGTATAACCAACTAGCATTGAAACAAAACACATCAGAAAAAGAATCCATATACAGGTACAGTAAAGCCCGTTTATCCGGCACCTGATCAACTGTAACTTCCGTATAACTGGCACATTAAAAAAAAATCAACATTCAATTAACCGGAATTTATCCGGAAATATGCTTTTTTTCCCCCCATTTTCGGCCGAATATCCAGTATGCGCTTTAACTGGCATTGGCCAGGACCCGAGGGATCCAGATAAACGGGCTTTTACTGTATATTGAAATTAAATTCAGTGAAATGTAAATAAAATAATCTCCAATTCAAGTCTAGAGGAGACACATAAACTGGTCTCCTGTAAGACCAGATGAAAGTCAGCAACAAATTTCAAGAATTATTTTTACACAATCATTGATACAATTAAGATTATACTTTTCATTCTACAATGGGGTAGACTAGAAATCATATTTGGACAATTTAAATAAATTGTGTTACAAAGCAATTTCCAAGGTGTTTTGGCCTGAAATTATTGGCCATATGACCATAACAGCTCATCTTCCCATATTCTGTTTATGTGTCGCCTCTAGACTTGAACTGGACATTATTTTATTTACATTTGATCTACCTTTTGCAATTTTAACCCCGCTTTGTTTAATGTTATTAACACCTCTTCTCTAGTTTTGTTGCAATTCCTCCCTTTTGTTTCACACCTCTTTAACCCATCATCTCTTGCCCTCTACCCCATTTTCTTCCTTGTCTTCCTTGCTCTGCCTCTCCCTCTGCCTTTCCCTCCCAACATGCCCCATTCTGACAAAAGGTCATGGACCCAAAACGTTAACTCAAGTTTCCTTTCTCCATAGATGCTGCCTGATCTGCTGCGTGTTCCCAGCGATTTCTGTTTTTGTTTCAGATTTTCAGCATCTGCACCATTTTGCGTTTTTGCTTAAGACTTATCTCTTTGACTGTGCTCATGGTACCCTCCCACTTCTCTTTTGGTTGGGGTCCAACCCTGCCTCTGAGATGCTGTTCTGTATGAAGGCTATTTAATAAATATATAGATATATATATTGTAATGTGTATATATATTATATATAATCTATATATAGTATATATAGTGTGTATAGAAATAGTCAAATATAAGTTTAACATCAAATAATATTTTTAATATATACAGTACTGTATATACACACACAAGTAATTGTTACTGTGTCTCTGTTGAAATCAACAATCCTTGCTCTTATGTTTTTATATCTGAAATTGCTGTTTATCTGTCAAACTTGAGAACAACGCGTTCTTGATGGAAGGAAATACACTAATATTACCGGATAAAATGGCTTTAGCCTTGTTAACTAACCTCAGTGCTGTTTCATCTTCCTATCCTTAGTGTAGAATAAATTACATTGTCAAAAGCCATATGTAGGAGGCAATAAAGATTTGTGTCTAGGGTGTTTTTCAGGATTCCTCCAATAACGTTTGTTTCAACTTCATGCAGTTTAGCAATAGGATTCAATTCTTAACATTGCATCCCTTGTTTGCCAAGATTAGTCTTTATAGCTAAGTCTGTCATATGCATCAAGTCTATAATTTAAATGCTATTAAACTTCTGTTAAGCAGTAGATTAAAAATGGCAAGTCTCTCTTCCACCTATCCTGGTTCAAGCTTTGGGAGTCAGCCATTGTGTATCAGCCTGGCTCAGGTGCTAGCACTCTTGCCTCCGAGTCATAAGGTTATGTTTTCAGGCTCCACATTGGGAATTTGAATACATAACTCGTGGAGTCCTGTAACTTAGTGGTTAGAACACCCTCTGCAGGGCGAAATGTAGGGCAAGTTTCCTTACTCCATGCCTCTGTTTATTTAACAATAAATATGAAGCCAGTTCTTAGTCGATTGGCGAATTGCTTTTCCGGGGGTATTAATTCCCTGATTTTTTTTTTAATCCACGGCTGTTTGTGGGACACAAAATTTAGTCAATTTACTTTATAGTATATTCTGTGAAGTGCTTTGAGATGTTTCGAAGAGGTGCTATATCAAATGCAAGGATCATTATTATTATAATCTAGGCCAGGAGTGTGCTGCATTGTTGGAGGTGTCATCCGTCAGGTGAGACATTAAACCAAGGTCCTGTATTGCTGTTCAGGTCGACGTTAATTCCATGGATTTATTCAAAAAGAGAAGGCACTGAATTAATATTTATGAGCAGTAAAAGTTTTACTAAAGTAAAGCTAATATTATTCAAAAGCAAACTCTCAAATTGCAAAATTATTCTCTTTGCAAAAAAACTATTCAATTTACAGTGATGCGTTTTAGATTTGACAGAATTTTGTTCAATTTATGATACTGCTAATGGGATAATAGCACTGATGAATTTAATGCTTTATCGTGTAACATATTCCTGAATGGAGTGATGTTACAGATCAGATTGTAAATTATTCTACTAAGAAAGTAATTAATTATTTCTATAGTGAATGGCATTACAGAATGTACATTTTGAGTACTGAGTGAAAATGGTTTTAGACCCCATAGTGCTTGTTAATTAAAGCTGTCCTTCAATTGAGAATTTTCTTAGCTGTTTTATAAAGGTACCACATCCACGATTTTGTGGGACATTACAGTAGGCAACTGGCTGCTGCGTTTCACTCACAAATAATATACAGTCAATTCATTGAATTGAAGTGAAGCGCTTTCAGACATCTAGAACATATGCAGCATTTGTTGCATTTGCAAAGCAAGATCAATTGTTGTTTCAAAAGCCGCTGAAACCCTGGTCCACGCCTTTGTCACCTCTCGGCTGGACTATTCCAATGCCCTCCTCGCCAGTCTCCCCTCCACCACAATCCATGAAATCTAACTCATTCAAAACTCTGCCGACCGCATTCTCACCCGCACCAAACTTCCCTCCCCCATTACACCAGTCCTTGCCAGACCTCACTGGCTGCCTGTACCAGAGAGGATCGATTTCAAGATCCTCACCCATGTCTTCAAATCCCACCACTCCTCTGCACCCCCCTACCTCTTCGACCTCCTCTCTCCTCAAACCAGCACCCATTGCCTTCGCTCCTCTGGGTCTGGCCTCCTCCCTGTCCCCCGAATCCTCCGCTCCACCATCGGCAGCCGTGCCTTCAGCCCCGAGGCTCTGGAACTCCCTTCCTCACTACCTTCCTTCGCCTCTTCCCCTCTCTTCCCAGTTTCAGATCTCAGCTAAAGGCCTTTCTTTTCGACTGTGCCTTTAGTCACATTTCTCCCCCTGCCCCTGGCTCGGTCCCGGGATCCATTATTGTGAAGCACTCTGAGATGCTGTCCGGCATGGAGGGCGTTTATAAATTTATGTTGTTTTTCTATTTTATTCTGACCAAAAGGATAGGTAGATGTTCTGTGCTCAGTCCGTTGTTAATCTTGCTCTTCAGCTTGCCGTGTGTCAAAACAACCAGGAATTACATCTTTTTTAGTTTCTCAACTGCCATCTTCATACTGCATCTGCTTCTGCCCAGTCTCAGTGCTACTCTGGTGAATATTCTGCACAATAATACTGTCTTGCCCAAGAATATTTTTATCTTCTATTAGTTTCATTTAGAATTAAAAGTGCTTTTTATTTTGTGGACAAATGAGTGACTACAGTTTAAAATTGCTGAATCAAAATGTTTTCACTGCAGGGTGAAGAATGCCACTAGAATTAAAGACTTGCTGTCTCGACTTCACTTTGTTCCTGTGCCTATCTATGCTTTGGGGAACTGGATACCTGAGCTTTTCTATTCTTGGACGTGCAAAGGACACAATTGTGGATTTTCTCAAGTAATTTTCACTTCACCAGGTACAATCAATGAATTGAAATGTGCAGTGTTCTTGGGATTAATGTTTAGTTTCTTAGAGATACAAACCTCTTCATAGAATATTTTCTGAATTAACAACTTGGATTTTTATAGCGCCCTTGACATAGAGTAATGTCTTTCAGTGCTTAATAAGGACTGGTTTGGATACAATGTAAGGGAGAGTGGGGAGAGAGAGAGAGAGAGAGGGGTGGCCATAGGCATGTTCCTAGAGTTAGGATTTGAGGTAGGACTTATTTTGGAGCAATTAAACGGGGCTGCCCCTGGATCTGAGCTGGTTCCAAGGTGGTTCCTGAGCCAGGTGGGTGGGAAGTATTCCAGGGCACTGCCAATGACAGCCATTTCAGCCTGAGTATCTGCTGGACTTGGAGGAGCAGACGAGGGACACGGATTTATCCCACTCAGTTCATGTTATTCCTGCAAATCAAAGCTTTGACCGATAGTGTTGTCATTGCTGGACAAGCAATAAAACCAATTTGCATTTATAAAGTGCTCTACATGCAGGGTAGAGTCTCAGAGCATTTAGGAAGCAGTGGGAAGCTTGCACATCAGTGCTCTCGTTGGCAGGCTATATGGTTTTAGCTTTCTAAACTCCATTACTATCTCACAAACACTGGAGTCTTCAAGCCTTGGCTCTTACCAACCTGGGCCAAAATCCTTTATGAGGTATAAGGTATGTCTGAACAACAACAACAAAATTACATTTATAGAGCGCTTTTCACATCGGGAGGATGTCCCAAGGCGCCGAACAATTAAGTGGGGACCCAAGCAAGGTGGGGTTGTCGGGGTAGGGGCAGGGGGAAGAAGAGTAGGAAAGGGGGGAGAGTTAGGAGGGCAGCAGAAAGCATGGTCGAAGAGGAAGGTCTTGAGACGACCTTGAAGGAGGAAAGGGAGGAAGCGAGGTGAAGGGATTGCGGGATGGAGTTCCAGAGTGTGGGAACAGAGAGGCTGAAAGCCCAGCCACTGATAGGGGGACATGGAGCAGGCCAGAGCCCGCTGAACGGAGGGGACGAGCAGGCTGATAGAGAGTGCATCACATTCCGGAAACAAGAACATTTCCATGCGTAAGCGGCACGTGGAACTGTCTGGTTTGGATACTCAGAAATATGTTGGTTGGTCTCCACACATGTGAGACACCTGCATTACCAAAGAACTGCAAGTTTAGTTTGATTCATGCATCAATACAATCTTGAGTTTTGCCAAACTATTGTGAAAGTAACTTTTGCAGTGATGGAAATGGTAAAATAGATAACAAAAGGAAATCTACAGTACTCGATCTACCTTTTTATAGATGTGGATGGATCCTGGACAAACTATTTTTGTTTGAAGGTTTAATTAACCTATCAATCAAAGCTGGATGGAGAAAACATTTTTTTTAATACGTGCATATAATAGGTTATATCTATGGCCCCAAAATGTATGTAATGACCAAGGGAAAAATACTATTGATACTTTGGTAAACTTCAGAAGTCAAAGTGCTTTAATAAAAAGAACAGTTTGGACAAAATGTTTCTGGTTGTAATTTGGATTTTTTTTGAGGATGTAGGGGGGTTTTGCCTGTTCCCAGTAACTACTGGTATATATTGAAATGTAAAGATTGTATGGTTTAAAGCACCATATCTTAGTGACAACTATTGTTAAACCATCAATTTAATTCAAATTTAAATGTTAATTTGATTTTCAGTGGTTTTAAAAATCCACAATTGTGTACTATAGGTGTAAGAAAATATTGAATGATTTTATTTGAGTGCAGTGTGGGCTGTGGTATGCAGCATGTTTTGGAAATGGCTTACTTGATCAGTTTTTCGGTGCAAATGTAGAAATTCCCATCCAGATTTTCAATCTACTTCTTAACTGCAAATTAGTAATGAAGAATAAAGACATTGCTGGAGACATCTGAAACAGTGAACAGTAATGTCTCTTTATGGTACTTCAGAGAATTTTGCAGAACAGAAAGGCAAGAAGTAAACTCATAAAGGCAGACACCACAGGGAAAAAGGATATGAAGCAGATGGTGCCACCTTAATTATTGATGCATTTGTTTTGCCAGAATAAAGTCTGGTTCCTTTAAGTTTAAGATAATATAATTGCTACAATCTTCTATGAGTTTTATGAAGCTGCTTATTTTGATACTACTGTACTTATATTTAAGGCAGCTTCAAAGTGGAAATGTGAAAGTAGAAATTTACAAGCTACCAATTATTGAAAGAGCTTAATTTTCTATGTCGCTGATTCAGACCACTGGCTGGTACAACAACAAAAACCTTGCATTTATATAATGCCCTTTACACGAGTAACTCAGAGCGCTAGCATAATTGTAAAATGAACACATAAAAGTCCTGACACAAATATAGCAACACTAGATTTTGTATGAAGGAAAATTTGTTTACTTAATCAAAAGCATGATCTGACGACTCTACCTTCCTTGGGAAAGCTGAATTATGACTACAACAACAACAAATTGCACTTATAGAGCGCCTTTCATGTCGGGAGGACGACCCAAGGCGCTGCACAGGAGGCGTGTGACCCGAGCTGGGAGGGGAGTGTTCGGGAGGGGGTAAGAAACGTAGGGGAGGTCGAAGAATTAGGGGGGGAACAGAAGGCACGGTCGAAAAGGAAAGTCTTCAAACCGGCTTTGAAAGAGGAAAGGGAGGAAACAAGGCAGAGGGATTGGGGGATGGAGTTCCAAAGGGTGGGAGCGGAAAAACTGAAGGCCCGGCCTCCGATGGTGGGGCGGTTCGGGCGGGGGGCTTGGAGCAAGCCAAGTCCTGCTGAAAGGAGGGCTTGTAGGGGGAGAGTAGAGTAGGTCGGAAAGATAGGGCGGGGCAAGGCCGTTTAAGGCCTTGAAGGTGAGGACGAGGATGTTGAGCTCGATCCTTTGGGATACATACATGTGGAAGTTTACCCCATGTTTGCGGATGACATTGCCCAGAGGGAGCATGTATATGGTGAAAAGGAGGGGGCCAAGGACAGAGCCCTGGGGGATGCCATGAGAGACTGTATGGGGATTTGAGGAAAAATTATTGGAGGATACGAAATGTAGGCAGTGGGTCAGGTAGGAGTGGAACCATTCAAGGACTGTGCCTTGAAGGTTGAGGTGGGAAGAAAGATGTTGGAGGAGGATGGTGTGATCGTCTGTGTCGAATGCAGTAGACAAGTCAAGGAGGACGAGGAGGCAGAGGGAGCCCTGGTCGCAGGCGGTTAGGATGTCGTTTGTAACCTTGACCAGGGCAGTTTCCGTGTTGTGAGCAGGGCGGAAACCTGATTGGAGGGGTTCAAGGAGTGAATGAGTTGAGAGAAAGACCGGAGCTGGGAGGCAACCACTCTTTCAAGGACCTTAGAAAGGAACGGGAGGTTGGAGATGGGTCGGTAGGTTGAAAGCTGCGACGCATCAAGGGAGGGTTTTTTCAGGATAGGGATGATGGTGGCTGTTTTAAGGGAGGTGGGGACGGTGCCAGAGGAAAGGGAGAGGTTGATGGTGTCAGAGATGACTACCACATATGTCACAAACATACAGTACAGGTAGACCCCGCTTAACGAAAGGGTTAGGGACTTTAAAACCCTTCGTTAAGCGAAAATTTCGTTAAGCGAGTGTTTAACTGTATTACTGTATTTGGCGGCAGCCAAAACGCCGCCCTGACCCGAGCCTCCCTGCTAAAATCAGTTTAATTAGCAGTTCCTAACGCTAACATTTTCGGTGTACAGGTTGAGCAGCCAAAAGTCCGGAGTTCCGGAATCCGGAATGTGACAAAAATTGCAGGAATAAAAACGCCAATCCTACCTGCTCCAGGCCAGGTCTGCACAGTCACCACACTAAAATATCGCAACCTGGGCACAGGCATTTCCTGACTCAGGATGCAATCTTTCTTCCTCTCTCTTCTCTCTTTCTCTCTACCCAACCCCCCCCCACCCCGTTCCTCCTCTCTTTATCCCCCACTCCATCTCTATCTCTCTGTTCCCCCCCCCCCCCTCCTCTCTGTCTCTCCATTCCCCCTCCTCTCTATCCCCCCTATCCCCTCTCTCCTCCCTCTCTATTCTCCCCCCTCCTCTCTATCCCCCCCTCCTCTCTATCTCTCTACCCCCCCCCCCCCCCATATCTTGACTTACTATTATTGAAGCCACGAAGCATCCTGCCGCTTAAGCTCCTCCCATATGGGAGGGGCTGCACTGCTTAAGTGAGGCACACAAAAGACTGAGTGTGCGTTGCTGGGGCAACCAAAGAGAAGCTGCGCATGAGAAGCTGCGCACGAGTATCCCGCGAGATTTAAAGTGTGTGTAAACATTCTTATAGTGAAAGCAGCCTTTGTTAAGCAGACAAGTGGTACAAATAGAAACCCTCGTTATAGTGAAGTTTCGGTAACCGGGCTTTCGGTAAGCGGAGGTCTACCTGTACTCGTAGCTGTGATGGGGCTGGGAGTTAATATTCATTGCTGCAACCACTTCCTCTGATTACCACAAATTCACTTCACTGTTTTATCCTGAATAGGCCAGAGAAATCTCCTTTACCGCATTCCCAGAAGCTCAGGACATTGAAAGAGAGAGACCCAAGTCTAAAAAATCATTACCCTACATTGGGACATTGTTGTTCCTTCAAAGAGCTGAGAATTACTGGAGTGGCATTTGTGCCTTCTCTGCGCTCTCATGGAACAGTATCCGGTTGATGACTGTAAATTCAAATGCCATAACTATAGTCTGGATTTAGCATTTTTGTAATGAATACAGTATTATTGAATAATGTAGGTAATAATAATAATCCTTGCATTTGACATAGTGGAGTCCTGTACCTCAGTGGATAGAGCAATTGCCTCGCAAGTGAGAGACCTGGATTCGATTCCCGGCAGGGTGAAACCTTTAGCAAATTTTCTTACTCCACATGCCTGATAATAATCCCTCAATAAAATAGCAATTTGGTCATTCGGTCTACAACTGTTTGTGGGACATTTCTGTGAGCAATTGGCTTTTGTGTTTTGCCCAGAAATATAATTAATTCACTTTACAGTATATTATGTGACGCGTTTGAGACATCTATAAAATGTGAAAAGCGATATATCAAATGCAAGGATTTTTTTCAGTATTTATCAGTATTTATAATGTCGTTGAAACGTCTCAAAGAGCTTCACAAAATATACTGTAAAGTGAATTGTCTTGTGTTTTGTGGGAGAAACTCCGCAGTCAATTGGGCACAGCAATGTCCCACAAACAGTGGTGGATTGAGTGACTGAATTACATTTTGGGTGGGGGAGGGATTATTACTCCCAGAAAGCAATCGACCATTCGTCCATGTATTCTATTTGATGATCAAAATAATATTCATTACAAAGTACAACAGTTGGTAAAGTTAAAAAGAAATTAAACCTCAAATGTATTTTGGGCCTCCCCCAACCAAAAAAAGTAAAAAATATTTATGAAAGATTAGAATGGTAATAATAATAATACTGCTATATTTGATATAACTAAGTTTCACATCTGAGACGTCTCAGAGTTTCACAGAATATACTGTAAAGTGAATCGATTGTATATTTTATGACGCACTGTAATAAAGAAACAATTATTAACTGAAACAAAAAAAGAGAAATTGCTGGGGAAACTCAGCAGGTCAGGCAGCATCCATGGAGAAAGGAAAAAGAATCAATGTTTCGGGTCTACAACCCTTCATCAGAACTGGGGCTTATTTGGAGGGAGAGGTTTCTTAAGGGTGTTAAAGAGGAAGAGGCAGGACATGGGAGACAAAGAAGACAAAGGAAAAGGAAAAAAAGAGTGTGTTAACTGATGGGTTGAATATGTGATGATGACTTCAGGGGGAGAAACAGAAGGGGGTGGGTTTAAACGAAACTGGGGAGGAGAGGTGTTTAGTCGTGATAGAACAAACAAAACAGCAGAGAGGCAAGGCAAGAGGCAAGCTTGAGGAACAGCTTGAGCTGTTCCTCAAGCTTTCGCTGTGGGTCACTGGAACAGCGCAGGAGACCATGGGTTGAAAGATCAGCCTCTGAATGTGAGCGCAAGTTGAAATGGAGGGAGACTGTGGAAGATCAGGGTTGACCTTCCGTACAGAGCAAAGATGCTCTGCAAATCGGTCTCCCAATCTGCGCTTAGTCTCCCCAATGTAGAGGAGACCACACCATGAGCAGCGGATGCAGTATACTACATTGGTGGTAGTACATGTGAACCGCTGTCTCACATGGAAGCTGTGTCTTGGTCCCTGGAGAGTGGTTTGGGTGCAGGTGAAAGGGCAGGTATTACATCTCCTACGCTGACATGGAAGGTGTCAGAGGAAGGAGAGCAGCTGGTGGTGCTAACAGTGGAGTGGACCAAAGAATCCCAGAGGGAAATCCCTTCGGAATGCGGGACGGGAGGGAAATATATCCTTGGTGGATGGGTCACGTTGCAGGTGACGGAAGTTTCTATGGATGATGTGTTGAATAATGAGGCTGAATAGTGGTAAGTGAGGACCAAGGGGACCCTATCACGATTCCGCGATGTGGGGGAAGGGGTGAGGGCAGAGGTGTGGGAAATCGGATGGACACGGTCAAGGGCCTTTGCCACCAAGGTTGATGGGAATCCTCGGTCGAGGAAAATGCAGACATCTCAGTTGCTCTGGTATGAAATCTTGAATCGTCAGAGCAGATGCGGCGGAGGCGGAGGAACTGAAAAAAATTATTAACTGACTGGTCATTGATTCGGCTGGATCTTCTGAACGCTGCTGATATGAGGGATCACCGAGTTAATATTGCCTCAGCAAATTCTAATCTATTTGTTACAGAATGGGAAATGAAGGTTATTGCCAAGCGATTGGATGCCAGATACGATTGGCTGATGCAATCCTGGAAATTAGACCCTTACATTGTCAAGAATGGCGGCGATGGCTGCAATATTTCCTCTAATGTTAAAGATGCTGCAGCCTTGGTCTCTAATGAAGGGAACTGTTCACATTTTACCAAGGTAATATTGAAAATTATTTCTCCTGATAAACACTCAATCACAATAATACCGGATCTCCTTTGGATATTAGTTAATGGTGTTAAACAACATCAGCAGCTGTGCCGCAATGCACACACTTGCCATTGAATTGTGGGAAAGATAGTGTTCATCCATCGAAGTATACTCAGTGGCAGTAATACAGTTGCCAATAAATGAGGTGAGCTGGCTGTAGTGACCAAATACCACATGCGCTCTTATTGGTTGAAATAAATTAACGCATGCGCTGTGTTGATTGCTGATTAAATCGGATATTCTACAACTTATACAGTGTCAAGTTAGTCATATTGAATGTTGTGGTCAGGTGCGGCAGTGTCAACCTCCATGGTTCCTCATTCGACCTCTCCACGCCAGTCAGGAACCTAGGTGTCTTGTTCAACCCTCAACTGTCTTTCCTCCCCCACATCTAAGCAATGACTTACTAATGGGAGACCTGTATTTGAATCTGCCTTCTTCCACCTCCGACGGATCGCCCGTCTCCAGCAATACCTCACCCCAAAAGCCGCTGAAACCCTGGTCCACACCTTTGTCACCTCTCGGCTGGACTATTCCAATGCCCTCCTCACTGGTCTCCCCTCCTCCACAATCCACAGAGTCTAGCTCATTCAGAACTCTGCCGCCTGAGTTCTCACCCGCACCAAACTTCGCTCCCCCATTACCCCAATTCTTGCCAGACTTCACTGGCTCCCTGTCCCAGAGAAGATCGACTTCAAGATCCTCATCCTTGTCTTCAAATCCCTCCACTCCTCTGCACCACCCTACCTCTCCGACCTCTCTCCTCAAACCAGCTCCCGTTGCCTTTGCTCCACTGGGTCTGGCCTCCTCCATGTCCCCCCGAATCCTCCGTTCGGTGGCCGTACCTTCAGCCACTACGTCCCGAGGCTCTGGAATTCCCTTCATCATTACCTTCGCCTCGCCCCCTCTTTACTCAGCTTCAGGTCCCAGCTGAAGACCTTTCTCTTCGACCGCGCCTTTGGTCACCTTCCTACCCCTGCCCCTGGCTCGGTCCCGGGATCCGCTATTGTGAAGCGCTCTGAGACGCCATCCGGTGTGGAGGGCGCTATATAAATCAAAGTTGTTGTTGTTGTTGTTGAATCCAGGCAGATCAGGCTGAAACCTTGGGCAAATTTCCTTACTTCACACACCTAATAATAATCCCTCCCGAAAAAAACACAATAATAAAAATTGGTCATTTCAATCCACGATTGTTTGTGGGACACTGCTGTGCACAATTGGCTTCCTCGTTTCACCCACAAATATACAGTCAATTCACTTACAGTATATTCTGTGAAGCTCTTTGAGACATCGATAAGATGTGAAAAGCGCTATATCAAATGCAATAGTTATTATTATTATAGCATTTTTGCTAGGTGAATTTGTCTGAATAGGTTTGCCGTAGTACAATTTTTTTTTTAAAAAGTAAAAGTAGCTAAAGAAGATATATTTGAAAATATTCACAATTTTTCCAGATCCAAAATATGGCAGAGTCTGGTGCAGTAGGAGTCCTAGTTTATGTAGACCTGGGCCAACCATTACAGGATATGAACTGTAAGGAGGAGGAATGCTGCAATATTATACATATCCCAGCTTCAATGGTGCATTTTGAGAAGGATGTGATTGCTGCAGTAAGGTAAGGTTTTGTATTTTTTTTCTTACCATCTTTACGCATGCATTTACTCCGATTCATTGTCATCACGGATATAATATAAATGGTTCCTAGAGCAGGTTAATGCTACACTTTTAATCCATTCCTTGGTAACCTGGTTGGTAGAGCTGTGTGGTTAAACTACCTCTTGAGTATGTATCAGTGCTTTAGGCCAGGATGATCCAACCTTTTGGATGTCGAGGGCTGGGTGCGAGCGTTTAGGCACTCTGCCCCCAACCTCTGGAACTCCATCCCACAGTCCTTCTGCATTGCCCCCTCCCTGGCCTCCTTCAAGAATTGCCTCAAGACTCTCCTCTTCGATGGACCCATCGGCAACTCCTAATCCCTCCCTCTCCCTCCCTCCCCTGTCCCAGCTCAGGTCTGGAGCAGTGACTGTCCAGCGCCTTGGAACGTCTTGCTAAGTAAAAGTGTAATTTTGGTGTTGTTGCCAAATTTGAGAAAAATTAGTGGGCAGCTAGGTTGCACGAGGCAATGCGAAAAGTGACAGGGTGGCATGGAAAGATACATCCCGATCTGCTCCACCACTATTCCTGTTACGCTTCTCGCTGCCTCATGGAGACTGACCAGAATAGAGGCTCAACCAGGAGCACTGAAGCAGTGAAGTCAGAAATGGTTTACGAGCCAGATAAAATCATCCACTGGGTTGGTTTCAGCCCACGGGCAGCCTGTTGGATCATGCTGCCTTAGGCAACGCCATTTGAGTTGATTTGAATCTGAAGCACTAATGGAATGCGAGCGAGTTAAACATTACACTATAGAACTCCACCACTATATGTTGTTATACTATGATTAAGTACATTGTTTTAAAATTCTTGGAACTACTTTTCTATTAACTTTGTTTTTTTAAATTTCTTTTACCATGCAGAAATGATAAGAAAGTGACTGTGGTCTTACAAAATACACCATCATCTACTTTTTTCTTTGGCATTGATCTGGAAGGAAAGCTGTCAGAAATGGGCTGGTTCCTCTATTCAACATTTAAGTTTATGGTCTGGCAAGCTCAATGGTACATGTCTTATAAATGTTTAAACTGGCCTCTTTTTAACATTTAACGATTTTTCTCGTGTGTTCTTTTCCTTGTACAGTAATACACTCCTCATTATCAAGGATATTTGAAAAATAATATTCAATAATTTTTAGCTCTTCTGAAGGAAATACAATTTCTCGCTAAATTTAATACTTTGATATTTTAAATTAGACCAACAAAATAAACTAAAGGTACCCAGCTTCTCCAAAATGGACAAATGGTTTATAGGTGTACTTGAGGGAGGAAGGTCCGTCTCTTTTTTGGCTCTAATACACACTAGTCTATCCCTGACTAGGGAGGTGCTATTTCTATTTATTATAATGTTGGATTGCTTAGCAAGTGTGGATCCTGATATTTACCTCCAAAGTTTGCCTGGATTGCTTGAAATTGCCTTTCCTTGCTCTAAAACGCTGGTTGGCATTTTGCATACTTAAAATGGCGTATTTTAAAGTTGATATCACTTATTGTGCGCAAACCTGTTGCTACAACAACAACAACAACAACAAATTACATTTATAGAGCGCCTTTCACGTCGGGAGGACGTCCCAAGGCGCTGCACAGGAGGCGTGTGACCCGAGCTGGGAGGGGAGTGTTCGGGAAGGGGTGAAACACGAAGGGGAGGTAAAAGAGTTCGGGGTGGAACAAAAGGCACGATCGAAGAGGAATGTCTTCAAACCGGCCTTGAAAGAGGAAAGGGAAGAGACGAAGCGGAGGGATTGAGGGATTGCATTCCATAGGGTGGGAGCGGAGAAACTGAAGGCCCGGCCTCCGATGGTGGGGAGGTTCGGGCGGGGGGCTTGGAGCAGGCCAAGTCCTGTTGAACGGAGGGTCCGGGTGGGCGTGTAGGGGGAGAGTAGATCGGTTAAATAGGGATGAGGCAGAAAGGTACAACTGGGTGTCGTCCGCATACATGTGGAAATTTACCCCATGTTTGCAGATGACGTCGCCCAGAGGGAGCGTGTAAAGGGTGAAAAGGAGGGGACCGAGCACAGAGCCCTGAGGGACGCCGTGAGAAACTGTGCGGGGGTTTGAAGAAAAGCCATTGGAAGAAACAAAATGTAAACGGTGGGTCAAATAAGAATGGAACCAGTCAAGGACTGTGCCTTGAAGGTTGAGGTGGGAGGAAAGACGTTGAAGGAGGATGGTGTGATCGACTGTGTCGAACGCAGCAGACAGGTCAAGGAGGACGAGGAGACAGCGGGAGCCCTGGTCACAGGCGGTAAGGATGTCATTTGTGACCTTGACCAGGGCAGTTTCTGTACTGTGGATAGGGCGGAAACCTGATTGGAGGGGTTCAAGAAGTGAGTGAGTTGAAAGGAAAGAGCGGAGCTGGGACGCAACCACTCTTTCAAGGACCTTGGATAGAAACGGGAGGTTGGAGATGGGTCGATAACTTGATGGTTGCGACGCATCAAGGGAGGGTTTCTTCAGGATAGGGGTGATGGTGGTGTTTTAAGGGCGGTGGGGACGGTACCTGAGGAGAGGGAAAGGTTAATGGTGTCAGAAATGAGCGGGGCTAACAAATGGAGCTGGGTGCGGAGGAGGGGGGTGGGGATGGGGTCCAATGAACACGTGGTGGGTTTCATGGAGGTGATTGTTTTTGTGACTGAAAGCGGGGTGGTGGGGTTGAAAGTGTGAAATGGGGGGTGAGTAGGGGTTGAGGTAGCTGATGAGGGCGCGGAGGTGGAGGAGTGGTGGAGAGAGGAAACCGCAGAGCGGATTTTCTCAATTTTAGACTCGAGGAAGTCCAGCATCTCCTCACAATGAACGTTTAAGGAGAGGATCTGCGAGGTGAGGCGGGGGGGGGCGGAGGAGCTGATTGGTGGTAGCGAAGAGGAGGCGGTGGTTGTCCTTCGCTTCCAGGATTATCCTGGAGTAGAAGGCTGATTTGGCGGTGGCTAGGGCGGAGCGGTAAAATTTGATGCGGTCCAGCCAGATTTGCCGGTGGACCGTGAGGCCAGATTTGAGCCAGGTGCGTTCAACTGCTCTCACTTGGCTTTTGAGGGAACGGAGGTGAGTTGTGTACCACTAGAAAAGAGGTTGGCTTTTTGGGCACATGCAAAATGAAAGTGGAAGCATTGACAGGAACATGTCTCATCTCCCAGCGCCTTGGGATTTCCTCCCGACGTGAAAGGTGCTGTATAAATGTAATTTTGTTGTCTCCAGTATATATACCGTCAATTCACTTTACAGTATATTCTGTGAAGCACTTTGAGACATCGATAAGATGTGAAAATGCTATACCAAATGAAGGATTATTATTATTGTATAATGGAGTTTGGGATTTTATTGAGCCCAACTCCCTTTGTATAATGGGCTTCCAGTGTTTTGCCATTTAAATTTTTTTATTTACTTTCCTCATTTCCTTACTTACAATACACCAATACAAATTGACATATATAGCGACCATCATGTCAGCAGGACATCCCAAGGTGGTGGAAAGTCCAGGGTTTGCTTCTGAGCTAGGGGTGTGGTGGGGGGAGATGGCCAAAAGCACAGTAAAAGTGGAAGGTCTTGGTATACTGGTATACTTGTAAGTAATTTTGAATTAATATTTTTTATACAGAAATAGAATTTGTGAATCTAAGAGTGTGCTGAATGTATAACTTCCTTTAAAAGTATATACAGTAGAAGCCTGTTTATCCGTGACTCAATGCACCGGCACTTCCTTATAACCGGCGTGCCAAAAAAAAAGTCCCCATTCGATAAACCGGAACTTATAGGGAACAATAGCAATGGAGCATTTGTAAATGCATAAATAATAACAGAATATTGTATTGGTACTTATTGTTAAAACTGCTCTCTTGCGCTTCTCACCTTTGCTGGTAGATGCTGCGCTTGAAGTCATGATGCTGCGGTTGAGGTTTATAAAGTCCAGCGATTCTTTTTAAAATGGAGCACGCCAAGCGGGTGAAACAAACGGAGTGTGATTTTAAAGCCATATTAGCGGCAAGCCGGTAACGCTAGCCGATAACCCACATTGTCGCGCAGGTGCAGTATTTTGGTTTGCCGCTAGTAGGGCTATCTGCTTGCGACTAATAAAGTCGCAAGACTTTAAAATCGTGCTGCTGTTTTTTTCACCCACTTGACGTCCTCCATTTAAAAAAGAATCGCTGAATTGTAAACCTCAATCAGTAAAGGTGAGAAGTGCAAAAGAGTAGTTTTAACAATAAGTACCAATACAGTATTCTGTTATTATCTGTTATTATTTAGTCTAGTGTATATAGTGTGTGTTAAAAGAACTTTAATTTATTTGTTGTGGGTTTTTGGCCACGGGTCGCCTGAATATCCAGCAGGCGCGTTAACCGGCATTGGCCAGGTCCCGCGGGTGATAAACGGGCTTCTACTGTAATATACTTTACACATTTCAACTTGTATCTAGTGGAATTCCATTACGAATTTTGCTTTATTTCATCAGGTTTAATTATTTGAAGAGTTTGGATGATAAACTACGGAAACCAGTTAACGTAGTGAATGTGTTTAATGATATTTTAATGCAAGGAGACGATGGAGTGTCCGCAACTGTTGAACTTCCAAAAGGTAACATGATACACACAATGTAATTTTGAGGAAGTCTCATGTAATTTCCCAAATCAACCCTGTCTGTTACCTCTGCTCAGCAGAATACAGCCTGCTCCACGTCCCCCTGGCAGGCCCGATCTACCATCAATGGTCAGGCCTTCACCTCTGCCCCCACCCTGTGAAACACCATCCCACATTTAATATAATAATAATCCTTGCATTTGATATAGCGCTTTCCACATCTTATCAACGTCCCAAAGCACTTCACAGAATGTACTGTAAAATGAATTGACTGTATATATTTGTGGGTGAATCGCGGCAGCTAATTGCGCACAGCTGTGTCCCACACACAGTCGTGGATTGAAATGACCAATTTTATTATTGTGGTTTTTTTGGAGGTTATTATAATTTCCTTTTCTTCAACAACAACAAAATTGCACTTATATAGCGCCTTTCGGGTCGGGAGGACATCCCAAAGCGCTGAACAGTTTGATCGGGACCAGGTTGGGGTGGGGGGGGGGTGAAGTGGGAGGGTCGGGGGAAGGGGAGAGAGAGTGGGAGAGGGGGAAGAGTTAGTGGGGGAGCCGAAGGCACGGTCGAAGAGGAAGGTCTTGAGACCGGCCTTGAAGGAGGAAAGGGAGGAAGCGAGATGGAGGGGCTGCGGGATGGAGTTCCACAGTGTGGGAGCAGAGAGGCTGAAAGCCCGGCCGCTGATGGTTGGGCGGTTAGAGCGGTGGATGCGGAGCAGGCCTGAGTCTGCTGAATGGAGGGTGCGGGCAAGCTTATAGGGAGGCAGTAGGTCAGAGAGATAGGTGGGGGTAAGGCCGTGAATGGCCTTGAAAATGAGGACAAGGATCTTAACTTCGATCCTCTGGGTGACGGGGAGCCAGTGGAGACGGGCGAGGGTGGGAGGGTTGGCTTTTTCAAGGCACGCCTCAAGACCCTTTTTAATTGTGCCTTTGGCCACATTCCATGCCCTCCTCCCATCCTGATCCCAATCCACTGCTTGCTTCCAAATTCCTGGCTGTCCAGCACCCCGCGACATCCTTCCCCACATGAAAGGCGCAATACAAATTTGAATATTATCTTTATAGTGTAAATCTAATCTTTGATAGAATTATATCACCAGTGAAAAGCTTTGGTTCATTCTGAGGGAAGGTAGTAATATCCTCTCCTCACAGCAGTACCCGCTGCCTCTACTGGGTCTGGCCTCCTTTTTGCCTCCCGAATCCTCCGCTCCACCATCAGCGGCCGTGCTTTCAGCCACTATGCTTCGAAACTTTGGAACTCCCGACTCGACCGCTTCAATCGTTCCCTCCTTCCCCATCTTCAGGTCGCACCTGAAGGCTTTCATCTTCGACCGCGCCTACAGTCACCTTAACCGCTTCCCCCTGGCTCGGCCTCAGGCTCCACGATTGTTAAGGTGCTAAGGTGCCACCCAGTGTAGAGGGTGTTATATAAATGCAAGTTGCTGTTGTTTTTGTTGTAGTAAGTGTTTATCTGTGTTTTTGAAGAAAACAATCCTGTGTAGGACCATACACTTGACTTATTCTAGTGGCCTATTCTATTTTTACCTTTCAAACAATGCTATTAATGGCAGTTCTAACCAGTTTCTCTGTAGTTTTTTTTTCTGTACTAGTATGGTAACTATTGTATTATAAACAGCTATTTCTGTATTGGATGGTGGTATTATTTTCAATTTACTGGCATCCTAAAGGAGCTGTAACATAGTGTCAAGTGCTGAAGAGAAAATGAAAAGCAGCATTGATTGATAATATCAATACTCTATGCATTTGATACCACGTCTTTGAGACACCTCAAAGCGCTTCACAAAATATTAAAAATAAAGTGGATTGACTGTATATTTTATGTGCAAAATGTGGTAGCCGATTGCATACAGCAGTGTCCCACAAATTGAGTGACCATTTAATGTTTTTTTAAGGAATTATTACCCCCAGAAAAGTGATCTGACAATCGACTAACAACTGCGTTCCTACATACTACCAGGTAAACAGGCATGTAGAGTAAGGAAACTTGGCCATGTTTTGCCCTGCTGGGAATCAGGTCTCACTTGTGAGGCGAGTGGTTTCCTTCTACTTTCTCTCATGTTGTCTATTCCATTCCAACAAGCAAGGATTTAAGTTTTGGGACTGGACACATACATTTTGGTATTTGTAATGCATTATATATATTCTTTATCTTTCATTGAAGAAAATAGATAGTCTAGTAATGGCTCTATACAATAAAAAATATTATTTAATAATAATCCTTGCATTTGATATAGCACTTTTCATATCTTTTTTAGAAGTCTCAAAGTGCTTCATAAAATATATTGTAAAATGAATTGACTGTATTTTTGTGGGCAAAATGTGGTAGCCAAGTGTCCCACAAACAATTGTGGAACTGAATTGACCAATTTGTTATGAGGTTGTTTTATTTTCCCACAGGATTATTATCAGGCTTCCAGCTGGTCCATAGCCAAACACGCCACCTGGGAGCCTGATCGGCTATACTAGTTCATTTGCACTAACCTAAACCAACAAGTAGGTTCAATTGTGCTTTGCTATGATGCGCAAGCAAGCCTACCAGCACAAATAGGTTTGGTTGTGTATTGAGAGGCTGATCTTTTTGTGTGAATTTGCACCAGGAAGTGACATCACTAGCAATCTAGTGACCTAGTAATTGGCTTGGATTTCAGTACCACATATACATTACAGGAATAAATAACTAACATCAGTCCCATATACCCGCACAATATCAACAATGAATCAGTGCACGAAGCCTTCGTGAACACAATCTATGACAATTTATCTAAGTTCTAAATACCATTGAAACCTTGAGTCCCTTTTAGGATGAAGAAGCAATCAAAACAAATCAGATCTTTAAAACACATCATTAACACTTCTTTAACCCACCATCCCCATAAAATCTCTCCCTCCCAACATCCCTCAGTTCTGACGAAGGATTATGGACCCAAAACATTGACCCACTGTCCTTTCTCCATAGATGCTGCTTTATCTCCAGGGTGTTCCCAGCGATCTCTGTTTTTAAATCAGGACTTTACATCAATTTAATCCAGAAAGTATACAAAATTTCTGTTTTTACAGAAAATAAATACACAATTTTCAAAACTTAATTTGCACATTTCTGAACCAATGAAAAATGCACAGTCTTTCCCTTCATTTTCTTTTTTTTCTCAAAATAGCATTGTCTTATCAGCAATATTTATCCAAGGAGCTACCTTGAAACTGCTGTAAAATTGAGCTGTAAGCTTTCCTACAGACAACTTCACATTTGCTTAATGTAATGGAGAGTGAAAGGTATATAAATAAGATTTTTTTGTATTCTTTCAGTCATTTAGGTTTTAATGATCTGTATGAAGAAATAAAAGGACTATCAAAGTGCCCGGGGATGCTGTTCTGTATGAGGGGCTCTATATAATAATAATCCTTGCAATATACGTCTTCTACACGTCTCAAAGCGCTTCACAAAATATACTGTAAAGTGAATTGACTGTATATTTGTGGGCAAAACGCAAATATAAATGCAAGTTATTTATGTTAGCTGGAACCTAGGGCTCCAGATTAGTTCTTTGGCAGGACTAGGAGGAAAAGACAAGAAGGGATGGATTCTTCCCAATTGGGTTATGTTAACATGTAAATCAAAACCTTAATGGATAAAGTAAACCCAGCGTGACATGCAGTGGGAAGTTTGCCGGACAGTGTGCACAATGGCAAGCTGAATTGTTCTAGCTGGTGAAACTGACGGAGTTGTTTCCACTCTTGCCTCAATTCAGTTAGAAGGTTGTGGTATCAAGCCCCACCTTGGGATTTTGAATTCGCAGTCTAGACTGATTCATAGTTCTAAAGGTTTTCTTGTAAAATAAAAAGTTAGACAACTCTTAAAATACGATTCAGAATGATAAGTACAAACTTGGATGGTTACATTTCTATACACGTAATGGTTCTTATAATCCTGGAATTGTGAATGAGTCATCTGTAGAATGAGGTTTATCGGAATGCATTGCTGTAGATTTTAAGAATGGATTTCATTTCCTTTTGCTCAATTAATTTCAACCTGTTGAGAGAAATTTCAGGTGACTTAAAAAAAAAAGATTGTACCATGATTAAGCACATTGAATGTGGTATTGTCATTTTAGCAAATTATGGGTGGCCGGTGGAAGTCATGAACTTGATTTGCTCAACAACCTTTTCTTTTATATTTACTTATGTTCTTGCTTTGTGTATTGCTGAAGTTGTGCTTTGCTATTGGCAAAGGGCAGACTGACCAAAGGCCAAGCAGGTACCTATCTACATACAGACATACTTTTAATTCTTATGTCAGACTTAGAGGCTTCCCTTTCTCTACTAGGTTTGACCAATTTGGAACCCAAGGATGACTAAGTTGGATCATTGTTGAAAGTGAGATGTATTCTAAACCATGATAGAATATACCTTGATTCATAAGAAGTAATATTGTCAGAGTTCTGCTGCTTGCATTAAAATCTTATACTTATTCATTCCTTCATTCCCTCCTGCTTAGACTCTTCTCATGCTCTTATTGTTGATCTTCCCAGATACATTGTTCATAAGGTCAGACTTGTATAGAACCTCATTGCTGTTAGTTATATGGATGGTATAAACTAAATTATGTCTGAACTGACATTCTGATGTAGTGCTGGGAGAATGTCTTCCTTTGAATGAAATGTTAAATCAAGGTCTTGTATGTTGTTCAGATGGATGTTAAAGGTCCTCCGGTACTTTTTGAAAAGAGAAGCAAGTTTCTCCTGATATCTTATTATTATTATTTTTATTAATTTATCATGGCATTTATAACAATAAAAATAATAATCCTTACATAGCCCTTGTTTGCTCTCGAGCTGCGGGTTGGAAACAAGAGTGGCATAGGAGAGGTGAGAGAAGGCTGGAAGCACGATCGAAGAGGAAAGTCTTGAGAGGATTATATTGAAGGAGCTTTGGGAGGGGTGATTTCAGAGATGGAGTTCCAGAGGGACCGAAAAGCTGAAGACCCAACTATCAATGATAAGGCAGGCAAGACGGGCGACATGGAGCAGGCCATTGCCGGCTGAGCGGTGAGAGCAGACAGATTGGCTTGGTATTAATAGGTCACAGAGGTAGGGTGGAGTAACACCACAGAGGGCTTTAAAGTGAGGGTAAGGATTTCAAACTCTAGTCTCTTGTGGGATTGGGAGCTAACGGAGCCGGGTGAGGATGGGATTGATAGATTAATTGAACTTGTTTTATTCCTGTATATGTGTTGCAAATGTTTAAAGGGATTTATAGTAAAAACAGAATTCTAAGAATCTAATTTCAAAGCAAACCAGTTTTGTTAACTGTAAAAAAAAAGCTAGCTTAATATTTCATGATTAAGAAGTGATTCTGTGAATTGCCTTTTTGTGATTATTTTGCATCAGTGGTTTCCTGCGTTACTCATGAAAGTAGGGAAAAGAGTTTCAGATATAATGTATAAAAGTGTAAAATTGATCACATACTAGTTCCAGGCAGTGGGATACTGAATATTTTCAATATATCAGTTATTGTTCAGAATAATTTCCTGTCCTTAATTGTACATTGTGTTGAAGATATAAATGTATTCTAACAATTACTTTATCATGTATATTTGGGTCCTAAATCACATTAGAGAGTAATTGGTAAGTTTTCTTCAGTTATATACCTCTCTTACTCTTTCAGGACTTAGGTATATCATAATGCAAAATTTTAAACCATCTAAAGATATTTGTTCATGCATGGAAATGACCGCAGATTTTTTCCCCTTAAGTCAGTGGAAATATCTTGCTTCTGCTCAATGATCTAATTGGTAATTGTCCACATGAAAGAGCAAGAATGAATGCATATTCAGGATAGCAAACTGGCTTGTTTTAGAATAGCACATTTCTAATTATCTTACGTTCACTAAAATATATTGAGTATGCCAAGAAGATGAATTTCATCAGGGTCTTACAATAGTATTAATCATCTACCATTTGATATAATACCTTTAAAATGAAGAACATCCAAATCCTTCAAATGTTTTTGTAAAATGTGGCGACTGTGCACAGAGGCACCACCCAGCAACCATTATTTTTTCAGGGCCTTATATGCTGTATTTGACATGTACACTACAGTTATGGTGGTGTTCATCAGTTTACTTTGTTTTTTCCTTCTAAAATCTTCTGTCAGTCTTTTATTACACTTGTGGAATCCTAGTAGCTCAGTGGTTAGAGCATTTGCCACAAGCGAGAGGGCTGGTTTAATTCCTGGCAAGACGAAATATTGGGCAAGTTTCTTTACTGCACACTCCTCTGTTTGCCTAGCAGTAAGTAGGAACCGAGTTGTTAGTCAATTGGCCCATCACTTTACGGGGGGTAATAATTCCTTCAAAGAATAATAATAAATTTGTCACTTCAATCCATGACTGTTTGTAGGATACTGTGTGCTCAATTGGCTGTTATGTTTTGCCCACAAAATATTCTGTGAAGTGCTTTGAGATGTGATGAGGTGCTATATCATGCAATGATTATTATTACACTTAGAATATACTATATCAAGTATGTAAATTATTTGATTTTAGGTGCAAATGCAAGGATTATTATTATTGTGGAGTCCTGTAGCTCAGTGATTAGAGCACTCGCTTTACAAGTGAGAGACATGGGTTCGATTCCAGGCAGGGCAAAACCTTGGGCAAGTTTCCTTTCCTGATAATAATCCCTCAAGAAAATAATTTTGTCACTTCAATCTACGACTGATTGTAGAACACTGCTCTGTGAAATGGGCTGCCGTGTTTCACCCACATATATACAGTCGATGCACTTTACAGTGCATTCTGTGAAGCGCTTTGAGATATCTAGAAGTTGAGAAAAGCGCTATATCAAATACTAGAATTATTATTGCAGTTTTGGTTGAGTCGACATGTTTGATGCTTTTTGAACATGGTTGATATGCAATCACTGCCTATCTTATGTGCAGGCATTTTTGTAAACAACGACAACAAAATTACACTTACATAGCGCCTTCACGTTAGGAGGACGTCCCAAGGCGCTGGACAATCATTGTCTCAGACCTGAGCTGAGGTCAGGAGGGGTGGAGGGAAAGGAGGGAGATTTACTTGGGATGATCAATGGGACTGTCGAAGTGGAGGGTCTTGAGGTGGGACTTGAAGGAGGTTAGGGAGGGGGCGAGGCGGAAGTATTGTGGGATGGGGTTCCAGAGGTTGGGGGCAGACTTGCTGAAGGCTCACCCGCCAATGGTGGAGCGGGTGGGTCGGGGGATGTAGATTTAAATACAAATTTAAAATCAACAACAGCAATTTACAATTATATGGACTATCATCATGGGAGAACATTGGAAGAAAGAACTCTTGGTGACCATGCCAACCTCTGTCTTCTTGCCTTCCTGGACCTCTTCCTGCTTTCGACACAGTCGATTATGCCATCCTCCTCCATTGTCTCTCCTCCCTCATTGACCTTAATGGGACCGGAATTGTTTAAGTCCAACTCAACCAACTTCCATCACTTTGTCACAGCAAACAAATTTACCCTGCCACAACAACTTGCACATATAGCACCATCCATGCAGAGTAGCATCTCAGAGTGCTCAGGGTAATGTCTCAGAGCAGTCACCTACCCCAATGCTCCATCCTTGGATCCTTCTTTTCCGTGTTTACCTGCTCCCAAATTGTCTACAAAATAGTTACTACATTTTCCAGTATTTCACACTTTTGCTATGAAGTGTTTTCACAGGAAAGATGCAATATTAAATTGGAGGATTATTAAGTCAATACAGTTTTATTCGATCCTGGAAGTTTTTGTAGGGTATTTCTCCAAATTAATACACTAAATATTCAGATTATGTGCTCAAAATTAATCATAAATTTCAGTGATATTGTCAGCATTTAATTGCATTTGTTAGTTCTCATTGCGTTGGTCAATTAAATAATATGGTAATAAAGACCACTCCATGACGTAAGTTAATATCAATCTTGTCTGATTGCTTCATCACATACAGTATACTCATTTCTATTTTTAATCCTCATCAAATGACCTTGCTGAGGTTAGAATTTACACAGTAGTGTATTTGTTTTGTGAAGTTTAGTTTATTCATCAACCCTGGAGAATACAATCATTTAAAATTGTAGCCATCTAACTTTATTTTAGCAGTAAACTTCTTTATGCTCACAGTGAGGTACAAATTTTTACTATGGTGTAAACTTGATTTATTTTCTTAGCATTTGAGAGCATCCAGATTTTGACAAATTCTTGAATATTTGCATAATTTGATGCTGGTATTCTGCACCTTTTAAAAAAAAAAAGAAATTTGGCTTCAAAGTGGGACTGAATACCCACTTTCAGTCCCACTGAAAGTGTCTGGAAGTGTCCAGACACTTCCTTTTGAAGTGTCTGGACACTTCAAAAGGAATGAAAGTAGAATACACCCTGGCCTGAGTGGAATTTCTTTCCACAAATGAGAATGGGATTGCCAACTGAACATTTTGTCAACTTCAACAGGCTTGTGGCAGGTTTGGCGATCACAAGAAAGGAAGTTGCAGTTGCCAAATTCAATCTACATTTTAACCAGAGGAAAGAGTGGAGACTTGCAGTATAATAACATTAATAAATAATCTTTGCTTTTGATATAGGAAGTACTGCAATTTGGGTGGAATTAAAAAATAGGACCTGGAAATGAAAGGGTAACTTTCTGCAGTGCTCTACACCAGCCTTATGCCCAACAGAATATTTTTATCTCTCTTCATTGTTTAAGGAGATCATTGTTGGGAACAATTACCATGTTAATTCAACTTATGTTGCTGCTTATGAAGGTGAAGAGTATAATTAAAACTCAAATGTTTTTGTAGGCAGCCATTGTAGTGTGCAGCAAAAAGATAGGTGTATGAGTAATGTCATGTCTAGAAAATATAATGACAAGACGTAATGTTGACATTTTAACCCTGTTATAAAATATAACCGTTTGCCACTGGTAATATGGTTAATTGGATCCTGTGTTAGCGATGTGCTGGATGTCACTCATTAAAATAGTGACAGTTTCCTGATGATGGCCTCTTCCTGACGTCACTTTATGTCCTCCACATTGGTATTTGATCTGAAGGTCATTCTTAATTTAATGCTTCACATTTGGCTTACTGCCATTTAAGTTTTTAACTAGAATTGCTGAAAAGGATTGAGAGTTGTCTAGACTGCTTATAAGGTGCTGCAAATCCAATCATTCTTTGCATTGGATGATATATTGACAAAGTCAAACTACTTAAAGCACTTCACAGGTAATTAACAACAACAACAAAATTTGCAGATAATTTATGCACAGCATGCCACGTCAGATAAACATGAAATGAACGATAAACGTCTCTATAGAATTGCCTTCCAGAACCCTGGGAGAAACTCCTTTCTCTTTTTAAATACCATCAGTAACTTCCAAACCTACCTGTTGAACAGTTAGGCAGGACTTCAGTTTAGCATCTCAAAGGATAGCACCTCTGACAATGCAAGATTCCTTCAGTGGTATGCTGGATGGACTATCAGCCAAGATTATTAGACCTGACATGACAACATCCAAATTTATAACCACGAAGAAGGAAAAGAGCCTCTATCCAAGCCAAACTGATATTATCTATCACCTAAAGCAGCATGGTCCAACAGGAGGCCCGCAGGGCATCTGGCACTGCAGGTGATTTTATTGAGTGGGAGGGGACAGAGTTAAGAAAGGGTTGAGTGAGATCATGCTGGAGAGAGGATGTGGCCTGCGGGCGTTTCGCAAATAGGGATTCCGGCCTGTGGCAGGCAAAAGGTTAGCCCCAAAACACAAAATACTGGAGGTGCTGGAAATCTGAAACAAAAACAGAAATCGCTGGGAACACTCAGCAGGTCAGGCAGCATCTATGGAGAAAGGAAATTGATTCAATGTTTCAGTTCCACAACCCATCATCAGATGCTGCCTGACCTGCAAAAGGTTGGACTACCCTGACTTAAAGAAACAACCAAAGACATCTAGGAGATTGTGCTGTGAAGATGCATATAATAATGATGTGTATGAAAACCTTGCTGCAGACCCCTGTAGATCTGCAGGTGCTATCTCAGCTTGGCTCATTTGGTAGCACCTTTGCATCTGAGTCTGAAGGGTGTGAGTTCAAGCTCTATGTCGCAACTTGGAATTTATCTCTAGACTGATACTCCAATGCAGTGCTGGGGGTATGTTGCATTAATGGAGATGCTATGCTGTTTGACAGGTTTCCTTACTGCACACGCCTCTGTTTACCTAGCAGTAAGTAGGGGCCTGGTTGTTAGTCAATTGATGGATCGCTTTTCCGGGGATAATAATCCCTAAACAAAACGAAAAAAAAACACCCACATATTAATACCTTGGTCACTCAATCCACGACTCTTTATGGGATACTTTTGTGCACAATTGGATGCCGTGTTTCACCCAGTCAATTCACTTTATGGTATATTCTGTGAAGCGCTTTGAGACATCTGGAAGCCATATCAAATACAAGGGATATTATTATTATTATTCTCCTTTGGGTGAGATGTTAAACCGAAGTTCCAACTGCTTGTTTAGTTGTTAAAGAACCCATAGCACTATTCAAAAAAGAGAAGAGAGTTTCTCATAGTGTCCTGGCCACCAATCCCCCAAGTAAAATTGGTCATTCACTTCATGGCTGTTTGTGGGATATCGTTCTACACAAAACAGTTGCTGGGGTGGCTCACAAATACTATGCTGTATGCTATATCATGTGAAGCATTTTGAGATGTCCTCTTGATGTATAACCTGGTTTATGCCCTTATTACTTCCAAACATGATTTTTCAAGTCCTTGTCACCTTCCCAGCTCTTACATGTTTCATTCAATCAACAGTCTGGTGTCCACATTGATTCGTGTACAAAATGTCATATTCTAATCATAGCACTTTAACCATAAATCAGCTTTACCCTAAGCCAAACTAAAGTTCATGTGTTAATTGTATTGGTGAACCAAGTCTGGTTTGATTTGCTTGTGTATCATCGTAAGCCTAGAGATCTGTGTTTACAATTGTGTATTTGATTTCCTTTGAGCCTAGGACATTATGCAATTTCAAGTTTCTGACTCTAAAATAATTAAAATGGTAGTGTATTCTACCAGCAAAGAATGGAGGAAGAAGGGATAGCCTGACCAATTTAGTCACTAAACTCTTTTCATTTGAAGTTGAAAATAAGGATGAAGGCGGCTTAATACTGAATAATGCATACTAAGACATTTCAATTCTGTGTCTTTTTAAACTTGTTATTTTTATGCTATGAGAAGCAAGTCTTTTACATCTATTTCTTAAAATATTGGCTTAATGAATATTTGCACTCATTAGCGTAGATTTTGAATTTACAAATAATTTATCCTGCTGTTAAATTTATGTTTTTGTGTTTTATTTTAGCCACATTCATTCATTTTGCATTGAAACTATAATATTTGATTAAAACACCAGCAAATTGAAATTCTTTATGTTACAAATGTCAAAATATATCTTTGATTTGAAACATCCATTTTGTTTCCATAGACTTATCTTCATTTAACATTCTGGAACTTGATGCTTCATTATCATGCCCTGGAACAAGAGATGAATCATGTGCCCATTGGGATCATACAGTTCAGCTTTATGTATGTTGTGTGCAGAATAGTTCGTACTGTAATCTTGAGCTTGGAAGATGGATTACCCCTTTCCGCAGGTAAACCAGTAGCTAATTTATTAATGCAGTTGGTTGGAAGAAGCAATTTAGAGTAGTGATTGGAAGACTACAATAATTTTTCATATTCTTTAAATTCTTATGTATTAATATGTGCATGGGTATGTAAGGTAAGAATCAGCAATACTATTTATTTCACTTGCTTATTGTTTTTATTTATTGAAAAAGTTTCACAATTCTTAAAATTTAGATAGTGATGAAAAATTAAATTATGCCTTTGTTTTCAGCTTCATTGTTGAAGTAAAATCATCCCTGATTTCTATAACTGTATAGAAATTGTGATGTTCTTGTAGTTTAAGTGTTTGGGAATACCAAGTATTAGTCTGCTTGATTCAAATATGATCTGAACTTTTGTGAAGTCCTGTAGCTCAGTGGTTAGAGCATATGCCTTACCAGCTTGAGACCTGTGTTCGATTCCAGGCAGGGCAAAACCTTGGGCAAGTTTCCTTACTTCACATGCCTAATAATAATCCCTCAAAAAAAAACGCAATAATAAAATTGGTAATTTCAATCCATGACTGTTTGTGGGACACTGCTGTGAGCAATTGGCTACTGCATTTGCCCACAAATTTACAGTCAATTCACTTTACAATATAATCTGTGAAGCGCTTTGAGAAGATGTGAAAAGCGCTATAACAGATGCAAGGATTACTATATTATTATTATTACTAATAACCGACTGGCAAGCCCGACAGCTCAAATTGACTGAAAAGGAATGAATAGGCAAATTGTTCTCATGGGATTACATTGACATATTTTAAACAAATTGTAAATAGGTTTTTGAGATGTATTAATGCTCTCTGTGCATTTAAATTAGTAAGCCTGGAAGACCAGCTTGTCTTTGGGTAAAGGTTTAAGCAGGCTTTGTGATATTGGTAACAAAAGAATAAGGATATTGAATGTTGATTCTTAGACAATTAATTCCAGAACACATGTTAAATTATGACTTGAATACAAAGCACCAAGATTGCAGTGTTAGTGATAAGTTTTATTGATAAACAGGTTTATCAGAGAGGTCCCTTAGACTCTGGGGATTTCCATTGAATTTTTTTTAGTATTTCTATTAAATGCATCAATTATATCTTTCAAATTTTGTTTTCAAATATGCAAAAGTTATACACAGAAACACAATGCAGGTACTTCCACACATTTATAAATACTGAATAAATGTCCATTTTACAGTCTGGAACATGCCCTTTACGTCTCTATAATTTATGTGAAACATGGTTAACAGGAGGTGTAATACGTGATTTACTGTGGTATGAAGAGACCATTTTAATCCTGGCACTTGTTCTTGCATTTGATTATGAGGCGATTACTTTGGTGAATGACGTTGCATATTGATTTTCTTTTTTAAGATTTTATATTTGTAAGTTTCAACTTCCAATATATTTGTTTGCTGGTATCAGAAAAAGAATATGCCTTTTTTTAATAACTAGCTTTTCGAGATTTCACATGTTCTGATATTAGCCGATTGAATTCTTATAGATGCTTGTATTTCTTAATTTCTACGGGGGGGTGGAAGTAAAAATTATTTGCCGCGGAACATTGTTGTCTAATCAGATTTCTGATTATGAACTTGCTTAAGTCGTTTATCAAAACAGCATTAGTTTTACACCGCTCAAGGCATAATAATTGTAATAAGGCATAATAACAATAATCCTTGCATTTGATATCGTGCCTTTCACATTGGGAGGGTTCTCAAGGCACTTCACCGAATTTACTGTAAAATGTGATAACTGTAAATTTTGTAGGTGAACGCTGCAATCAATTTGTGCACTGCAATATTCTGTTATTATTTAGTCTATTATTAATATGGTATGTTTTAAAATAAGTTGATTTTTTTGTGTAGGATTTTTGGCAACTTGCTGCTCGAATATCCGGCATATTTAATTAAACGGCAACGGTCAGGTCCCGAGGGTGCTGGATAACAAAAGTTTTACTGTACTTTATTATTTCTGATTACAGACGTGTTGGCCATTGGTTAACTGATGTCTCACCCTTGCTTCCCCTGCTTAATCAAAACACGTGTACATTCAATATGAAGACAGCCCCCTGGGCCATGCCCTGGAAACCATCTCTGAATCTTCGTTTTAGTAAGAATAGCCAGACAGGATCAGGTAAGAAACCGATTTGATGTTTATGTTCATATGTTTTAACAGGTTTGTTATTGGTAAAAGGTTTTCAAACTCAATGATATTGAATACAATCTACTGTATTCTTCAGTGGCTCCATCTTATGATTCTCACTAGTATAATGTAACTATTAGTTGAATTATTTGTGTACATGTTCACAACTGAAACAATGCACTGCCTTCTTACATAAGAATATAAGAAATAGGAGCAGGAGTAGACCATTCGGCCCATCGAGCCTGCCCCGCCATTCAATCATGGCTGATATTCTACTCTAACACCAGCTACCTGCCTTATCCCCATATCCCTTAATCCCTTTATAAATGAGAAATCTATCCAACTCAGTCTTGAATAAGTTCAAGGACTGAGCATCAACAACCATTTGGGGTAAAGAATTCCATACATTCACCACCCTCTGAGTGAAGAAGTTTTTTCTCAACTCAGTGTGAAAGGGCTGACCCCTGACTTTAAGACTGACCCCTGGTTTTAGATTCTCCAACCAGGGGAAACAATCTCCCATTATCTATTTTGTCGTGCCTCTTAATAATCTTATAGGTTTCTATAAGATCCCCTCTAATTCTTCTATATTCCAGAGAATATAGGCCCAAATTAATCATCGTCATAACTCATCGCCCTCATTCCAGTTACTAACCTAGTGAACCTACGCTGCACTCCCTCTAAGGCAAGTACATCCTTTCTTAAATAAGGAGAACCAATAAGGAGACCAAAACTGCGCACAGTAGCTAACATACTGTTAGACTTCCTAATTGCCTGTTGCACTTGCATACTAACTTTCTGTGTTTGGTGTTCACAAGAACACAAGATTGATTTGGATGAAAAATGCCATGTGGCCTATTTGATCTCGTCCTGGAACACCCACTCTACTGTCTTCCCATCACAGTGCCAGGTTTTTTAAATGAGGCCTGGTCACACACACCCTTCTTAGCACCCTGTCGCTGTTGTTAATTGCCTCTGGTAATTCTACCTCAAGGTGGTACCTAATATTCTCCTGGTGTCTTTTCTGAAATTACCCTTTGCAATTCAATTGTTCCACTGTCTTGGTGCATCTTAAACTTTACCTTCGCAATTCCATTAAAAATGTTATACACTTCTATAACGTTCCCTTTGAGACAACTACTACTCCCCAAAGTGAACAGCCCTCATTTGTCTAATTGTTGCTCAGAAATCATTGAGGGTAATCCACACATTGTCCACTTATGTTGTGGCAACCAGAACTATTATGTTGTAGCCTGGGAGCAGCTTCACCAGAGTACAACATAGCTTGGATTTGACAAATTGAGATAGAAATTGTGAGGCACTACAGAAGCATAAAAAATGGGCGAAATTACGGAAGTATAAAGAACCTGGAGGTGTTAAAAGAACCGTCTGGCCTGGATGACTGCACATTATAAAACTTATTGCACTGGGAATAAAATTGTTTGCACTTTGATTGATTTCTTGATAGTGAATTGGTGCTCTAGGATCAGTGAAGGGATATGAATTTTATTAATAGAAAAAAATCCCATAAATACAACCATAGGGACTATATAGGTTGGTGAGCCAGACATCTCTAAGAGGTTGAATTTAATCTGGCAATAATGAAACACCTAGAGAAATATGTAAGTTATACTCTGCTCATTTTCAGCTCTCTTCAATGACAGCAAACTGCCAATTTCAGGTTAATCTTGTACACAAAATGTATGCTCCATCAGTTTTCCTTCATGGATCTGGCATGCAGTGGAGAGATTCACTGTGATTCATTTGTGAAATTTAGGGCCAAGCAATGAGGTGGATATGTGGTTAAAAGGGAAAGTGGGTGAAGGGAGGGAGGGTTCCACTGAAAACGTCCACTGATCTTTTGCAGAGCACCGTTGAGGCGAAGTTCAGGGGGAAGGTGGTCTCTGGAACTGAGCTGGCTGATGCATAATACTTTTCAGTGCTGGGACGAGAATGCATATTTCATTCCAGGCAAAAGGAATTTCCATGTGGAGGGGACATGCATATGTGGAACTCTGTCTGATTTGAATATTAGTACACATTGTGATATGTTTCAGAATGTGTCAAGCATTCGCCAAACCAAAAGAGAAAATCTTTTCCTCATATTGCCTTGATATAAAATTGTGATTTGTAGATTGAACTGGGCATTGTCAGAGGCGCCGTCCTTTGGATGAGATGTTTCGCCCACAAAATATACAGTGACTACACTTTACAGTATATCCTGTGAAGTGCTTTGAGATGTGTCATGCAGGAATTATTATTAAACCAAACTTCGGTCTACCACTGTCCGTGAGGATATTAAGCAATCTCTTGACACTATTGGAAAACAGAAGGAATGTTTTTTTCCCCCTTTTTGCCCTCCCCACCCACTCCCAATGTCCTGGACAACAATCGTCCCCTTAATTTGTGGAGCTCCTGTAACTTAGTGGTTAGAGCACTCGCCGTACAAGTGTGAGATCTCGGTTTGAATCCAGGCAGGTCAGGGCGAAACCTTGGGCAAATTTTCTTACTCCACATGCCTAATAATAGTCCGTCCAAAATAACACAATAATAAAAAAAATTTGGTCATTTTCAACCCATGACTTTGTGGGATACTGCTGTGCTCAATTGGCTGCCGTGTTTCGCCCACAAATATACAGTCAATTTACTTTACAGTGTATTCTGTGAAGCGCTTTGAGATGTTGATACAATGTGAAAAGCGCTATATCAAATGCAAGGATTATTATTGTTATTATTATGTTCTGTGAAGCTTTTGAGACGTCTCGAAGACATGAAAAGGCGCTATATCAAATGCAACGATTATTACTATTGACCAGTCCCTTGGTGTGCTGCATTTTCTAAAAGCATCATGGCCAAGACATTTATCACGAGACTGAGTTTACTATGATTAGTTTTGTGGTTGCTAACCACCAGTCAGGCTCTCAGGCTGACCTGCAGTTTAATGCCCCAATCTGTAAACTTGAATGCTTGAATGTATGGTGGAGTTGACTTCAGCTCTGAATATCCAGAATGGTTTCAGGAATTTGCCTGCACATCTGGGGATCAATTAGTGTTAAATATTCTAAGATCAATAATTTTATTACCAGTGTTAAATAACACATACATATTAAATAATGCATCACAACATGGGTAAATTACCCAAGGAACATTCAGCTCATTGGTGTATTAATTCATACTGCAACATCAAGCTCAATTCAGAAATTGATTGCTCGAGGAAGAAGAGTATCTGCTTCTTTATCACAACAATACTGTCCTCTTCCAATGTTTGCACTGTTTGGTGAGATTAATATTCATTTATAACGGCTAGTTCCTTGGCCCTAATTGATTGCAAAATGTGTTTTATATACAGTACTTAAAGGGAATAATCAGGTACATTCAAAATTTAATTTGCAACAAAGTTTCCTCGGGATAATGAATTCATGCTGACAAGTCTTGAGAATCTTGCTTTGATATTGCTGTGAGGATTTTCTGCTGATCGTTACTTAACTAGTTAGCACTGGAAATGGTTACCGGTGGCCTTTAAGCTATTTCTCTAAAATGTTTGGAAATACTCCAGTCAGGTATATTTGGAGGGAGCAAAAATACTGTACAGACATGTGTGTCACAACAATGTGGTGAAAAGCACACAATTGCGGTACAAGATTGATCTGTGTTCTGCGTGGTTCCCAGATATTTGTGCATCAGTGAATAACATTTCCAGCACTTCTCAGAATTAAATAGCTAGAACATTTTAGTCCATCTAATGAGTTCTGCTCAGCCTTTACATGAATAACAACAGGTTAGCGAGCTGGATTAATGAAACCATTTATTGGTATAATTAATTGTATATTGTAAAAAGGGTTTTGAACTAAGAATGTTAAAGATTATTGTAGATTTTAATTTAATTCTGTACAATTAATTGCACTATCTGATGTGCTCTGTAATAACCGCTTTGAACAGTGTGGATAAGTGCCATTTTTAAAAATAAATCTTTTTTTTTGTAGTTTGATCAGAAAAATTGTAAATCATATTATTAATAAAATCAGTACATCGGAACATATGTTCATCCAAAAGGCCATTGTGCTTCATCTAGTCATCTAGCTGATCCAAATTTGAAAATTATTGATTTCTCTATCTCATACCAATTAATTGTCCTGTAGCTCAGTGGTTATAGAGCACTCGCCTTGCAAACGAGAGACCTGGAGTGATTCCCGGCAGGGCAAAAGCTTGGGCAAGTTTCCTTTCTCCACACCCTTGATAATAATCTCTCAGGAAAGTAAAACAACCTAGTAATAAATTGGTCATCTCAATTCCATGACTGTTTGTTTGACACTGCTGTGTTCAATTGGCTTCTGAATTTTGCCCACAAAAATACAGTCAATTCACTTTAGAATCATAGAATCATAGAATTTTACAGCACAAAAGGAGGCCATTCGGCCCATCTAGTCTGTGCCGGCTCTTTGAAAAGAGCGATTCAATCCCATTGCCCTGCCCGCTCCCCATAGCCTAATAGACCCGTTCTCCCTAAATAAAGATCTAATTCCCTTTTAAAAGTTGTTATCGAATCAGCCTCCACCACATTTTCAGGCAATGCATTCCAGATTCGAACAACTCGCTGAGTGAAAAAATTTCTCCTCAGCTCCCCTCTACTTCGCCTTGAAACTATTTTAAATCTGTGACCACGAGTCACAGATTCACCCACGAGTGGAAATAGTTTTTCTCTATTTGCCCTGTCGAAACCCCTCATGATCTTATAAACCTCTATTAGGTCTGCCCTCAATCTTCTCTGCTCCAGAGAGAATAACCCTAGCCTATCTAGCCTCTCCTCATAGCTGAAGTCCCTCAATCCTGGCACCATCCTAGTAAATCTTCGTTGTACCCTTTCCAATGCCGTCACATCCTTTCTGTAGTGTGGTGACCAGAATTGAACACAGTATTCCAGCTGAGGCCTCACCAAAGTCTTATAGAGGTTAGTCAGCACTTCCTGACTTTTGTACTCTATACCCCTATTTATAAAGCCTAGTATCCCATATGCCTTCTTAACAGCCTTGTCTACCTGTCCTGCCACCTTCAACGAGTCACTAACACAAATCCCCAGGTCTCTCTGTTCCTTCACACCATTTAAAATTGTACTATCTAGCCTATATTGCCTCCCTTCATTTCTTCTCCCAAAATGCATCACCTCACACTTCTCTGCATTAAACTTCATCTGCCATGCGTCTGCCCACTTTACCAATTTGTCTATATCCTCTTGCAGATGGCTACTATCCTCCTCACTGTTTACTATTCTCCCTAACTTAGTGTCATCTGCAAACTTGGAAACTGTACTCCGTACACCCAAGTCCAGATCATTGATGTAGATTACAAACAGCAATGGTCCCAAAACCGATCCCTGTGGCACACCACTGCTCACTTCCCTCCAATCTGAAAAACAGCCGCTCACTACAACTCTCTGCTTTCTGTCTCGCAGCCAGTTGTGGATCCACGCTGCCACTGTCCCTTTTACGCCATGGGCCTTTAATTTCATAATAAGTCTCTCATGTGGCACTTTGTCAAATGCCTTTTGAAAGTCCATGTAAACTACATCAACTGCGCTACCATTATCCACCCATTCCGTTACCTCATCAAAAAATTCTATCAGATTTGTAAGGCAAGATTTGCCTTTAACAAATCCATGTTGACTGTCCTTTATTAGCCTATATCTTTCTAAGTGAAGATCTACCTTGTCCCTGATTATGGACTCTAGAAGTTTGCCCACTACCGACGTTAGACTGACTGGTCTGTAGTTACCAGGCTTGTCCTTCTGCCCCTTTTTATACAAGGGAGTAACATTAGCTATCCTCCAGTCCTCTGGCACGACCCCTGTGTCCAAGGAAGATTGAAAGATCGTGGCCAGAGTCCCTGCTATTTGCTCCCGTGCCTCACTTAGTAACCTAGGGTGCATCCCATCCGGACCAGGTGACTTATCCACCTTGAGCCACGTCAACCTTTTTAGCACTTCCTCTCTGGTTATAATTATTCTATCCATTTCTCCTGCCCTCTCCTCTAATACCATGGCATTGGCTGTATCATTTTCTTTTGTGAAGACAGAGGCGAAGTACTCATTCAGTACATCAGCCATGCCCTCTGCCTCCACAATGAGATTTCCTCCTAGGTCCCTAATTGGCCCCACCCTCTCCTTGACCAACCTTTTACTCTTAATATGTTGGTAAAAAACCTTAGGATTCCCCTTAATCTTACTCGCTAATTGTTTTTCATGCAGTCTCTTTGCCCCTCTAACTTCCTTTTTTAGTTCTATTCTACACTTCCTATATTCTGCTTGGTTCCCTTCTGAATTTTGAGCCTGACACTTATCATAAGCCTCTTTTTTTTGTTTGATTTTGGCCCCGATTTCCTTAGTCATCCAGGGAGGTTTGGATGCCTTACATTTCACCTTTGTGGGGATGCTTTTGACTTTACAGTATACTTTGTGAAGTGCTTTGAGATGTCTAAAAATATGTGAAAAGTGCTATATCAAATACAAGGATTTAAAAAAAACTATTATTGTTATCCAGCTCACATATCAAGCACACCAGCAATTTGCATTGTACTACCTTTTAAAAGCAGTTTATAGTCTTAGTAAATATTTGCTTTGAAGGAAGGAATTACCCAATGCTTTAATGATCCTTTTATAACTTACAAGAACATTCATAAATACCGAAGAGTGATGTGTTGCATTTTAATTGTGGTTTTATATGTGCATTTAACAAAATATTTTTTATTTTATTGTTTTATCAGGGTGTTAATCCTTGCGTTTGATATAACATAATTTCATGTTGTTAATGTCTTATAGTACTTCACCGAATTTTACTGTAAAGTGCGGTTGCTATGTATTTTTAGACAAATGGGCAATCAGTTTATGCATCTCCCACCTACCACTATGACCTGCAACTCAATGGCCCCTATCATTTCCATTGCTTAGGTGACATCTGCTTCCTTCATCTGTCCCTGTCCTTGTCTCCACACCCCCCACCCACCATCACATGATTAGTACCATCATCAGTGGAGTGTTTGAGCCATTCTGCATCTGCTCCGTGGAATTCTATCTCTTCACTGGTATTTTTTTTGAGTTTTGGAAACGTGAATAAATAGCAGAATTGTCAATGCGCCCCCATTTTGGAGTGGTTGTTGAATAATGTAAATATTTGGGGTTTGAACATTGAGTGGTGTAATCCATGCCATTGATTCTTCGGGTAATTATTTCCTATATTTGTCACAGTCTGTGCAGGAAGAGCGACAGAGCATTAAACAGTGCCACTTTAAAATGTACACGTAAAAATATATTGGGTGGAAACTTGTAAAACATTTTGTACTTGCATTTGATATAACATCATACCAAGGATTAATACCCTGATTTTGAAATATAAAACCAGTCTGCCTTACCATCTTATTCATGTTAGAACTTACTGAACTCTATTTCCTATTTGATTTTTGCTCCCTTCATTGCTTAAATGGCATCAATAGTTTGAACAAATGTAACTAAATAAGAATGGGAGGATTACTTGGAAAACGGATGTTCCACTGAACGTAATGGAAAAACCTATAAACTAAATTTTATCACATAAAAAGAGATCTGAACAATGAGTGTAACAAGGTGCCTGGACTTATCACTAAGTGGTCCAATGATCTGGTGAGGCAGGCATGTTTGTGCAGTTATAGTGCAGTTTATAGAACTATTCTTTTTATGAGACTGACCTATTTCATTTATATCATTACTTTAGTTGTCTCAATTAACATAATGGTGTGAATTGAATGGGGATGTTCTCCCGACTAGAAAGGCACTCTATCAATGTCATTTTGTTGTAGTTTGACGGTTATTGTGCCAAAAGACTGCCTTAGTAATGGAGAATGTGTAGCCCTAAGGTAGCAAGTGTTTAGTTACAGTGTTGGGGTGGTCTTCCAGAGTATGGAGTGCTGAAGGCTTGCCTAACAATGGTACTGTATAGTACTTTGTAATTGTAGAGTTTGGCCTTGTGCTTTGAGACGTCTAGAAGATGTGAAAAGCGCTATCAAATGCAAGGATTATTATTAATACCAAGGGCCAACAATTCAATTTTTGTGCCAACCTAACGCATAACGTTGGTGGGTTTAGGGCAATTACAACAACAACAAATTACATTTATAGAGCGCCTTTCACGTCGGGAGGACGTCCCAAAGCATTGCCTTCAACAGATAATGCTTTAGTTAGTATACAGATAGTTACAGCATTAATTCCGAATCTCTGCTGAGATGCTTGATGTGGGGATGTTTATGATACAGGGACAGGTGGAGCAAAACAATCAAATCTCACAATAGGGAAAATAAAATTGGACAAGGCAAATATTTTTTGAATGGCTTCCAAATCTGTGATAGGATAATTCTTCAAATAAAGTAGAGCTCTGTTTTCTCGTTTACAATGTGTAACATTTCAAAGAATATTATAGTTCATCCACTGTTACCTTTTTTTAACTGGAAATTATGGCCTCACATCTGTGCTGTGAATTTTGTATTGACTGTTTGTAGCTTGGTTAATGAGTTGCTATTGTGGTTGTCTTTAGAAATGGAGTAGATTTAGTATCTGCTCAGGTTCAGAATAATAGACAGAGTGAGGATGTTACTGTAATTAATTCTTTGAAGTGCATTACTGCAATTGAAAATGCAAGTTTAACATTTCAGTTCACTCATCTTATTAAATTGTATATGTGCCTATGATGCAGCATAAAAGTAGGATAACATAATAGCATATTAGATTTATTTTACAATTACTGATATGTTAATTAAAATTTGTTAATTAAAATCTGTAATTAATACATGGTGATTAGTTATACAAGTTACATTTATATAGTGCCTTGTCTCAAAGTGTTGGTCAGGGATGGGGTGGGGGGGAAGAGTGAAAGGATGGGGAAGGGAAAGATACCTGAAAACATGAGTAAAGGAGTAAATCTTGAAGCTGGGTTTGAATGTGGGTACAAGTTGGAGTAGCTTCAGGATAGAGTTCCAAGACAATGAACGCTGAATGGCTAAAAGGCTCATCTGCCAATGGTGGCCCAGATAGGGCGCAGGACATTAAGCAACCCAGTTTCATTGAGTAAAGGGAACAGTTAGGTTGCAGAGGTAGGATGGGGTGAGGCCGAGCAGGGATTTTCAAGGTGAGAATTAAGATCTTGAATTTGATGGGCGGAAGATAAGAACATAAGAACATAAGAATTAGGACCAGGAGTGGGCCATTTGGCCCTTCGAGCCTGCTCCGCCATTCAACAAGATCATAGCTGATCTTCTCACCTAACTTTGATTACCCGCCCTATCCCCATATCCCCTAATCCCTCTATTTTTCAAAAATCTATCAGTCTCAGCCTTGAAAATGTTCAAGGACTGAGCATCTACAGCCTTCTGGGGTAGTGAATTCCATAAATTCACTACCCTCTGAATGAAGAAATGTTTCCTCAACTCTGTTCTAAAAGGCTGACCCTTCATTTTAAGACTGTGACCCCTGGTTATAGATTCTCCTACCAGGGGAAACAGTCCCTCAGTGCCTACTTTATCCAGTCCTTTAAGAATCTTATATGTTTCAATAAGATCCCCTCTAATTCTTCTGTACTCTAGAGAGTACAGCCCTAGTTTATTCAACCTATCCTCATAGGTCAGTCCCCTCATGCCAGGAACTAACCTAGTGAATCTACGCTGTGAATCTACGCTAAGGCAAGTATGTCCTTTATTAAATAAGGAAACCAAACCTGCACACAATACTCTAGGTGCGGTCTCACCAGAGCCCTATACAGTAGCAGCAAGACTTCCCTACTCTTATACTCTAAACCTTTTGAAATGAACGCTAGCATGCCATTCGCCTTCTGAGTTGCTTGCTGCACCTGCAAACTGACTTTTTGAGACTGGTGTACAAGGACATCCAAATCCCTTTGAATACTAACACTATCTAACTTCCCCTCTAGAAAATAATCTATTCTTTTATTCTTGCTACCTAGGTGAATAATTTCACACTTGCGAACATTGAATTCCATCTGCCACCTACTTGCCCATTCCGCTAACCTAGCTATATCTTGTTGCAATCTTTTAGCATCATCCTCAGAGCTCACTCTGCTACCTAGTTTAGATCTTTAAAGGCTTCACAATATCTAACATAACAACAAAAAAATGACATTGATAGAGCTACTCATCCGCTACACTTCAGCTACTCTCAGGAATCCTAGTGCTGGGTACCATCAAATAATAAAATGTGTTTGGTTGGCCCATCCTTGGCCCCTCCTTTTCCTCATCTACACGCTTCCTCTTGGGGATGTCATCCGCAGACATGGGGCGCGCTTCCACATGTACGCGGATGACACCCAACTCTATCTCTCCACTTCACTTTGTGACCCCCAGTCCCCCGATGTTCTGTCAGCCGCCTTTCAGACATCAGGGGCTGGATGAGCACAAATTTCTTGCAGCTGAATGTCGACAAGACGGAGGCCATACTCCTTGGCTCTCGTCAACGTCTCCATTCGCACGGCTCTCACCTCCTCCACCTTCCCGGCCTGCCCCTAAAACTCTCCAAACCTGTCCGCAACCTTGGCGTCAGGTTCGACCCCCGACTGTCCTTCCTCCCCCACATCCGGTCCGTCACCAGCACTGCCTTCTATCACCTCCGACGGATCGCCCATCTCCGGCAATACCTCACCTTAAAAGCCGCTGAAACCCTGGTCCAGGCCTTTGTCAACTCTCGGCTGGACTATTGCAACGCCCTCCTCGCCGGTCTCCCCTCCACCACAATCCACAAAATCCAGCTTATCCAAAACTCTGCCGCCCGCATACTCACCCGCTCTAAGCTTCGCTCCCCCATTACCCCAGTCCTTGCCAGACTTCACTGGCTCCCTATCCCAGAGAGGATTGACTTCAAGATCCTCACCCTTGTTTTCAAATCTCTCCACTCCTCTGCACCCCCCTATCTCTCTGATCTCCTCTCCCCCCAACCCAGCACATGCTGCCTTCGCTCCTCTGGGACTGGCCTCCTCCATGTCCCCCCGAATCCTCCACTCCACCCTCGGCGGCCGTGCCTTTAGCCACTTCGCCCCGAGGCTCTGGAACTCCCTTCCTCACTCCCTTCACCTCGCCCCCTCTCTTCCCAGTTTCAGGTCACAGTTGAAGACCTTTCTCTTCGACCGAGCTTTTGGTCACCTCTCTACCCCTGCCCCTGGCTCGGTCCCGGGATCCGATACTGTGAAGCTCTGAGACGTCATCCATCGTGGAGGGCGCTATATAAATCAAAATTGTTGTTGTTGTAGTTAAAAGGGTTGGTGACCATTGCTATAGTAAATAATGGAACCCTATTAAAGTACCCTTCAGTATATGCCCTTCTTTTCTTTTTGTGCAGGTTTACTGTGGTTTACTGTGAACGTACGCTAATGGTAAATGCAAAACATCTAGCTTCTGGCATTAAATAGCTATAATTGTGATCCTCTGCTAAAATTGTTTGATGATTATCAATACAATACACATTTTACATTTATACAGCATCTTTTATGTCAGGAAGATGTCCAAGTTGCTGGACAGTTCAGGGTTTGTACCTGAGCAAGGTGGGGATAGGGGACTGTGAGGATAAGGATGGCTGAAAACCTGGTCGAAGAGGAGAACCTTCAAGGAAGTGAAGGAAAGGCGAGTTGAAAGGAATAGATTTCCAGAGAATGGAGCAGATACACTGAAAGTACGACTACCGATAGTGGGGGCAGTGGGGCAGGGGATGTGAAGCAGATGTGCTCAGTGGAGCGAGTGGCCAGATTTATAGGATTTCGTAGAGGAGTTCCAGTGATAGAGTGAGGCAAAATCAGGAAGGCATTTCAAGGTTACGATCAGAATTTTTAATGCGATTTATTGAGGGATAGAGAGCCAGTGGAGCCGGCCGAGGGTTGGTATAATAGGCTTGGGTAGCCTGGTGTAGGAAAGGAAAGAAGCTGCAGAACTTTGGATAGTCAAAGTAGCTTGCATCTTTTGGGTCTTAATGTCTATTCATTAAGGTGTTGGAGATGTATGTTTTAGAATGTTGTAATATTTGATAGCAAGGTGAATGTGAGCAGACGAACGAATAGACTAAGGAAAATAAATAACATTCAGCAACATCTAGATCAATTCAGCAGATGAGCCAGAGCAGTGCCAGATGGATATTAATTCGGATAAATAAAGACACAAGGATATTTGAACAAGATACATGCATATAAAATGAATGTGTTGTGAAGAGGAGATGGAAACAGATTTAGGTTTGATTATTGATTATTCACTGAACTTTCGGTTGTTATGAAGCTGCTATTGATAAAAGAAATACAGTACTATAGTAAAAAGTTTAATATAGGCATTAATTGGACCAGTCCTACTCTAGATATGAAAATATTGCAGGTACAATAGAAAGTCAATAATCCGGCAAGGTTGGGACTATGCACCTCCCAGATTTCGGAGTTTGCTGGTACAGTATTTAGAAACCTACCATAGAAATGGTTGGGGAAGCCCTGCCCCATACACCACGTGATGTGTAAACATAGCCCTGAAGCCAAACTATGGCCGAGCTCCAACCACAGCACTGTGCTATAGGACTCAGTGAAGTAGTAAAATCAGTACTTTTTATTTCAAAATATTGCTGGATTTTTCTTTTGAAATGAATTGTTATTTTTCTTTCTCCCTCTCCATGCCCCCGAGCGTGATTTAAATGGGGTATTATTGTTACCTAAATCTAATTTCTAATTTCATTATACTTTACTGCATAATTACATTGTTTGGTGGATCAGTCTAATCAGAAAATAAAATAATAAAATTATTTAACTCTTTTTTTTCTGCTGCAGCTATATCCATTGGCATGTTGCTGTAACTAAATTATGCAAAAAAAACTGGAAATGGGTAAATTCGTGTACCTGTATTTTGTTTGATATGTTTAATGTGTTTTGTTATGTAGGTAAGTGGGAGAGTGTAGGTGGGTTAATTATTCTAGCTGTTAAAAATAACTATTTTGCTCTAGAGACAAATGCCATATGGATAAAAAAAGGTAGGATCTGATGAATCATTCAAGCGGAGATGCATGTACTATTAATAAAATGAATCCCAGAATATATTCATCTTTAAACAAATCAAATTCTCGAAAGGTATTAGCTAAAAGAATGTGGGTTCTGTTAAGAACTGTTACTGATGTACAGTACTAAATGAAGACATACATCTAAAGTGAAAGTATTTGAGGGAAAAATAGATTGCAGACAACAACAATTAATTAGCCCAATATCCTTAACAATAGTTTTTGACATTTATAGAAGAATACCATGTCCTTTTGTGTATGTGATATATATGCAGCTAAATTTTATGTTGCAGCTAAATATTGACTCCCTGGACTATCCCTCGGACTCATTGAACCGGTAGGCAACCTAGTCATCAGGTTCGACCCACTGCTGTCCTTCCTACCCTACATCCTCATTGATGTGTTCATCATCTTCTACCTCAACTGTACAAATGCCCTCCTTGCCAGTCTCCCCAGCTCGACTATACACAAAGTCCTGTTAATCAATTCTGAAAGAATCAAATCAATTTCAATTCTGGTCACCACACTTTAGGAAGGATGTTAAGGCATTGGAAAGGGTGCAGAGGAGATTTACCAGGATGGTACCAGGAATGAGGGACTTCAGTTATGAAGAAAAGCTAGAAGAGGCTAAGATTATTCTTATTGGAGCAGAGAAGGTTAAGAGGAGACCAAATAGAGGTTTTCAAAATCATGGGTTTTGACAGGGTAAACGGGGAAAAACTGTTTCCACTGGTGGGTGTATCAGTGACTCATCACAGATTTAAAATAGTTTCAAAACGAAGCAGAGAGGAGGTGAGGAGAAATGTTTTCACTCAGCAGGTTGTTCGAATCTGGAATGCATTGCCTGAAAAGGTGGTGGAGGCCGATTCGATAACAGCTTTTAAAAGAGAGGTAGACATTTATTTGGGGAGGACGAGTTTGCGCGGTTATGGGGAGAGAGCTGGGCAGTGGGATTAAATTGCTCTTTTCAAAGAGCCGGCACAGACTTGATGGGCCGAATGGCCTCCTTTTGTGCCGTAAAATTCTATGAATCTATAATCCAAAATTCCGCCATCCGGATACTCACCCGCACTAAACTCCATTTCCCCATCACACCAGTCTTTGCCAGGTTCCATTGGCTCCCTTTCACCAAACAACAGATTTCAGGAGCCTCGCACTTGTCTTCAAGTAGGTAATAATCCACAAATCAAATAACTGGATGTCAAATTATTAGATTACAAATTAATTTCCCCCATCTTTTATTACATATTGTAATTGTACATGATGTTTAGTAATATTGTCATCTTTAAAATTGCATAATTATAGCTGCATACAAGAGAATGAGGTCAACAAAAGGTGCTCAAATTTTCGTAAATTTCATTATAATTATATTTATTAATTATATTTAATAATTAATCTATTGGTAGATTTCATTAATAATTATATTTGCAGGATGAGATTGTGCAATGAACATGCCAGTTCCTTAAAAAATATTTTCAAATGTTAAGGCAAGTTGAATATGATAGTAGTAAAAACAAATTTGGAAGCATTTTACATTTAGCTCAAGCATGACTTCGTAAAAAAACAACAGTTTGCATTTATATAGCGCCCTCCACACCAGGTGGCATCTCACAGCACTTCACAATGACCGAGGCCGAGCTAATGGGATTGGGTAAGCGAGGTCGAAGAGAAAGATGTTCAGGCACCACCTGAAGATGAGAAAGGAGAGGGTGAGGCGAAGGGATTGAATGAGGGAGTTCCAACTTTTTGCGGTGTAGCAGTTGAAAGCACGCCACCGATGGTAAAGCGGAGGATTTGCGGGACGAATGTGAAGGACCCAGTAGATTGGAGGGAACAGGTACTGCTGTGAGGAGTGAGGAGGTTAGAGAGGCACGGGGGTGCCGAGGAATGGAGGGATTTAAACACACAAGTGAGGATCTTGCAGTTGATCTGCTATGTGACAGGGAGCCAGTGGAGTTTGGCAAGGACTGGGCTAATCGGGGTATGAAGTTTGGTGCAGGTGCAAATGTGTGCAGCAGAGTTTTGGATGAGCTGAATTTTGTGAATGGTGGAGGAGAAGTGATTGGCAAGATGGGAATTGGTGTGGACCAGCCGATAGGCGACAAAGGCCTAGACCAAGATTTCAGCAGCTTTTGGGGTGAGGTATCGATGGAGATGGACAATATGGCGGAGATGGAATAAAGCAGTGATGGTAAGGGACCTGATGTGGTGGAGGAAGGATAACTAGGGATCAAACCTGACCCCTAGGTTGTGCATGGGTTCAGAGATTTTTAAGGATGGGTATGTTGAGTAAGTTGGAACCATGGGACAGAAGACGTAGACGGGAGCCAAAGATTATGGCTCCCATCTTGTTGACATTTAACTACAGGAAATTTGCACTCATCCAGCTCTTGACAGACGGAACTGACAACATCAGGGGACTGGGGATTGGAACTGGAGGTGGAAAAGTAGAGTTGGGTGTCATCTGCATACATGTGGACATTAACCTTGTGTCTGTAGATAACATCACTGAGAGGGAGCATGGAGATGAGGAAGAGAAAGGGGCCAAGGATGGATTCTTGAGGTACCCAGCAGGTGACTGAGTGGAAGCAAGAAGAGAAACCATTTGCAGAAAGGTAGAGCTGGCAGTTTATGAGGAAGGATTTGAACCAACCGAATGCAATCCCATTGAAGTGGATGATGGAGGACAATTGGTGGAGGAGGATGGCATGATTGACTGTTTCAAGGGGACAAGGAGGCAGAGAGAGCCATGGTCACAGATAGAGAGGACATTATTTGACTTACACAAGCATTGTCTCTATATACTGTGGACAAGGCAGAAGCTGGGGCTGGAGAGGTTCCAGTAGGGTGTGGAGGGAGAAGTGTGCGCGAAGTTGGTTGGCAATAACGCGTTCTAGAAGCTTTGTGAGGAAGGGCAAGAACAATAACAACAAAATTACATTGATATCACATTATGTGGAAGTCCCAAGGCACTGGACAGTCAATGCTTCAGACCTGAGCTGGGATCAGGATCGGAGAGGGTGGAGGGAAAGGAGGGGAAAGGGCAGGTTTGAGATAGGATGGTAGTGGCCAGAGTAAACTAAATATATACAACAACAACTTTGATTTGTGTAACGCTCTCCATGCCGGATGGCGTATCAGAGCGCTTCACAACAACCGTATTGTCTTGCTAGAATTTGAGGCATGAAAATAATCAGCTTTTAAGGATTAGATTAGAGGTTAACAAAGGGAGAAATGCATTTGATATAATTTTCAACTGAAAACAGGATGAGAGTAACTCTTGATCTGCTTGGTGTTTGAAAATATTCTAGGACCACCTGCAATACTAGGACAGTTAACAGCTAGTTACACTGTCATTCATTCAAAGTATTTTTGAATTAACATCACTGATCCTGTGAGAATTAAAGCATTTTTAATGCAGTGACACTGAGTGTTATGTGAATCTGTTTTTGTGCTCAGATCAGCTGAGCTAACTATGAAGGACACTATATTAATGCAAGGTGCTATTTAAAATTGTATTAAAACTGAACTACAGTAAAATCCCATTTATCCGGCACACTCGGGACCTGGCCATTGCCGGTTAAAGTGCGTGCAGGATATTCGGCCGAAAACACAAACCCCCCCCCCAAAAAAAAAATGCAGTTTTGCGGATAAATTCTGGTTAATCGAATACCACACCTTTCTTTTGAGATGCTGATTATATGGAATTTACAGTTGATTGGGTCACGGATAAATGGGCTTTTACTGTATAAAATTAAACCACTACTGTACTTAGAAAAATATAAATGATTGAAAATTCTAATTTCAGTTTTGTTTTGTCTTTGAGCTTATGTTTTTTTTAAATAATCATTCATTTATAAAGTACTACAGCACAATCCTTCATGCTCCTGCCTCATGTGAAGGGTGCTATACGAATGCAATTTTTTTTGTTCAACCAACCCATCAATAGGTTACCTTTCAGTTACTTTGCCCCAAACCTCTGGAAATCACTTCCCAATGTCCTTTGCCTATCCACCCTCCTATGTTTTCAAAATCCATCTTCAGACCCATATCTAACTGAGCTTTCAGCCACCTCTTCTCTACCCTTTTATCTTCCTCCCAGCTCGGGCTCCCACTCAATTTTTGTAAAGAGTGCTATATAAGTACAAATTGTTGTGGCTTACAAAATAATATTTTGATCTCCATGTTATGAATGATCAAATCATCATGAGCAAAACTGCCATAACTATCAAATGGTGAAAATAGCTTTCAGAATAATTTGCACCAAAGTGATTTTTAAGGTGACATTTTGATCACTCACAGATATTCGGGATTACATTCCAAAATCTAGCATTTTGGAATGTAAAGAACCTTAATCCTAGGAATTGTTCATCATTTGCCTTTGTGCTGTTAAGTAAACAAATGTGTGTCAAGGGATTGCTGGAAGCTGGAGAAAACACATCATGTAAACAAACATCAGTACAATAAATTGCATGCAATTTAAAGCATCTTTTGCATTATTCATTCTATCCTTGATGAATTATAGTTCGAGCCTTAACTACGGTTGTGAGAAAAATATGCAAATCTCCATGTTTTCCAGGCAAATCATCTGTGTTATATCCCTTTGATGTAAAGCAGCTTTTCACCGGTGGCACATTTGACAGAAACTTCAACAGGAAATATCAACCCATTAAATTTACTGTGCCATCCTTTACCAAGAAGGTAAATAATCTTCATCCATCCTCATTCAGTATCCGTTGAGTATTCATCCATAGCCTTAATGAACAGACTACCGGGGTTTAGTGGCTCACTTTAGCTTGCTTTCTCTTGTGTATCAGTCCGTATGTAGGAGTATGCAAAGTTCCATTGAGAATCACAGCAAATCAATAACTTCAAATGCCTGACAATGCTGTAACAATGCTGTTTCTTGAAGGGTTATATAGATGAAGAATGTCAAGTTGTTGCAGAAAATACCTGCTGTTACCTACGGACTCGATTTTTAATTATATTTGATGGGATTCAGAAACGGCAGCAATGCATCACCTCAGGAATAAAATGTGTTGCTGTTAGCATAGTATTCACACATTTTTAATGTTCAGTCACAGAATATCATCAAGCCACCTTTGACAAATTAGAGCACATTGAGAGATCTTAATCATTTTTAAATCAGAGTTCTACAATATGCGTGGTTAACAATCCCTTTATCCTGACTAATTGGTTTACATTCCGGTTAATTGAAGAGGACATTTGAGTTGAAGATATTTAAAATAATTGAATGCTTAATTCTCTTGCAACCAATAACCCCAAGGTAGATGTTGATCAAGGTTCCAATTCAAGGGTAAATGTGTTGATTACATGTAAGTACTAAAGTGAAAATAAAGCACATAGAATTTTTTTTACAAAGAATTTGTAAAATGCTGGAAATCCACATCTGATGATTGAATTTTCAGAAAAAAAGGTAATCTTTGAGGAAAAACTGCTGAATCTGTTATTGCAGCATAACCCCTTACTATCAGAAAGGCTCACTTGTTTTAGCAGATCTCCCTGTAGGGTGATAAGTGTGAACTGTGATGATTTAATGCACAATATAAACAAAATGCGGTCAGTTCTTGAACCCCTCCAATCAGGTTTCCGCCCTATCCACAGTACAGAAACTGCCCTGGTTAAGGTCACCAATGACATCCAAACCGCCTGTGACCAGGGCTCCCTCTGCCTCCTCGTCCTGCTTGACCTGTCTGCTGCGTTCGACACAGTCGATCACACCATCCTCCTCCAACGTCTTTCCTCCCACCTCAACCTTCAAGGCACAGTCCTTGACTGGTTCCATTCTTATTTGACCCACCGTTTACATTTTGTTTCTTCCAATGGCTTTTCTTCAAACCCCCGCACAGTTTCCCACGGCGTCCCTCAGGGCTCTGTGCTCGGTCCCCTCCTTTTCATCATTTACACGCTCCCTCTGGGCGACGTCATCCGCAGACATGGGGTAAATTTCCACATGTATGCGGATGACACCCAGTTGTAGCTTTCTGCCTCATCCCTCAACCCCCAGACGATCGATGTTCTGACAGCATGTTTGTCCGACATTGAATCGTGGACGAGGGACAACTTTTTGCAATTGAACGTGAATAAGACCGAGGCCCTCCTGATTGGCTCAAGCCAGCGCCTCCGCACATCGGGCGCTGCCAGCCTCAACATCCAAGGCTGCACTCTCCACCTCACAAAGCCAATCAGGAACCTCGGCATCATGTTCGATCAAAAACTTTCCTTCCTCCCCCACATCCGCGCCTTGACCGGCACCGCCTATTTCCACCTGCGCAACATTGCCAGGCTCCGCAACTATCTTACCCCCCGCGCTGCCGAAACACTTGTGCATGCTTACATCACCTCACGGCTGGACTATGGAAACTCTCTCCTCGTTGGCCTCCCCAGTTCCTCCATTCACAGGCTGCAGGCCATCCAAAACTCTGCAGCCCGTGTACTATCCCGCACCCGCCTCCGCGACCACATAACCCCCACCCTCGCCCGTCTCCACTGGCTCCCCATCCTCCAGAGGATCGAGTTTAAGATCCTCGTCCTCACCTACAAGGCCTTCCACGGCCTTGCCCCATCCTACCTAACCGATCTACTCTCCCCCTACACGCCCACCCGGACCATCCGTTCAACAGGACTTGGCCTGCTTCAAGCCCCCCGCCCGAACCGCCCCACCATCGGAGGCCGGGCCTTCAGTTTCTCCGCTCCCACCTTATGCAATGCCATCCCTCAATCCCTCCGTTTCGTCTCTTCCCTTTCCTCTTTCAAGGCCGGTTTGAAGACTTTCCTCTTCAATCGTGCCTTTTGTTCCACCCCAAACTCTTTTACCTCCCCTTCGTGTTTCACCCCTTCCCAAACACTCCCCTCCCAGCTCGGGTCACACGCCTCTTGTTCAGCGCCTTGGGACGTCCTCCCGACGTGAAAGGCGCTCTATAAATGTAAATTGTTGTTGTTGTTGTTAGTTCTTGTCAATTTATTGATTGATTTCTCTCCCTGCCTAACCTCACCCAACAATGGTTGGGCTTCAACTAACCAGTTCATTTGATTGCCAGCGAGCATGATAATATTCTTTTTAATTGTCAATTTATGCATTTAGCTTCAATTACATTGTATCTATTTCTTACAAAGTATTTCTTGTTAATACTCATTGCTAGAGATATAAATAATAATTTTCAGCAACAAGATAATTATTGTTCTCTGAATCTGTTTTTTTCTTTAAAAAAAAGTAAGCGTGGAATAATCCAGAGAGTCTTTTTCTCCTCATGATACTCATGATAAAGTTGTATTTTGATATGGCACTGTCATTGCATTGGTCAAAGGATGAGTTGTTAGACTCCCACGTGAAACCGTTATTACCACAAAATCTTAATAAACAATTTAACATTTTATAAAGGTGTTAAATGTGATTACTGCATCGTGAGATTAGATTCTAGTTCTGTTGTTCATCATGATTAATGAAGTTGAACCACGTTTGAGCTTTGCAGAACTAATTAATGTATTAATGGAATAATACGCCATCAATAATATCTAAAGTATAGAGTATCCCATATTTACTTTTTGTACAAATTCAACTGAAAATATATTTTTCTCAGTTTAAGAACTGAAGCCCTTAAGAACATTTTGTCTTAAAAATGTAATGGTATAGATTAGGGTCCGTCGATATGGAAAATTTTCCGATTAGATATATCGATGGGCTCATATCGAGATATACCGAAATATGGATATTTTCAGTTTTTTCGTACTGCGCACGCGCATTCAGAGTGCGCGCGCATCCCAGGTGCGCGCATTCGGGGCCTATCTTCTCAGGAAGTAAATATCTTTCTCTCTCTGTGTCTCTCACTCTCTCCATCTCTATGTTTTTCTGTCTGTGTGTCTCTATGTCTCTCTCCCTCTTTCCTCTATCACATCCCCCCCATCTCTATCTATCTGTATATTATCACATCCACCCCGTCTCTCTCCGCCCCCCCCGCCGTCCCTCTCTCCCTCCCCCCCAGCCGTCTCTCTCACACCCCCAGCCGTCTTTCTCCCCCCAGCTGTCTTTCTCCCCCTCCCCCCAGCCGTCTCTCTCCCCCTCTCCCCCGCCCAGCCGTCTCTCCCCCGCCCAGCCGTTTCTCCCCCACCCCCCAGCCGTCTCTCTCCCCCAACCCCCAGCCGTCTCTCTCCCCCTCCCCCCAGCCGTCTCTCTCCCCCTCCCCCCAGCCATCTCTCTCCCCCTCTCCTCCCCCCCCAGCCGTCTCTCTCTCGCACCCCCCACCTCCGTCGTCTCTCTCCCCCACCAACCCCCAGCCGTCTCTTTCTCCCTCCCCTCCCTCCAGCCGTCTCTCTCCCCCTCTCCCCCCCCCCCCAGCCGTCTCTCTCCCCCTCCCACCAGCCATCTCTCTCCCCTTCTCCCCCCCCAGCAGTCTCTCTCCCCCTCCCCCCAGCCGTCTCTCTCCCCCTCCCCCCAGCAGTCTCTCTCCCCCTCCCCCCAGCAGTCTCTCTCCCCCTCCCCCCAGCAGTCTCTCTCCCCCTCCCCCCAGCCGTCTCTCTCCCCCTCCCCCCAGCCGTCTCTCTCCCCCTCCCCCCAGCCGTCTCTCCCCCCCTCTCCCCAGCCGTCTCTCTCCCCCTCTCCCCAGCCATCTCTCTCCCCCTCTCCTCCCCCCCCAGCCGTCTCTCTCTCGCACCCCCCACCTCCGTCGTCTCTCTCCCCCAGCAACCCCCAGCCGTCTCTTTCTCCCTCCCCTCCCCCCCGCCGTCTCTCTCCCCCTCTCCCCCCCCCAGCCGTCTCTCTCCCCCTCCCCCCAGCCGTCTCTCTCCCCGTCCCCCCAGCAGTCTCTCTCCCCCTCCCCCCAGCAGTCTCTCTCCGCCTCCCCCCAGCAGTCTCTCTCCCCCTCCCCCCAGCCGTCTCTCTCCCCCTCCCCCCAGCCGTCTCTCTCCCCCTCCCCCCAGCCGTCTCTCCCCCCTCCCCCCAGCCGTCTCTCTCCCCCTCTCCTCCCCCCCCAGCCGTCTCTCCCCCTCCCCCCAGTCGTCTCTCTCCCCTTCTCCCCCCCCAGCCAGCTCTCTCCCCCTCTCCCCCCCCCAGCCTTCTCTCTCCCCCTCTCCCCCCCCCCCCAGGCGTCTATCTCCCCCTCCCCCCAGCCGTATCTCTCCCCCCCCCCCAGCCGTCTCTCTCCCCCTCCCCCCAGCTGTCTCTCTCCCCCTCTCCCCCCAGCCGTCTCTCTCCCCCTCCCCCCAGCCGTCTCTCTCCCCCTCCCCCCAGCCGTCTCTCTCCCCCTCACCCCGCCCCAGCAGTCTCTCTCCCCCTCACCCCCCCACTCCCAGCCGTCTCTCTCCCCCCCCCCCCCCCCCCCCACCCCTTGCATACCTGTATATTGTATTCGAGGACTGTGAATACAATATGGTGGCTTTGCACCTCGGTCTGTGCATTGTGTATAGAGATGAGCATTCTGGGTCTTGTAGTTCAGTGTGCTCGCATCCCGATTTTTTACCTCGATATATCGTTTTTTCGATATATCGATTTTTTAAAATGTCTATATCGGCGTATCGATATGAAAATTATATCGGGTTTTATCGATATATCGCCGGACCCTAGTATAGATGTGTGTATTGAAGCCACATTAAGACAAAAATGCTGAATTTCACTAGAATGTTAGTATCTAAGGATCATTGTCAGGACCATTACTTGAGTTTTATAGGAATAATAATAATCTTAATCCTTGCATTTGATATAGCACCGTATCACATTGTCAAGGCATCTAAAACAAACTCTTTGGTTTATTTTGGTCTTTTTTTAATAAACAAGACAATATGGTGGGAAATGTAATGAAGAAAACTGGATAAATTCTGTGAAAATTGCGATTTATTTGGGAACATTCCATTAAAATAATCATCCTAAACACTGAGAACAGCAACATCAACAACACAATTACATTTGTATAGCCCCTTTCACATCAGGACGACATCTTCCTGCAATGCTGATTCTGGCAATATATTTGAAAAGTCGGTTCCAACAGTTGAAATAAAGCAGCACTTTCTGTAATGTGCACAAAAAGCTGGTTTGGGAAATGTGTATGTATAGATTGTGAGAAACAATTCTCACAAACCTTGCATCTCATTGCTAGACCCCACATTCTATTGAGGCGAGTGTGCGCACACAGAGAGCAACAACTTGCATTTATATAGCGTCCTCCATAGACTACAACAACAACAACAAAAACAAATTACATTTATAGAGCGCCTATCACGTCGGGAGGACGTCCCAAGGCGCTGCACAGGAGGCGTGTGACCCGAGCTGAGAGGGGAGTATTCGGGATGGGGTGAAACACGTAGGGGAGGTCGAAAAGTTCGGGGTGGAACAAAAGGCACGGTCGAAGAGGAAAGTCTTCAAACCGGCCTTGAAAGAGGAAAGGGAAGAAACGAGATGGAGGGATTGAGGGATGGCATTCCATAGGGTGGGAGTGGAGAAACTGAAGGCTCGGCCTCCGATGGTGGGGCGGTTCGGGCGGGGGGCTTGGAGCAGGCCAAGTCCTGTTGAACGGAGGGTCCAGGTGGGCTTGTAGGAGGAAAGTAGATCGGTTAAATAGGGCGGGGCAAGGCCGTGTAAGGCCTTGAAGGTGAGGACGAGGATGTTGAACTCGATCCTCTGGAGAATGGGGAGCCAGTGGAGACGGGCGAGGGTGGGGGTTATGTGGTCGCGGGTGCGGGATAATGCACGGGCTGCAGAGTTTTGGATGACCTGCAGCCTGTGAATGGAGGAACTGGGGAGGCCGACGAGGAGAGAGTTTCCGTAGTCCAGCCGTGAGGTGATGTGTGCATGCACGAGTGTTTCGGCAACGCGGGGGGTAAGATAGTTGCGGAGCCTGGCAATGTTGCGCAGGTGGAAATAAGCGGTGCCGGTCAAGGCACGGATGTGGGGGAGGAAGGAAAATTTTTGATCGAACATGATGCCGAGGTTCCTGACTGGCTTTGTGAGGTGGAGAGTGCAGCCTTGGATGTTGAGGCTGGCAGCGCCCGATGTGCGGAGGCGCTGGCTTGAGCCAATCAGGAGGGCCTCGGTCTTACTCACGTTCAATTGCAAGAAGTTGTCCCTCGTCCAGGACTCGATGTCGGACAGACATGCTGTCAGAACATCGATGGTCTGGGGGTTGAGGGATGAGGCAGAAAGGTACAGCTGGGTGTTGTCCGCATACATGTGGAAATTTACCCCATGTTTACCCCATGACTAGGGGTGTGTGGAGTGACCATGAGCACAGTCAAATAAACTTTTCAGGCGCAACTTGAAAAGTGGGTGGGTGGGGACAAGGTGGAGGGATTGAGGGAGAGTCTCTACAGTTTGGGATTGTAGAGGCTGAAAGTATAACCTCCAGTGGTGGAGTGGAGGGTGTGAGGGATGAGCAGGAGGTTGGTGCCAGTCGAGTGGAGGCTCCCAGTGATGGACTGGGGAGTGAGGATGTCAGAGAAGTAACTGGGTGCCATGGAGTGAGTGGATTTGAACACCATTGTGAGGATCCGTTTGGTGATGGGCAGCCATGTGGGCCTGGCCAGAACTGGTGGGTTGGGGATATGGAGTTTCATCCGGGTAAGTATGCGGGCAGCAGAGTTCTGAATGTGCTGGATTTTTTGACTAGTGGAGCTGGGGAGACCAGCGAGGAACGTGTTTGAGTAATCCAGGCAGGAGGTGACAAACGTATGCACGAATGTTTCTCACTGTATTTGGGGTAAGGTATGGTTGTAGGCGGGCAATATGAAGGAAGGTGCTTGTGGCCAGCGACTGAGGTGGAAGGACAGCTGGCGGACGAACCGGTTGTCCACTTGCATCATCCTCAGAGCTGACTCTCCTACCTAGTTTAGTGTCATCCGCGAATTTAGACACGTCAATATCCTCGTCTAGATCATTGATGTAAATTGTAAATAGCTGAGGCCCAACACTGATCCTTGTGGCGCTCCACTAGATACATCCTGCCAATTCGAGAATGACCCGTTTATCCCTACTCTCTGGTTTCTACCTGTTAGCCGCTCTTCTATCTATGTTAATGTGTTCCCATTAATCCTGTGGGCCTTGACTTTGTGCAATTTGCCTTTTGTGTGGCACTTTATCAAATGCCTTCTTAAAATCTAAATATATCACATCTACTGGTTCCCCCCTACCCAACCTGCTAGATACATCCTCAAAAAACTCTAAAAGATTAGTTAAGTATGACTTCCCTTTTGTAAAGCCATGCTGACTCTGCCTAATCTTGTTATGGTCTTCCAGGTTTTCCAATTTTCCCTACCGATGTCAGACTAACTGGTCTATAGTTCCCCATGTTTTCTCTCCCACCCTTCTTAAATAGTGGAGTTACATTTGCAATCTTCCAATCAATGGGGACTTTTCCAGTATCCAGAGCATTTTGGAAGATTATAGACAAGCCATTCACTATCTCAGTAGCCACCTCCTTTAAAACTCTAGGATGCAGGCCATCAGGTCCAGGGGATTTATCGTTTTTAAGACCTGACAATTTATCTAAAACTATTTCTTTACCAATATTAATCTCCCTAAGTTGCTCGCTAACATTGTCTTCTTGGTTCCCCTCTATTCTTGGTAGGTTTTTGCTAACTTCTAAGGTGAAGACAGTAGCAAAGTACTTGTTTAACGACTCTGCTATGTCTTTGTCTCCTATTATAATTCCCTGTCTCTGCCTGTAACGGACCCACATTAGGGGATATGGGGATAGGGCAGGTAATTAGAGTTAGGTGAGAAGATCAGCCATGATCTGATTGAATGGCGGAGCAGGCTCGAAGGGCCGAATGGCCTACTTCTGCTCCTAATTCTTATGTTCTTACATTCACCCTTGATAGCCTTTTCCTCTTTATATATTTGTAGAAACTCTTGCAGTCTGTCTTTATGTTCCTTGCTAGTTTGCCCATATTGGAGGAGGCAAAGTAGATTTGTGTGTCATTCACATAAATGTGGAATTTTAACCGATGTTTGGAGATGCCATCGCCCAGACGGAGCATATAGATAAGGAAAAGAAGGGGGCTAAGGATGGGGCCCTGGAGTACCCCACAGGTGACTGGGTGGGTGGGGGCAGGAGGAGAAACTATTTGCCACAATGAAGTGGAGGCGGTTAGTTGAGTAGGGCTTAAACTATGTGAGTGCGGTCCCACTAAGGTAAATGAGGGAGGAGAGGAGTTGGAGAGGATAGTGTGGTGAACTGTCGAATGTGGCAGAGAGATCCAGGAGGACAAGGAGGCAGAGGCCTAAAAATAAATTGGCAAATTCAGATTTCATAAGTTAAATTGGCTGAAAATAATTTTTAGTGTTAGCTAGGGTCCGGCGATATATCGATATATCGCTAAAACCCGATATAATTTTCATATCGATACGCCGATATAGACATTTTTTAAAAATCGATATATCGAAAAAACAATATATCGAGGTAAAAAATCGGGATGCGAGCACACTGAACTACAAGACCCAGAATGCTCATCTCTATACACAATGCACAGACCGAGGTGCAAAGCCGCCATATTGTATTCACAGTCCTCGAATACAATATACAGGTATGCAAGGGGTGGGGGGGTGAGAGAGACGGGTGGGGGGGTGAGGGGGAGAGAGACTGCTGGGGGTGGGGGGTGAGGGGGAGAGAGACGGCTAGGAGGAGGGGGAGAGAGACGCCTGGGGGGAGAGGGGGAGAGAGACGCCTGGGGGGAGAGGGGGAGAGAGACGGCTGGGGGGATGGGGAGAGATACGGCTGGGGGGGGGGGAGAGGGGGAGATAGACGGCTGGGGGGGGGGAGAGGGGGAGAGAGACGGCTGGTGGGGGGAGAGGGGGAGAGAGACGGCTGGGGGGATGGGGAGAGATACGGCTGGGGGGGGGGGAGAGGGGGAGATAGACGGCTGGGGGGGGGGAGAGGGGGAGAGAGACGGCTGGTGGGGGGAGAGGGGGAGAGAGACGGCTGGGGGGGGAGAGGGGGAGAGAGATGGCTGGGGGGAGGGGGAGAGAGACGGCTTGGGGGGGAGGAGAGGGGGAGAGAGATGGCTGTGGGGGGGAGAGGGGGAGAGAGACGGCTGGGGGGAGAGGGAGAGAGACGGCTGGAGGGGGGGGAGGGAGAAAGAAACGGCTGGGGGGGTAGTGGGGGATAGAGACGACGGGGATGGGGGGTGCGAGAGAGAGACGGCTGGGGGGGGGAGGAGAGGGGGAGAGAGACGGCTGGGGGGAGGGGGAGAGAGACGGCTGGGGGGAGAGGGAGAGAGACAGCTGGTGGGAGAAAGACGGCTGGGGGTGTGAGAGACGGCTGGGGGGGAGGGAGAGAGAGACGGCGGAGGGGAGGGAGAAAGATACGGCTGGGGGGGTGCCGTGGGGGAGAGAGACGACGGGGGTGGGGGGTGTGAGAGAGGGACGGCAGGGGGGTGGAGAGACGGGGTGGATGTGATAATATACAGATAGATAGAGATGGGGGGGGATGTGAGAGAGGATAGAGGGAGAGAGACATAGAGACACACAGACAGAAAAACACAGAGATGGAGAGAGTGAGAGACACAGAGAGAGAAAGATATTTACCTCCTGAGAAGATAGGCCCCGAATGCGCGCGCACTCTGAATGCGCGCGCGCATGCGCAGTACGAAAAAACTGAAAATATCGATATTTCGGTATATCTCGATATGAGCCCATCGATATATCTAATCGGAAAATTTTCCATATCGACGGATCCTAGTGTTAGCATTTCCCAGAATTTGTTTTTAATTTATTGGTGAAAATTGGTTTTAAAAAAAACCATGCACGGAGTGCAATTCCTTAATTGTCTGCAGGATCCTTCTCTTACGTAAATACAAATGTAATTTTTGCTTGTTGTTGTGTGAGGCCAATTGTAGCATCTGAGCTCCTGTAGCTCAGTGGTTAGAGCATTCGCCTTAAGTGTGAGACCTGTGAATCCAGGCAGGTCAGGGCGAAACCTTGGGCAAGTTTCTTTACTCCACACACCTAATAATAATCCCTCAAAAAAAAACACAACAATAAAATTGGTCATTTCAATCCACGACTGTTTGAGGTGACACTGCTGTGTGCAGTTGTCTGCTGCGTTTCGCCCACAAATATACAGTCAATTCACTTTACAGAATATTCGATAAGACATCGATAAGATGTGAAAAGCCTTATATCAAATGCAAGGATTATTATTAATAACCGCTGCCATGACTGAGGTTAGCAAAGTCAGCACATACTAGTATTTGAAACTAACCTTTTGTGAGTCTGTCTTTTATTCATTAAAATAGTGATTATATTCTCCCATTATATTGTAGTCCTATTCGAACACAGGAGTTAGGGAGGGGTCATAAAATGCTATCCATATGCTATTACAGTCGCTTGATTACAGTTAGCGTGTTCGAAACAACCAGTAAATGGTCAGTTCCATCAACACTTCAAAAAATCATTAAAAACTTTGCAAAGCCAAAATGGCTGAATTTGAGTCATTGAAGTTAGGTTGCAGAGATCTGATGGTCCCGAATTCTAGCTATTTTGGCCTTCGAGTGCATGCCCCAAAGGGGGCCATTTTGGCCCCCAAAGCGTTTCACAGGGTACACTGTAAAGAGGAGTGACCGTGTTTTGGAGGCAAACACAGCAATTAAATTTGCTTATAAGAGTTCTGATGCATGGCCATGTACAAACAACAATCAGGAAAGAAGAGCAGAGCTGATCAGAAATAAAAACAACAACAAAATTACACTTGTATAGTGCCTTTCACGTCGGGAGGACGTCCCAAGGCGCTAAAAACTTAAGAAATAACAAGAAATTAGATGAATTGTTATCGGCAGTCAAGAAAAGAACATTTTCTTCCTTCCATTGCTGATTCAGGTATCTTGCTCTATTGTTTTCTTAACTACATTCCAGCCTTACACTCTACCCCAGGTAGCAAGCCCATGTGGGGCCCGGGCTTGCTACCTGGGACAGTGGATCACTTAGGGATAAGGAACAGAGAGTGGTAACTTCCGTATAACCGGCACATCAAAAAAAGGTCCGCATTCGATCAACCAGAATTTTGTTGGAAAAATGCATTTTATTTTTAAAAAAATTGTTTGCGTTTTTGGCCGAATATCCGGCACGCGCTTTAACCGGCATTGGCCAGGTCCCGAGGGTGTGGATAAACAGGCTTTTACTGTATTGTATTTGTATAATACTATGTAGGGAATAATGCATTTTAGTTCTAGATCAATAATAAATTATTCAAGAATTAAAAAAAACATGCTTTTCATCTTAAAATGTTATTTTGTTTCAGGTTGAACTATATGTTGTGATCACTGGCCATGGAAGTGATGAAAATGGCTGTGGAGAATTCTGTGTCACTTCTCATTATTTTTTAATCAATTCAAAAATGAATAATTCAAGGACATTTGATAGCGCTGGTAAGAGTGATACTGTACAGTATTTGTAGCTTTTTTGCTATTTTCTATTTAAATTTTCCTTTAAAATATACTGTGTGTTATAGTTGGAATCGTGAGAATTCTATGTTTTTTAAGAGTGGTTGTCTTTATAGTTAGATCAACAGCAGAGAATAATTAGAAGGAGAAGCTGGAGGGGGCAAACTGCAATTTAATGTGTCATCATCAACCAGCCCCTACCCCCCTCAAAACTGCTGCCATCACCCCCCCTCCTCAAAAAATCTTCCCTAGATCCCTCAAACCCTAGCCACTACCGCCCTATTTCAAACCTGCCCTTCCTTGCCAAAGCACTCAAACGCGTTGTTGCCAACCAACTCCGCGCCCACCTCTCCTCCCACTCCCTTTTCGAATCCCTCCAGTCTGGTTTCCGCCCTGCCCACAGTACAGAGACTGTGCTTGTGAAAGCCACAAATGATGTCCTTTCTATCTGTGACCAGGGCTCCCTCTGCCTCCTTATCCTCCTGGACGTGTCTGCTGCGTTCAACACAGTTGACCATGCCATCCTCCTCCATCGCCTGTCCTCCATCATCCGCAAACACAGGGTACACTTCCACATGTATGCGGGTGACACCCAACTCTATTTCTCCACCTCACTTTACAACCCCCAGTCCCCTGATGTTCTGTCGGCCTGCCTGTCAGACATCAGGACTTGGATGAGCGCGAACTTCCTACAGCTGAATGTTGACAAGACGGAAGCCATACTCTTTGGGTCTCATCAACGTCTCCATTCACACGGCTCTCGCCTCCTCCACCTTCCCGGCCTGCCCCTAAAACTCTCTGAACCCATGCGCAACCTTGGCGTCAGGTTCGACCCCCAACTGTCCTTCCTCCCCCACGGTCCCTCACCAGCACCGCCTTCTACCACTTCCATCGGCTCACTCGTCTCCAGCAATATCTCGCCCCAAAAGCCGTTGAAACCCTGGTCCACGCCTTTTTCACCTCTCGGCTGGACTATTCCAATGCACTCCTCGCTGGTCTCCCCTCCATCACAGTCCATAATATCCAACTCAATCAAAACTCTGCTGCCCGCATTCTCACCCGCACCAAACTTCGCTCCCCCATTACACCAGTCCTTGACAGACTTCACTGGCTCCCTATCCCAGATAGGATCAATTTCAAGATCCTCACCCTTGTCTTCAAATCCCTCCACTCCTCTGTACCCCCCTACCTCTCTGATCTCCTCTCTCCTCAAACCAGCACCTGTTGCCTTCGCTTCACTGTGTCTGGCCTCCTCCATGTCCCTCCAAATCCTCCGCTCCACACTTGGCGGACGTACCTTCACCCACTACGCCCCGAGGCTCTGGACTTCCCTCCCTCACTCCCTTCGCCTCGCCCCCTCTCTTCCTAGTTTCGTGTCCTACCTTTCTCTTCGACCGCGCCTTTGGTCACCTTTCTACCCCTGCCCCTGGCTTGGTCCCAGGATCCGTTGTTGTGAAGCGCTTTGAGATGCCGTCTGGCGTGAAGGGAGCTATATAAATCAAAGTTGTTGTTGAGTGGCTCAAGCCAGCGCCTCCGCACATCGGGCGCTGCCAGCCTCAACATCCAAGGCTGCACTCTCCACTCACAAAGCCAATCAGGAACCTCGGCATCATGTTCGATCAAAAACTTTCCTTCCTCCCCCACATCCGCGCCTTGACCGGCACCGTTTATTTCCACCTGCGCAACATTGCCAGGCTCCGCAACTATCTTACCCCCCGCGCTGCCGAAACACTCGTGCACACGTACATCACCTTGAGGCTGGACTACGGAAACTCTCTCCTCGTCGGCCTCCCCAGTTCCTCCATTCACAGGCTGCAGGTCATCCAAAACTCTGCAGCCCGTGAATTATCCGGCACCCGCCTCCGCGACCACATAACCCCCACCCTCGCCCGTCTCCACTGGCTCCCCATTCTCCAGAGGATCGAGTTCAAGATCCTCGTCCTCACCTTCAAGGCCTTACACGGCCTTGCCCCGCCCTATTTAACCATTCTACTTTCCCCCTATAAACCCACCCGGACCCTCCGTTCAACAGGACTTGGCCTGCTCCAAGCCCCCCGCCCGAACCGCCCCACCATCGGAGGCCGGGCCTTCAGTTTCTCCGCTCCCACCCTGTGGAATACCATCCCTCAATCCCTCCGTCTCGTCTCTTCCCTTTCCTCTTTCAAGGCCGGTTTGAAGACTTTCCTCTTCGATCGTGCCTTTTGTTCCACCCCGAATTTTTCAACCTCCCCTTCGTGTCTCACCCCTTCCCAAACACTCCCCTCCCAGCTCGGGTCACACGCCTCCTGTGCAGTGCCTTGGGACGTCCTCCCGATGTGAAAGGCGCTCTATAAATGTAATTTGTTGTTGTTGTTGTTGTTGAGTCACAACATGTTATTTATGGAGGTGGAGAAAAGTGCAAACAACAAGAAAATTGCTTTTATTTCCTCTTTCGTCCCGTGTCCCATTACTCATCAGTCTTCTTCCTCTGTTGGATTTTCGTATTCACTCTCCAGTTCCATGTTTCATTCATTGCAACACCCCACCCCACTGTGGCTCACTAAAAAAGGGAAATTTTGAATCTGGCTTGCTGCACTTGTAGATTTGTTTGATTTAATTTAGCAAATAAATTAGTATTGAGCAGCAGCTGTCCAGCGGAGCTGGGGGATTTCTAAGGAAGGAGTGTACGAAGAATTTTAAACATCATTGCAACAAAAAATATATATCATCTCTCTCAAGTCCACTTCACAGTAACATGCAAAAACACTTTTAGCATTCAATTTCCCTGACTGGAGCCTCTACTGTCCGACATTGAGTCCTGGACGAGGGCCAATTTCCTCCAGCTCAATGTCAACAAGACAGAGACCCTCCTAATTGGCTCCCCATCAGCGCCTCCACACCTCAAGCGCTGACAACATCAGCGTTCAAGACTGCTCTCTCCACCTCTCAAAGCCAGTCAGGAATCTGGGCATTTTGTTTGACCCTTCCTCTCTTATATCCGCTCCATGACCAGTACAGCCTTCCACCACTTCCGCAATATTGCCAGATTCCGCCACTACCTCACTCCCCATGCCGCCGAAACTCTCATCCACGCATTTATCACTTCCAGGCTTAACTACAGGAACTATCCTCATAGGCCTTTCCAGCTCCTCACTTCACAGGCAGATCATCCAGAACTCTGCAGCTCGTGTACTCTCCCACTCCAGGCTTCACGACCACATCACTCCCACCCTCGCCCGTCTGCACTGGTTCCCCGTCCCCCAGAGGATCGAATTCAAGATCCTCGTCCTCACTTTCAAGGCCATTCACGGCCTTGCCCCCGCCTATCTCTCTGACCTACTGTCTCCCTATCAACCTGCCCGTCCCCACCACTCAGCAGACTCAGGCCTGCTCCACATCCACCGCCCTAACCGCCCCACCATTGATGGCCAGCCTCTCTGCTCCCGCACTGGAACTCCATCCTGCAATCCCTTTGCCTCACTTCCTCTCTTTCCTCCTTCAAGGCCGGTCTTTCTCAAGACCTTCCTCTTTGACCGTGCCTTCTGCTCCCCTCCTAACTCCTCCACCTCTCCTACTCTCTTCCCCTTCCACCTACCCCGACCCTTCCCGTGCTCGGGCCCCAACCTGACTGTTCAGCGCTATGGGACGTCCTCCTAATGTGAAAGGTGCTCTATAAATGTAATTTTGTTGTTGTATTGTGAAAAATGTCAGTTCTTCTCTCGCTCTCTCCCCACTGTTTCTCCATTCCTCGCCAGCCTCTTCTTATTTGGAAGAAGCAATAGGCATAGAAGGGGGTGTTTCACCTGCAAGATATACAGTCAATTCGCTTGCAGTATATTTTGTGAAGGGCTTTAAGACGTCTCAACGACGTGATAAGACTATATCAAATGCAAGGATTATTATCATTATGACAATCTCTGGAGCATCTATCTACAGGGGATTCAGCATAGGCAGTGAACAGTAAGAGAAGGCGGCATAAGAAACAGTTACCAAGTACAGTATCAGTTTTATGCAGCCAAGCCGATGGCTGAATAAACCTGTTACTGTACTGTACTTAGTTGATATGAGTTGAAGATACTGGGGCTTGACCGGATCAGGTTAGATGTTATGCTTGAGTAAACCTGGTTTGGGGAAGTTGGTTGTTTGGCTGTGTCTGGTTGAAAGTTTATAGCAGTTTCCGGGACACTTGTGTTTTTGTGCTTCTAATTAATTTAGGCTCCTAACTCACAGAAGCACAGAAACAAGAGTTCTTTTTCCAGATGAGTTGGTTTTATTACCCAAGATTGAACTGAAAACCTAGAAGTAGTCAGATTGAGATGACCGGAAGCAAAAAGCAATATACAGTACAAGAATATAGAGCTGTTCAGCAAATGCTTCTTGGCACAACATGTTGAGTGCAGATGTTAGACTTTGTGCTTAACAGTCTATCAGAATTTTAAATCACAAATAGTTAAACAAAGTTCTAGGTTTGTGAGGAGAATAAAATGGCTGATTCAGAAACCTAAGATGATAATAATATGAGGAGAAGCTTGCACAGCTGAATTTATTTTAATTGGAGAAAGAGCAAGTGTGCTGGGGATATAACATAATCGAGTTTCTTTAATGCTCAGAGCGATGGATGATGTAAATGCAATCAAGCAATTTCTCTTGAATATTGCAGAACCATGTTGAAAATTAACATTCCTTCAAGTGGTACTAGATTTTAGTTTCCCCACAGAGAGCAGCTAATATGCCACAGAATAGTAATAAAAGGATTTGATGCTTTATCAATTAATTCCTACAGTGTCGTATCAGCAAATAATATAGTTATTATTTTCAAAATATTCTCCAACAAGATACTTCTGTTAAAATCGGAATCCTCAATTCTATAAGCATTGTAACAGCACAATTAAACAAAGTAAAGCTCAACTAAAATGTTTGTGGGCTGAAGATTTCTAGCTTTTCAGGAGCATCGGGCAAACCTGTGGGCTAAATTAACAAAATATCAGCTTTCTGCTGCTGAGATTCAGATAATTATAACTAGGAAAGCTCCATCTCAAATATTCTTGGTCTCGGTTATACCGTAATGCCTTGATACAGTGTGAATCTGTGTAAAGCATAGGTGCATTGTTGACTCTGCAATATGCTTGAAGTGCAATGCCTTTGGGAGTTAGCACTCAGAAGCAGAAAATCTTCCAACGCTCCAATAACTACTGGAAACAGTTATGGTTGATGCCTACAACAACAAAATTGTTGATGTAAGTACACATATTCACAGTGTGGTTCGGTGATATCAGCATTAACATGCGGAAACCCATCACAATGTTCAAGAGTATTCAAACCAAACTGAGAGTTCCCTCCTATACATGGAAATTCCCGTATATTGGAATAGAATTCACTCTCTCTCCTCAGAGGGATGCATTCTACATACCTAATTCAAGAGAGTATTAGACATAGGTAGGAAGAAGCCAAATATTGGGGAGCCGAGAGTGCGGGTTTGGGTATTGCTGAAATTTACCAGTTAAAACTGCATTGTCTGTCATGAAAAAAGCTTACTGGCTAGTGTCCTGTTGCTTTACTGGTTATGACCACACTACACGTTAAGAACGGTTTGCTTAGCTCAGAACTACCTCATTAAGAGACCGCTATCACAGGGGTGGTTCAGTAATTGATGGAAAACCAAAAGCTAACAGTGCTTGGTTGAATTGCTTGTTTGAATTGTTGATTGGATTGTAGCTACATTTCCCATCTATTACATCATTTACAATTTTTATGTTACAGTTCCATTGAATTACAAATGTAATCCAATTCAAAGCCATTGCTTCGTCTCTGCAAACTTTTCCTCTGGCTCTGCACAATCATCCACGGCATACCCCAAGGTTCCATCCCTGGCACCCTTCCTTTCCTCATTTACATGCTCCTCTCAGCGATGTCATCTTCAGACATGGGGTAAAATTCCCCACATGTGCAGATGACACCCTTATGTACTTTTCTTCGTGCAGTTGCGACTCCAGGTTTGCCAGCTTGTTTCTTGGACATCAAAGCCTAGTTGAACCTTGAAAAGATGGAAGACATACTCCTTGGCTCCCATTAACATCTGTGGCTTGGGACATCCTCCCAACGTGAAATGCACTTTACAAATGTAATTTTGCTGTTGTTGTGGCTCTGACCTCAAATACCCTGAATTTTCTCTAAGACTTTGGAACTCTCTCAATTTATCAATTCTCTCAATTCTGCCCCATTGGTCTCTATGTTCCCTTTTTCGGATCATGCCTGAAAATCTCCCTGTTTGACTGTGCTTATGGGCACCTGGCTGGGACTTGACAAGGACAAACAGTGATGTCTCCTGAAGCCTTCCAATTAAATTTTGCAATCACTTCTGTTGTCCATTGTTATCTTACGGTTATAAAGGAATAATTGTTATTCATTTGATGCCTTTGTAATGTAGCCCAAGTGACATCATACAGCTCTTACTGTACAATGTTAGATAGATTTATTTGCTGTTTTGATTTTGTGCATTGTCATCTGATTTTAATTTCATAATGTCACAAAACACTGCTCAGAAACTTTACTTAAAATGTTGCTGTATACTTTTTTTTTAATGTTCTCATATAAATAGTTGAATTGAATAACAGATGATAAGTTAATTAATAATTGCAGTTACTATAATCTCATTAGGAAGAAGACCAGTACTTCTAACTGGTTAAGAAGCACTAACACTATAAAGTGGTTGAATACAAGTCTAAATGTCTGGTTTGTTCCACCAAGGGAAAGAGTTTGGTTGTGCTGACAAAGTTCTGGAGGGTGTGGTCCCCAATGAGCATGGGACATGGCTGTACGGGAGAAATGGGTGGTGTGATGGACAGCAGGTGGGACCCTGGAGAACAGATGTCACTGACCAGGTACATTTTTACTTTTAAACCACTATAAGTGGGGGAAAAACATCTGATTGTTGTTTTAGGGATTTCTATATGATTTTGTAAATCAGAATTGAACCAACCATCTATGATGGTATCTGTAGTCAGTTCCTGAACCAGTGGGTCTGCACTACCCCAGGGCCCTTGTTGATTATGTATCAGGGGCCCTGGCTCAATGATAGGATTTTCAGGGATAGAATTTGGCGGCATGGATTCTTCCCACTCAGCTTCTGTTAATCCCGCAAATCAAAGCTTTAACAGGTAATATGGTTCCTTGCCAGAGGAGCTTGCCAAAGAGTGCTTTCACTGGTAAGCTATGTATTTTTTACTGGTACCCCAAGCTTTGGGTAGCGCCAACCTGTACCTGATAGCCTCCAGTATTAGGTAAACAAGGCAGGTCCCTCTGGAGAGAGAGTGCACATTCCAATCCAAATAAGGGAATTTCCATGTGTTGGTGGCATGCATGAAATTAACTATGTTTGGTTTGAAAAATTTTAGGCATGAAGATGGATTTCTGCTTGGGTGAAAAATAATGCCCCCTTACCCCCATTAGCTCTAAGGAATATAATTTATGTTTACTAACCTCTCAGCATGGCTAAGAACCTTCATTCCATGTATCTGTCTAGTGAATTACTGTTAGTGTTTTTTCATAAGATTGAGTGAACATTGTACTCTAAATTGAAGCAAAAATATTATAACTGAACGGAAACGCGAATCTCGGAAGGTGTGTTGCCTACCAGGTGCCAGGGTTGAAGACTTGACTGAGCGGGTGCAGGAAATTCTGCTAGGGGACGGGGAAAATCCACTTGTGGTGGTCCATGTTGGGACCCATGAAGTTGAGAGGAAAAGGCCTGAGATGCTCCAGGGAGAGTACCAGAGACTAGGGAGAAAGCTGAAAAATGGAACTTCGAGAGTGGTGATCTCTGGGTTGCTTCCAGTGCCTCGAGCAAGCCAGTTCCAGAATGCTAGAATAAGGCACATCAATGCATGGCTGGAGAAGTGGTGTAGGAAGGAGGGTTTTTGGTTCCTAGACCATTGGGACCAATTCTGGGGTAGGTGGAACCTGTACAAAATGGATGGGTTACACCTGAACAGGGCTGGAACCAATCTCCTTGCAGGGAGGTTGTCGAGTTTTGTGGTGGGGGGGGCTTTAAACTAATCCCGGGGGGTGAGGGTGGGAAACTGAACAGTAGTTCAGATACGGGAGGGGTAACAAAGAGGACAGGGGTAAGGGTAAGACGGGAGAAAAGTGCAGAGGAAGTAATTTGTGCCTTAGAGTGCATGTATGTAAATGCACAAAGTTTGAGAAATAAAATTGGTGAGCTGCAGGCTCAGGTTGCTGCGAGGCGATATGATGTTATAGCAGTAACAGATACTTGGCTCAAGCATGGGCAGGAATGGGAGTTGAACATTCCTGGTTATAATGTATTCAGGAGGGATAGAGAAGGGAGAAAAGGGGGCGGGGTGGCAATTTTAGTTAAGGACTCAGTGACTGCCTTAGAAAGGAACGAGGTGGAAGAAGGACTAAAAACTGAATCTATCTGGTTAGAAATGAGGAATAAAAAAGGTGCAGTTACACTGTTAGGGGTATACTATAGACCACCAAATAGTGGGGAGGAGATAGACAAGCAGATCTGCAAGCGTATCACGGAGAAATGCAGAGCTAATAGAGTAGTGATAATGGGTGACTTCAACTATCCCAACATAGACTGGCAGAATAGTAGAGTAAAGGGCAAGGAGGGAGAAGAATTCCTGAAGTGTGTGCAGGACAACTTTCTTGATCAGTATGTTTCCAGTCCAACGAGGAAAGAAGCATTGCTGGATCTAGTTTTGGGAAATGAGGTAGGGCAAGTTCAACAGGTTTCTGTAGGTGAGCATCTAGGGAATAGTGACCACAATATCGTTAGATTCAGAATAATTATGGAAAGGGATAAGGAACGATCACAGGTGAGGACACTCAACTGGAAAAGGGCTAATTTCAATGAGTTGAGGTGGGACCTAGCCAAGGTGGATTGGAAAGAAAAATTGGCAGGTAAGACAACTAACGAGCAGTGGGCAGCGTTCAAAGAGGAGATAGTTCAGGCACAGGTCAAAAGCATCCCCACAAAGGTGAAATGTAAGGCATCCAAACCTCCCTGGATGACTAAGGAAATCGGGGCCAAAATAAAACAATGCTTATGATAAGTGTCAGGCTCAAAATTCAGAAGGGAACCAAGCAGAATATAGGAAGTGTAGGATAGAACTAAAAAAGGAAGTTAGAGGGGCAAAGAGACTGCATGAAAAACAATTAGCGAGTAAGATTAAGGGGAACCCTAAGGTTTTGTACCAACATATTAAGAGTAAAAGGTTGGTCAAGGATAGGGTGGGGCCAATTAGGGACCTAGGAGGAAATCTCATTGTGGAGGCAGAGGGCATGGCTGATGTACTGAATGAGTACTTCGCCTCTGTCTTCACAAAAGAAAAGGATACAGCCAATGCCATGGTATTGGAGGAGAGGGTAGGAGAAATGGATAGAATAATTATAACCAGAGAGGAAGTTCTAAAAAGGTTGACGTGGCTCAAGGTGGATAAGTCACCTGGTCCGGATGGGATGCACCCTAGGTTACTAAGTGAGGCACGGGAGCAAATAGCAGGGACTCTGGCCACGATCTTTCAATCTTCCTTGGACACAGGGGTCGTGCCAGAGGACTGGAGGATAGCTAATGTTACTCCCTTGTATAAAAAGGGGCAGAAGGACAAGCCTGGTAACTACAGACCAGTCAGTCTAACGTCGGTAGTGGGCAAACTTCTAGAGTCCATAATCAGGGACAAGGTAGATCTTCACTTAGAAAGATATAGGCTAATAAAGGACAGTCAACATGGATTTGTTAAAGGCAAATCTTGCCTTACAAATCTGATAGAATTTTTTGATGAGGTAACGGAATGGGTGGATAATGGTAGCGCAGTTGATGTAGTTTACATGGACTTTCAAAAGGCATTTGACAAAGTGCCACATGAGAGACTTATTAGGAAATTAAAGGCCCATGGCGTAAAAGGGACAGTGGCAGCGTGGATCCACAACTGGCTGCGAGACAGAAAGCAGAGAGTTGTAGTGAGCGGCTGTTTTTCAGACTGGAGGGAAGTGAGCAGTGGTGTGCCACAGGGATCAGTTTTGGGACCATTGCTGTTTGTAATCTACATCAATGATCTGGACTTGGGTGTACGGAGTACAGTTTCCAAGTTTGCAGATGACACTAAGTTAGGGAGAATAGTAAATAGTGAGGAGGATAGTAGCCATCTGCAAGAGGATATAGACAAATTGGTAAAGTGGGCAGACACATGGCAGATGAAGTTTAATGCAGAAAAGTGTGAGGTGATGCATTTTGGGAGAAGAAATGAAGGGAGGCAATATAGGCTAGATAGTAAAATTTTAAATGGTGTGAAGGAACAGAGAGACCTGGGGATTTGTGTTAGTGACTCGTTGAAGGTGGCAGGACAGGTAGACAAGGCTGTTAAGAAGGCATGGGATACTAGGCTTTATAAATAGGGGTATAGAGTACAAAAGTCAGGAAGTGCTGACTAACCTCTATAAGACTTTGGTGAGGCCTCAGCTGGAATACTGTGTTCAATTCTGGTCACCACACTACAGAAAGGATGTGAAGACATTGGAAAGGGTACAAAGAAGATTTACTAGGATGGTGCCAGGATTGAGGGACTTCAGCTATGAGGAGAGGCTAGATAGGCTAGGGTTATTCTCTCTGGAGCAGAGAAGATTGAGGGGAGACCTAATAGAGGTTTATAAGATCATGAGGGGTTTCGACAGGGCAAATAGAGAAAAACTATTTCCACTCGTGGGCGAATCTGTGACTCGTGGTCACAGATTTAAAATAGTTTCAAGGCGAAGTAGAGGGGAGCTGAGGAGAAATGTTTTCACTCAGCGAGTTGTTGGAATCTGGAATGCATTGCCTGAAAAGGTGGTGGAGGCTGATTCGATAACAACTTTTAAAAGGGAATTAGATCTTTATTTAGGGAGAACAGGTCTATTAGGCTATGGGGAGCGGGCAGGGCAGTGGGATTGAATCGCTCTTTTCAAAGAGCCGGCACAGACTGGATGGGCCAAATGGCCTCCTTTTGTGCCATAAAATTCTATGAATCTATGAATCTATAACTGGTATTATAGAAAATTATAGTATTTTTTTCCAATTTGTTGAAGTTGAATAAATTTCAGTGTGTCTTCTAGAAAAACAGTGGTGAGGCTACGGGAGCATGATTAAGGTTAAAATGTAACAATAGGCAAATTGCTGTAATTTTGAGAATGCCTGGTGAGTTTACTCAATTTCATCACTCCTTGTAGAAGACCCTCCAATCTGGCTTCCACTAGGTCCACAGCATTGACATTCTCTTGTGGGAGTTACAAAGGATATGCTCTCTGTCCCCGTCAGATCCCTGAGCCTCCTAGTCTTTCTTGACCTGATCACCATCTTCAGCATTGTTGACCGCTTCATCATTTGTCACTATTTCCCCTCTACCGTTGCCTGTCTAGAAGACAACAACAACTAACTTGGATTTATATAGCACCCCCACCCCCCCCACCCCCACCCCATGCCAGATGGTGTCTCAGCTTTTAGAACAAGGCCATGATCTGTTCAGCTTCTACAAACTGGAACAAAAATGACCATGATTTACTATTTACAAAAGAGCTATAAATATCAGCCATTTTCTAGTGCCCACCATTCAGATGGTCTGAGGTGAAGGATGTATCCCACTGCATAAGACAGTAGAATGAGAGGACAAAGGTTGAGAGATGCAAAGGACAATTTTGGGATAGACGGCAAGACATTTTTCTTTCTTCAGGGAATTAACAACCAGAACAGTTTGCCAGGAAGGGTGGTTGAGGCCAGCACACTGAACTCCTTTAAAATCAACTTGAATCTGTAATGCCAGGACAGTGTGTTGTAGGGAGAGATGATTTCAGAAATTAGCTGAAAAATGTTCTCATCTGAAAAAGAGGTTTATATTTCCTTGGTATGACACCAACACACATGATTTAAAATGTCCTGTATCAATCTGTGAATTTATACTTGCCATCTAATAAAATATTCTAGAATAATGACAATATGGGATCTTAGAATGCTACAATCTCATGGATGAAATTGTAGCTTCAGAAAAGGAGCATTCGAATGATTTATAGACATCATTAGAATTCCAGAGCTAGGTAAAACTCCCGTATACGTCACTGGATTTATAATCAGAGTTGTTTCATTGTTATGTTGTGACAGTATCATTCTAAACATTATCTTAAAAATTCATGTCCTGAAAACAAGCTAGCATTTATAAAAGAGGATTAACAACTTGTGCGGTTAAACACTTTAGTTCAGCAATTTTTTTTTAACAACATTCACTTAATTTCTAATAGATTTTTACAAAAAAGAACCCTATAATAATAATAATAATAATAATCCTTGCATTTGATATAACGCTTTTCACATCTTATCGACGTCCCAAAGTGCTTCACAGAATATACTGTGAAGTGAATTGACTGTATATATTTGTAGGCGAATCGCGGCAGCCAATTGCGCACAGCAGTGTCCCACAAACAGTCGTGGATTGAAATGACCAATTTTATTATCGTGGTTTTTTTTGGATGGATTATTATTAGGCGTGTGGAGTAAGAAAACTTGCCCAAGGTTTGGCCCTGACCTGCTTGGATTCGAACACAGGTCTCCCCAGCTTGGTCTCCCCAGCTTGTAAGACAAGTGCTCTAACCACTAAGCCACAGGAGCTCCACTTTGAGTTTAATGTGAAAGAAATCGTGTAAATTAATTACCAGCAATGCAATTATTTCCTTAGAGATACATCTCCAGTTTTCCGTTTAGTCTTTATGATTACAGAAATAGTGTCAAAAGTTCTAAGTTACTGAATTTAATCTATTTTCTGAGGGTTCTTTCCTTGAATGGTTCAGTTTGTACCTCTCTCACCTTCCCCACTTCGTAGCCATGGAGAGTTTCTCCTCTAGCCGCATCGTCTCGTGCGGCATTCCTCAGGGCTCTGTCCTTGGTCTCCTCCTCTTCAACATCTATGTGCTCCCTCTTGGTGATATCATCTACAAACGTGGGGTCAACTTCCAAATGTATGCGGATGACACCCAACTGTATCTTTCTGCCTCCAGCCTCGACTCCAGGTCCATTGCTGTGTTGACAGAATGTCAGAGATCAATTCCTTGATGAGAGCTAACTTTCTTATTTTGAACAGATCCTGTCAGTGCCTCCACATCTCAGGCGCATCCAGCATCTCCATCCATGGATGCACACTCTATTTCACTGAGCCAGTCCAGAACCTTGGCATTGACCTTCAACTACCTTTCTACCCCAATCCATGCCATGACCTGTTTGGCCTTTCCTCACCTCACAACATTGATTTGCTCTGCCACTGTCTCACACAGCATGCTCTCGTAACTCTCATACATGCATTCGTAACATCCAAGCTTGACTATGCAATTCCTTACTTGTCGGCCTCCCCAACTCTCCCTCCACAGGCTGCAGGTCATCCAGAACTCTGCAGACTGTGTCTTCTCCCACACCAGGCACAGTGACCATATCACCCCCGTCCTCACCCGACTCCACTGGCTTCCCATCACACAGTGTATGCAGTTCAGGAACTTGGTCCTCACCTTCAAAACTCTCCATGGCCTCATTCCCCCTACCTCTGACCTTCTAACCCCCTACCAACCTGTCCACTCTCCACTCAGTACCTGTTTCATGTCCCCCACCTCACCTGCCCGACCGTTGATGTGTGGACATTCAGCCACTGCCCCACCTTCTGGAACTCCATCCCATAGTCCTGGTGACTCTCCCCCTCACTTTCCTCTTTCAAGACCCATCTCAAGACCCTCCTGTTCGACTCCTGCCCTCCACCCTCACTAATCCCGCCCATCTGATTGGGTCCAAAATATTGTCTAACCAGAGTCTTGGGATGCCCTCCCTATGTGAAACACGCTATATAAATGTAATTTTGATGTTGTTTTAACTCATTTCAGATGATTGGTATTTGTGGACGAGTGAACTTTAAGGTGATTTGTGTAGCAATGGAATACAGTATGAAGTCAATCTTTTATGATAGTGTCTGCCTGTTCAAGTGGATGTATGTTAAAGATCCCATAGCATGATTGAAAAGAGAATGCGGTTTCACCTGGTGTCCTGACCAACAATCCCCCAAATAAAATTGGTCACTCACTCTATGGCTATTTGTAGGATATTGGTGTGAGGAACTGGCTGTCGCCCACAAAACATACACTTTACCGGTATATTCTGCAACACGCTTTGAGACGTCTCGACAATGTGATAAAGCGCTATATCAAATGCAAGGATTATTATTATTTATTTGCAGTTTCAGTAATTCATTCCTAATCCAGGAAAGGTGCTCAGTATTCTAAGGCACTGTTGATAGGCTGGTTTATTAGCAGGATTTGGAGTTAGGCTGGACCAATTTGTGGATTAAGAATTCCCACTTGGCTTCTGCTAACTGTGCTGGTAGAGTGGACTTGCAACAGCAACAACAACAAAATTGCACTTATATAGCGACTTTCACGTTGGGAGGACGTCCCAAAACGCTGAACATTCAGGTCGGGACTCGAGCGGGGCGGTGGGGCGAGGGTCAGAGTAGGAGGAAGGGGAAGGAGAGTGGGAGAGGGGGAAGAGTTAGTGAGGAAGAGTTAGTGACTCAGTTGATCAAGCAACAGAAGGCTTGCCAGACTGGTCCTATGATAACACAAGGTGCAGGCCCGTACGCAGGGGGGGTGCGACGGGTGCGTACGCACCCCCCCAAATTAAAGAAGGTCCACATTTTCCGGGTTAGAGAATTGTATTTTTTATCAAATTTAAATACCAAGTAAAGTAAATTTATTGAGCATTTGTGTAACAATCAGTTCTTCAAAACTATGTATAAATTATAAACACACATCTTTGAATGTTTTAGTATTAATATAAAATTATCGAGTCGCACACCAGAATCGGCGTCTACCCAAAACATACGGCGTCGATACACGAGTCAATGACGCGGCGAGTCTGTGACTCGTGACTGGATAAACATAGGCGCGCGCCAAGACTCAAATCCATCCTCGTTTGGAAATCATCCCGTATACAGCCACAAGGGTAGCACCACTTCTGGAAGTTAAGTCATCTTTTCATCTGATCAACGTAAGTAAAAATTACTCAAGTTTTGAGAGGTGTGACTGTAATGCTAGCAAACAATGACAACATATTTACAAGCTTCTGAGAAATTAAAGCTTTCGAGAACCCAACAAAAAAGTTATATGTGTCTGGACGGATACACTACATAAAAAGGTAGCACCACTTTGTGGAAGCTGAAATCGTATTTTAATCTGATAAATGTAAGTAAAAATGACTTAAGTTTTGATAGGCGTGTTTCTGAAATATCATGTTTCTTGTTTTGTCTTGATTATCACATTTGATTTATATTATTAAAAATGTATTCCTGTAATTAAAAATTGCTTTTAGAGACGTCCACTGGCATGGAAAAAAATATGACCGCAAAGATAAACAGTGCTACTTTATTTCACATTCAATTTTGTACCCAGAGTGAAAAAACATCAATGTCGCACGAATTTGGCATAAAAATAGTTTCATCATCATCTGATTGAGTGAACTCGGGCATTGACAACCACACTTCTCCACTGATCCCTTCTCTCCATGCAGCCTGACAACTCCCGCCTGCCAATACCCCAATCGCGCTCCAGAGTATCGATGTAGGTTAGGGTCGGTCTACCTCGTGTTCTGTGACCGTGCAATGGTTCCCATAGGATAGTAGGACTATGGACAGTTTCCTCCCGGCTTCTCCAGCTATGTCCGCTAAACCTAAGACGCCTCTGCAGTAATGTCTGTGATACCAGTGTGGCAGTGTACCATATAGCTCACTATTTGTCAGATGCTGTCGCCAGTAAACGTTCAGGGCGTCTCTTAGAAGCCTGGTATATACCTCATGAGTCACCTAATCTCCTGGTCAAGGTTTGCGTAAGTGTCCAGCATTCTGCTCCATATAGGAGCGACTTTCAGCCCTCGCGTTAATGCACATTCATTATAATATGGAAATCGATATTGGTAGAGTGGTTGACGTATTCGCTTCAAAGCAACCAAAGCAACAAAAGTCAGGAAGTGCTGACTAACCTCTATAGGACTTTGGTGAGGCCTCAGCTGGAATACTGTGTTCAATTCTGGTCACCACACTACAGAAAGGATGTGACGGCATTGGAAAGGGTACAACGAAGATTTACTAGGATGGTGCCAGGATTGAGGGACTTCAGCTATGAGGAGAGGCTAGATAGGCTAGGGTTATTCTCTCTGGAGCAGAGAAGATTGAGGGCAGACCTAATAGAGGTTTATAAGATCATGAGGGGTTTCGACAGGGCAAATAGAGAAAAACTATTTCCACTCGTGGGTGAATCTGTGACTCGTGGTCACAGATTTAAAATAGTTTCAAGGCGAAGTAGAGGGGAGCTGAGGAGAAATTTTTTCACTCAGCGAGTTGTTCGAATCTGGAATGCATTGCCTGAAAAGGTGGTGGAGGCTGATTCGATAACAACTTTTAAAAGGGAATTAGATCTTTATTTAGGGAGAACGGGTCTATTAGGCTATGGGGAGCGGGCAGGGCAGTGGGATTGAATCGCTCTTTTCAAAGAGCCGGCACAGACTAGATGGGCCGAATGGCCTCCTTTTGTGCCGTAAAATTCTATGATTCTATGATTCTAAGGCGTCTCGAATATGGAACGCTATTAAAGAATTAATTTCCCCTCCCTTATTTTTTAAAGTATTTTTTCGTCAGATCAGTATTGCTTGATGGGCCACTTCCTTTAATTTTGATTCTAAATAAATAAATAAAAACTAACTGCACTATTGCTCACAGTTCAACGCTATTTTCAGGATAATGCTGATAACAGGCTTGTAACACGTGTGAATTAACTGTTTGACACTGATTTTCAGTTTCTGTATATTTTCTTGTCTTTTATAAAATTTGCTTTGCTGGAATATCTGAGCACATAATTCATACTTTACTCTTACATTATTGTTCATTACAGTCCGAAAGAAATTTAGTCTTAGGATAACAATGCAGAACAACTTATTAATTACCGTCAATCTGTAGTTTATGATCATTTTCTCTATACGCCTACATTTATCAAGCATTCGTCATTATACTGTTTTAATTGGATTGTAATTTACTTTATCGTTCACATTCCTTACATCATCGAGTCGACAATCGTGTTGGCTTTTATCGGCGAACACATTCGACCTTCCCAAAAAATTTAGACACGGACTACCGGGGAAAATAAAAACACTGAATAAATAATGATGCTCTTAAACACCAAGGGCATGAAACATTTACCGTTCATATTGGATCTTCTGAATCGATTAAATAAGACCTCAAACTGTGTAAAACGTCGGAGCCTCGAGGGGGCCTCGGGGGCAGCCCGCAAGCCCCCGGCCATTGTTGGTCCCATCACTAGCAATTCACACCCCCCCAAAAAAAATCCTGCGTACGGCCCTGAGGTGTATGAGTTTTAACTAGTGCAGATGCTGGAGTTCCCAGGATTGGCTGCTGCTAATCTGTGCTAATACATTGTGGAATTAGGAGAGCACATCCCTACTCGGAATGCTAGTGTTAGAGAGTGATTATGAAAGATACATCCTTATGTGAACAACACATTGCATTAAAAGGTTTTGCATCAATGAAAATTGTTGAAGTTGTACTCAACTAGACTGTAAGCCATAGAGATCTTAGTGGTTCTACTGTTTCAGTGTGGACGTGTTGGAAAGGGCTCTATAGTTTATTCTGCAATGGTTAGCTTGTGTTTCTATTATTTTTTGAAAGGAATAGATATTTCCTCCTTATTCCTTTGAAATTTAATGATTATCAAATACCCTTGCATTTTGTCACAGCTATGAGATGTCTCAAAGCACTTAACCCAATCGAGCAGTGTGACTATGTATATTTTATGGATAAGAGTTTGTGTGTAAGCGACGTAATCACCAACATCAATCCACTGAAAGCCTTGGGTTGTTTATTGTTTTGATGGCATAAAAGCACCACACTGATGTTCCATAGTGTAGTAAAATTAGTAGGCTAATTTTGTTCATAGGTATATAGCTCAGCTTGTTAATATAAATTATACTGTAGCAATGAAACCTGAGTGACCAGAATACAATAAATGCAAGTTATAAAATACAGTATCATTTAATTTCATATCGCATTTTTCATGCAAGGACATAAGTCAGTTATGATGTTAGTCTGGTTCATTTGATAGTACCGCTTGCCTCTGAGTCAGAAAGTTGTGGGCTTTAAGCCCACATCCGAACTTTGAATTCTCACTGTCTGGACTGGTTCCAAGTGCCATTTTTTGGATGAAACATTGAACTGAGATCTAACCTGCCTGTCCAGGTAGTATGAAAGATTGCGTGGCATGAATTTGAGAAGGGAATTTCTTTATCCTCCTGGCCAACAATCCCCCAGATAAAATTGGTCATTCATTGCTGTCTGTGAGGCATGGCTGTCTACAAATTATCTGCAACATTTATGTATACACAGTTGTGAGACATCTTCCCTATGTGACGAATGCTATATAAATGTAAAATTGTTTTTATTTGCCAAATAGTTGAACTGAGCTAAACCAGGCTGTCAGTGTCAGCTGTCTCTCACACCTCTTAAATGTTACAACAGTACATCCTGTATCCTGCTTTCACAAGCAGAGATGAAGGTGTGTTTTTTTTGTTTTCTAATGATATTCTTAAAGAAAAGTTTGATTCCTAACAATGTAGATAGGACGGTCTGCCTTTGAAGTGAGGTGCATTGTTCAGATTTGTAGTAAATGGTGGAATAATCTGCACAAGTGAATCATGTTCATTGTAAATTCCTCTGCTGTATACCAATGCCACAGTTTGTACAATAGGAGATGAGACAGTGTTATGAATCCAGACACACAGATGCTTCCACGAATGTGACTAGCTTTTCAAACAGTTGAAGCAGCTCTAATTGCAAACTGGACTGGCTGGGAAAGCAATTAAGGGCAGTTATGGCGTTGGTAAATTTTGACTAGTGGTATAAATTTAACTAAATGTGGTAAAACAATAGCTTATCATTTAGAATATCTGCTGTTTGATAAGAAAAATAAATCTGCAAATCAGTATTGTTTGTGTTGACTGTCAGAGTTCCATAGCCTAGTTGTTAGAGCACTCACTTCACAAGCTAGAGGACCCGGGTTCGATTCCCAGGTAGCACTAAACATTGGGCAAGTTTCCTTACTCCACATGCTTGCTTACCTAGCAAACAAGCATGGCCTCAGAATCAGAAGGTTGTGGGATCAAATAACTGAGTCCAGGCTGACACTTCAATTCAGTGTAATGATGGGGAGCAGTGCATGATATTGAATTCCTGGATCATGGAGTCCTGCCATACCCAGAGCGCTACAGGACCCCACTCGCAACCGAGAAGTACTTGCCTTGCAAGCGAGAAAACCTGGGTCAGATTCCCGGGTGGGGCGAAAACTTAGGCAAGTTTCCTTATTCCTTAGCCCGTATACTATCCCGCACCCGCCTCCGTGACCACATAACCCCCACCCTCGCCCGTCTCCACTGGCTCCCCATCCTCCAGAGGATCGAGTTCAAGATCCTCGTCCTCACCTACAAGGCCTTACACGGCCTTGCCCCATCCTACCTAACCGATCTACTCTCCCCCTACACGCCCACCCGGACCCTCCGTTCAACAGGACTTGGCCTGCTCCAAGCCCCCCGCCCGAACCGCCCCACCATCGGAGGCCGGGCCTTCAGTTTCTCCGCTCCCACCTTATGGAATGCAATCCCTCAATCCCTCCGTTTCGTCTCTTCCCTTTCCTCTTTCAAGGCCGATTTGAAGACTTTCCTCTTCGATCGTGCCTTTTGTTCCACCCCAAACTCTTTTACCTCCCCTTCGTGTTTCACCCCTTCCCAAACACTCCCCTCCCAGCTCGGGTCACACGCCTCTTGTTTAGCGCCTTGGGACGTCCTCCCAACGTGAAAGGCGCTCTATAAATGTAAATTGTTGTTGTTGTTGTTGTTATTCCACACACCAGTATGTAGCAAACCAGTTGTTAGTTGCTTTTTGGTGGTAATAATTCATTTTTTTTTTTTAAATTCACTCAATCCACAATGGAGTGTGTGGACACTGCTGTGCGCAATTGGCTGCCATGTTTTACCCACAAAATGTACTCAATTCACTTTAGAGTATATTCTGTGAAGCGCTTTGAGACGTCTCAAAGATGTGATGTGATTCCTTACAAATGTAAGATTGTATTGCATTTCCCATATTGCGCTATCAAAACCTGAGTTTATAGAAGAAGAGTTAAAGATTAAACCATCAATTCCTGTTCTCACATGATGTTCTTGAACACAAGAGCGTCCAATGTTGTTCATTTGCAAAGTCTGATAATTTAATCCTGTTCAGAAGAGTAACAGTCACAGATAACAAGCAAGTACAATCCAGCCTTCAGATTTGTACTATTGGGATGGATATCATATTGGACGTGTCAAAAAACTTTCAGTTCTTAAATGTTCCAGCTGAAAGATAGTGTGCAGCAGAGCTGCTAAAGGGGGTTGAAGAACTATTTAATTTAACAAGATGGAAAATGATTTCTTTAATGTGAATTTATCATAATGTAATTGAAATCAATAATTTTCTTCTCTTTTTCTGTTCCAGGTGAATATTGGTGGGGTAAACGACATCTTGTATTTTGGCTTGTTCAGAGGCAAAGATCCAGACCCCAAACAGAACCCTGGATACATTATATTGTATTCCTACCTTACATTCTACAAGTAAATTGACCAAGCTTGTTACACAGGATGTGAAATTGGCATTCACTCAGGAACAGTTTTCTACCAATTAGAAATGTACTACTGTGTTATATTCTTCGCATAATGTAACTGTCTGTAAGTCAATTTGTTGCTGCTGTTGTCACAATCGTAGTCTGCCAGCTATAAGACCCAGAATGAACATCAGTTGATCGAAAGCCATCATTCCATAAAGTAACTTTGGAAGAGCAACACAAAATCATACTTGTCCAGACTTGATCATCTTTTGTTGGCCAGAAAGCTACTGATTACTTATCTATATCCAAGTAGCAACAGTTTCTGCTGTTACCAACTTAATATTTAACCCTGATTCATATATTCATTTATTTGTTTTCTACACATAAAGTGGTAATGGGTGTGAGTGTTTTAAGTGTTTAGTGGCCATTTTTCTTCATGTATTCTGTAATTGATCTTATGAAAATGTGAGTTCTATTACATTTTGAACCTTGTAATTTGGGGGTTGGTTACTGAAGATTAGCTGTACCAATATATATTGCAATGGCAGTGGGTGTCTATTGCTTTTTTTTCATTGAATAAATGACCTTCCAGAACTGCAAGGTGACTGCTAAAAACCAGGATGCCTGATCAACTGACCTGCCTCATAAAACACTGAATTTGTTAATCGCGTCACCAGTGCCACAAATGTGACTGCACATCACAGCAATATCATCAAAATTGCCTTTCAATTTACCATTGTCTTGTTTCCTGCCCTCAGTTTGTTTGTGAGCTATAATGAATTTTTTTAAATTAGTTCATTTGGCTGTAATGGTGCAGTGCTGCATGTGTTTAGTCATATTGTCTAAAAAGCCTAATCTTTGATCAAAACTTACTTTTAACTGGAAACTTTCATGTTGCTTGGTTTTAAAATGATGCTGCAAACTCACTAGGGTTAAATATGGTGCTTCAAACCCCAGCCTAGGCAGCACAACAGCTACTGTGAAGCTGTCTCTGACTTGTTAATCATGAATCTTATTACAGTATTTTGGAAATTGAACATACACATCAGTTTCAATGTTGCAGACAAATTACTTCAAAGTGACATTTATTTTATATATCTTGGGTGTTACTAAACCTTATACTGGGCTTCATCACTGTAGAACAATCAGCTGTATGGTGTTTGTTGAAATTATTCATTTTTCTGAGAAGCTATTTAAATATACTGTACCAGTATTTTTATTACAAAGCCATAAACAGAAAAAAAGCTTTCTAGGACTATTTGTAAAACTGTAACATTATGGAATCCCTGCAAAAATCACCCACCAACTCCAAAATGTATCTCCACCCAATTTTGTTTACATAGCTTCTGTTATTTTTGATTCCAAGCAAGTGCAATCAAGTAAATGCAATAAGCTTTGAGTCATGTCATTGGGACGTCATTTTCACATTTCCCGATGTGAAAAGTGCTGTATAAATGTAATTTAGTTGTGATTGTGAACAATGCTACACGTATACCTAATACTTGGCAAGATATACAGGTTGATAAGAGTAACCGCAACATAAAAAATTATAACTTTGCAAGTACTATAGTTGAATTGAGTACTGTGTTTGAGTAGCTACTTCATGCTGTTTCAAATGGCTTCTAATCTTTAATGTGTACAACTAATTACTATCAAGTAAATTATTTCATCTAAATAAAGGTGCAATTTGATGCATTTGAAATGAGCATTTTTGATCGATGACATACACTTCCTCCCGTAAATAGATTCCAAGACACGTATATATTGTCAGTGAAGCAGGTAAGAAAATTAGCCTAAAGGCAGGATTGCTTGTACTTTCAAAAATGTTTGTTCTTTCCTGCTTATTACAACCAGGTTTTTTTTGCCATCGTATTTCATTTTGATTTCCACTTTTTCTCCTGGGGGAGAAATGTCACTTGGGTCTAGAATGACATTTTCTCTTGAGAATGCAGTTGGACAGTTCCTAAATATTCCATTTTAACTTTGAAGCAGATTCTTGAAAAGTTTCTTCAGAAACTATTTTTTTTAAAAAAACTGAACTCAATTCTAAATAAGTGTTTGTAATGCTCTATGAGAGACTCCTTTACAAACACACAGAATTTCAAGATTAAAATGGACATATATTAGTAACTGCTTGAAGGGAAGGAAAGAGCAGAGATTACAGGTGGGAATGGGAAACTGCGGGGGATATATTGAGTTAGGATGCTGTGCATCAATGATTATGTGTATCAATGGTCTAGATCCAGTTCAAGATAGGCAAATTTTCCGATTACACCAACTTGGCAGAAACCACAATGTTCCACACATAATGCCACCCTTCAATCTTATCATACCGTGGTCAATTAGATCTTATACAGGGACCTGGGAATACTCATTATTGGCAAATTGAGTTCAGTGTAGATCAATGCCAGAAACAGATAACAAATTAGAATTTGGGTTGTTAGAACTAAGGTCAGGAAGCATTTCTTCACACACGTTAATTAAGATATTGAATATGGTTCTCCAAAATGCTGCAGAAATTGTATCAATCTGGATGTTTGAATGATAGACCCAGATAGAAGAGGGTATTATGAAAAGACTGTCTACTTAATAATAATCCTTGAATTTGATAATAGTGCTTTTCACGTCTACTGGACGTCTCAAAGTGCTTTGCAGAATATACTGTAAAGTAAATTGACTATATACGTGGATGAAATGTGGCAGCAAATGTCCCACAGCAGTGTCCCACAAACAGTTATGGATTGAAATTACCAATTTATTATTGTTATTTTGAGGGATTATTATCAGACTTGTGGAGTAAGGAAACTTGTCCAAGGATTTCCCTGACTACCTGGAATTGAACCAAGGTCTCTCGCTTGTAAGACAAGTGTTCTAACCACTGAGCTACTGGACTCCATGAGTGATTTAATGAGTGAAACACATTGAATAGACTGAATTGGCATCCTTTTCCTGTTCACTTAACAGCCAAATATCCAAGATCAATTTTGGCAGAATTGTCCCCTCACAGCGTTCCTCATTAGAGCTGACTTGGCGTCCACCATCACCTGTTAAGCGCTGCTCTGTCCTCAGCCCCCTCCTTTTCACCCTTTACACGCTCCCTCTGGGCGATGTCATCCGCAAACATGGGGTAAATTTCCACATGTATGCGGACGACACCCAGCTGTACCTTTCTGCCTCATCCCTCAACCCCCAGACCATCGATGTTCTGACAGCATGTCTGTCCGACATTGAGTCGTGGACGAGGGACAACTTCTTGCAATTGAACGTGAGTAAGACCGAGGCCCTCCTGATCGGCTCAAGCCAGCGCCTCCGCACATCGGGCACTGCCAGCCTCAATATCCAAGGCTGTACTCTCCACCTCACAAAGCCAGTCAGGAACCTCGGCATCATGTTCGATCAAAAACTCTCCTCCCTCCCCTACATTCGCGCCTTGACCGGCACCGCTTATTTCCACCTGCGCAACATTGCCAGGCTCTACAACTATCTCACCCCCCGCGCTGCCGAAACACTTGTGCATGCTTACATCACCTCACGGCTGGACTACGGAAACTCTCTCCTCGTCGGCCTCCCCAGCTCCTACATTCACAGGCTGCAGGTCATCCAAAACTCTGCAGCCCGTGTACTATCCCGCACCCGCCTCCGCGACCATATAACCCCCACCCTCGCCCGTCTCCACTGGCTCCCCATTCTCCAGAGGATCGAGTTCAAGATCTTCATCCTCACCTTCAAGGCCTTACACAGCCTTGCCCCACCCTATTTAACCGATCTACTCTCCCCCTACACGCCCACCCGGACCCTCCGTTCAACAGGACTTGGCCTGCTTCAAGCCCCCCGCCCAAACCGCCCCACCATCGGGGGCCAGGCCTTCAGTTTCTCCGCTCCCACCCTGTGGAATTCCATCCCTCAATCCCTCCGTCTTGTTTCTTCCCTTTCCTCTTTCAAGGCCGGTTTGAAGACTTTCCTCTTCGACCGTGCCTTTTGTTCCACCCAGAATTTTTCAACCTCCCCTTCGTGTTTCACCCCTTCCCAAACACTCCCCTCCCAGCTCGGGTCACACGCCTCCTGTGCAGCGCCTTGGGACGTCCTCCCGACGTGAAAGGCGCTCTATAAATGTAATTTGTTGTTGTTGTTGTTGTTGCTAGACACTGCCCTGCTTGAGGCACTGTAGAAATGCACATTTTGTAGAGGCAAATATGAGACGCAGGAGGTAACCTGGAAAAATATTTTGATATCCACCAACACAGAAGACTGGTGGGGAAGGCAAATATTAGGGCAGTTGTGAGGAGAGGTAATCAGCTGTGTGTTACAAGCAAGGGCATGACTCAAGAGTTTAGGGAATGAGTCTTGATACTGTAATGGAAAGAATTATCTTGATACTGTAATGGAAAGAATGCGGATTGGATATTCTAGAAGGTTTGCAGCCAAATCTCTCGTGATGCACACTGGTCATCTTAATATACTTTGGTGACTTTATTTAAATATTCTGTAGAAGTGATGCAACATGTTGAACAAATATAAACAATCAATTCAACACTTAAGCCATAAAATACCATTGAATCTCCCCTTATTTCCATAACATCTACTTTTTAAAATTTGTTCCAATACAATTATTTAACAAAAAACACTTATCAAATTAAATTCGATTTGAAGGAAATTTAAAAATGTTCATTTGTCAAACTGCTGCATTGTGAGGTTAAATAACACTCAAAGTATAAGATTGTAGCACAATGTGAATTGTAAAAACAGTTATCCTGGATGGAGAGTTTAAGTGTCACCCTGTATTACTTCTTGTCTCCGCATCAAGACTGAGTCCAAGCCCATGTTGTGACTTTGAACTAACATAGTTCAGGATCACTCCAATGCATTGCTGAGGGAATTGAAGTTTGAGGTACCAATCTTCAGATGAGACATTAAACAAGGTCTCATCTGCTTATTTAGATGGAAGTTAATATCCCATGGCATTAGTCCAAAGGGTATATCCTCACCACCAATCACCCAAATAAAATTTGTCATTCACTTGATGGTCATTTGTGTTATGGCAGTGTGCAAACTGACTGCTGCATTCTCTTACAAACACTTTGCAGCTAAATCATATGACATTGACACATCCTGACATGAAAGGAACTATATCAAATGAAAGTTTTTTTTTATTACCCAATATTGTTAAAATTGCACAATTTCATGAAAATGCATCAATTTGATTCTTCCTAATTTTTCCTGAGCAAAATGATAATGAATTTAGTAACCTGAAAAACCTCCTGCATAGAAATATTTTAAAATAAGTTTAGTCCTGTGATGTTTGCTCCATATTTACCACATCGATCCAATATTCATGATTTGTTTTACTAGTTTATGCTAAATTGATACTGATTGCCTCCTCTATAGTTGTTCTGAAGAGCTGGACAGGTTAAGAAGTAAAATATATGGGCATTTCCAGAAGACATGCAGTATTTAGAAATGAGAATATTTGCCATAATTTATTATGCACTCATCACTAACTGTTCTTACAGGACGAGTCATTTTTTATATTCAACTGGAGACTGGGTTTCGTGGCTTCTTGCATCAGTTCATACAGCTGTCCAATTTGTTCCTGATTGAAGCTTTTTAGTTTTTCCTCCGTTAAGTCAGCTCCTAACTGCATTTTTTGCATTGGTTCCACCACGGTCTGTGGAACCTGCTTCTGCAATACGTGTGCATATTCCTGAGAAAAGACAAAATAAAGTAGACTGATCCATTACAAGACTTCAGGTCAATATTTAAAGAAAACCGTTGGTCACAGTCCCTGATATTTCATCAGTCACCCGGTGATGAATGCATTCAGCACTAATGTTAACCTGCAGCAATGTAGCTTCCTATAAATCAGAAATCTTATTAACTTTCCTTACAATTACATGACCATGGAATACACCGCTTAAAAACAAGTTTATTTCATGATTTAACATTGAGATACTGAGCAACACTAAGCATGTGCTTCTAGTGTTATGCTTGTGAGACAACTGAATTATCATATCACTCAGTAGTTCATAGAATTGTTCAATTTATCAAAAGTAATTCATTTGCATCTGTTATTTAATGTGCCTTTTCCAAACTATTACAGTAAATCTACACAATTAAAATGACAAGGCACTGAATTCAACATTTTCTTGCAATGGATATTGAAGTCAATGGTTCTTCAGTGTGAGGGTTGGTTGTATATTTCTTGTGATTACAGTAATGGTGCTTTTATAGTTACAGAATTGCTTCCCAAATTATTTCTGCAATGTTGCCTCAGAACGCTGATGCTATAGAAGCTGCTGCCCATTTATATAACAAAAGTGGGCAGAGGCAGAGCAACAGCAACAAGCACAGTTAACAATTCTGAATCTTAAGTGAATGCTCTTTCCAGGCTGCCTTTGATTAATTACATATTAAGCAGCGAACAAAACCTTGTAGAGGATCAAGCACCTGTACACCGGGTTCAGTTGGTAACTTTCACTTCAAAATTAGAAGGTTGTGGGTTCAAGGCAAACGTAGGAACTTTGAACTCATAGTGTACGTGCAGTGCTAAGGGTGTGTTGCATTGATGTAAGTGCTGTCCTTCAATGAGGTTAAACAGGTCCTGTCTGCCTATTTAGGTGAGATAGATGTGAAACAGAAGGGAGTTTCTCCCAGTGATCTTCAATTTTTTTTTTTTAAAAAGAGCGTTTATTTGGGCAGGACGGGTTTACAGGTTATGGGGAGTGGGATTAAATTGCTCTTTTTAAAGAGCAGGCACAGACTAGATGGGCTGAATGGCCTCCTTTTGTGCCATAAGATTCTATGATTGTATGATTTCATGACTGTTTGTGGGTCATTCTTGTGTGCAAATGGGATGCCACCTTTACCTACACCAATAGTTGACACTTCGCAATAAATCCTGTGAAGACTATGAGGCTTTTGACATGAAAAGTTCTTTTTTTTTAAGAAAAGTATACAGATTTAGAGAGAACATACATTAATGAAAAGAGCAAAATTGAATCCATTACAAACCATTAGAATTGAAAATCATAAGAAAAACAGATAGCTGATCCTGAAAATACCGCATTGTGATTACGAATGAAGAATTGGTGAAGTATCTATTCCTGAAACTAAGAATTAGCATTAAGTATTTATTTGATAATACAAATCTTCATTTTGGTCCCTATTAAATAGAGTATGCTTTTAGTGTGTGACACTGAATAATGTGTCGGCCACATTGCATTATTGCACCTTACTGGAATACTTAATCTTATAAATCACATCAGAGAGAAATCATTGGAGATCAACTCGTGACTTGTTCTGGATATGAATCCTTGTGCAAAATGGCAGGTCAGTAATAATTCAGTACTGGTTAAAACCTTTTCCTTATGAGATGCTTCCATTAAGGAAATGTTATTAGCAGTCTGCAGTGCAACAAGATGAACCATACCAGCTACACTTTAATTTATTTATTCCTCTGTTCCAATCCTATGATGGGGGTGGGGGGTAGGAGAGTAGGAAGAGAGAGGACTGGAATAGAGCCAATGAGAGATAATACCAACCCCCAGAGTTTTATGTCTCACCTGAATTAACACAATGTTCCATTGGAAAATATTCATTGGTGTGCCTGTATATTCGTACTGTTGGGACTCTTAACAGCATTAACAGTTGGACTATTAAGTGAGCTCCAGCCTGCTCCATGTCCCCCGACCCACCCGACCCACTATTGGTGGTCAAGCCTTCAGCCACTCTGCCTCCAAACTCTGGAACTCCATTGCACAATCCCTCCGCCTCGCCCTCTCCCTCCGCCTCGCCCTCTCCCTCCGCCTCGCCCTCTCCCTCCGCCTCGCCCTCTCCCTCCGCCTCGCCCTCTCCCTCCGCCTCGCCCTCTCCCTCCGCCTCTCCCTCTCCCTCCGCCTCTCCCTCCGCCTCTCCCTCGCCTCCTTGAAGTCCTGCCTCAAGACCTCTTTGACGATGCAATCGGTCCCATCCCCCCTTCCTCTCCCCTCCACCACTCTTTCTGATTCCGACCCCAACTTGGGTCTGAAACACTGATTGTTCAGGACCATGGGACGTCCTCCCAACGTGAAAGGCACTATACAAGTGTAATTTTGTTGTTTTATGAAGAATTCCTAAGTTATAAGATGTGTACATTTGCTCCCTGTCCCATTCCTGCCCACAAACATACAGTCAATTCACACAGTATATTCTGTGAAGCGCTTTGAGAATCTAGAAAACATGAAAAGCGCTGTATCAAATGCAAGGATTATTATATGATTACAGGTCTATGTTGGACTGGCTGCCTTCAGAAATATCTTGACTTACTATTTAACTGAGGGAACGGTAAGGTCTCATCACTGACAAAACACCAAACTGCTTTCATTAAAGCTTTCAAATGATCAAGCTTCAGATGACATACAAAACAGAATAGATTAGTTAACTGTTGTGGGCTCTGTTTTAAGACAGCCACTAGCTAATTAACTCAAATTATGTAGTAGTGTACTTGTAAACGTAATATAAAATAGATTGGTGCATAATGCAGGGATATTTCTAATTTAAACTCAACCCTAGAAAGAGATTAGAAAAGTATTGGATCCAAATATTCTCTGGCCAGGGTTTATTTTGTGGTTCAAACGTATATACTGGATAAACATTTAAAGGGCTGTGGGCAGCAAATGCAAAAAGAGGGAAAATGCAGCATGATTCTATGTCAGTCTACAAGATTGGTAGGATATTACTTGCGTCTGCAATCCTGCATGTGGCAATCTGCCAATTCTGTTTACGCCATTAAGTCAAAGTCAAAGAAAGTCACCAGGATTAATTCTACACATCTCATTGTGACTAAATTGAGTTCTTCCAGTTTAGAGTGGAAGCAAGCCACCTAATAAGTTAGTTGACTCATAGCTCACTGTCAAAACAAGTTTGAGGCAACAATAATAATAATAATAGAATTCCTTATATTTGACACAGCATCTTTCACATCAGGAGGACATCCCACATCCCTCCACAGGATACAACACAAAGTGCAATCACTGTTTTGTTGGCAATAAACAAAGTAAACAGAATGCTAGATACTGTATATTGCTAAATAAGTTCAGTTGAGTTCAGATGCCGAGACATCATACTCAGTCTGTAAACTCCATTCTGACCACGCTGCATACAATTCTGGTCAACTTAACTACAAAGGTCCTAGAAGCAGTGTAGAGAGCAATGAGAATGATGCCTAGTGTTAGAGGAATTAGCGATGACTGGACAAGATGGGGGCTCTTCAATCTTCAAAGAAAACGCAGGGGAGCTCAAGGGTATAAAATTTGAAATAGGTTTGAAAAAGGAAACTCAGATCAATACTTTATGAATCACCAAGACAGAACTGTAGGGCATAGGTTTAGAGTCGTAAAGGGCAACTTCAGTTCAGTTAGCATGTATTGATTAATCACTCCGAAATTAATCAGTGACTGGAACAGAAACCGTAGTGCAGGTCAGAACACTGGACTTGTTTAAAAAGCCGCTTGATGCTGTGAGGGGGAGGAGAGGGAGTGGAGGTAGTGAGAACAGAAGGGAGGGAATTCTGAAAGGATGTGATTGAATGGGCTGAAGCGGTTTCTTCTTCCAAACCAATCTTGCGATCCCACAATCTTCTGACTCAGAGGCAAGAGTCCAACCACTGGACCTGGTACCTAATTCACTAATCATTTGCCCAGTTCTTATACAAATGTAACTACCCTTCACTGAATGCAAATCTAGGTCATACGGGTAAAAGCAGTGTCGCCAACACTGATCCCCTCCCCAATTCAACCAATTTACCGTCCATAATCCTTGGCTTCCCATCCTTTGAAAAAGTTCAAAAATTGTGCACATCTTAAATTTTAAGACAATTTCAAGTTAAAACCGTGAGAAATATTAATCATCTGGTTCGCACTTTTTTTAAAAAAGAAACATAAAACGTAGTTTGGGTTTCCTCTACATGTACCAAGTTGCTGTTGTAGAACGAGAAATAATAGATTTACTTGTTCTTCATTGCTTTGTACCTAACAGACACCCACCCACACATCTGAACTCAACCCGAGCTCACCAACCCACACACACCAGAGCTAACCCACCCAACCACACACCCACACAAGCTAACCCACCCCCACACATACAAGATCTAACCCACCCACCCACCCACACACACATACCCACACACCTGAGCTAATAATAGAGTAGTTATGCTTTGCAAAAAGTTTGTCAAGTGAATTTATGAAACCTAACATTAATTTCCTGTGTTATAAAAACTGCAAACTATAAACTGCAGGAAATACGAGCTCGTTTGTTTTACATCTTATAAATCATCAGAAACTACTGCCATGTTGAATCAATGGGAGTGGGTGAAACAGTCAGTGAGTAGCTTTGAGCCATGAAATGTGATTGATTTATAGCCAAGCATTCATAACATTCTGCTGGTTGTTTGACTATTAATGCCGAAATATATATAATCTAACATTCTTTTTTTTTTTAAATGACAAGGATTTCAAGAACTATAAAGGCTACTTACACATTGCTGGACATTAGTATACCATGAGCATCTACAATTTTGTTAATGCTGTGTGTCTGACAGGATTTAATCTACAAATGGAAATGATGATTAAATAAAAAGAGCATGACCATCTAATGACTTACAGAGCTCTGAAGGCATTTGCCTGCGCGCACACACACACACACAATTGCTGCAGTTCAAACAGTTCAAGTATTCCCTAATTTCAAAAGTAGCAGCATCCACCTCCAGCTGGGTCCCTAGCTCATGTGTAATCGTGGATTGATCTGTGGGTCAGAAGTAAGATACGCTAGTCACTTAGGGATTAAAAATATAGCCAGTCTTAATTAGTCAAGACATTTTAGAGACCAAACAAGGGTGCATTCCACATTATGATTACAGCATTATGACCGATGGTTAACAATAACTGTCACAGCAATGTTGTCCTGTAATATCCAGGTAGCTAACCCACCACAAAAAAACCTGTACCAATCCAGATACTTTTGCAATCATGTCTTTTGAAAGTACAACAACAAAATTGCACTTATAAAGCGCTCTTCATGTCGGGAGGACGTCCCAAAGCCACTGAACAATCAGGTTGGGACCCGAGTGAGGGTGGGGAGGGTAGGGGTGGGGGGAGGGGAGGGAGAGGGGGAGAGGGGGAAGAGTTAGGGGGGGAGCCGAAGCCTTGGTCGAAGAGGAAGGTCATAAGACCGGCCTTGAAGGAGGAAAGGGAGGAAGCGAGGGGGAGGGGCTGTGGGATGGAGTTCCACAGTGTGGGAGCAGAGAGGCTGAGATGTTTGGGTGGTTAGGGCGATGGATGCAGAGCAGGCCTGAGTCTGCTGAATAGAGGGTGCGGGCACAGGTTGGTAGGGAGACAGTAGGTCAGAGAGATAGGCGGGGGCAAGGCCGTGAATGGCTGCTTGTGGGGGGGGGGGGGGGGGGGGGGGTGGAGTCAGAAGGAATCCCACCACTATTAAGAGTATCCAAACCAGAGTTCCTTGCCTTCCACCTAAACATGCAAATTCTAGACATTTATTGAAATGGAATACACGTTCTCTCCCTAGTGTCACATCCTGCTTTCCTAACTCCAGAGAATATTACAACAACTTTGTGCAATGGTCATTATAGACCGAAGCCTTCCTTCCTTGCAGCCGCTCCCCTTGTTTACTATGATCCATTCACTGCTTGTTCCTGCATCTGGTGAATGGGCTGGAGGAAATCCCTCTGCTGCACCCAGAGGAACTCGGATCCATAAAGGAGGACTGTTTGCACACAGGTCTTATATGGTGCGAGCTTCATGTGGGTTGGGACCTTGTAGTCCTTGAAGAGAGACGAGCACAACCAGAGTGCCATTCATTCCTTCTCTTTCAGAAAGGTTCCAAGCACAACCCCCAGGTACCGATAAGAATCAGCAAGTAGGACTGATGCCCCTTGTATCTTTCAATGAATACCCTTGATCATAGAATCTTAGAATTATATGGCACAAAAGGAGGCCATTCGGCCCATCTAGTCTGTGCCGGCTCTTTGAAAAGAGCAACTCAATCCCACTGCCCAGCTCTCTCCCCATAACCTAACAGACCTGTTCTCCCTAAATAAAGATCGAATTCTCTTTTAAAAGCTGTTATCGAATCGGCCTCCACCACCTTTTCAGGCAATGCATTCCAGATTCGAACAACCCGCTGAGTGAAAACATTTCTCCTCAGCTCCCCTCTACTTCGTTTTGAAACTATTTTAAATCTGTGACCACGAGTCAGATTCGCCCACCAGTGGAAACAGTTTTTCCTTATTCACCCTGTCGAATCCCCTCATGATTTTATAAACCTCTATTAGGTCTCCTCTCAACCTTCTCTGTTCTAGAGAGAATAAACCTAGCCTATCTAGCCTTTCCCCATAACTGAAGTCCCTCAATCCTGGAACAATTCTAGTAAACTTCTTTGCACCATTTCCAATGCCTTAACATCCTTTCTATAGTGTGGTGACCAGAATTGGACACAGTACTCCAGCTGAGGCCTAACCAAAGTTTTATAGAGGTTAGTCAGCACTTCCTGACTTTTGTACTCTGTACCCCTATTTATAAAGCCTAGTATCCCATATGCCTTCTTAACAGCCTTGTCTACCTGTCCTGCCACCTTCAACGAGTCACTAACACAAATCCCCAGGTCCCTCTGTTCCCTCACACCCCTTAAACTTGTACTATCTAGCTTATATTGCCTCCCATCATTTCTTCTCCCAAAATGTATCACCTCACACTTCTCTGCATTAAACTTCATCTGCCATGTGTCTGCCCACTTTACCATTTTATCTATATCTTCTTGCAGATGGTTACTAGCCTCCTCACTGTTTATTATTCTCCCTAACTTAGTGTCATCTGCAAACTTGGAAACTGTACTCCGTACACCCAAGTCCAGATCATTGATGTAGATTACAAACAGCAATGGTCCCAATACCGATCCCTGAGGGACGCCACTGCTCACTTCCCTCCAGTCTGAAAAACAGCCGCTCACCACAACTCTCTGCTTTCTGTCTCGCAGCCAGTTGTGGATCCATGTTGCCACTGTCCCTTTAACGCCATGGGCCTCGACTTTCCTAATAAGCCTCTCATGTCTCTGATGTCTTCTCTTGAGACTGATAATCAAAACGCAGTCCCATGGATGTATGATACTGTGGTGTTTTTTTTGATGAAATATTAATCAAAGACTGCCTGCAGTTGGACTCACTTTCTAACAACAAAATTGTCATTAACGTTGGAGTGGTTTAAAGAAGAAGCCCACCACCGCTGTCTAAAGGAAATCTGGGATGGGCAATAACTGATGGTCTTACTGCATTGCACACATCCAGAGCTGAATTAAAAAAAAACTGTGACTGCGCCAAGAATTATTACTAATGCAATGTTTTGCTACAAGTGTGAATTTTAGCTGAATAAAATTAACTTTCACTTCTTCCTGTACATTTAAGCTTTCATTGAATCATTCTACTTCCTAATAAAATTGAGCAGAACATTACAGAAGAACTTTCACCTGGTTCGACACTTCATTTTCAGCCTGTTTGGAACCTGACAATTCCTCTTTTAAAAAATCATAAATACAGCCTAAAATTTCAAACCATTTTAGCCAAGTTCTTCAGTAAAATGATGTCAACATTAAGAACTCAATTCAATAGTTTGACAAATTCAGGATGCTCTTTCCCAGTAAATCTAGACTCGGAAAAAATTTCAACTCACAAACGTTCCCTACAAGCCTTTAGTGCCACCTCTAGGAAATCGATGGAATCACAGACACAATTCACCCACAATTATACTGTACTGTATTTGCGTTTTGACCACAAAATATATGTCAATTCACTTTATAGTATACTCTGAGGTGCTTTGAGACGCTAGAAGACATGAAAAGCGCTATATCAAATGCAAGGATTATTATTGATATTATTATAATTCTTGTACTAGTTTGGTCTTGGTTGTTTTTTTCTATCCATAAACCAAACATATTTCACAACAACATACAATTTTATAGTGGCCTTTACGCAGAGTTGTGTTTCAGATTGCTTCATAGCAGCAGAGTCTTGACAACATTCCCTAAAACCCATGTAATAAATTCAACAAACAATCCAAGTTACAAAATTAGGTGTTTTGTGTTACATGCCCTGTTATACTGCAAGTCCAACAGTTTCTCACTGTACATTTTAATTTTTGATGGTTTGGATCTCTCCTTATTTTACTATTGTTACTTGTTAATAAAACAAGTCATTCTCCACCCGCCTTTTCTATTGTGTATATTAACAAAGCTAAACAAATTATCATATACTTTTCCTTCAATGCTTTTATTTAAAAATGTTTGAATACAAAATAATATCCAGCAATAATTAGCAAACAGTAATCAGTATTCAAGTTCCTTTGTGACCAACTGGTTAGATCATAATTGAGGTGAGAATGAAGATTGGATAGCAAAGAAACCTGAGGCAGAATAACTTTCATTTTCATGGCACCTGACCATGACCTAAATTCTCAAAGAGCTTTAAAAGTAAAAAGTGAAACACAGCAATTTACAACTAGGTCCCCAAAACAACCAATCAGACAATGATATTAATTGAAAACTGTACAACTTTAGCTTGTAAGATTCTAACAGTACCCCAACACATTATGGGGTCTTCAAGCCTTGGACCTTGCCAATGTGTATCTAATACTCTCTGGAATTAGGGAAGCAAGATGTGTCCCTCCAGGAACACAGTGGGCATTCCATTCCAATAAATATCTGGAATTTCTATGTATGGGTGGGATGCATGGAACTCTCAGTTTGATTCGGATACTCTTAAGCAGTGATGGCCAACGTGTGGCAAGAGTGACTATTTTATGCATTCGTAATACGCATGTTCTGCTCTTAAACATGGTGATAAGTTTCACATGTTAGATGCACGGCTGACCTTGCTTAGTAACAAAGCTGGTGATATAAGCAGGATTTAATCTTTTCTGACATTTCAAGCATGCTGTGTTCTGCCAGACTGTATCTGTGATTACAGTAGGCCCTGGCAGAACGCGGGGGTTACGTTCCTGGAAAACACTGCATTCGGTAAAATCGCGTTCGGTAAGCTTAATAAGTAATGGGGGAAAAAGGAGTTAGGGGAATCCATCCACAGGCTATCCAACCTCAAACCTCCAGGCACATCCACACCCGACCAACGCAAGGTGCGTACTGAGGCGGGCTACAGCCGGCTGGCCCTCTCGTCACTCTCTCCGCTCTCACTGACTCACTGGAGACAATAAAACAGCATCTTACACTACCACAGCTTGGCTAAATTATTTTACCATTGGTCCTGGAACTGTTAGGAGACTTTCTCTCTCTCTCTCTCTCTCTCTGTCTCTTCCCTTTACCATGCAATGCTCCGAGGCCGAGGAATCATAGGACTGAGGCGGGAGCTGGCGATGTCCTCCCAAATGTGCATGCGCACGGGGTCAGCCAGCGCGTATACGCAAATTTTACTCGCGTTATGCAAAAAAGTACCGCATTTATTTCTTCTCGTTTCGGCAAATCCACACTTCACGTTCGGCAAAGGTTGACTGTATACTATTTTGAAAATATAAAAAGCTATATTTTTCACAATCCCAAGGTCATCCAGGGATATCTATGAATTACTAGTTTGTAAACAACTGGAAACAGATTACACTTTAAAGAACCACAAGGCATGAAACATATTATGAAACTATGTTGAATTTTAAAATATATAAATTTAGATCAGGTTCATGAGAAAAATAAAGCCACATATATCTATTTATTGACTAAAAGCACCCAGAATACTATAATTCCTTTGTGGGGCTCTGATTACACATGAACCAGGAAACTAAAATGCAATTAGTTTTCATCAAATCTGTGACAGCAATTAATCCAGAATGTTTTGTGATATATATATATATATACACACATATACACACATACATACATCATATACTGCATCGCAGTTTTCAAAAGTTTAGATGAACATATTACATATTGTACCCGGTGGTTGCAGTAAAATACATTCTGTGTTAGATTGATTAATATGGTTATGCACAGTATACTATTGGAGGAATAACAGCTGAAACTATTCCCTCTGGTCTACCTTGCTATATGGTTCTAAATAATGCTTGAAACTCGATCTTGACTGGATCTCTATACTCTTGATACTACACATCGTGCAATTGATGTGTAGTTTGCTGCCATCTGTCTGCAGTATTTAACTTTACATCTGTTAGTTTTCAACAAGTTTCCTTTTTTTTGTCCCGTATGCAGGTATTTTGATATACTGTATATTTCAAGTACTATTTTGCAATAAAAGTATGCTTCTAAGAGATTAAACAATTATACTGAAAGTGCTGAGAAATTGAAATTCTCTGGCCGCAAACTGCAGTTGATGTGATGTCCAAAAGGGAATGGAATAGATCACTGAACAGTTGGAATATTGTAGGGTAAGAAGGGAGTGGATTGGCTTGTGTCGAGTAAAACAATTGGTCACACTATTGCCTTCAACACAGTCCATTTGTAGGTTCCTGCTATTGTCAGACTGATGCCATTCAGACTGCAGTAAAGTTGCATTGACAGAGGCACCACCCTTTGGTTAAGAGTTTAATCCAAGGTCCCATCTACAACTTCAGGTGAATGTTAAAGATCATGTGGCACTATTCACAAAGAAGGGATCTTTTCCCAGTGCCCTTGCCAACACTCCCCTACCCAGATAGTATTTGTCATTCACTTCATGGCTGTTTGTTGTGTTTAAATTGGCTGCTGCGATTGCCTATCAATAATAATAATCCTTGCATTTGATATAGCGCTTTTCACGTTTTCTAAACATCTCAATGTGCTCTCTCTATATACAATCTTATGCCTATCAATGCATTGTCAGTACAGACATGGCATCACTTCCTGAGCTTTGTGCCATCAGAGCTGTTTGTGTAGTACAGCGCTCAGAGTAACATGCAGGAAGTCAAAACATGTGCAATACGCTCAAGAAGCCAGTCAGGGCTGGAGGCCAGAATGTGGGTCCCTATAGAGAAGAAATCCCGTTAGCGCGTGTCAGTTGATCTCAGAAAGGGCAGGGATCGTCAAACAGTTAATCGTCACTAGATGTACATGCGAGCTCGATAGAAAACAGGGAGCAATATTAACTGCAGTTTAAACCACAAGGGTTAGATATTTATTTTCCAGATGAATGAAATACTTCACTGGATTAGTTTTCGATTGGCTAATCACAGTATTTACACAGTTCAACCCTATCCTTCCTCTTCTCTTTGATTGTACTCCACCTGGCGGTGATGGGAGACCCCCGCGGTAGGGCAATACGTGTCATGCTGTGATGGCCACAGTATACTGGGGTTAAGGAGAAGCAGGTCAAACACTTTTCACTCCCGATCACAATGTAGTGACTTGTGCCGGAGGGTCTGAGTGGGTCTAGATGCACCAAATCACAGCAAACAGTGTTGATGCATCATTTGAGATGTGACAAGGTGCTGTATCAAAGGCACATACTATTATTATATTATTATCACCACACGCGTACTTACCGGCTGCACTGAATTATGATTGCGCAGTTTGATTATTGATTAAATCGGATTTTATACAATTTATACAAGTTAATTGTAATCGGGGAGTGAAGGTTGTTGGTACGGGTGAGGACGCAGGCGGCGGAATTTTGGATATCCTGGATTTTATGAACGGTGGCGGAGGAGAGACTGGCGAGGAGGGCATTTGAGCAGCGCCACTGAGAGGTGAGAAAGGCACGGACCAGGGTTTCAGTGGCTTTTGGGGTGAGACGGGCGATGTGTCGGAGACGGAAGAAAGCCGTGCA